>CM040182.1:27689594-27922094 GCA_022606455.1 Callitettix versicolor
CATTGATCACTGTATCTCGAAAACGACAAAGCCTGTGAAGTTAAAATTTCGTATGGTGGCTCCCCTTATGACGTAGATGCAGAATAAGGCCGAGTTTTAAAAAAACTCGTCTATTATTATGTTAAAAAACGCTTCTTTCTTGAACGCGAAAATCGGTTTTTAACTCCATTTACCCTATTTCACCGGAAAACGTCTTCACGCATTTTTATAAAACTTTTTCTTTGTTATGTGGAGCTGTAACAGTTATGAAGTTTTAAGCAATCTCAAACTGTCGTACACCTATCTGGCACTCGAAATGTTTATTTGTCTGGTATATTGTATAAAAGATCGAATTTGTCCGTTTTTCACTGGGACTCGATCTGACAGATTTTCAGTGAAAACTATACTTTTAAACAAGTAATTGTTATTGGGGTTTAGGCTATGTTAAACAGTTATACAGATATTCGAGGCAAAATGGCAGCCATTCAAATTGTCCGATTTATTTTATAAAAAGGATATTTTCAAAAGCTGTGGGAGCTAAACGGATTGTCTGTACAATTCATAGATTAGATAAATCGCACATTAGATAACATTGGAAAATCCTGATGTTAAAGAAGTTTCTTTTCAGCAGGAAAATTATCGCATAGAAGCACGGGTGCACAGCGAGTATATTTTATACAAAAACGAAAGCACTGACTGACTTAGCACTCAGAACGACACAATTTCGAATTCCCCTCCCACCTGCTCTTATTGCGCAGGTGTGCAAAAAGGCTGTGTTAAAAAAATCGTTTTTAAGTGGTTTAAAAACGCTTTTTTCTTTTGAATTGAAATCTCGGTTTTGCGTGCACTGTTTGTCCCGTTTTCGCAATAAAACGCCTTCACGCATGATAAAACTATTTTACTTTGTTATGTGGTGCAGTGACGAGGTTCTAAACAATTTCAAACTGTCATACACCTATTTCAAGAAAAATGGCGGCCACTCATAATGACTGCTTTACCTACTTTGTTCCATTTTCACTGGGAAACGGCATCACGCATTTCTGTGAAGCAGTTTTTCGTTATATAGAACTGCGGCAAGATTTTAGGCAACTTCAAACACCTATTTCCAAAGAAATGGCGAGCACTCAAAATGCCTGATTTATTTGCCTGTTATGTCAAAAGGCATACTTTGGCTGCTTTTCACTGGAAAACGGTTTCACGAATTTTTCAGTAAAATTGTTTACTTTTTGTTACAAGAAGCTGCGACAAAGTTCCAGGCAATCTCAAAGTGGCGTTCTTCTTCTCTTCATCTACTTCTTCTTCTTCTTTTAGTTCTTCTTTTCTTCTTCTTCTTCTTCTTCTTGTCCTTCTTCTGTGCCTGTTTGAAACAAAATGACGAGCACTCAAAATGCTTGATTTATTTTAAAACTGGGTACTTTTAAGAGCTTTAAACGTACAGCCTAGTGTAGTTTACATTGAAACAACTTTTTCAAATCAACTTTGGTAATAACTGTAATTTTTATTCCCGAAAAAATACTGTAGCGAAGCAAGTGAATATAAATAGCGCAGTATAGACCTATTATGCATTTATAACTTAAAAAAGTTAATTTTAAAATAAGGAATTTTTAAAAAAATTTTATATCAAAGCCATTAAATTTTTGAATACACTAAGTTAGAAGACATGTTCGCGGCATAATCGGAGACAATTTCGATCGCAATTTTGCTTTTACATTGAACAAATTATACCAAATATCTAATTACATGATTACATTGTTGCTTTACCTATGAGATTATTTCCCCGCAGGGGGGTGCAAACTAGCTGCACCTATTGAGAGGATAAATAACATTTTATCCCTCGCGGTACCCGAGTCTAACACACACAATTACAACTAGCTGCACCTATTGAGAGGATAAATAACATTTTATCCCTCGCGGTACCCGAGTCTAACACACACTTCCAAATTACAACTTTTAACACTTTACACTCACACTTACATTTAGGGAGGCGGTAATAGTCTCAATGTGCTTTTCGCCTTAAAATACAAAAAAAAGATTATAAAATTTATCGAGGAAGTTTGGCCGAACTTTAGATGATTTTTACTGAATGTGAAAGTTAACCTTTATAAATCTTTACAACAAAATAAAGCCGTTGAAGGTATTACCATTGAATATAAACGTACTAGAAGTACAGCCACCAGTACAAAAAAGTGTGTTCGATATTAACGGCTAAAGTCCAAGTAATTGGACTATCTGCCGCTACGAACGCTACAAGTTGCAAGAACTTTTAGAAACGTTTGAGAGAATAGACAGTACTATTATCTGTTTTAACTGTAGTTGAACACTACCGCGAGATGCCACCAGCATCGAGCTCACAGCCTTACTTACTTATCGAGCCTTACTTATCGAGTGCATAAGGGTTACTTCATGTCATTCTAGTACTTTTATATTCTGTGTTATTACACAATGTCATAATGGCGGGGTGTGGATGGGCGGCAATGAAAGAAAATCGCCCAGGGCGGCAAATCTAGCAGGTCTTGCACCTGCTTTTTTATAAATCAGCCACAAATTACATTAATTAATGTACTTTATTCTAATTTAGAACATCCTAGGCTAGTAAATAAATGTAACAGCAATTGCCATTATCCTAATCAGTTGGGGCCTTCTCCACTTGGTGTAGGTTATAAGCAAGTTATTTATTTCTGACCAGTACACATCGATGGGGTTTTTTATAACTTTTTTGGGGGGGGGGGGTGGAGGGTTTGACTTGTGGTTCTTACCACGTGTAAGTAATTTTTATTTTTGACACGTAAAGTATCAGCATTGAGTGATTGTTCATTTTAGTATATATTTCAACATAAGTATAGGCATCCACGCTTATGCTCTAGTTGCTAAGTTTATGTTTTAGATAGGCACTTGAGAATGAGAATAGGTTCATTGTATACTGTCGAAATTTCGTGTTTTGTTTCGTTTATTTCGTGTTGTGTATATAGTATGTAAGTAAAGGCTGTGAACAATATAAAGGACACAAGTATTCCATCATTAAGAAACAGTTTCAAGAACGAAATTTATAGATTTGTTCACAGCGAGAATAATGATACAGTAGGTCCTGTTATAGAGCTACAGGGCTTCTAGAACATCAGTTCCGTCCAAATTGGGCTAACTACAAATTCGTCGTCAAGGGAAGGTTTTCGGGCCGTATGTTACCGAGGAGGCGTCTGCCGACGATTCGATTCATTTAAGGTGGAATTTTACAAGAGGTGCCAAAGCGGGGGAACATGGCGCAAAATGTGCCATCAACATTTTTTTTGGGGGGGAGCAAAATTTATTTGCATCTTAATTATTTTAAAAGAGGATAAAATAAAAATATTTTGTTCCTTTTTTTCTCTTAAAAAATCGATCGAGAAAAAAATGAAAGTAGTTAAAGATACTTTTTTCACTGAAGGGTAGTATAGAAAGTTCTCAAATTTTGAGGAGGGAAACTGATTTGGGGGGGGGCATGCGCCATAGCGTTAGTGGGCAGTGGCACCTCTGGATTACGTAGTAGGTAATCCACTTCTGCTCGTAGATAATCCACGACTTGCTCTAATGTGGACTCCCATTGGTCCCAAACTCAGGAGTTTTCTTTCGTGGGTGAGATTATAGTAGTGCAGAAAAAGAGCTTAAGATGATGAAGGCTAACGTTTTTCTTAGATAAGGCCTATTTATAAGACGAATTATTATTATTTTTTTTAATGTCCTTTATATTTACCTGCACCGAGTGGTCTTTTTCAAGCCAGTTGCCACGATTCCACAAATCTGAAACTTATCTCGAAAAAAAAAAATCAATGCACGTGGGCTAACGTACCTGCTTCTGTGTTTGACAGCCGTGACATCAGCCTCCGCCGTCTCCACAGCTGTTAATGACGACTTATACAAATAGAACTACTTTATATAACGTAATGCACAACTTACAGAAAGGCATTTCCGGGACGTCCAGAAGGTATACGGCAATTTCTTTTTTTTATATCGACAGTTTAATTCGTCGAGTAGGCCTAATGTTAAATACAGCTTACAGCGCTGTTATGTTCAGTTTCAAAATTAATTATGCACGATTACTGGATTTTTTTATCAAGTAATGTATTTCGATTGTTCCTTACTCACGTTAAATCATAGAGTGAATACGGAAAAATCGAGTAAATCGAAATATGATAATAGTAATATTTTACTGAAATCTCTTATCATTTTATGAATGTTTATTTTATTTTATTTGATATTGATAAGGAACTACAAAAATACGTGAAATGTGGTCACACAGTTTTTGTATTGACATTGTGTGCCTTATCTTTCATCTGTACTGTTTATAGTTGTGATTTTCTCTGTACGCAGTGTCATATGTTTGACCCGGCAAGTACTTTTAGGAAAATGTAAAGCTTCGTCACTAACCGTTCTCACTCTTGACTCACTGGAACAAATTACTTCATACCTTCAGACGCCAGTAGATTTGTGTTTGGTGCATTAACGTTCCTCACATTTCATTAACTAATAAGATTCTAAATTAATATCCTAAGTCATATTAAAATAATATTAAAATTGTCAAAACAATAACAGCTTGAATAATATAACTTTTCTCAAATATGATCGATTTTTTTTTTAAACACTATTGTTAATATTTTAACTAATTATGCTGTATTTCTTTATCTTAAAAAAGTAACAGTTTTTTTAAATCGTAAAACACATACACACAATAGGGTGGCGTATTACATGAACGAGTTAGAACTTGTTTAACAAATAAATGACATTACATTGTTGAATGCTAAGTAAAAACAACGCAGCGTTATTAACACCTTAATTTTTACCGAGGAGAATGCGCAAGATCGCAAAAATTTAAAGCGCTCTTGTATTTTGAAACCACGACAATACTATTTATACAAGCACTGTAGGTTTTACAAATATCCCGGTTTTACAATATGACTGAACGTGCTGTTGTAGACATCTATTCTTAAACGTAACTTACCGAATTCTAAGAAACCCGGCCGTTTAACAGATGATTATATTATTTTGCATATAACAACAAAAACACACAATACATAACAGGTTAAATCATTACTGTTAATAATCCCCTATTACAGAGCTCGCCCCACATCATACTAGAAGTACAGCCACTATTATATAAAACATGCTCGATATCAAACTGTCTGCTGCTAAGAGCGCGCAAGCTGCAGAACAGAGAGAATCGACAGTTTTTTTTATTATATACCCCCTGACTTCGATTCGTTACAAGCAAACGAAAAATAATATAGTCACACGGTTATCTGAATTGTTTTATCCGGAACAATTACACATACACAATTTTTTTTAAGAACTAGTCTATATACAATTTTTTTAGAGTAGTATTGAATATTACTGCCAGCTCTCTCCCAACAGTCCAGTGACACAAAGTCTGCCAATCTGAGTTTACAAATTGTTACTACTCAGCTATAGTAAAGGGAAAAGAGAGAATTGTGCTGAAAGTGGACTGGAGTTCTCACTCGCACATTTTTTTCTCTGTCGCACCGGTGTAGGCCGTTTTCTAAGCGGCTGACCTATACTACGGTAAGACCAGTGGGACTGAGAGAAAAAAAATGTGCGAATGAGAGGTCGAGTCCCAATTCTATCACCATTGCTTCCTTCTTTTCCTCCACTGGCGCAAAGTAGTAACCGTTCGTAAAATCACATTGACAGACTGTCACTGGACTGTTCGAGGGAGGTGGAGGAGAATTGTACATAGGCGAAAAATTCTTGCTGTTAGGCAATGGCCTTGCTAAGTGGCTGGACTATATAGTATAGCGAGTATCACGTAAATATTAAGTTAGAACCTGTGTCTCCACCGTGAGAAATATTTTGCACCGAATTTCCCTCTGATAATAAAAGTATTTTGTTATTGATTTTTCGAGAGTAAATAGGAGTATTAATAATAAAGTTTAAAATACTGTATTTAGCATTAAGTAGAAAGAAGATCAGCTATTAAGAAACTTACCTAATTTTCTGGAATACCATTTCAGTCAAAAATCCAGTGTAAGCATAAGGGAAAGTAAAATTTCAATTGGTTTTTTGCTACTGTACACTTTGTAAAGTTTTATACAACACTCTTGTTAAATAAAACATTATTAACTCGACAGTAAAATGATTGGTTTGAATTACTGAACTGATGAGTTTTAATTTTATAAATGATTATGAATTCATTTGAATTGTATAAAGAAAAAAGACAGTAATTCTAATAAATTAAAAATGAGGCTAAATATAGGCTCATATATCATGAAATAGAATATGTGAAATAGAAAGTCTAAACTAAACCACGGTAAATAGAATACACGGTAGGGGCCACGGTGGGTCTGCGCAGTAGAATACCGCGCGCGTTATCAAATTAGATCAAACTTCACTGCTACTGTATGTAGTTTCCCGCTAAACAATTCGATGTTCTGTAAATGTGATTCGATGTGTTTAATTAATCTGCACGTGTTGCGTTTCAAATATAATGTGTCAACAACAATACTTTACGATAATTGTGTTTTGTGTTTAAGGTTTAATAAATGTAAGAACAGATTTAAGTATGTTTTGAATCTTAAAAAATAACATAATTTATTTTGTTTAGTATTGTTTAATTGTGTATGCATAACAATGCCTGGTTGCGCTATTGCCAATTGCTATAATAATGATAAGAATTGTAAAGGGAAAGGAATTACATTTCCTAGAATTCTAAAAGATGAAGGCCCGAGAAAAGCGTGGGTTCATGCGTGTAAACGAGCATATCATTTTAATTTTGATAATGTTAAAGTCTGTTCACTTCATTTTAATGACGATGATTTCGAAAGGGATTTTAAATCCTAATTATTAAATACAAAACCTGTTAAATCCGGTGCCATTCCAAGTTTTAACATTTTCACAGTTGAAAATAAATGTGTTGATTCTGAACGAGCGACAAGGATTAAAAAATTTGAAAACCAAGAAACATTAAAAAAACTTATTGACGAGTCCGATGGAAATCTACCAGAAAAATCACCTGTAAATTGAAATGACGTTGGTGAAAATGTAACGTGTAATTCTGTAAATGAAACCCACTTTCCGTAGTCAGTAATTTTAATACAAATATCGTTGTAAATAATGCCTCTGTAGAAGAAATAAAATGTTTAAGAAATGAAAATTTACTTTTGAAGGAACAAATTCAACTTGCATTACAAGAACTGACCTCGGTTAAAAATAAAATGTGGTTTTACAAAGCAATGTTTTTAAGTTTAAGAATATTTTTTTCTGATAATCCGACGAAGAAGAGGAGGCTTAAATGACTTGCAAGCTAGTGAAGATGATGTGAAGTGTGATCTACAGAACTCTGAAGATGATGGCTGGCTATATAGCGTATAGAGTCAAGAAAAAAAATCGTCTCAACTTTTGTATACGGTCATCCAGCAAACGAGTGCCATAATAATCAAAGGGATTGGCTGTCAACTTTGTCAAAAGGCTACCTTATGTATCCTACTGAAGAATGATTGAACATCGTGGTAAAAATTGAAAGGGACTTTTTGAAATATCACGGTGAGAATGGGCTAAATAAAAAAAATGTGTGATGAAAAATCTGACAGAGAAACTAAATAATTATTTTTCAGTAGGTGAATTTACCATATCCTGTTACGTGCGGCACCCGAGTGTAACACACACTTACACTTACAGAACTACACTTACGATTTAAACACTTTACACACGCACATACATTTAGGGATTTGCTGTACTTGTTCCGTTACGTCTGGGAGTGGCGATGCTACTTGGTTTCCTTTGGCGGGACCAAGTATGTGGAACCTGATGTGTGCCTAGCACTGCCGAGGACCTATGATGGGATAAGTTCTGGGACCAAGCAGCCTATGGGCGTCTGGCAAGCACATGAACGTTGAGTTATGGGTGTCGGAGCCCATAGCTGAGTCTATCGAAACAAGTGGTTGCATTCTGTGAGTTCATAGAGGGCGGCTGCCAGTGGTACTTGGGTTTGGGGAACCGTAACTGTGTACCGGAACCCATTCCTAAAATATTCTGGAGTGCTGACAGACCATGTATTTCGGCTCCAGGATATCTGGAGGTCCCCCCCAATTTTTTTTTTTTTTTTTTTTTTTTTTTTTTTTT
Source organism: Callitettix versicolor (assembly GCA_022606455.1). NCBI lineage: Eukaryota > Metazoa > Arthropoda > Insecta > Hemiptera > Cercopidae > Callitettix > Callitettix versicolor. The sequence continues at coordinate 27,697,680 of CM040182.1, forward strand.
TTATTGGGGGTTCTCGCTTTAGTTCGAGTATCCTGGGCTGCTGGTGGTCGTCTGGGTGCACCCTGTGCCAGTTGTTCGAAACATCTTCGTTCATGAATCGCTCGGTAAAACAAACTATGGATGAAATAACAAAAAACGCCAAAATTTCGTTGAAGAGACATCGTTCAACTGTATCTGATGAGTCTTCCAGTACAGATAATCATGATGTAGAATCGTTGGTAGCTTCAATTTCAGAACTACCAACTCCAAAATTTTTAGTGTTTAGCAATCAGGAGGAAGGGGCAGATCTGTCAAAGACGTCGCCCTTCCTTATACATAAGGCGATTTCGGGTAGAGCAGGTTCTGTAGCTTCTATTAAGAAGTTACAGAATGGAACATTATTAGTGGAAACTAAAAATGAGAAACAGAGCCGCTCGTTGATGAAAATGACCTCCTTCTTCGACCTGGTCAAGGTATCTGTGGTACCCCACAGGTCTTTGAACTCAGCGAAGGGGGTTATTACATGTAGAGATCTCTTACATGTAAGTCTCGAGGAGATAAAAACGGAACTAGCATCGGAGTCCGTGATTGACGTGACACGCATAATGCGCAGCATAAATGGGCAGAAGGTATCAACTCCCTCGTTGATACTAACCTTTGGGAAACCTACACTACCTGAATTCATTTATGCCGGATACCAACGGCTTTCAGTGCGACCATATGTTCCGAACCCTCGACGTTGCTTCAAATGTCAGTGCTTCGGACATATGAGTTCTTCTTGTACAAAGCCGGAGGTATGTGGCCAGTGTGGAAGTAAAGGCCATAGCAGTGATGGATGCACAAATGACACCAAGTGCTCGAATTGCGGGGGCGATCACCCAGCTAGATCGTTCAACTGCCCTAAATTTAAGGAAGAAAAAGCTATCCTCACAATAATGGCAAAGGATAAACTATCCTTTTCAGATGCGAAAAAGGTTTTTAAGGTTTCCCAATCTCCAGTGGAAGGCAAATCATTTGCTGCTGCTACTGCTTCATCAAGCTCTAAGCAGTCAGCCTGTGCTAATTGTAACGAGCTCTCGAAAACGGTTAAAGCATTGACTGATCAGATAGCTAAACTGCTAGCCCTGTTTTCCTCTGGTTCTGCTCCTGCTCCTGCTTCTGCACCAGAGAAGACTGTGTCTTCAGTTTCACATAGTCCTGATACAGTAAAAACTTTAACCGATAAAAGTCAGACTACAAAAAGGCTGTACAAAAAAATCCACTTCTGTCTAAGTCACAGGTACTTAAGCCTGTTGACAAGAAGATCCCTCCAGGCCTTGAGTATTTTTTAAAAAAGAAAGCGAATACTGCTCCTCCGTCAGTTGGGGAAAAAAATAAAATTTCTAACATTGCAGGAAACAAACCTGTTAAAAAAATAGGAAAAAGTCTTAAAGGAGGTCCCACTGCTAAACCTCCACAAATCAAATCCAAAAATCATCCGACTCGGACATCAGTCACAGTAGTGATTCGATGTCTGTAGAATATAATACATCAAAATTATTACCTGAAGAAAGTAAATCGAATCCTGTAATAAATTAATCCTTTATGTATAATTCAATGCCTGCAATTTGAATGAAAAATAATATCATACAATGGAATATTAATGGAGTAAGAAGCCATATTGAAGACCTAAAAGTTCTTGTGAGAGATTCGTCTCCTTTAATAATATGCCTTCAAGAAACGCACCTTCACGAATCTCACATTTTCAACTTTAGGGGTTATTCTGTTTTCAGGACGGATTTCTACACTGAAGAAAGAGCCAGGGGTGGTGTCGCCCTCCTGACTCATGACTCAATCGCATCGGTTCCTGTGAACATAGTGACTCAACTACAAGCTGTTGCCGTTCAGACTACCGTTCCATTCAGACTTACTATCTGTAGCCTGTACCTGCCGCCGAGCTATAAGTTTCAAAATTATGAAATATATGATTTGATATCCCAGTTGCCACCGCTGGTCCTACTAGTAGGCGATTTTAACGCCCATCATACATCCTGGGGTTCGTTATCCTGCAACTCAAAGGGAATACGTATCGAGAGAATACGGTCTACTTTAAATCTGTGTCTTCTTAATGACGGTTCACCCACGCATCTGGCAGCATCCACCGGCGGATGGACAGCTGTTGATTTGTCATTCTGTAGTCCAGTTTTGGCGACAAAGTTTGAATGGTCGGTATTACCTGATCTATATGGCAGCGATCATACTGCTATTAATATTACCTTTCGTAACCTCCTGTTATGAATCAACGTTTGCCGCGTTGGATTATTAAAAAGCGAACTGGGAAGAATTTTCAAAGAGATTCGTATCACCAGAAATTGGATATCATACGTGTATCAATGCAGTAGTAGACAATTTCACAAAACAAATTTTATGTGCAGCAGAGGAAACTATCTCCAAAACCTCACCACACCCACCACGTCCACCAGTCCCTTGGTGGAACGAAGAATGTAAGGAGGCCATACGCCAACGTAGAAGAGCTCTAAGTAGATTCAACAAAAGTCCGACGAGTGAAAATCTCGAAAGGTATAAAGTTCTACGAGCCAAAGCACGTAGAATTTTCAGGCAGAGTAGGAAAGATTCTTGGACCCAATATATCTCAACAATATCTAGGACAACGCCTCCATCTATTGTTTGGAAGAAACTTCGTTCTGTTTCTGGTTGTAGTGCATCCAATTTATTGATGGGACTTAAACAGACAAACGGAGAAATATTAACTGATTGTTCAGATATTGTAAATATTTTAGGGTCATCTCTTGCAAGCTTTTCTTCTTCTACCGCCTACAGCAGTGCCTTTTGTCGGTACAAAAATAGAATTGAAGCAGTCCCGTTCACCGTCGGCAAATCTGGTGAATCTCCTTTGAATAGTATGTTTACTTTGCATGAGCTAGAATCTGCACTATCGTCTACTAGAGATTCAGCTCCCGGTCCTGACAACCTTGTTTACTCCATGATTAAAAATCTTCCAACGTCAGGTAGACTTTCCCTCCTCGAGATATACAACCGTATATATGAGGAGCATATGTTCCCTGACGCTTGGTTGGAAGCAGTAGTAATTCCTATTCATAAGCCAGGTAAAGATAAAACTGATGCAAGTAGTTATCGTCCGATATTTCTTACCAGCGTCCTTTGCAAGCTATTAGAAAAAATGGTAAATCGTCGTCTGGTCTGGCACATAGAAACAAACAACTTGCTTTCCAAAGAACAGTGTGGTTTCAGGCAAGGACGATCTTCTATTGATCAGTTGGTAATGCTAGAGTCTGCAATACAGAATGCCTTCCTCTTGCGTCAGACTCTAGTTGCTGTTTTTTTCGACCTAGAGAAGGCATACGATATGGCTTGGAGACGAGGAATACTAAACACATTAAAATCATGGGGTATACTAGGAAGGATTCTGTATTTTATCCAAAACTTCCTCAGTAATAGGTATTTCAGGGTGCGCCTTGGTAGTACGCTATCAGATCGCTTCTACTTAGAGAATGGTGTTCCACAGGGGAGTGTACTTAGTGTTACTCTCTTTGCTATTGCAATTAATAGCATAACGGCTAATGTACGGTCCCCTGTCAGATGTTCTCTCTTTGTAGACGATTTTGCTATTTACGTAAGCACCAGGAACATGGCAACAGCTGAAAGGACCCTTCAGCTGGTAATAAATAGGTTGCAGACCTGGACGAGAACTACTGGCTTTAAATTCTCCGCTGCTAAAACTCAGTGTATTGCTTTCAGTCGCCGTAGACAGATCCAGGCTCCGTCGTTATATCTTGATGGTATACAGCTTCGGACTTCTCCATCCGTTCGATTCTTGGGTCTAACACTCGACGAAAGGCTCTCGTGGAGCCCTCACGTGAGTGATTTAAAATTAAGATGTAATAAAATCCTCGATATGTTGAGGGTTCTTAGTGGATCTCGATGGGGCGCTGATAGGACTTGTATGCTCATGTTTTACCGTGCCGTAATTCGTTCACGAATTGATTATGGCAGCATTGTGTACTCATCTGCTAGACCATCGATTTTAAAGAAACTAGATCCCGTCCATAACTCAGCAATCCGCCTTGTTTCTGGTGCTTTCCGTTCAAGTCCCGTCGTGAGTATTCTCGCCGATGCAGGCGAACCATCACTCTCTCGTCGGAGACAGCAGTTACAATTAAGTTATGTATCTAATATATCATGTAAACCATGGCATCCTGCTTACAGTACAATTTTCCACAATCAGTTATTCCAGCAATATGAATCCCGACCGCACGCTACAGCCCCTGTTGGCATTAGAACAACCCGTGTTTTTAAAGACTTGCGTATTGAACTACCCCCAATGTTTGAAAGGTCCTTTTGTCTTGTCCCTCCATGGATAATCAATATGCCGACCTTTGATTTCTCTTTGTGTACATACCTGAAAGACAGCACTCCTAACATTGTGTATCAACGTGAGTTTTCTCGTCTGACTAATTCATATCCATCTGCTAATCTTATTTTCACAGATGGTTCTAAGATGAACGATAATGTTGGGTGTGCGTTTTATTCACTGGACGAAACGTATAAGTATGGATTACCCTCAATTTGTAGTGTCTGTACGGCCGAACTCTTTGCCATCTTAAAGGCTTTGAACACTATTAAATTCGATAGTTTGCATTACGTAGTTTGTTCTGATTCAAAAAGTGCCCTCCAGGCAATCCGGGATATGTATTCGGTAAACCCTCTGGTTCAAGATATTCTATGCTCTGTCCATAGACTTGAACTACGAGGTGCAAGAGTATCATTTATTTGGATTCCTGGCCACTGTGGAATATTAGGAAACACTGTAGCGGATAATGCGGCAAAGGAAGCAACTTTTCTGCCGCCATGCACTCAACGTGTAATCGTGTCTGACTTTCTTTGTCACGTAAAACATTTAATTCATCTACAGTGGGAAAATGAATGGGCAGCTACAAGCAATAATAAATTGAGGGTAATCAAAAGTACAGTTCGTCCTTGGGGGTCGTCAATACGTGCAAGTCGCAGAGAAGAGGTGGTGATCACCCGCCTTCGCATTGGTCACTCCATGTTAACGCATGGATTTCTGATGGGGACGCGGGGACCCACCTGAATGTGAATTCTGTAGGGAAACCATCACAATTAAACATATACTGCTCGATTGTGATGGTTTTCAAAATGTGCGTGTTATGTGTGGTCTGAGCAAATGTTTGCAGACGATGTTGGGAGATAGTGCCTCGGCCGTTGACCGGGTTCTTGAATTCCTTCATCGTCTAAATGTTCTAAATAAAATTTAATTTATATAGTTGTTATTTCTTGTGTTATATTATTTATTTATTTTATCTATATAAATTTATTTCTGTTATGTTTTTATATACCTTTACGAATTGTTATTAAATCTTATTCATTATTAATTGTTATTTAGTTCTTAAGTATTTATTATTAATATAGTTATACCTGCTACTTAAATTTTGTTAAATTTAATTTTACAAATATAGTTTGTTGTAGTTTTATTTATTTATATATATATATATATATATATATATATATATATATATATATATAAGTATATTTTGTTAATTCCTTTTTTTTATATATACTTTCATTTAGCATGACGGCGATGATAACCTGAACGGTTTTTCGCCGGAAAAAAAAAATACTAAATGGCTGCACTATAGCATATCTCAGATAGTCAGATCACCGAAGTGCGATGTTCGTTCATTTGTCGCCCGTCACTAATCCACAGTAATACCATTACCATGACAGCATGGCACGTCTCTTGTGTGTATGTCCATGTGTGAAGTCATGTTACAGATATCTGATTTGATCTAAACGTTAATTTAATTCACAATCAATAACAGTTATGTGTATGCTTGCAATATACAATTTTATGTATGGCTACAGTTGATCAAATTAGTCGCAGACTATTAAAAATAACCTAACAAGTTACAAGTCTGAAGATCTAGTGAACGACTTGCTAATTTGCTATACACATTAGCTTGGCGTTCACATTACACTGCGCTGAGGCGTTCTTCTCTTGTTCGTTTTTAGTCGCTGAAGTGAAATAAAGTTGTGTACGATATATCACACTCGGTTTTGAAATATTAAAAAGAAGAATCAGAAATACACAGTATGTAGCCTATATAGCTCATCGAACATTTTCTTTCACAACGGTGTAAATGGAGCTCTGTGTATTGTCAAGTGATGTATTGTTGGTTGTGTTACATTGGAAGTACTTTGTATTGCCTTTATACTACCACAGCCGTGCCGACTATACAGAGATTGTGGTTTACTTAGATAAGGACAAACACTTGTTAATTACAAGAAAATATTTTATAGGAAACTAAACAGGATGCAACTGCGGCTAACTTACAAATATTTTTTTTAGAAATTAATATAATAAAAACAGTCAAAACCAGTGCTAAAACAGTACGGGATATATTAAACGTTAGGAAAAAGGAAACTACATTAAAGGTAACAGGTAACACAGTCGATGCTAGGAAACAAATTGTGCTAAAAACCTTTAAGAAAATTTAAAAAAATATTTTAACTTGTAAGGTTAGTAATGTCTGTTTAATAAAATTTAGGGTTTTTCAGAAAAAATTACAATTCGTCAGAAGAGGAAAGAAAATTTTGTGAAAAATTTTTTAAAGATTTTGAAATTTTTAAAATAAAAATCTTTTCTTCTGATGAAGTGTAATTATTATATAGGAAAACCCCCACAGGGATTGCAGACTAGCTTCACCTATTGAGAGGATTTAGACGTCTCTCGCGATACCCAAGTCTAACACACACACTTACAACACTACACTTAAGACTTTAACACTTTTTACTCACACTTACATTTAGGGAGGCGATAATAGCCTCAATGTACTTTTTGCCTTAAAAAAATAGAGGAAATATGTTTTATTTCATTTCATTTTTCAAACTCATTCGTCCCAGCTAGACGCATGTCGTAGTTCCAGCTGTAGCGCGAGCCCAGCAACAAGTATACTCCTTCACCAGGTTCCCCCACGATCCAGGCGGCCAGACAAAAGGCCTCTGAAGCGCGACACGGCGTGGCCACTTTGCTACCACAGAAATAAACTCTACGGCCGCATTGTCCTATCGCCCTGCTTGCTTAAATTCGAAAATTCCTGTTTTGTGTGTACAGTTGGCAGTGAAGCAGTTTTTCTGAAATTATAGAACATATTTCTTGAGATAATTCAATTTTCTATTTTATTTACAGTTAGGAAAACATTTCATTTGAACTAATTTAGCCTATGGTATTCTTTTGCAGCGTAATAATGGTAATTGATGTATCCCAAGTTTTTTTTTGTTGATAAACTTCTGTTTTGTTAACCCCTTTTGTTGTTATATTTTTGTTTTTTTCTTGTTAACTTTGATTGGTTAAGTTGATATATTTTAACAATATTATCTAGTTTTGGTGTTTAGTTTAGATTGTTCAGTTTTAGTTTTAATTTAGCCTTAACAGCGTTTGGTTTTAGTTTCCCTGCTTTGTAGCAGATATTTCCTGTCCCGCAGGGGGGTGCAGACTAGCTGCACCTATTGAGAGGATTTAGACGTTCCTCGCGGTACCCGATTCTAACAAACACTTACACTTACGACTTTTAACACTTTACACTCACACTTACATTTAGGGAGGCGATTAGAGGCCTCTGTGTGTTTTTCGCCAGAAACCTAAAATAAAAAATCTAAAGTTTTAAGCCGTTCACCTTCCCGTGACCCATATTTTGGGGACCGCTGGATTATAAAACTGAAATTAATGCATATGTAGGGTTTATTCGTTTTACCTAAACGAATAAAACGAGAAGTTTGAAATTTCTATCCTCTATCTAAAATCCAATTTTAATTTTTGAAATTCAAAAGTTTTACTTCTCTTATTATATATTTTATATTAAAATCTCTATATATTATTTCTCAAATATATTCTTTGTCGGTATGAAATATCTCCCAATACTGTAACACAATTCATGTTAGGCCGTTTTGAAGATTATTTTCCCCTCTAATGACGTAAAATAAGTAAATATATTAAAACTAAAGTGTTCGTTAAAAATTTACATTTTAAAAAGATGGAAGCTTACGAGGTTCTGTTTTTTCCACATGAAGTTATACGTGTTTTTTCGCGAGTCCGTAAATGTAAAGATAACTTTGTGTTGACATTTCATACGGGCAAAAAACGAACGATGATCACATCGTAACCTCCAACATTGTTTTTAAGGAAGTTTTGTTAATTTAAAAAATGGTGAGGAAATACTGTATGTTAATATCATTTACAATAATTTTAATTTTGTTTCTATTTTTTATAATATAATATTTTGAATTTACTAATATTTATATTTACTTATTTACGCATTTTTCCGCATGATCAGTTAGTTATACGTGGCTTTTCACGAGTCTGCAAATTTAAATTATCTGTGTTGAAGATTCATACGGGCAAAAATTAAACGATCATATCGTAATCTCCAAAATTGATTTTAAGGAAGTTTTGTTAATTTAAAAAAAGGAAAAAGTACTGTATAAATTGTTAATATTTACAGATTTAATTATTTCTATTGTATTATATTACTTAACTGACGACGAATATTAAGTATTCGCACGTGTCACTTAGTATCTTTATATTTTAAATAAGTATATTAATATATATTACAAATCATCAATTTAATACTTATTAAAGGTTCGAGTCTATCTTATCAACAGTAATTGCTTTCATAAAAATAAATTAAAATAATTTTCCTCTTCTATATTTGGCCGAATAGTCGTAAACAATAAATTTATAGTTGTGACCGATGAACATCGAAATAGGTTTTTATTTTTGTTCTGTTTAAAAGTTTTTCAGGTTATTTTACAAGAATAAATATTAATGTTTAAATTGTAAAAGAAATGAAGTTTGGCAAACGTGGAATAAATACTTAATTAGCATAGTGCAGGAGTGTCGACAGTATGAGCTGGATTCAGGAATGAGGAATGTCGGGAAAAGAATTCGCTCGGGAGCTCAGATTTGTACTTTGCACACCATAGCGATATCAGATGAGAACACGTAGCATGTTACACTAAATAAACAAACTGCATCATGGGTAAAGAGGAGGGGGTAGGATAAGAATTACATTACGTATACGATTAGGACATTTAGCCTGTCAGCCAATTGACTGTGAACGTTAGAGCCAATATTTACCAGCACGTAATATAATTCTCTAGTTACTAACCAGTATAGCCTGGCCCAGGAAAGAAAACACCTGGGTTTAGATCGTTTATAACATTCCAGTCGATTATTGTAGAGAAATTTCAGATACACGAAATTAAAGCGTGTTCTTTTGTCTATAAATATATGTTAATTCCGTTAATAATATATTCATACGTTGGTTTTACATTTTAAGAAATTTACCGAAAAACGATTTTCACACAGTTTTTCTACTACTAGCTACTTTGAATTTGCATAAGTTTGCCAATTTTTACTCAACAACACTACAACTGTCTTATGTTTTTCTACTACTGGCTACTTTGATTTTGCATAACTTTGCCAATTTTTACTCAACAACACTACAACTGTCTTATGTTTTTCTACTACTAGCTACTTTGAATTTGCATAAGTTTGTCAATTTTTACTCAACAACACTACAACTGTCTTATGTTTTTCTACTACTAGCTACTTTGAATTTGCATATGTTTGTCAATTTTTACTCAACAACACTACAGCTGTCTTTTCTACTACTAGCTACTTTGAATTTACATAAGTTTGCCAATTTTCACTCAACAACACTACAGCTGTCTTTTCTACTACTAGCTACTTTCAATTTACATGTTTGCCAATTTTCACTCAACAACACTACAACTGTCTTATGTTTTGCTACTACTAGCTACTTTGAATTTGCATAAGTTTGCCAATTTTTACTCAACAACACTACAACTGTCTTATGTTTTTCTACTACTAGCTACTTTAAATTTGCATAATTTTGTCAATTTTTACTCAACAACACTACGTCTTTATGTTTTTCTACTACTAGCTACTTTGAATTTGCATAACTTTGCCAATTTTTACTCAACAACACTACAACTGTCGTATGTTTTTCTACTACTAGCTACTTTGAATTTGCATAAGTTTGCCAATTTCTACTCAACAACACTACAATTGTCGTATGTTTTTCTACTACTAGCTACTTTAAATTTGCATAATTTTGTCAATTTTTACTCAACAATACTACAACTGTCTTATGTTTTTCTACTACTAGCTACTTTGAATTTGCATAAGTTTGCCAATTTCTACTGAACAACACTACAACTGTCTTATGTTGGCAAAAATTTTGTACACTGTTTTATTAAAATTTTATGTTTATATTATAAATCGCGTAATACACTGTAAACAAACTTTTTTTTAATCAATTAATGCATTATTAATTTCATTCAACTTGTTGGGCGCGCGCGCACACACACACACACACACACACACACACACACACACACACACACACACAACCTGTTAATGTCTTACTGTAAAAGAAAATATAAAACATATTTTCCTGATCTTATTTTTAATGTTTGTCTTAGGAAGACAACATAAGTAAAAACAGTTTTATTTTGGGAATTTATGAACCTTCACTTGCCATATGACTCATGTGAAAGTAAAATTCTTGTTTTTGAAAATATAGTTGAAATTCTGATCTGGGACAGAATTTTCAAACTTCTCTTTGTATTCATTTAGGCCATACATCTGTATTAGTTTTTAGTTTTCTAATCAATGGTGACAATAAGGTCTTTGTGGTGCGGGGGTCTCGTACACGGATAAATAATAAAATAATATATTGGGTAAATTATACGATTGCTATAAAATAATTTCATATTTCTTATGCATTTCTGTATTTATGCTAATAAAAACTATTGAGTTGTTTTTGAAACACACACACACACACACACACACACACACACACACACACACACACACACATATATATATATATATATATATATATATATATATATATATAAACACAAATTATGGTAAGGTAAACAGAGTCAAGCACTTCAAATATCTGGGAGAAATTCTTGAACCCACGGGTGGCGAGAAGGCTGCGCAAAGGGTTCGGCTACTGAGAATGAAGAAGGCTCTTGGTATAACGCGTGATATCTACAATAAGAGATGTATGTCGACGCACACAAAAATCAGACACTACAACAGTCATAAAACCGGAGGTATTATATGCAAGCGAGATGCTAGCACTCCACACAAAAGCTACCATGGAGGATATTTTGAAGGAAGAACGCAAAATCTTGAGGAAGATCCTTGGCCCGAGATTAACAGAAGATGGATACAGGTTGCACTCCCGGAAGACCACAGAGAAGATATCGAACCTGGCAGCAGATATCAGAAGAAGGAGGCTTCGGTTCTATGGACACATCAGTAGACTCCCAACAACGAGACTTGCCAACAGAATCCTTAAGTATATACAAGGTGTCAAATCAACAACGTCGTGGATCGCACAAGTCAGAATAGACCTACATGACGCAGAAATAGACTCAACAGACGTTGAAGACAAGAACGCATACAGGAGAAAGATGCTCGGTTGGATGGTCCCAGAGAATGAAATTCTAAAGAGAGCAGGGGTAAAATGGACGGAGGAGTGGAAGAGGATCCATGGGGACAGGATGAGGGAGGTGTGAAGGATTAGAAGGATCAAGACATGAGTCGGAGTGCTTTGCGTGATCCAACAGGTTGTCTATACGCAGATAATAATAATAATAATTATATATATTAATTATATATATATATATATATATATATATATATATATATATATATATATATATATTTACCTTCCATAGTTCTACAACTTTTTTTAGCCCACAAAAAACTATGGTTTTTTTATTATCTAAACTGTGCGCTACAACATACTATTTTTCCTTATGCACATTACAAACAGTAGATAAAGTGATGAATTTTCTATTAAAACCCACCCCTTAAACCTAACTGGGTTGTTTTTTTTTCAGGAAATACACGAATTTTATCAAACCTGTCACTGATCTTACTAGTTAATATATATTGTTTTTAATTTTCTTAATCAAGGGTTTCGACTAAAATTTTTTTTCTTGCACTGTGTTTACCTGTTACCTAAAATGTAGTTTAACTTTCCTTTTTCCTAATATATTATTCCTTACTGTTTTAGCACTGGTTTTGACAGCTTTTATTATATTAATTAAAAAAAAAATATTTGTAAGTTAGCCGCAGTTGCATCCTGTTTAGTTTCCTATAAAATATTTTCTTGTAATTAGCAAGTGTTTGTCCTTATCTAAGTAAAGCAGAATCTCTGTACAGTCTGCACGGCTGTGGTAGTATAAAGGCCGTAGTATAAAGGTTGTGGTAGTACAAAGTACTTCCAATGTAACACAACCAATGCAATACATCACTTGACAATACACAGAGCCCCATTTACACCGTTGTGAAAGAAAATGTTCGATGAGCTACAGGCTACATACTGTGTCTTTCTGATTCTTCTTTTTAATATTTCAAAACCGAGTGTGATAAATCGTACACAACTTTATTTCACTTCAGCGACTAAAAACGAACAAAAGGAGAACGCCTCAGCGCAGTGTAATGTGAACGCCAAGCTAATGTGTATAGCAAGTTAGCAAGTCGTTCACTAGATCTTCAGACTCGTAACTTGTTAGGTTATTTTTAATAGTCTGCGACTAATTTGATCAACTGTAGCCATACATAAAATTGTATATTGTAAGCATACACATAACTGTTATTGGTTTTTAAATAAATCAACGTTTAGATCAGATCAGAGGTGTAGCCTCACAGACTGATACACAGGGACAAGAGACGTCCCATTCTGTGTCATGGTATGGTATTACTGAGGATTGAGAATTTCTGTTGGTATTAGAAATTGTTTCGAATCGGGACGGTTGGTAGTCCTGTTTCGGACATTTGAAAACTATCAGGTTTAATAAAATTCTAACTTAATATTTTGTCGCTACTCGTGTGTGTGATAAAACAGGCACTCGTTCAGCGAGAGAGTACGGTCCTTGGTTGTACATACAGATAGGCCTATATCGTATTTTTTATTATAGGCTCCTGACTTTGATTCGTTGTTACAAGCAAACATAAAATAATGTAATTACACGGTTACCTTAATTGTTTTATCATGAACCATTTGCACATATACATTTTTTTAAAGAATTTATACAATTTTTTTGAGTTTAAAAAACACCGTTTTTCGCAGTCATTTGCTTTTGTTGAACTTCAAGATTTTACCAGGGCAAAAATTTTGGAGATAATTTTTTTGCATCGATTGAACTCAGTACTGTTGTGAACAGTGTACTAGAAATTGGAGTTTTTAAATGTACTCTCTCCCGGTTATTAAGTTTTTTTGCTTTTAAAGATACCTACGATAAACCCTCGATTTGGCAGAGTATGTGGGCATTGATTATAAACGTAATAGGAGGATAAGGCTAACCTTTATGAGATGTGAGCACTCGCTGCTGGTGGCATCTTGCAGCAGATTGTTCAACTACAGTTAAATAGATAATTGTACTGTCTATATTTTCAATCTCCCTTGCAGCCTGCAGCGTTCTTAGCTTCAGATAATTCAATTACCTGGACTTTAGCTTCTGATATCGAACACGCTTTTTGTAGTGGGCGGTTGTATTTCTAGTAAGATATGGGGCGAGGGGTAGTCCGTTAAAGCTCTATAATAGTCCTGATTATTAATAGTAATTGTTTTACCTGTTGTGTGTTGTGTGTTTTTGTTCAGTTATACGCAAAAAATATAATGTTTTGTTAAACGATTGGGTTTCCTAGAATTCGGTACGTTACGTTCGGTACTACAATACGTTCAATCATAGATAAACTGAAACTATCAACTCGTAATACGAACTGCGTGTACTATATTTGTACGGGAACTATTAAACAATTGATTTTAAAAATTCGGTTACAAAATTTATATTATCACTGTTTCAAAATTACAGATAAAATCATTGTTTTTGTTGTCCATTAAACCGAGTGTGTACTGTATTTTTGTAATTCGTTTTGTACCATGAGTTCGAGCTACTTACGTATCGGTAATTCTAATAATTTAAACTGTTCCTGGAATTATTAAATTGCTAGGTTGATCAAGCATTTCCACAAATGACAATGTTCTTATTTACATTTAAAAACAGTACTTTAATTAATAGAAATTTGCAGAAAAGTCGTATGCGGTTTATTATTTGGTCGATATTTTTGATTTACAAATTAAGAGCACATTCCATTAATTATGGAGTGTATAATTTAATGTGGCAGGATGAATAACTGATATAAATAAATAAACTGAGCCAGTTATTCTCCTTAACCTTAGCAAAGGCCTTTAGTAGTAATTAAAGGAGGTTAATTTTTATTTTTAATTTATTCCATGAATAAACCTAATGTTCAAATACAATTCGTGTGCAGATTCCACTGAAACTCCTTTTTTACCTACCATAATACTTATAATTTTTTGGGATAGGTTGATACCCACTACAACGTTCAAAATTTTTATTGAAAGTTTGTTATCCACTAAGACGTTTATAATTTTAATTAATAAAAGGTTCTTACTTTCCCACTAAAACGTTTATAATTTTAGTTGACGGAAAAGTTGTTACCCAGCGAAACGTTTATAATTTTAGTTGAAGAAAAAGTTGTTACCAAGCGAAATATTTATAATTTTAGTTGAAGGAAAAGTTGTTACCAAGCGAAACGTTTATAATTTTAATTGAAGGAAAAGTTGTTACCAAGCGAAACGTTTATAATTTTAGTTGATGGAAAAGTTTGTTACCAAGTGAAACGTTTATAATTTTAGTTGACAGAAAAGTTGTTACCCAGCGAAACGTTTATAATTTTAGTTGAAGGAAAAGTTGTTACCCAGCGAAACGTTTATAATTTTAGTTGAAGGAAAAGTTGTTACCAAGCGAAACGTTTATAATTTTAGTTGATGGAAAAGTTTGTTACCAAGCGAAACGTTTATAATTTTAGTTGACAGAAAAGTTGTTACCCAGCGAAACGTTTATAATTTTAGTTGAAGGAAAAGTTGTTACCAAGCGAAACGTTTATAATTTTAATTGAAGGAAAAGTTGTTACCAAGCGAAACGTTTAAAATTTTAGTTGATGGAAAAGTTTGTTACCAAGCGAAACGTTTATAATTTTAGTTGACAGAAAAGTTGTTACCCAGCGAAACGTTTATAATTTTAGTTGAAGGAAAAGTTTGTTACCAAGCGAAACGTTTATAATTTTAGTTGAAGGAAAAGTTTGTTACCAAGCGAACGTTTATAATTTTGATTGAAGGAAAAGTTTGTTACCAAGCGAAACGTTTATAATTTTAGTTGACGCAAAAGTTGTTACCAAGCGAAACGTTTATAATTTTAATTGACGGAAAAGTTTTTACCCAGCGAAACGTTTATAATTTTAGTTGAAGGAAAAGATGTTACCCAGTAAAACGTTTATAATTTTAGTTAAAGGAAAGCTTGTTTCTATTACGACGTCTATAATTTTAATTGAAGGAAAGACTGATGCTCACTACAACGTTTATGATTTTAGTTGAAGGAAGAGTTATTACCCAATGAAACGTTTATAATTTTAATTGAGGGGAAGGTTGTTACTCTCCTCAACGTTCATAATTTTAGTTGAAAAAAAAAGGTTATTACACCGTTAAAAATTTTACTCATACAGTGTTATATTAAATTAAATTTTAGGAAGAACAACAATCGTTGATATATATAGTTACTAGTAAAACTTATTTGAACGGTAAATCTCCGCAGGGGTGCAGATTGGCTGCACTTATTGTGAGGGTTTAGACGACCCTCGTGGTATCCGAGTCTAACACACACGTACACATACAACACAACACTTACAACTTTAAGACTTTACACTCACACTTACACTTAGGGAGGCGATAATAGCCTCAAAGTGCTTTTCGCATTAAAAAAAAAAAAAAAATTGATAGGTAGAGGAACTGGATCGATCATTCGTGCTGATTCTGAATAATGTTAAGTGGATGACAATCAGTTTGGGATTTTATGTACTGTATTACAAAATATCAGTTAAGGTATTGTAAAAATAGCTATTCCGCGTGGCCGACATTTTGTGAAGTCGATATTTTTGGCGTAGGGGAGTAATATAAACGCGTATTGAAGTTGAACAAAATGAATTTAGCGCAACCTTGTAACACGTTGATGTACTGCTGTATGATGCTGCTGTAGCTGAAACAGTTAGTAATTGATGAAGTAATTGGTGCCAACTTGAAATTTACCGACAGAGTTTATACAAACTAATTTTATATAAGCTTTGCAGTGTATTTAAATGTCTTTAAATCAATTGTAATAGCTTGTTTTCCAAATACACTTGCAGATTGTTTTACTTAATGATTGTGTGGAATAGTATACGCTTAGAAAGTATTGTGATCATTAGATTTGTATCTTATTTGTACCCCTCCTGTAGCGTGGTTTGGTTTCCTCTAAGTAAAAAAGTGATTTTTATTTAATGTCCTTCACAGTGTTGCTAATTGGCGGGTGATTACCCTATTTGCGGTAATTTTTGTTTCACTGAGCTGTACAGACATTAAAAAAAGTTTTGTAGAGTACATATCTCTGTCGTTCCTAGCTTGAAATACTTTATATTTGTTGACGCGTTTCGGAATACTTCCATTTTCAAAACGTTTTACTGTACTGTACTGGAGTAAGTATAAGAATATCAAGAAAAGATACTTTACTCGTATTCCTCTTTGACTCCCGTTATAAGTGTTGACATTTTGTGTACCTGTGGCTCATTTTGTTTTCAGAGTAATCTTACATGTGATCGATGCTTGGTTCGCTTTTTTTGTTTCTCAGTCAGCTCATTTTGAGAATTTTAGCTTTGAATATATTATTTTACTGTTTATTTTCATGCTCACCGTAGGTTTTATAGCAAACTAGGCCGTGAGTTTCCGTGTTGATCCGTTCTAAATGAAATGATTAGTAGAATTTATAACGATAATTACGAAAAAAAATGTTTCTTCTATCAGATTTCAACAAAATTAAATTTTTAAGGATTGAAGATTTGTTCGGAGGTCAAGCGATCTGTGGGGAAATTTTAGGTCTCGTGAAGACTGACATTGCGAAGGTTCGAGAAAAATCTTTTTCACTTTTATGATATAACTTAATTGAGAAAAGTTGCAGTTTTAGAGTAAGGGTGGGTGTGAAGGGTCCCGCCACCTCCATAGTATTTGTACTTGGAGGCTTAGATCCAAAACAACCTCTTTGTAAATTTTATGCGAATATCTCAAAAGAAAAAAATGTATTCGGACACACACACACACACTCCGTTATTGACTTTGGTAATTTGCGGGTAATTTTATGTCTAGCTGTGGGTAATTATTGCGGATGAGATTGGCAACACTGATTCTTCAGTATGTATTGGTGCACATTGACTCAACGAATTGACCGATTTCGATAGCCCATATCTGAAGATGGGTTTTTATTTTTGCAAAAAAAAAAATAATAAGTTATAAATTAATTACAATTAATAAGTTACTACTCCCGTTGCTTTTCCCTTACCGTTAGAACTGATCCGTCGTTTTCATTAGTCTAACTGGCATAAAGTATGGACGTTAAGGGGGAAAACGCAAAACATTTTTACGAAGAGGGTTTAGAGAACTTTTAAAACGTAAAAAATGGGAATTTCTCGAAATCGGCTGTAATGATTTTGATCGAAATCCATTCAGGTCAGTCCTTTTAAGAAGGTACCATACCTAAGAAAATCCGGAAAATAGGCTTAAAGTTTGCCCAAATGTTGTTCACATATGAAGATTTATAACTCAAATTAGTGTACCGAATTTAATATTGAAATAAATTTATGTCCGGAGTAAATCGAAAAAGGACCCTGACCGATTTCGGGTTTGTTATTTTAGTTTTACGTATGACTTAATTTAAGCAATTTAATTTGCTTAAATTAATTAATTTGCTTAATATGACTTAATTTAAGCGGGTGGAAAATTTGCTGAATAACCCATTTTTCATCAATAGCTTCCGGAGGTAAAAAATTTAAAAATAAATGTTATGTTTCTGCATTATTTATTTAGCTTTCTCAAGCGAATATTTACATTTTTTTCTAACAGTTTTAAGTATTGGAATACTAAGACAGAAAGTGTGTGCATATTTTTCGAAACCGTGCATTGTACGGGTACGTTCCCCTGGAAAATAAAGTCTCACCTTACCAGCCTGCGAATGCGAGGGGAGCCCTGGACACAGTTGCCAACTCGTGCGTCTCTGGTTCGTTCCATCTTGAACAAAGTTTAGTATGCCTATTGCCTATTGGAGGAGGTTAGAGGTCTGAGGTATGCACTCTGCTATTAGAATAGACAAAACAACTTTTCTTGTTTACGGTTACGGTATATTCCGTATAGTAAACATCTTGCACAGGCACTTTCAATTTTTTATGAGTTAGTATTTATTAGGTAGGCCTATACGAGCAAAGAATACATAATAATTGAATGAAGTCTGTTCAGTAATCCTTCTTTCTTCTTAGAGCTATTCTGTACATTTCTTAAACTGAAAAAGGTATACAGTGTAGGTTGTTTTCGTTTTTTCGATAATTGTTTTCGCAAAAAACAATTTATTACAAGCCAAAAGCAAAAATCCAAAATACAAAAGCGCAAAAAGTACGGTAAGTACAATATAAATCGAAAATAAATGTGACCCTCATAACCTCAAAATTGCTACCGCCCGAAAGTAGGTATCGTGTAACGAGAAAAAAACTTTTAAAAATACTCAAAGACCTATCTAACGTGGTTGTTGGGTGGAAAACCTATTTCATTAAACGGGCGCCATTTTAAAAACGTTTTCACTACAAGAACAAACAAAATAACACGTATTAATGCCTATTAGAATGTGATAACGCGCATGAGCAATTAGTCGGTGTAGGAAATCTAGCATGTTTCATGCAATGTAAACAGGAATGACATTACAATATAGTTCCTTAAAAACAGTTTAAAATCGTAAGTAATCTTTAAAAACATATTTTCCGCGGGTGAATATGTGTTAATTGGATAATATGGTGTGTAATAAAAGAAAAAAAAAATCAAAAATATTTACTTGAAAAAACAACCTACCTTGCATAAATACACTGGAAAAAAGAGAATTTCAATAAATGATGTAAAGGATCTTTGGAAAAATAGGGTAAGCCTATTTCAAAACAAAGTGTTCGTAAATTAATAGTAAACTAAGTGAATTTAATTAAATTCATTGACAAGTGAATTTATAAAATATTTGATAATCGACTACTGAAATGTCAGATCAAGAGTTCGGTCGGTAATTCGCAGCAACTCGAACTTGCAGTTATTACCGATTGCAATTCCAGTTATTATCGATAACTTTCTGTGTTATAACGAAACTTCATTGATTTAACTGTTTAGTTTAAGAAAAACTAAAATTGTCTGACAGAATAATGGTATAACAAAACTTTATTCATTGTTTTAATTGTTTGGTTTAAGGAAAACTAAATATCTGACAGATTAAGCGTACCTATTCAAGTGTACAGTCAAGTTGTTGTTCAAGATGAGTGAGAGCATTGTATCAGTCGATTCAAGAGAATTGATTATTAGCCTATACTGCATAAAATTGACCAGTCGTTTTTGCTGTGAATTATTGTGCCTAATGCACAGATTTATGCTGTGAATAATTCATAAACCGTCGCATCGGCATTGGCATTGATATAGTTTAGAGGTTAAATGGAAAAGAGGTTTATGGCCCTACACTTATTTTGATGGGTGCCGGTGCAATGAACTCGAATTTAAATTTACAACAATATGTTTATATTGCATATATGAACTTATAAGTTCAACTGTTACCAACGGTTCAGGAAATTTATGGTTCAGGGTTAAACAAAGAATAAACCCTAACCGTGTGGGGAGTGTTTATAATTTTGTAGTGTTATTTGTGCGCGCGCGCGCATGCACGCACACACACACACGCACACGCGCGCGCACACACACACACACACACACACACACACACACACACACAGAGAGAGAGAGAGAGAGAGAGAGAGAGAGAGAGAGAGAGAGACTTCCAAATAATAACCATTTTTTATTTATAGGAGGAAAGTAATAATGTTTTAAAAATTAGTTTGAAAGCTGACGGCTAAGAATTAAAAAAAAAACATGCTCTTGCAGAGTATTTATTTGCAGTAAATTTAATGAACTTGATATATATTGCATTTTTATCAACGATTTTAAAAACGACAGTGGGGTTACTTTCGCAACGTGGTTTCGTGAGTTGGGGGGGGGGGTTAGAGTCACTGCGCCCGTAAGTTTTCATATCAGTCATGAAATTAATTGGAAGACGTGCATTTTTCGAACCTGTTTAAAAAACCAGTTGTGAAGGGCTTTGTGCCTTGAAGAGCTTGTAACGTAAATACTACTAAACATATTCGGGCGATTTTCGTAATCCTCGTATCATAAATAATTAAATCTTTTCCATCACCTATTCGGTCTCCGGCATTAATTGGATGATATCACCTGTCAGATTGACGTCAGAACAGTAATCTTTTATTATTCCTTTATTAAATGATAGGTTTTAAAAAATGTTGAGAGTAAGGTTCAGAATAAAGATTTTATTAATATTTTTTTAATTCGGTAATAGCAATGGAAGAAGGAAATTAATAATAATAAAACAATGGTATTTATTGGTATTAGTTCTTTAAAACCGATGATTCGGAACGAAACTGAAGCCAGTTAAAATATCCAATACAATAGTAACCTATTAAAGTGCACCTTTGAATAAGTCCAGACTGCTTGGTGCCAAGTGTAGACTGTAGACTACAGTTGTAGAGTGTGGAGTGGGGTGGCCTGTTTATTCCTTTTGCTGTTTCACGTCACTATCTTGTTTCCGATTGGTCGGTAGGTAAACTGGATCGTCATGAACTGGTCAGAGACTCAGAGCGGAGGTCTTTGTTGAACTCGTATTCTCTGTTCAGTCGTTCGCCCAGTAACTATTGCTGGCTGTGTAGCGGTTTGGTGTTGTGTTTTTCATGTTGTGTGAAAACATCGTGTTATAAGTTGGGTGCGTGTTCGGTTTGTAAACAACGTGTTTGCTTTTATTTTTTCAGGTGAAAAGTTATAATAAATTTAACTCGCTTGAATTGAAACTAGCTAAAGTTTCATTCTTTGCTCTATTTTTAAACATATCCCCTATATTTATGTAATGTAGGTGCTATAAGTAGGGAGATTTAAACCCTTTTTCTATCAGGCTGTTAAATCTGTTTATTGTTTAGTTTATTTATTACTAAATTCATAAAATATATTCGGTTAAAAAAAGAGTTGAAAATATTTTAAAATAAAATTTGTAAAATTTAAAATTGTTGCAAAAGTAAATAAATGGATGACTTTTTTTTAAAAAAAGCTCTTATTTAATAATATGTTTTATAAGAGACTTATGCCTTTGTTATTATATTTTTCACGGCGATGACAACCTGAACGGTTTTTCGCCGGGAAAAAAAAATTTTTCATTGGTAGCTATTGTTTTTATTTACATTTAAGTAGGGTACATTGTTAAAAGCTATATTAATAACTGAAATTGTATAACTCAAATTTTTGTTAAAATCTTTTGACATTTTAGATATGACTGCATGTATTATTTGAACAAGTTTAGTTTAATCATTACAAAGTGTTGATCATAATAGAACATGGACAAAAACATTCCATCTGATGATGGTCATTTTCCAAGTAAAGATAGTGCAAGTGCAAGTGCAAGCCAAAACAGGAAATATCTCCTGACAGTATCAAAGCAAATGGCATTTCACAACAGGAACTTTAGTTCTGTACAGTCAGTTAATGGTAAATCTCCTTTTATTGCTTTATACAGAAATGGAGGACCTCTTAGTGTAGGGCAAGAAAGTGGGGTAAGTTTTTAGTTGTTTGTTTTTAAAAACACTTTCATTTTAAGATACCTAAAAATGTATACTAAAAGGGACAATAATATGATTCAGCTAGAAAAAAAAGAAAAAGAATTAATATTAAAATTTAAATTGTTTAATTTGATTGTTTATTTAAATTTTTTTAATGAAGAAACTAGCTAGATGTTATGGATTGAACCTTGATTGTCTCCAGATATGATGTCTAACTAAATTTATGAATTTTTATTGTTATTATTCAACTTCCGAAACACTCTTTGACAATTGGTCAAAGAAGTTTCACATAATATGAAATAAAGTATTATAATCAACTTCCAATGGAACTTAAAAGTTTAGAAGTTGGTGCTAAAGTGTTACGAAATAAATTAAAGGACAAAATCAAAGACTGTAACGTAATAGACTGAGTGATATGCATATCTAATAATTTATATTATTTTATTTTTCTGTATTTTTTTTTTTTTGTATATAATATAATTTGATGAGGTTTGTCTCACTCCTGATCTGTAGAAAAATAATATGTGATATATGTGTGCATTTGTGTGTGTGTGTGTGTGTGTGTGTGTGTGTGTGTGTGTGTGTGTGTGTGTGCGTGTGTGTGCGTGTGCGCACGTGTGTGTGTCTATGCATGGGTGTATAGAATATATGTATATGCAAGACCACCTATGTACGGGCATTCATGCCCCCTATATGTCCTTCTTATGTAAGTAAAATGTTTGTATGATGGAAAATTTGGCAATAAATAAATAAAAATTAAAGCATGGTGTCTCAAACATGAGGTCATGTTCCCCAACCCCCTGTTTAATAAAGGCTTAAGTTGTTTTACAGAGTCCTGCTAGCATAACTGGCATGAGAACAGGGTTCTATTGCTGCTAAGTAGGTTTAATAAGTACACGTACAGATTACGTAATTGTGGAAATACTGAGGTAATAAATCAAGCTTTAAAATC
Source organism: Callitettix versicolor (assembly GCA_022606455.1). Lineage (NCBI taxonomy): Eukaryota > Metazoa > Arthropoda > Insecta > Hemiptera > Cercopidae > Callitettix > Callitettix versicolor. Next base: position 27,720,497 of record CM040182.1, read on the forward strand.
TTTATAGTTTGTTTATTGTTTACATTGGTTTTTATTGTCACATTTACAGTAGGCCTTCACATAATAGTTGGCAAGGAAGCTTGAATTACAGTATTGTTTGATAGATTCTTTCATAGTTCATTATGGCTGCTCTAGAGTTCTTGTTTAGCCAATTTTGTGTACAAGCAAGTATTCTTAGATATTTCTTTCTCTTGATTGAAATTCACTTCTAGAATTGAAGCAGTGAAGTGTTTTATATATATATATATATATATATATATATATATATATATATATATATATATATATATATATATATAATAACATATTCCCAATGTTATATTACTTCTGTTTTTTAAATTATTACTTAATGATTGAATGCTCATGTTATTGTTTTTTATTCTGTCATTTGCCATCATTCTGTGTATATAGGTTATAGAAAAATAAACAGTGTTTTGAGTGTTGATCAATTTTCATTCTCAATTACCCAATTGAGCTTCTGCACTTTCAAAATGTGTACAGTAATATTCTTACACACGAAAGATAGCAAATTTCAGAATAAACATCAATAATAGCATTTTTCAAGTTGTTGCTAAAATTAATTTGTTGTTTCACAAATTTGGCCAAATCTTTCTTAAAAGAAAAAATTTAAGTAATCACAAAGGTCACTATTTCTTGGTAACAGGCTTTTGGATGAATGTGTGATCCAATAAATAGCCAAATTGTGTGTGCCTTAAAAATTTTCAGAACTATATAACCTATCTAAAACTGTTTCTTTCTGATTGTGTGGGGCCTACTCATGTTATATACATAAGCATTTCAGTTGTGTAGTAAAACAGCTAAGCTAGTGTTTAGCAATTGACCCTTGTTAGACTGAAGTTCAAGAACGAGCATTCTTCTGTCTCACTGCTATTTTAAGTAGACTATACAGAAATAGGCAATAGGTAACCTCTAAACTATCACAGTAATTAATTAATTGTAAATGCTGACAAGAGCTTGCTTTAACTCTGTTCAGTTTTGTAGTAATAAAAGTAAGATAATAAACTACTAAACTGTATTTCATCAAATAGTTATGCTATCTTTTTAGACTGAAAAAATTGTAATGTATATTTCAAATATTGTTATATATTTGAAATTTATCAAATTTAATAAATAAAATTGGTATATTATGTATAACAAAGTACAAAGCTATATTATAAAAAAGAGAAGTGAAACAAAAAAATTTTTTAATTGTTGGTTTAGCAGTCCCATTTATTGTTGGTTATGTATTTATATTTAAAAAAAATGTACTGGACAAATTTAAATAATACATTTATGCATTTTTTGCTACAAGAAGTCTATTGCTTTGTTTCATATGTGCAGTACGGTTCAGATGAGTTTGGTCAGGATTCTCCAAGGTATACATCACCAAAGGCTTCCAGTGCTCTTTATGCTACAGATCCATATTATTTAGGTAAGTCAAGTAGCTAATAAGGTAACTGAGTAACTTTGTCCTTAGAGATCTATGGACAAGATCCTCTATACTTGAACAGCATTACTGTTATATGCTGTAACTGAAGTGTTTATATGTTGATGTTTATTTGCTAACTTAGCAAGCTTGTTATAAAGTGAAACCCAAGTTTTATTTGCCCAGGAGAAATGTTCTTATGAGTCCATGAGATTATAAGTCCAAAAGGAAAAATATTATGTACTGTACTTTAAATGAAATTTCAAGTCTTTAATTAGTCTATTATTATTTTTTTTTTAACTTCATTCAGCCTTTTTTTAACAACTTAGCCAACCAGTGTTTTGAGTTTTAGAATTAAATTTGGAAAATTTAGTCAAATAAATTATGTGCGACGTAACAAGCTTTGTTTGTCACAGATGGAGGTGCAGCAGGTCCCGGTGACCCTTGGACAGGAGGAGGGCAGATACAAACAAGCAGTGGAGGACCTTATGCCAGCAGTTATTCTGGACCACCACAAGCAGCCCCTGTCACCTATGCTAACAACAATATGCATCTTACTCATGATACAATGGTAAGCTTTATTTGTTGGTACAGTATTGTAATTTAAAACTTGTATGTATTTAACAGTTAATATGTAAAGTGTGTGCACGCGCGCGCGCGCGCACACACACACACACACACACACACACACACACACACACACACACACACACACACACACACACACATACATACATACATACATACAAAACTTTGAAGAATTAATTGTAATATACAATTATAGTACTTGGCAGTTTCAAAAATTAATTCCTTATATTTTCGTGGGTGTACAAATCCAAGAACTCGTTTACCAATATTTAATCCTAGTTAAAGTTAATATATTTTACAGAATTATCTAATTAGTTCAGCATTAAAAAAATATTGATAACTCAAATTTTATTTAGTTAAGGGTAAAATTCACAAAAGCTTATCCACGTATGTTTTTCTTCAATGATTTTTTGTGGGCCTGTTACATGAATGATTGAAGTTTCAAGTCAACTAAGGTGACATATTTGAAGAGGTTTTGTGAAAGTGATCCAGTTTACAAGGTGTTGAAAGTTTTAACCTGTTACCCAACTATAAACTTAACGTTTGATTTAAAATTATCAACTAAGAGAAATGTTTACTGTACCATATATGTTTCCTTTTTTTTGTATTTCACTTGTTTATTGTGTAGCCATTTTTCAATTTACAGAACTACCAAGAGAAAGAAAGTATTCATTTTTTGTTTTGTTTTCTTGAAAAGTAATTGATAAGATAATCATAAAAATTATCAATACAAAGTTATGTGTACTTTAGGCCTGTTTTGTTTTGGATATTTTGTTTGGTTCTTTAGGGTTAAACAAAATTATCAAGTAAAAGTCGTGTAAATTCTAAGAACTATAAATAAAGTGGGATATTTTACGTGTCTCAGTAGTATTTGCTATCTGTAGAGGTCCTTATCAGGATAACTACAGGTCTTGTTTTTTGGCAAATTTTTAACATGGCTTATTCTGTATGAGTGCTTTTTACTTCTCTACTGAAGAAACACTTACAATTATTCCAGAGCTATGCTGCATTGTCGCCGAGTGCTGGAGCAGGTTCAGGATCAACTACAGATCCAGTAGCATCATCATTAGGCCTAGGAGGTCCCTCTCCTCTTCCTGGACCTCCTTTAAGCGGCCCTTCTCCCATTTCCGGAGGACCACCTCTACCCGCAGGTTTGCCACCTATGTCTAGTTTTCGAGGACCAAGTGGAGGTCAGTCTCCAGCAGGAATTCTGTATCCATCACATAGCCCTGTTGTTCAATCACCTGGAGATACTCTTGGGAAAGCTTTAGCATCGGTAAATATTACTTAATGCACAGTGTACTATTCTTAACTTACGTTCTGTTAATCAACCTAGTTAAATAAATTGGCCTAAAATTTAACAAAAATCTTAAGTTATAATTAAAATTAAATATATTTCCTTCATATATAATCGTACTGAGATAAACTGTTTGTTATTTAAAACAAACTAATAAAAACTAGTTGTTTTTTATGTGCATTTATAAAGACACCGTATGTAGTATTTAAATTGAGGAAAAACAAGTTAAAATTTGTATAAGTCAAAAAAAAAATAACATGTATTAAAATTGCAAACAAGAACAAAGTTGCCTTTAATAAATTAGTATAAATGGCAATTGGTATGTTTAATAATAAAAGTTTACACAATATAAGTTGTTAATAGGTATTTATCGATATTGATTATCAAAATCATTAAATAGATAAGTTAAAAATGGGTCCACATAAAATATTGCAAATCAGCTCACTACTTTCAAAAAAAAAAAAAAAAAAAAAATATAATTATTAAATACTAGATCTGATCTGAAGTTTGTCTTTTGTATTTATTCACTTTCATGATAAAAATAATTTACAAAATCACTGTTCACAAAATATGCAAAATCCAACCACAAAAAACCTTTGATTTTTTAATCTATCAACGTGATATTTATCTATCAACGTAAAAAGTATTTAATTCCATAAAGCACATTTTGTGTTCATGACGATTATTACATAAACTTCACTTTGTACACAAGTAACAAAATTTACTATATACTTATTCAGAACGATTTACGTCTCTACTAAATACTTTATAAATGTTCACAATGAACATTTATACAGAAAATTTATAAAGAACTAAATATGATTAATTATAATGATGAATTAATCTAAGTGTAATAAACTAAACTTTAAAACACATGAAATAACAAAGCTTTGTACTTTCTATAAAGTCCCTGTAATGGTCAGCCATGCAATATTTTGATGGTAGTAAACTTTCCTTGCGGACCAGCCAGCTGTTTATCAGGTGGCAAATTCAATATTTGTTATAGACGAAATTTGTATGTCTTACATCTTGATAATATATTTAGTGATAAATTACATTTTATGAAGAATAATTTAGAAACTTTTTATAACTTTAGATGTGATATTACGGAAAAGAAATTACGTCAGGTTATCAGCTGTGACAAAATACTGTATACTGTAGTTTGTTTTATTTATGTTTTAAATGTGTAAGTTAAATTTTTATTGCGTTTGATTGTTTGTTTATTGGTAGTGTTAATTGAAATAGTTGTTTTAAATATTTACATACCAAGACAGTGGTACTCCTGTACCAAGACAATGAAGTACCATGTCAATACCTGACAATGGTGCAGGTCTAGGTAAGTAGATAGGAAGTTGGAAAAACAAATGAAAATCTGAATCTAAGTTTTTTTTTTTTTTTTTTTTTTTTTTTGATAATGATATTGAACCCACATGTAACCCTGAAGAACCTTCATGTTCAAAACAATCTTGTTATTTGATTGAAGTGTTGAAATGTCAGATGAATTAAGTGTTGTACATAAGTAACAGATAAATACTGAGTGATTTAAGATAGTACAAATACTGACACTTATGCTTGTCATCACTAAGACAAGTACTGACTGATGATGATTTTGTAAGCAGCTCTGATAGTGATGTAAATAGTCAAAATGGTAAAAAAAAATAGATGAAAGTAAGTAAAGCAATTCAGTAAATAGTTTTTGAATTTTTAGAAAATCCAGGCCCCTAAACATGGTAATTTAGACTCAGATACAGTTAAACCTGTAAACTATTTTAATTTACTTTTTATAAATATTTTGCTTGCATTATTTGTCACTAAGTCAGAAGAAAGTAAAAGTGAAATAAATAAAATAAGCTTCCTCTCAGAAAATATAAAGTAGCCCCAAAATTGGTGTCAGCATGTAATTATTTTGGTAAATATTGTTACAGATTACTATTTTACTAGCCTATCCCTTGTAAAAATGCTATATTCATAAAGATACCTTTATGAGTGACACAGTCCATAAAAACAAAAGGAACAGGAAGGCCCGATGATATAAAGGAAAATTTAAAAAGTATATACTATACACTGTAAATTTAAAGTTGGAGATAAAGTATACCGTAAACTGGAAAATATTGTTGTCAGCCTAATGCAAAAAAATGCTTCTTTTATCAAAACCTGAGGTAAAAAATGTTGAAAAATATAAGGACTTGCGGAATTGATCATTTTGATATGATACTTTACTCATACTTGGACAAACGACACACAATGAAATAATGGAAAAAGGTTGTGTTCAATCAAAAAAGATTGAACCTGTTACAATCTATGTATTTTTTCTCCTAAACAAACTACAATAGAAAATTGGCAGCATGAGTAAAAAAACTCATACTTGGACTAACAACACACAATAAAATATTGGAAAATATCATAATATATCACTGTATTGGATATGGAGTGGGAAAATATACAAATAAATTATTTTTATAATTTTATTAAAAAAAAACAAATTTGATAGCTGAGCATAGAACATAAAGTAGGAAAATAATTTGAACTGATTTCAATATCAAGATAAATAACTTATGATGGAGACAAGTGAATATTGGGAATTGTAAAGTTTTACCAATATGCAATAGCCTATTTTCTTTTGCATTAACAGATTAGTCAAAATATGTAAGTCCCTAAGCTTTGTAACACTATCATTAAACTACACATTTTTATAAAGTAGTTTTTACCTTTTCCTCTAGCCCGAACATCACATTAATGAACAAATCATGCGTACTGTGAGTCTGTATTCCATAAACTAGCACTCTTTAAACAGTGTACAGGCAACATATCTTAAATACATAAATCCTTGCAGTGGTCACATGACATCACTAATAAGTTATAATCATAATACCTCTAATCATAATAGACACTGAAGTAGACATCCAATACCTTTTCAACACTGCACATACAAATTTCGTAACACGTTTTGTTTCTGAAATGTAAGTAAACTTTACATATTCTTAGACATATTTTATTCTTTAAAAAAATATTAGCAATGAATATAATTATAAAAAAAATACATTAGAAAGATTGTTAAACTGATCTTGGAACTAAAATTATTTAACTTCGACTACAGAGGCTAAAGTAATAGCAAACCTGTAAATAATAGTTGTATTAAAAATACAGTAATATTTTTTTAGTATTCAGTTTAGACTAATCAGTACAATTTTACAACAATGGCTCATTGGAATAGTTCATGTAATGTGGAACATACAGGCATAATTTTTTTTACTGATATTTAAACTAGACTTATTGATTGTATTAGGCCATATTAAAATTATATGTCAAGTCTACCAATAATTTTATTATTATGATGAAAAATTACTCAATGATTACGTCTTGGTTTGATATTACTGTTTTGCATATCTACAGTATATAATATGGTAAACACATTTTATAATATTTTAGAAATTTATATTAACGAGTTTATACATATTTACCGTTAATTTTTACTTTCAGGAGTTAAAATTTTGTAGGAACAAAGTACTTTTAGGTTAGGTTAGCTTTTAAGATTACAATTAGGTTATTTTTTAATGTATGAATCACTAATGATGTAAATCAGACATCTCAATCAGGTATAAAATAAATTCACATCACAGCAGTAATTAAAAAAAACATTTAATAAATATAACATTAGCACAAACCTTAATAACATTAGAATAATCTTAATATTTGATTTCAACTACTGGTATTGTTTGTTTCTTGGTTCTTATGGCTATGGAGAATGAGAATTTCGTCATATTGCTATGGGTAACAGAGCTATTGGATAGGGGCAGTAGAAAAACGAGTTTAGAGGCGCTCTGTCAGCTTTTGGTACTACAAGCAATTTTACCATTTATTCAGGCATCCTACTTTTAACATTGGGAGCTTTGTGTATTATAGATTCAAGGATAGGATTCAAGCATGTTATATTTTATAAATATGACATATTTATATTTGTGTATATTTGGCCTGGTCTTCAAGGGGTTAATTTATGTAACGTTGCTTACATTAGCTCAAGATGGAGATTTTTGTAGCATTTGCATTTGCCTTTTGTTCTAGAACATTATATGGCATCTCTCATTTCTCACTATTTACATCTCCCACATTATTTAGACAAGCCCGATTTGAATAAATAGATAACATTAATGTCTGTTTATTGTTATTATCCAAATTTCTTTTTCAGTCATTAATGTTATTACCATTGAAATATAATGTACATTACACTAGTTAGACTAATTTATATAAAAGATTGATTTAATATGTGGAAGAAGCCAACATAGGTCATAGTTATAATGAACCTTCTGCTATAATACTGACAGAACTACATCTGTCATCAAATTAAATAAGTTTAAAAGAACAACAATTTAAAGAATTGGCAAATGGAGCCTTGACTTGTACTATAGTAATTATAATATAATGATACAAATAAGTTTGTTTGGTCTCCATTTGGGTGATTAATATTGAAATATAGTAATTAAAATGTTACATCAATATTTATAACTAGACTTTTAATCACATTTTTTTTGTGAGCAGATATATCCCACAGACCAAAGTGTGAGCAGTTACAGTTCAAATCCCTCGACACCTGTTAGTTCCCCTCCTCCTTTAACTGGCGGATCAGGAACTGGAGGTGCAGGAGCAGGGGCTGGACAGTCGTGGCCTCCAGGAGCAGCACATTCACATCCACATCCTGCCTCTCCACACTTCCCTCCGGACCATCGTACACTTCACATGGTGAGTACATTCGACTACTCATACTTTACAAATGACTTGGAAGAGGTAAGTATAATGGTTTGATCGAACATATTACGAAGGTAGGCGTACTGACCCTTTGTTGAGAAACTATTGCAAACCTTTTTAAAAATTTAAGGATTCAGATATGTAGGACAAAAACATGGTTTTCATATCACTATTTAAAAATTGTGAAATGTATAAATACGCTTAAAATTAATTTGAAAAGTACTTCAAGAATCTTAACTTAACATAATTAAATGCCAAATTTTGAAATATTCTACAATATATTTAGAAAATTTCTTGTGCAAGTAATGTATTGCATTTTAAGGAAAATATTGTTTAAAGAGCTGAACAATTTATTTGTAATTTATTTTTGTTATAAATATTTTCCTTGTGGTGTACTTGTGTAATGCTTATGATAGTTAGGAACTGTGTTGTAATGTAAAATTATTTTAAGGGAAAATTCATTTTGTCCAGTCTTTAAAACACGTAATAAATGTATATAGACTGTTACTTACCAGTAGTGCTTCTGACAGAAAAACCAAGGTTATGTTTGATAACAATATAGACATACAGTGAAAAAAGATGTTTTTCTGGAATCTTTGAAGGTGAGGTAAGGTTAGGTAAGGTACCTGAAACACAATCTTATTTGACATTTTAATTAGCCTGATTTCTTTTATTTAGGCTTATAGTTGCTGGTTTTATACCTGATTTTCTTTTAGCACTTTTTTAGTTCAAATCACAATTAATTATTAAAAAAAAAAATAATTTAAATTAAATAAACAGCATGAATTTGAGTATATTTTTTGTATGTTTGGATTTGCTGCTAGTTTCTTTAGGCTACACTTGTATATTTTTTATACAGTTTTTTTGTGTTAATATGTGTTACCGTAATATAGGTGTAATGATTTATATTAAAATTGAATTACATAATTATTTTTTCAGCATTTTCATTAAAATATTGCATTAATTAATTAATCTTATATTGAAAATTAGATAATGAATATTTTCCCGTGGCCATAAATGCATCAAATGTAAACTTTTTTAATCTATGAATAAGCCCTTTAATTTGTATTGAACTGAATGACAATTAAGCTGTCATTGAGAATAGCTGATCCACAATTAAAGAAAAAAATATTATAGGGCTTCTGAGTTGAGTTTCACACTACACAATTTCAAAGATCAAGTCAAAGTTACTATTTAGAAAGCATTATCATATTAACATTTCCAGTTTATGCCAGTAAATGTCTTTTCATTCATAATTAAAAACTATTTTAATTAGGGTGGTATTCATTTTTGTTTTTCCCCGCAGGGGGTACAGACTAGCTGCACCTATTGAGGGGATTTATGCGTCCCTCGCGGTACCTGAGTCCTGCAACCACTTACACTTGCAACACTAAACTTCTAACTTTAATACTTTATACTCACACATTTAAGGAGGTGATAATAGCCTCAATGTGCTTTTCACCTTAAAATAACAAAAAAAAAATATTTTTTTTCTTTATTCATAAACCACCTTCTTTCATAACTATGTTATCTACAGAGCAAATTAAATACGTGCTTTGATCATAACAAAGATTTTGAACTCATTACAAAAAGTCCATTGATATCTATTTTGTGTCTCGGATATTATGAATCATTACATTGATTTTATTTTGAAACAATTAATTCTTTGTTTTGCATGTTCGTAATTAATTTTATGCTGTTATTTTGTTTTCGTTTTTGTTTGAATTTTTGGTTGTTGATGTATGTTTTTGCATTTGTCTGTGTTTGTGTGGGCAGCCTGCAGCTCCTGAGCAACAGAGGTTAGACGATGCCATCGGCTTCTTGCGAGATCATGCTGAGGTAAGTCGTTAGTTATATGTTGGGGTAAGTACTAACCCTGCATATAGACATGGATATTTTCGTGAAGTTGACAATGAAAATGTTACTCAAAAAAATCACACAGACACTAAAAATACAGTAAAATTTTCTTCAGATGAATATTGTGTAGACCTACAGACCAGAGTTTATTCAATAAAATTATTATTATTGTAATATAGCCACTGAACCACATATTTAAATAATTAGGATTATGACCTGTTTTCTTCTGTCTATGGTCTTTTACTCACCTCATAAAGGCTACCACGGTTTCAAAACCTTACTGTTTCATCCTCATGTCTAATCCCTCTGTCTTAGTTGTCACAGATTTAAACATTGAAAACTCACATCACAAACAGTAAACACAATTACATGATTAAAATACACAATAAAATTTGGTTTCACCAAAAGATATGTGCAACTCGTATGTCATTATATTCTGGGCTCATTGACCAGAATATATTCATCGGACAGGGTACGAACCATGAAATCATGGGAAGTGTAAAAAACTCCTTCAGTGACTAGAAAGAACACAAGAGTGTATAGCACATACACTTACTGTGTGTTTAAACTGTCTCGTGATTAGAATGGAACTGTCGAGGTGTGTGGTATGTCAACAGGGACATACCGAGGTCAGTAGGTTTAACTGTATTGTAATTTAAACGTTTCTTTATTCATTACTGTAATATTGTTTGATATTTTATTAAATTAAAAATCCACTTATCTTAAGAAAAATGTGTTTTTACCTAAAATAAATTTTATGAAAAGAAAACCATTTCATTTTTTGTAGGCTTACTGTCAAAAAGCATTTTTAAACGTAATCACAAGATGTCTATTTTACAGTTTGCAGTAAGTAAACAGCTAGCCTACATACTATATATCCTAAATGTATTCTTTATAATAGCTGATATTTCTCTATAACAGATATTTTATTTTGTTCAAGCAGTTGTTGGGAAGTTTCATTTTATTGTTGTTCATTCAAGTTGTTTGGACATTTTATTTTATTGTTGTGAAGTTTCACAGTATCGTCAAACTTTTTTCAAATCAGTACTTCTGTTTTTTTAGTAGAGATAATTTTTAAAATGGTACATTGGACTATCATGATTATTTTTAAGTTCAGATATTTTACTGTACAACTTTTGTTTTGTTTTAGTTACCTTTGTACTTGTGTGTTGTAGGTTTTATTATGGCACCCAGAAACATAGTACTGATATAAATATTTACTGTGAAAAAACACTGGCAACGGGCGGGTAGTGTCTGTGGCCCATAGTTGCTCATAATAATGTTATTTGATGTCTGAAGTCCTCCAAAAATGAGATATTTTTTTAAAAATTACTTGACAAATTTTTCACCTCGGTTTTAATGAAATTTAAAAAAAACAATAAGATATTGTTGCCATAAACATATATTGCTCCTAAAATATTGTAGTACTGAAATTAAAGGAGTGTTGTACTATCTATAGGTCATCAGATTTTATCCCTCATTAAATATGAAATGGTTCTAAAAATGTCCTAAACGAATTTGACAAAGTTTAAATTCATACCTGAAATTTACTTTTATCTTAAATTTTAGGAAAAGCAATTTTAACCCATTATAATATACACTGTACAGTGAAACTTTTATTACATCTATCAGACCATTATTAAAAATATAAACTGTATTATTATTAATAAAGTAATTAAATATTATTTCACTGTAAATTTCTTTTATATTTAATTCTTATGGAAATAATATAAACAAAAAGTAAATAAAAGTGTAAACAAGAATTAGTATAATACATATTATATACTGTATTATATATGTACAGTAACCAAGTAGCTGCGGAAAATAATCATTGCTTTATAGCTGAGCAGTGCAGGTACCAAAATTAGATACATTTTTGTTTTATTGGTAAGTCTGCATATTTTGGTCCACTATAAAATATTACTTGTGTTATCAGTTGCAGTTTTCACTGATGAGCTATAACTGGTGCTGTTTACATTACCAGTGATGTAAACATTATGTTCATTGTTGACATAAGCCATTATCAGTTTTACCTATTAAATTATTATTTTATTGAAATAAAAATTAACAAAATAATTTTGGTTAATTCTACACACAATTTTTTATAGACTACAAAGTGTTATTAATTTTCATTTTATTGCATAACATATTTCCAATTCATACAGTGCAATTTAAATCTTTCTTTTGTATGCAAGGAATAAGGTTGGTTAGTTTTTTTAAAGCTTTCACCTGATGGTTAATTGAAGCTTCACTGTACTGTAAATTTTCAGAATTTATTTCAAACACAAATGTAACAACTTCTTACTATAGTTGTTTATTTCTTCAAAGCAAAAAAAAAATCAAAAAATAGCAAAGTTTATCACACAGTGTTATTTTAGGGAACGAGAATGGAAGAGAGATTAGATGATGCTATCAATGTTTTGCGAAATCATGCAGAAAGTCAACTAGGCCTTCATGCGGCTCTGGCGTCTGTAACACATTCCACACCCTTGTATCAGCATGCAATTGATTCTGCTCATGCTCACCTTGTAAGTAACCTATCTTATTATTCTTACTTAATATAGTATTGATTAACAGTAATCCATTTTAGATGAAATAGGTTTTCAATAGTCTGGCATCCAATGGTTCGGGATACTGGTAATCTGGTGACAGCATGTTAGTTGAGTGAAAACATGTTTTATTGTCCGCAAGTAGGAAATGGTGTAACATATTTTGCTGGCACTTGCAACCACTTGTGTAATTCCAAAAATGTTAACACAATTTAATGTCCGCCAGTACCATGGTGGAATGATAAATGCAGAGAATCCTTGCTCTTGTAAAAAAGAGCTCTTGAGGATATTAAGCAGAGACCGACAGATGAAAATCTATAACGGTACAAAATTCTAAGGGCTAAAGCTTTCAAATATTTAGAGAAAAAAGGCACAATATCCAGGACTACCTCCACATCAGTTGTGTGGAAAAAGTTATGTTGTGTTCGTAATTTCATCCCTTCTGCTCCATTAATAGTGCTTGCACAGCAAGATGGATTATTAATCAGAAGTAGTCAGTTTATGGGATCATCATTTATATGACCTTGTTCCTGTACTGTGAATGGCTATAACATTGACTCAATGTTGTGTTATTAACTCAAGAAGCTTTACCATTCATTGTCAACCAGTCTGGGAATTTTCCTTTGAATGTTTCCTTTATAAGAACTTGAATCTGCATTATTGCCCACAAGGATTCAATTTCAGGGAAGCTTTCTCTCTCTTGGATATAAGTAATTATCTAATAGAAGGGTAGACTTTTCTTGATGTTTGGTTGGAATCTAACCTGTATATTAGCTGTTAGAGAAAATGGTTATTCCACTGAACAGTGTGGTTTCAGGCAGGGGTGTCTTTAATTAATCAGCTGGTTATGTTAGAATCTGCCATCCAGAGTATCTTTTTCTTAAATTAAACTCTTGTTGCAACATTTTTTTTACGTTAAAAAGGCATATGATTTAGCTTGGAGGAGAGAAATTTTGAACACATTAAAATCATGGGGTATAAAGAGGTATTAAAATCATAAAAGATTCTTGCTTTCATAATTAATTTTCTTTCAAACTCTTATTTCAGGGTATGTCTCGGTATTACTGTTTCAAATCATTTTCAACTAGAAAATGGTGTCATACAGGGAAGTTTGCTTAGTATGACCTTGTTTGTGGTAGCACTCAATATGACAGCTAATGTGCATAGTGGTCCGCTCTTCATTATTTGTTGATGATTTCGTTGTTTATGTGGCTACTAGAAGTTTAGCAACAACTAAAAAATCCCTCTAGCTAGTAATTAAATAGATTACAGTCATGGACTAATTATGGACTAATTTAAACAGTCATAGGGTTTTTAATTTTCTGTAGCCAAAACACCACATAATCAGATTTAGTTGCCGTAATCAGATTCTGGATCCTGTAATAATATTATAGGAATAGTATTGCTATGAAGCTTTACTGCTGTTTGATTTTTAGATTAAACATTTGATCAGAGGCTCTTGAAGGCCTCATTGAACAAACTAAAGTTGCGCTACAGAAAATTCTAAATATGTTGAGGTTTCTCATTAGTACTCTGTGTGAGGCGCAGATAGGACTTGTATGCAGAGGTTTTACTGTGAACTTGACTCACTCACAGGTACATTGTGTGTGGTTAATTTATTCCTTGGCATGTAAATCTAATCTGAAAAAATTGATGCAGTTCACAGTACTGTATTTTATCGTGTTTCTGGAGCGTTTTAATCAGTCTCTATGGCAAGCATGTTGCTGAATTTGGTAAGTCTTCTTTGTTTAGATGGAGACAACAACAAATATCATGCTGCAGTAATCCTTTATTTCATCTTCATGTGATATTTTAAGAAGTGACAGTTGGTATTGTTCATCAATTCTATTGTTGTCAATACTATTGATGAAAACAATAATTTCTTCAATGACAACAAAAACTAGAAGCTTGTGGCTCATTTCTCATTGATTTTTTTGAAAAAAGGCACTCAGAACATAGAATGTCGGATGAGTGAAGGTCAGATAACGAGACTACTGTATGCATGAAACTGTTAAGCACAACACTTTGGTTTATTAAAACAATGAAAGTTTATACGCTGTGGAAGCCTTTTTTTTGTCAGCCTTCTTGGAACGATACACAAACAGCACTCTTGGAATATGCTGTTACGTCTGCCAATATATAACATATAAATAACCATTAACACCAACACCATTAACTTTAACACATTAACCTAAACAATTAATAACTAATGAATAATTTTGCTTGTTACCCTGTATGTTAACTTTACTAAATAATAAGTTAGTAGTTTAACTTGGATTTTCTTATATCAATAATGTTTGTTGTGTGTTTAGGCTAGTCCTCATGGTGTCTACCCAGGTTTAGCAGCGACTCCCGATACTGATCCAACAGCACCAATCAAACTGGAAAGGCTCACAGCATCAAGTGAGTAAGGTCTTAAAAAATTTGTAACTCTGTTGCTTCTTAAAATCTGTAGTAGAAAGACCATTGCTAAACCGAAATCCAACTGTTAAGCCTAATTTATGAAACTCTTGTTAACCCCGAGGACCCGGGTTCAATTCCTGGCCAGGGCTTGGCATTTTAGCCCAAGTGTGTCTGCATTAGCCCAAGTGTGTCTAATAGTTGGACGTTAAACAAAAAAAAAACCTTTAAGGTGTGTACTAAAAATATAAATACGAGTAAGGACATCGGAAGACATCATTCACATATATAACATTAATGAGTATGGACATCTTGGTTATTTTTTATATTTATGCATTGCAATTATTATGTAAACAGAATAAAAGATAATATGAAGTTATTTTATAAACCTATCTTACATTGATACAATTTTCTGCTAAAAAGTAGTACACTGCTTGGTGGATGACAGTTGGGCATTCTCGGAAAATGGGATAAACTTGTAGTGTCAGTATAGTTTGACGTGTGAAATACTGGTGGCCTGGCAGTAGTTATTATCCTTTTGGCGGTATTAGAAGTAGGAGAGTTTACTAACTTGTGTTAGTAAGAGAGTTTATTTTAATATTGTGTTGATTATTTTTTAAGTTTTGACAGTTTTGTTATTAATATGCTACTCACCCAGACCTCAGCTCTAAAGACATCATATGACGTCTTTACTCCTCAAAGGGTTATTTGTATGAAATTAGAGTTTCTGCCATCATTTAAATGAACTTGCATACCATCTTTGACTGACTATGAAAGCAACCAATGCTGATTCTAATTACAGTATAAGGCTACAGGAAGAATTCAAATTTTATGTTAATCACTGTGCCTAAACCATGTTTGAGTCCAATTCTAAAAAACATTTTAATGTTCATATTTTATGTTAGACAGCAATAAGGATGAGGGATCAGCATGAGCGGCAAGGAAAAGAACCTATGACATTAAGTGCACGATTTCAGACGAAGCATACTTACTGTTGCTTAAATTCTTTGGGTACACGGGCCTTCAATTTTTTTTTTTTTTTTTTTTTTTTTTTTTTTTTTGATATAGTAGTTACAAATATAATTTTGTTCTAAAATGTATATTATGGATTAAGGAGTTAATTCTTGAATATTGTTTTTTATACAGGCTGCATGACTAACTGGAAATAAAAATTTTGGTTTTTGAAAAAAAGATTTGGCAACAGTCGGGTAACACTTAGTAATTTACGATCCTCCTTCTAATTTGAATATGCAGCAAGATATAACAGTTTTCCAACTTTTTCAGAGAAACGCAAAGAGCCACCCGACAATGGTGATACTAAACCATCTAGTAGTGAATTAGCTATCAACAGTATTGCCAACGCAACTTCTCCACCTAGCATCGCCAATTCGACTAGCATTGTTAACAAAGGTTCTAAAAGATCCCGTAGATAGTAAGTAAATATTGTTTTATTATATTTATTTTAAAACGATTATATTAATCACATAGGAGCATTTGTTTTTGTACTTATTATTTTTTTTCAGTTGTTCAAGCGCGGATGACGATGATGGCGAAGACCCTTCAACAAAAGCGCATAGAGAAAAGGAAAGAAGACAAGCAAACAATGTGCGAGAAAGGTGAGTTGCTTAAGGTTTCTACTGATAAGAATTATAAACAAGTCGTACTTGTCAAATTGTGCACCCTTTAAAGTAGTCGCTTTAAATGTAATCACTTAATTTCACTAACTCATAAACAAATATTTTGTGCCAAAACCTTATTATGTATACAGAACTGTTGTACATATTTTGCTGGTTACTATAAACTCCTCCATTTTCTTTCATGTACTGAGCAAAAAGCTATCAAATTGTTCATGATGGTATAATAGTATCAAAACATAACTTATTAAACATGAATGATAACTTATTGTGTTATTATAGTGTGCTACACAGATTTTAAATGTATTACATTGACATACATAAAGATTTACTAAACTACAAAACACCAAATAATTTTTAAAATACAACATTTCCAAAATAACAAATTTTCAAAATATTACCATTTTTAATAATTTAAAAAAAATTGATGTTCATATATACTAACCAAATTTTATTAAATTCTCAATATAGGTTATTACCTTACTAAACCATCGGTAGGCTGACATCACATTCCAATAAATATGTAAATTTCAAAACTATAATATTGGTACGTATAAGATATTTCAAATAAAATATAATGTCTAAGAATTATATGCCATTCTTCAATTGTTAGAAAACATATCTAAAAAAAAAAAAAATTAGAACTGATTACAAATAATAAACTAATCCTAGTAGGAGTGAAGTTTAATAAAATAAGAAATAATAATAATAAAAGGAGAAAACCTAGTAGGGTCAAAATTCAAATAAAGAAAGAGGCAAATTCAGGGATATTAAACATGGTCTCAAAAACTTCAACAAGAAGATTTGGTATTGTTAAATTTTTAATATATGCATGCCTAAAAATTCATATTTTATGCCCGCTAATTAATAACAATAATAAATTATGAAGCAGGCAATAATGAATTAAGCTATTTTTAAGCTTTAAGTAAAGAAGAACATATTGATTTGCTGTGAAAATCAAATAAATATTTTTACCGCATTTAGGCCAAATTAAATTTTTTTTGAGAATCAGTATCGTATATAACAAAATTTATTTGTGATGCATAGTTGTCAGAGGTTTCATTTGTATTAGTATTCAATTAGCTACCTTCCCCTGTGTGTCCTAGCTGAAATAAATTGTGTCCAGTTACAGTGTTTATTTTTTCTAGAATGTTACTTTTATTATTTATTACAAATTATTCTCTATAGAAGAATGTTTGAAATGTTAATCTGATGGTTAATAAAAACTGATGGTTAATCGAGACTCTAGTGTAAATACATTCGTATTAGTTCATTCAGTATTTTTTAAGAGATAATCTGAGTATGCTGTTATAATAATTTTTATAACTATATTTTATAAAAGTATTTTTTTTGTAATTAAGTAAATAATTTTTCATTTTTTTAAATTTTCCATTCGTCTTGTAAAACAAAATTTGATTATATTGTTTGTAAAAATATTAATTTTTATAACTACCTTTTTTGCTTTTTTGTTTGTGTTTTTTATCAAAACCTGCTTGTATAATTTAAGGAACTTCAAATTTTGTAGAAGTGTTTATATTTTGTAAATGTATTCATTTTTTATAACAGTATATTTCTTACTTTTTTTGTAAATTTTCCATTTGTGTTTTACTTATTCTAAGTATATCTGTTTATAAAGTCTGAAATAAAATAATAATTATATGATCACATCAAAAATGCAGTGCATTCGTTTGAACATTTCAAGTGCAAACTTAACCATTCGATTAGCATTCAGATGCTTCTAACAGTCAAAATGTTTCTATTGTAATCTTTCACAATCATGCATCACTAATATGTAAAAGGTAAAATTCTTGTACTTTTAGTAAAACATATTTAGATTTGTTACTTAATTTTTCACATTCAATGTCTTTGTATTAATGTAATGTTAATTTATAAAATATATGTTATAACATCGCAAATAATTTATGAGATCAGACTTGAGTGATTGCCCAAGTACAAATAAAAAAAAAGAAAGTGGCTTTATTAACTTAATCTTCTGTTAGACATAAAACATGTAACATAGATCTATAGTATGACACACATGGGACCCAGACTTTGTTGGATTATTGGATTTTTTATATATATAAAAAAAGGTATTTAAATAAAGGCATTTAATTTATTTAAGAAAAAAATTGTATAAAGTCAGTCTTATTTTAAAAAAATGAACTTTTCTGAAAATTAAAATCATTGTTCATTTTTTAATTTTAAGTAGGGTTATAGAGCTTTCTGTTTCAGTCTCTAGAATTAAAATATAGCTTCTGACCATGTGACACATGTTTTACTGTGTGTACATATTTTCTGCCAGTGTGTACATATTTTCTGCCTGTGTGTATATTTTCTGCCAGGAGCGCTAGCTTCTGCTTTGTTGACATTTTGGTCTGCATTGTAAATCTGATTTTTTTATACGGTTTAACAGTTTTTTAAGTTGTAAGGCATTTTTTCATTTGTGGTTTACAAGTGGATTCAAAATTATTTAAAAATTTACCAGGCCATCATGAAGCTAAGTCACTCGGTTTTTTCTCCTTTGTCCAGTTTTTTAATTATTTCGGCTTTTCCAACCACTGTCATTGTCTTGTGTTTTCATTTCACGTTTTTCAATGTGTAACGCATTAGGCAGCAGATATATAACACTAAAATTAACAAAGTAAAAGTGTAGTACTATCAAGTTAAAGAGTACACTAATTTGATGGTACAAGCAATGCAACAAACAGCTGGTGACTCTCATACACACTGACAAAAACCAGTATGAAATGTAACATGAGTGTGATGTTGGTCTATTGAGACTAATTTATTTCAATTAAGTATAGCATAAACTGTAAAGTTACTTAAAACAACATTACTGTTCAAGGCTTATACTCTAATATAGTGTCCCTTCTCTTAAAGAACACTTTTTTTTCATAGACTGATTATAGGCTTAGAAGGCCTCAATAGCAGACATTGTCAAAAACAGATATGGTTATTAAATCAGTAGTCAATGGGCTCTATGTAGCTCCTTAATGCAGGGCAGCAGAACATAATAATCGTTTTTTTCTTGGAAATTGTTGATGTATGGAAGCAAACAAAGTGTACTGTTTATTGTTGTCGTACATATATCAACAAAGTTTTGTTTTGATAACACTTATGATAGCAAATGTCACAATTTATTGCTGTTGTATAAATTAGCTGTAATAGAAAAATTATCATGAGAATACTGTCATGAGAGTTATTTGTAAGTTCTATTATGATTGAAATTTTAATCCCATCAAAGAAACATACCTAAATCAATCAACCAATCATCAGTCAATTGGTAGGACAGGTAATATACCACTTCCTGGAAATGAGGAGTTCGGAAAGAACTCATGTAGCAGAAGAGGAGTAGAAATGATGCTATGTTTTGTATGTAAATGACAAGGAAGTGGTGTGGGAATAATGCTTAAAACTTTTTTTTCCAGTGTCAGAAAAAGAACAAACTGCATTTGTCTTGCTTTACCCCAAGCATAAGTGCTTCAAGGACTATTCTGAAATATGTTTTCTACATAGTTTCAGCATAATTCACTTCGAGGTTCCAGCAGGGGGGGGTATAGATAGGCGCATTTTTAAGCAATTATAAATGACAACACGATATCGATCATGCGAGTCTGATTTGGAATGATCGTTAAACATCATTTATACACAGGATTGATATAGAAAGTTTTCTTATTTTTCTTTTGCACTTATCTATACAAAGTGATAATATATACTTATGTAGTATATACATAATACTATATGATGTTTTATAAAATTCAAAATCAATTTATCTTAAGATTTTGCTTTTTTTAATTAAAAATTAATGTTGTGAAACCATTTTTTTAAACCAATTGTCTTAAAACAACATTTTCAATATTATCACAAGATGCACATTGAACAGTTTGCTGTAAGTAAACAACTAGCCAAGTACAATATGCTCTAACTGTATTTTGCCCAATAACAGACATTCACAATGATGGACATCTTATATGGTCAGAGCAGTGTGTGTTGCAGAGAAATTTACATGTATTAACTAATATAAATTCTACGTGTTCTCTCTGTGGAGTGTAACAATCTCATCTATTTTAATCCTTAGAAACAAAAGTTCTTTCTAAAAACATTTATTTACAAAATATAATTTTATTGCTAAACAGGCATAAATTAATTAAACAATATTGTAGTTAAAAAATGAATCCTAATTACTGTATTGTCCATTATTTCCTTAAATATTATATAGTTATCCACTAAAATTGTTTATTTAAGTCCATCAGATATGTTTCTTTAAAGCGTCTTCCATAAATAATTATATCTCACTGGACTATCCTATATTTAGAAATGTTTTCTTTGGCAGGATTAAAGTTTTTTGTCACAATAAAAAATGAACTCTAGTGACAGTATTCTTATGGTAGTTCTCAGTTTGAATTAGCTAATTTATATAAAAAGGATAAATTGTGATATTTGCTATCATAGGTTACAAATAATATCATGACAAAACTTTGTTATTATATGTACGATAGCAATTTTTATAGAGTTGTAGAGCAATTTTTATAGAGCAATGTTTTATAGAGCAATTTTTTAGATGAGTTTACCAAATCAAGTTTTACTAACAACCTTTTTTTTCTTAATGTTTGTATTTATGCCAGTTAGACCCAACATTGAAATGGCCATCGAAAACAATAATCAGTTCATCATACTATTTAAAACCTTTAATATTTACTATTTTTTTCTGACATTCAATAAACTAGTTACGAGAGAAACAATTGTAATATGAACTTGTTAGGTGCACATTTTGACTGAGTATAGAAGGTACTATAGTATTAAAGTAAATATTTTAAGAACTTAAATGTTCATGGATTTTAGGTAAGGACAACAGCCCTCAGACATTTTGCTTAAATGGGTCAAACAATATTTGTTGTCAATCCATATTCTTAAGTCTAAAATTTCAGTTTTGAGCATGAAATCCTGTGTCAACATGGATAGTTAAGGAAAAGAATGAAATGTATGTTTTGCTTATGTTTTCATAGTAGTGTTTGTTATCAGATATCGCTTAAAGGTTATTCACTTAATTTTAGTGCAAGTGATTAAAGATGACTGTAGTAACCTAAACATAAGAAAGTTGTAACTCTACATAACATAACCAATAATTGGTTGAATAACTAATCAAATTTCTAGAATTTTAACACCATGCCTGAATATATATACAGAGTCTTGATTAATCATCATTCTCGGGACCATTAGGGTGACGGATAACAGAAATAGACCATCCCATACTTTCATCAGTCGTTAAAAATAACATACTATACTCTGTTTATTACGCAGAATGTTTTTATTATTATTATGGAAAACTACACAAATTTTATATACATAGGTCCTTAATACAGTAACTTATCTGTACTTAACCTTTTGACAAGTAGTAACATAACAAATATGTGCGGAGCACCACACACACCACTTAGAGTACTCACATGACTGTTACATGATCAAATTATAAGTTGAATATGGTATTATTATAAATAGTATGAGAGTGTTTATCTTTCAATAGGAACACTTGTGCACTCTTTCAGAATTTGTTGACATTATTTGAAGTATTTCCATGTCATTCTACTAGATGATAGGATCTTTTTACTTTTTAAAAGGTTACTTTTTGACAGTTTGCTTAGGATAGCAATTACTGTCAGCTGTCGTCCATCTATGCTATAAATGTCCTGTCCAATTACATTGTTTCTATTTGGCTAAAAGGTTACTTTTATTATTTATTGCTAATTATTATGGAAGACTATTTAATATGTGTGATAACAGAATTTATCTGATCTGATGGTTAAAAGTGTGACCATTAATCGAGGCTCTACTGTATATACAAAATTGTAAGCAGTTCTGAGTTTGTTCACTTACCATTTTTTTTTTACCATAAACATTCTAAAATATTTATATAAGCAAACCAATCTAAAAAGCATTTTATAATAACCAGTCGGGATTTAAAATAAAATAGTTGCAATGTTAGGCGAATATGGTAGGTATTCAAGAACAGTAATACTATTCCTGATGAGATATTTTATACAAGTGTAGGCTTGCAGCAAAATCCAGTAATTTCCGCCAATTATTATGAATGTTTCCTATTGATAGCAGCTCGTAAACTGTTCTGTAGGAAATAATTTGTAGTAAAAGACATCTTTAAAATCAAAATGGTGCTGTGAATGATCAATATAAATTTATGAAACTAAAAATAAAAAGTATGTTTTGATATTTTGTAATTATACATTACACCTACTTATAATATTAAATTATATAACATTCAAAATGTGCATTGAACAACAGTGATTACTTATCTGGTATCTTACTTATCTTTAAACAGTAAAATGAAATGTTTTCACTCACATTATTGATGTTTTTACTGATTCATAAGTGAAAACACTACCTCCATGGTATTAATAAAATCACCGATTTAAAGACATTCAATTTTTTTCCAGTAAATTTTCTTCTACACCTAGCATTTCAGTGAGTTCACTTTTTTGTTCTGTGTTACTGTATAAAACATTATTTTTAATTGTGCATTAATTTTGTTTGTAGTACTGTATTAGTATATCACTCTAGTATATATTAAATCAGCGGTTTCAAAACTTTTATCATGAGACCTACTTTCAACCTATTTTTTTGTGTGACCTACTTTATATATATACATATATCATAGTGGGTGCATATATATTGAAAAAACAGAACCACACAAAATGAAATGAGGTAAAGTACTTTTTATATAGTTTTTTTGTGCCTAAGAATTAACACTTCATCAGAAGAAAAGAGAAAGTGGTATAAAAGTGAGTTAAATCATAGCCAGATTCATGTCGTAGTTCCAGAAGTAGCATGATCTCAGCCAATAAACTTGTCCTCTTTCACCCGGTTCTCCACGATCTACAGTGCCAGACAAAAAGCAACACAAGCGACATAGTGTCTTCACTTTACTATCACAGAAATAAACTATGGCTGCATTTTTTCTATCACTGCTTACATTATTTTGAAAAGATCTGTTTTGCGTGTAACTTAATATTTGGCAGTGAAGCAGATTTTTTGTGGAATTATAGAACATATTTCTTGAGATAATTCAATTTTCAATTTTTTGCAGTCGAGAGACCATTTAAAAATTTTAAGCCGTCCACCCTCCGTGATCCATAGTTTGGGAACTACTATATTAAATAAAATGTTGGCTGCAAATAAGTGAAAGTCATACTCTATAAAAATAAAACATTGTTATCGAAAAATGTAATCTGGAGTTATAAAATTTAATAAAATTTGAATATGTGCTAGGTATTCTGTAAATTTTCTAGAACAAAATTTTGATAAATAGAAGGTGCATATTAGGCTACAAGTAGCTAATAACATACACATAATTTTAGTTTTATTTGAGGAATAAATCATAATGGTTTTCTATCATAGTAATTTCAGCATGATTATCTGAATGCATGCCTTGCACATAGCACAATAAACAGTCTTATTCAACAATTCTCTTCTCTCCTTCCCTAACTCCACACAGCATACTTTATACACCTCAGTAAAGTGAAATGGGGACTACTGTATAATTGTCATTAAAAAATTCTTAATACAATAGGACCTTGATAACTCGATATTTTTTAAATTCCCTTGGAATCCCCATAATGGTAAAAGCACATTTGTAAGTCAAAATTATGTCAATAGGAAAATCTCAATAACTCGAAGTAATCTGAACCTCGAAGTAAATCTGAACCTCTCTGTAATTCGAAGTTTACTTATTCAAATTCATAAACTGTGAACCTCAAATGCTGAAATTTGCATCCCTAACTTAGTGCTCAAGCACCATTTTTTTTTTTTATGTGGATACGACTCGTAGCACCATTTGTTAAGAGTTGTTAACGATATCATAGAACTGTTACTTTTTCATAGATTGTCAGATTTCACATATATAGTGGCTGAGTTTAACTGTTACTAACTATGAAATCTCTGAAGCCAATGCATGTCCCTCATTTCTTTCATTTATACTAGGATCGCATTGCCTTGTTGTGCACCTGCGTAATGGGTTCTCGGATTGGTACCTATCCCTCTTGACACCTTATCTAAGCAATTTAACACAACATATACCCCACTAACTGTGAACTGTGAAATTTTCATAATTCACATTTTCTTAATATGGAATCACTGAGGAGTTAGCAATATTGATATTGCTAAGGGCACGTGTACCACAGTTCTTTCTCGCCATATTTAGCTTGTTGTTGGCTATTATTTATTTAGTGTAGCATATGTTTTTTGTGTAAGTAAAGTTGTAGAATTGCTTAGAAAGGCTTAGATAAACAGTTAATTTCTAAGCCGTTAATCGTAGGTTTTTTCAAAATTATGTTACATGAAGGCGCAATAGCTATAAACCAAGTCATTCAAGAGCATTATGTCACAGTTCACAGTTATTCGAAATTTTATTTAACAGATTACAAGGAGCAGTAGCAGTTTTCACAGATATTAATATTTCACAAGTAGAATCATCTATACCATTTATAATGGTCAGATGGTCCTCACCTTCCATCTTTCCCTTAGTCACCACTGTTTCCCTTGTGGTTTGTTCACACATTAGTATTATTGTTATACAAATGTTTTTACAAGAAGAAATACAGTATAATGTGTTCATACATAAGCCTACTATGTAACGTATATTTATGTTTTAAATCATTATAATCCCTTGTTAGAATACAATACTTTTTTCAAATTTAAGTTAAAGGTGTTAACAGTGGAAAGGTTCGAGCTATAGACATTTTTGAGCCACTTCAAACAAAGATGGTCAAACTTCAGTAATTAATTATTTCGTTCTGATGATATTGATTACTCAAACCGTTCTTACTTAAATTACTCAATAATTCAATTTTTTTAGATTCCCCTCCAGATTCGAGTTATCGAGGTCTTGCTGTAACAGGATATCTAAAGATACTGTAAATGCCTTTTTAAATCTATAAAACAAGCATGAAGTTCTGTAGTATTTGCACAGTGCCTTGCTTATTTAGAGGTACACAGACTTGGCTGACAGAGGCATTTGTTTAATTCATACACACATATTTTGACATGTCTTGACATTTGTACACAATATACAATTCCTTTGGGCATGTCTGTGGATATATTATTGGTTGTAACCAGTTTTGTTGATTGGAGAAGTTTTCAGAATTTAGTAAAATGGTCATGGGGAGAGTATGCTTGTATGCCTGTTTATTACTGATTTGCATGATGTGAAAATTTCAAAATCATGTACTGTACAATTATTCAATTATAAGTTTATTAAAAAAGAAACATTATATGCATTAATATTATATACAAATTATGTGCTGCATTAATTTTATGTTATTGAATCACTTGCTTCAAAATATAGCATTTGTTTAAAAAATGTTGTCTTTTTTTATTGCAACAAATAAACTGAAAACATAATTGACCAATTAAAAAGATAAATTCATATTTTGGTTGTTATTAGACCTTCTCATACAGGCTGAGACTCGCATCATGCTTGTGTAGCTGGAAGGATGAGGTATTTCAATTAAAAACAGAAAACAGCTGAATTTTTTAAACACCATAAATAAAGTATTACTTATTTTTTTGTCTTTCAATTTTGCCATAACTTGATCCATAAAATAAAGTACAGTAGAACCTCAATAAGTGATACCAATTTTAAACCAGAGCGTGATATGGTATAACAAAAAATGTTTGACAACTAGAGAATGTGGGAAAGTTATAAACTACAACGATATAAGCTACTTGTAGAAAATTGTTTGAAGCAAATTTATGTTACATATAATGTGTATAATAAAATCAGTCTTGTAAACTTTTGATGCCCGCGGGGTTGTGCTCGATCTGAAACAGCCATATGTTTTTGCTCTAAAGGCTCTTGTGTACAGTTGTAGCAAAGGTGCTTGCGTTTTATACAGTGCTTTCTGATTTTCTTAACTGATTGTCTTTACGATTCAATTAAACTGAAAATATGTTTCAAAACACATTTTAAATTTTAACTGCTTAACCAGCAAGTCTTCTGGCATTTTCAAATTTTATACTAAAATAAGTTTTTTTAATCAGTCGTAAAGTTATCGGAGGTCTAAACTAAAGGAATCTGAATAAGTAATTCATTTAGATTCTATATTTGTTTTTTTCTTAAATGGTAATTTGTTGTAACAAATTTACAATACATTTACTTTCAAATGAAATACTTCACACTAAATAATTCAACATATTTTTTGTGATACATTTGTGTGAAGTGTTTGTTTTTAATTAACAAACTTCATTAGGCCAGCTGATATTATTAGCTAAAATGTATATTGCTATTTTATTCTCACTAATATAAATGTTATTAAATTTTAATACGTTCTTAAGTTAGTTTGAAATATAGGTTCAAAATTAATTATGGATTTTTATAAATATTGGTTTTGACCCATTTAAGTTTAGCCCCGGTGCGGTTGATTTTCCTCATTTACATGGTAGATTAAGTGTAGGTCTTTAAATTTAGAAAAAGAAACCTTTGCAGATTTTAATACTTTGGAAAAATTATAGTAAATAAAAAATTAACAACTTTTTTAATTAGTGGGAGTGTAAGTCCAATAAAATTTCCTTATAATTCATAAACTGGTAGTGTTTTAACCAATTTTTGTCATTTAGATCTATAATTTAATTACAGTTCTAAAATTTTGAAAAGGCAAAAAAATAATCTTGCTGTGAACGATTTAGTTTAAATTAATGCTTGTCTCACTTTGACTATATTTTCCTCTTAATAAAACAGAAGCTTTTAAAGTTATATTGATTTTCAGTAAAATATAGTAAGTTTAAATATTCGCCTTGCAGAATATTGGTCTGTAAACTTTTAAATTGTTCATAAATGCACCCTTCCTGTTTACAAATTATTATTTTAATTCATTTCATTACTATTAAAAGAAAATGCTGAAAAATAAAAATGATTAAATTTTATATTTTGTTAAGGTTTGTAATGTACTGAACAAACAGAAAAATTGAAATAATGGTTTAAAAATATATTATGGGAATATCAAGTGTCTGAAACAATATTTGTTTCATTTAATAAAACAAATTTTATAAATAACAAAATCTTGTTTTGATAAAACTTAAAATAACTAACAAAGATTATTAATAACATTTTAGATTAATGATAATTAGAAACTGTAGTTTATAACACTATTTATTTTTAGCTTGATGTAATTTATAAAGAAGTAAATTAAATAACATAGTTAACCTGTAAATGATATACAGTAGATTCTTGTTAATCCGAAAGAAAGGTTGTAAAAGTTTTCTTTCTTCTGACTCATTGCAGCGTATTTTTTCGGAGAAATGATTGGTTCTAATGAGTTGCACACATATACAGATTCTTTTAATATTGTCAGTTAATTTATATGAAACAATTGTTTATCTTAGTTGACTATTGTGTTTTACTACTTTTTAAAACCACTTACTGATTATTTTTCTGAATAATATCAATAAATAATTACCATTACACTAGTTTGTTGATATTGAACACTCCTCTATCAGTGAAGTCTGATTTATTATGACCACCAAAAAGTACATTGTTAGATTTGTCAAGAATTACTTAATGAAATTACATTTTCATTTTGTTTGTTCACACTTTTAAACAGACTTATTTATTTGAACATGTTTATTATTATTTGTTTAATAACAAATCGTTCTCGTAAACGTAATAATATGTTTGGTGAAAGAAAATAAACTACAAGAATGTATGGGGGGCATCAAATGATGGTCTTAAAACAGTCGTGTTTGTAAGCAACTATACAATATGTGAGATTATCTAGTAACACTGCATTCTCGTAAAATAAAAGAAGAGGTTAGGTTTATAAACTGTTAAAAATGTTTGATAAGTCTTTTTTGTGCATTTTAAACTTATCTATATCAGAAAATCCAGTTACTGTAATAGATTTACTCAAATGCATAAATTAAGTATTTAGTGTAGTTCTCCTCTAGGGTTCTATTTTCAACCCTTCCTTTCACAACCGTATTCAAAAACATTAATATAAAGTAAATACTTCATTTTCTATATCATAATTATTTAATAAATATGTGTAGATAAAATTAGCTTTACAATCGTATTTCCAATTGTAATACAGGACTTTCGAGAATTGAGTCTGGATTGAGTCCGGGTTAAAAAGATTCTACTGTATTACTATTAAAATTAAAATCTGGTACGACATCTGCAAAGTATGATTGACTCAATTTCATATTTACTTATTTGAAATACAGCTAGTGATTATAACAAAATAAGTACAATTGTTATGAATACAATTTTGTAACAGAGCATTGTATAACCAATAACATAAAGATAACGAGTTGTAGAAAATAATTTTAATTACTGTAAGACTAGTATTGGTAGCTTAAGTAGAGCAGTAAAAAAAAATCAGAAATTAATTTTTACAGCTCTGTGGCCAGAAAGTTAAAAGTTTCATAATATCTGTTGCGTTATCTTAAGACTAACAAAACTTAAGTGTCCTCTGTGTATTTGGATCCTGAATTGTAATTACATTAATAAAAAAAACCCAATAAGAGTCGTATAAAAGTAAAAACAGCATAAGAAATTGTAAGTAACAAAAATTTAAATATCTAATTGTAATTTTTAAATGTTCTTATGACACAAAACGTGAAAGTTTCTTTTTGTGCTTAGTGAAAGTTAGTTATTTTAGGTAGGTAACATTGTAGTGAATACAATGCTCAAATTCACTTATTGTTTTTTATACACAAAATGGTGAGTAACCGATAATATAACAAACCGAGCCATTGTTTACATAAAAACATCATTATAAGTCAATCATTTGAAGAAGCCGTACCTTCTCACATGTTTGAAAAAACAGTAACAATATTAGGTTATGAAATTTTTTAATTCGTGGAAAGTCCTTTACGATGTGTATTGTGTTGAGCTGTGACGAGGACATGGAAGATCCTGAGTTAAAAGCGCAACGGGAGAAGGAAAGACGGCAAGCCAACAATGCACGCGAGAGGTAACTGCGATCGCTAAATTCAGCTATGGGAGTGGGGACTGTGGGGCTTGCATGCAAAACAGGGGTTGATCGAGAGAAGGATTAGGGCTTATTTAGGCGTACAGTAAGTCCTTGACTTACATTTAAGGTGGATATTTGTCACTTGTAAAATAACGAACAAAAACAAATAACACTAAAGTAAATTTTATTTTATTACCAGTCTTTTATATTGCAATTAATTACTATAAGTACATTTCTTTAATTTAACATTTACATAGTTTCAGAGTTTCCTATTTAGGTCAAATAAAAAATACATTATATTTGAGGTTAATATTATGGAACTGCCACTTTAGGTGTGCCACAGTTAAATAGTGAACTTCAAATTATAAGTAATATATATATGTTAAAGTTAGTTAAACATTGCTATATTATTGGCATGCATTATTAACAGTTTTGAAGTCAAAACTATGTAACAGTGAAAAATTAAGAAACATCTGTCAGTAAAATGTCGGTTGGTTCGCCAGTTTCTACTTTCAAGTACAGGATACTGACAGTTGATGTTTGACGATCCTATTGATACCATATATTAGCTTTCGTTACCTATTTAGATCAACATTTTGGGAGTTTTAATATATAAGTAAATCAAGGACTTATTGTACAGGCCTTATTATTGCTGCATTGTTAATAATCATTATCACATTTTCTTTGCCATTAAATTTCATGTTCAGAACTTCCACATAGTTTATTGTAGGGTCTGTACTAACATCCTTATTATGGTGAGGAGCATGTTCCTACAGATTTTGTAGTTTAAATACATTTTCTATGTAAATTTTTCTGATCAGGATATGTCAAGTTAGTAGTTTACAGTTGCTATACTTAGACCTGCTAAGAATCAGTACTGTATTTACATAGTTATTGACTTTTATCATCGCCTAATAATCTCCAAATGCCTATTATTCCTCCTGAACGTTTCTTCACTAAGAAAGAACCAATAACTTTGTAAGTTACATGTATAACAGTTGTTAATTAAAAAAAAATCATTTTAATACATTTTACATAATGTCAGATGAATTATATACCTCTTTAAATTTTTAATTTTTTGTCATTTTAAATATTTGAATTTCAACAAGTATTAAGATTCTTGATCTGAAAGACGTGAAATAAGTAGTCATAGTATACACATTTTAACATTGTGGATGGTTGCCTTATTATCATAAATGATTGAGAGGCCCAGTTGCTGTTGTCATAAAGTATCAATTATTTCAGGTTGGCTTTATAAAAGTATTGATAAAAATATCATAAACAATGTACATTATTAAACAAAATTGTGAATAAACAAAAGTTTAATGTTATTGATATAGATACTACATAACATTACTGTACACAATACCTAGTACTGATGGTGAATGTGTAAAAGTATGTGTATTCTCATCGTACGATTTTTTAGCATTTTCACACAAACAGTTTTTCTTGTTGTAAACTCATTGTTTACATTTTGTTTTAAAAATTATTTTTGGAAAAGTGGACAGTTCTTTAATTAAATTTAAATTAAAAATCAATTTAATAATTTTACATTTTTATCAAACGTTTTAAGTATTTTAATTTGTAAGTTTCATTTTTTATTTATCAAGTGCAAAATTTATAAACTATGTATTAAAAAGTGTTGTTTTTTTTAAAAAATGTTTTTTTATTCAGACTTCATTTCTTCTTAGTTTAAACTTCAGTATTATAAATTAAACTAAAGTATTATAATGTTTATTTGCTTCTGATTAAATATACATTTCGTAAAGTAGTAATCATAAGTCACGTGGCGTACAGCTGTTCACAATACTTATAATATAAAAATTTGCTGAATACTTGTAAATATGATTAAATTTTTATTCAAACATTTCTTATTACAGTAACATTTCTTATAATTATTACTAAATATATTATCAGATTTTAATACTATGAAAATCTCAAAGCAAAGTACATTATTTTTTTATACTAACCTAAATGTCTATTTAACCTTATTTTTGTTGACACAGTTTTTCAACAGAACACTCTGTTTTTAAATCATGAAAACTAATCAATTATCCAGTTTTAAATATTTTTCCCACAGAATTTTTGCATTGCTCTTAGCTCCATCCACTTGCATTATATTTAGCCCACAAATGTTTGCTAGTAAAGTTACTGCATGTAAATTTCATTTCATATAACTTGCACTTGTTTTTTTTAACATATAAACGAGACTAAAAGTATGTACGTTTCAATGTTATATACACATTTTGTTTTTATTCAGTTTTATAATGTATTCATTTTTAAGTAGTTAAAGTAGTACAAATATTATTAGGATTTAAATTTTATTCGACCGTTTAAATGTATTTTTGTATACTTTTTTACATTTATTGGTTTTTGTTTATATATATATACACCCCGGGTACCCGGGTTCGATTCCCGGCTAGGGCATGACATTTTCATACGCTATAAATTATCCCATCGTCTGCATTAGCCCAAGTGTGCACAATAGTCGTACGTTAAACACCAGAAAAAGAATATATATATATATTTATGTTGTTACTTTTATAGAATTAATTTTTAAATAAATTTTGAAAGATTTTGAATTTTATAAAAAAAAAGTTATACAAATTGCTTTTTTTGTAACTATAAAAATGAATCATAATAACTTCGGTAAAATACTGTCAGCCTATTTTACAAAATTTACAAAATAGTAAATATAAAAATATTTTACAAATAACTCAAAATGGATTAAAAATAATCATATTGTGGTGGACCTCCGATCATTGAGGGATGATTACACTGCCCAAGCTTGTTGACTTTCTTCTACTTTTCTAAAAATAGATTATAACCTAAATTTACTACAAAACTGGGTTAGAAAATATTGACATAAAACGAATCTGAAGTTTTGAAAATGTTCACTATTTATTCAGTTAAATTCCAGTGGAGGCAGGAGATAGGCATAGCGATCCCACTGTACTGAGACATCTGTACGTATAAGACAATGAAAAAACATTTCATGTTGTTACAAAAACGTGATAATTCACCCATGAGACAGTTGGTTATTCAGAGCTTGGATATGCTAGGTTCTACATATTTCTACACATGCCATGTTACTTAGTTTAGCAGGTTTCTTGCAGCTGAATTAAATATTAAAATTTTAAACTAAGTAAAGATTATTTGAAAGACCATAATAAATATGTCAATACTCAATTGTTTAATGGTTTTAGGTTATTGAATTGCAGTAAAAGTAATCACTAGTATTAAAAAAAATTACCTCTTATTATTAATATGTAATATAAATAAATAATAATTACATTAGAGTCTCGATTAACCGTCAGTTTCTATTAACTGTTAGGTTAATTCTGTTAACTGACAGTTTTTAACAGTCTCTCACAGTATATAATTTGTAATAAATAATAATAGTAACCTTCTAGACAAAAGAAAACATTGCAACTGGATTTGACTTTTTTTACAATGTATTCAATAGCAGCTGATGCTAATTGCTACCCTAAGCAAATATAGATAATCGAGCCTAAATCATCTAGTGGAATGAGGTAGAAACACTTTAAGTCAACAGATTCTGAAAGTGTGCATAAATGTTTCTACTGAAAGATAAACACACTATTTACGATAATACCATTCAGCGTGTAATTCGATCACATAACAGTCACTTGAGTGATCTAAATTGTGTGTGCGGTGCTTTTGCATATGTTACATGAATATACTTCAAAATGTTAAGTATAGATAATTAAAGACCTATATATCTATAATTTGCATAATACATAATTAGAGTTAAATAGACAATTTCAGTTTTACTACATTTTCCAAAATAATAATAATAATAATAAAATATTCTGTGCTGTAACACACAATAAACGATAAATACACAATAGTATGTTATTTTTATCGATCGCCAAAAGTACAGGTGGTCTATTTCTGTCATCCGTCACCCCAACAATCCTGAGAATGATGGTTAATCAAGACTCTACTGTACTAAGGAGACCTGTATTAGAGTAAAAAATTAAAGGGTTATCAAAACTTGAAATAAATTAATCAGTCTAATGAGAAACCTATATATTAGGCTGTTAACCGAGTATATTAGATCCTTTATTATCCAACACTCCAGTAACTAATAATGGTTGTAGCTTAGTGCTGTTCTCGCCACATTTGCTGAAATTAAAATGCTATACAGTACATTTAAATTTAACTCATTTACAATGTTTGAAATTATCACTAGTGTTGTAAAGAAATAACCTTTTGCATCCGTATGTCAAATATAGTTCGGCAATTCATAATTGTAATGGCGACTAATGTTCGACTTTGTACAAACAAGCTTTTTTGCACTCTAAATGTAGACATATTTTCAGCATTTTCTGCATTGATTGTTAATAGCAATATCTGTTGGTTTACTAGTTACCATCCTTGTAATTTTCTTAGTAATTCTATGTTTATATGTGATAAGAAAGAATGTGCTCCACCACCTTTTATGTATTCACTGTTTAGTTGTATCTTGTCTACAACTACAACTTGTTTGTTTGGTTGTATTAGGTATTGCCTAATGATGATATGATGCCTAATGATGACAAAAAACAAAAACTATAAATGTAGAAATAATATTTTATTAGTTTTAAAAAAAGCGTAACATTTGATGATAACATTGTTTAAACCAATACTAAAATCACAGATCAAATCCGTACAAGCTGTTGAGAACAAGACCTTTTAAACAAGCTTTCCTCCTGATTGCTGAGTTAATATTACTCTTCTTGCCCCCTCCCTTTGTTATATTATGACTAGCTGCACCTATTAAGAGGACTTAAGACATCCCTCGCTGTACCCGAGTCTAACACACACTTACACTTACAACTTTAGCACTTTACAATCCAACTTACATTTATGGACGCGATAATAGCCTCAATGTGCTTTTTGCCTTAAAATAACAAAAAAAATATATATATTATGACATGCTATGCCCTTATGAGCTCAGAACAGGCACACGACAATGGCTTAAACACACATAATGGCAATGGACTTCTAGGAGACATAGGATGACAAAAAGTTGCTTACAACTTCTATTAATATACAAAAGCTGTTAGTCTGTATACTGAATAAAAAAAGAATTTTTGAGTTAATTTGTGCTATTGCTTCTTCATTAACAGTGGTATACAGTTCGCAATATTAAATTCAGATTATGATTTGTTCATTAAAAAAATCCATATTGTTCTATTGACTGGCTTTGATTTTCCATAAATACTCTCATTATCCTTCTTGTTGGATAGTCCTACCTAGATAATGTTGCAAATCCTAGTTGGTCCTTGTGGTATTTTTATGACAATAAATTTATTTGCCTGGAAGGACAGACGGACGGACACACACACACACACACACCCACATGTATATATGTTTATTGTATTTATAACTTGATAAATTTAAAAGTATAAATCTTATGATAACCATGAAAATGTATTGAACTAGACAGTAGGAAATCTAATGAATTTGTTAGCATAGACCTCATGATAACCTAACAATTTATTATCCATATCATATTACAAGGTAGTAAATACGTTATTCTGAACTTTATGATACAACTTACCGACGTTATGACAGTCTTGTAAATTATTTTTGTAGTAAACAACGAATAGGCTTAGTTCTACTTCTGGTTATTGCATGAATCACTTATTGCTTATGCTGTATATTTAATGTTTAGTGTAATAGTACTGAATGTTTGGCTTAAGCAAACATATTTGCATGTAAAGCAATCGTATATGTCTTGTTTGGTCGTGCATGCAACTAATACATAATCTTTTCAGAGGTAAGTTAGAGGGAGGATAATGAACAGCTGTAAAAAAATTGCTAAACAAGTAAATATTTTTTTATATAGGTTTTAAGACTAACTTTAAGTTTATTACCTTTCTTTCCTCTTCTATATAATCGTTTTTATTCCTTTTTTTACTACCGGTTTCAATAATCTGCAGTCATTATCAGTCCATGGACATTATAAAGTCATTGGTTCCATATGGATGTCACATGTTCCTTGCACCATGTGGTATAGAAGTAACATTATTTATATATGATGATGGAATCACATTTTTAAAAAGGTTGAAATTAAAAAAATATTTTGTTTGAAATTTGCATTTGAGCTGCTGCATGCTGCAATTACTTTGGTAATGGGCAGTGCGTACCTTTTATGTCAGTTTATTTCAAGGTATACTGCCTTAACCCTTTGATGAGTATGACGTCTTTATAGACCTGAGATCGGTTTGAATAGCCTTTTTATATCGAAACTGTTACAGAGGAGTAAAAAAAATTTAACAATCAAAACACATTTATTTTATTGTAAAAATACATAAAAATGAAAAATAATTTGTTTTAGTATATTTTCTTAGTGTGAAAATCCTCAAAACATGGATATACACAGAGTGCAACACTACATTGTTGAACATTTAAAGAAATTGTCTTTTCTTTTTGTTCCTTTGTTTTCATGTTGTAACAAGCATAACACTTCTTTAAATTTTTTTCCCATTCACTACTTGTTGGTAGAAGTTGGATGAAATGACGTTCTATGTGTTGAGGAACCTGATCTTCTTAGACATGTAATCTTTTTCAATTTGCACTTTTACAGGTTGCCTAATCAGATTGAGGCGATAATTAGTGATTTTAATCAGTACTTAAATTGAACACATGATATGCATTTAACACAACAATATCAAGTAAATGTAAATTGCAGCAAAAAGCGATAGTAACAAAACTATAACAAACAACAACCAGGTAAATAATAACTAAAACTTTAAAAAATAACGTACGTCTTACTTCTAATACTGCCAGAAGGGTAATAACTAACGCCAAGCCTCCAATGTTTCACGTGTCACAGTATACTAACACTGCAAGCCCATTTTCCAGGAACACACAATTGTCATTCACCAATGAGTATACATTACTTTTATTTTATTTACCTGGAAATTGTATCAGTGTGAGATGGGTTTATAAAATAACTTCATATTATATTCTTTTATTCTATATATATATATATATATATATATATATATATATATATATATATATATATATATATATATATATACAATGATTGCAGCATATAAATATAAAAACAATGAAGATGTCACATGACGTTCATACTCATATTTGTACTTTTAATGTACTCTTTAAAGGGTTAAGTTACCAATATTAGGCAGTTGTGAATTTCAGTGCTTTTAAGCAAGGATTTGTTACAATGCATGCGCTGTAATCTCAATAAAAAGTCTAATATGTTGAGTCCTTCTTCTTGAAATAACATTTCTATTGCAAGTTTTTTTGAAGACCATGCTGTGAGCTGTAATTATTGTACCATTATTATGCGTTAAATAATAATATTATACAATGTATTTTTACAAAGTCATGTTGTATAGACATTTTAACCTAAAACATGTCAACACAACATCCTTGTAACTCTACATCCTTTCAGTCCATAAAATATATATATACCAAGACTAATATATTTATTTAGCTTTATTTCTTTATTATAGCTCCTTAAAAACATTTTCAATTATTGCTAATCTATAGAAATATTAAAAATATGCACAAAGAAAATGAAATGTTTTAATAGTTTATCACTGTTTGCATTTTAAAAAATTGGTAAATGGAATTATAAAATGAAAATCACATGGTGTGGATGACATCCACATGAGACTAATAATTTTTTTATGCCTAAGATCTGATGTTGAAATCAGGCAGTCAAAACCAGTAACAAAATAAGGAATAAAAAGGATAATATTGATGAGGGCAGAAAGGTAATTTAACTTAAAGGTAGCCTTAAAACATTAACAGCCATGGAGTAAACCAATTAATTCTCATAATAACTATAGATAAAATATTTCACAACTTTGTAATTTTCATTGAGTGGATGAATTAGGCAATATTTTTAGTTGACCTGTTTCATAACCTGAGCATAATTATGTAATTCAAATTCATAAATGTACCAAGCGAAACGATGTCTCTTGCTTCAATTCAAGGCATTTGGTTTGTGTATTTGTTGGGCAGTTTTGGCATAATGCATTGACCAATTGTTTTGAAATTTTGTGCAAAAGTACCTCGTATAGAACCTCAACAATGTTTGTGTAAGAATTTTTCCCCATTCACTTCCGTTTCACGATGGCAGCCTCTAATTTAACATGCAGTTTTGGCCAAAAACAATGACCTTTTGAAATTTGGTATGTCTGTACTTTTTATGAACCCTGAATGACATATGCGTAACATTTTTTCTTACTGGCTTTCATTTTGAGATGATGGTCTCTGATTTAACTATAGTTGCTGACTATTTGTTATACTGGCTGAACAGCAAAAACTATCATAAATTTCAACCACTTCTAGAGAAAGAGCATAAAATTTCCAATAAAGTTGATCCAGTAACATTTTTTTCTAAATATAAGTTTACTGATTAAATTGGCGAAAAGGTTACAAGCTTGTCAGAGCGCTGTCGTGGAGCGATGGTCACATAATTGATAAGGAATATACTGCGAGGTCTACTTTGAACTACTGATATATGCAATGTAAGAAAATCATTTGTTTTTATAATTCAAGTTAAATCCATTGAAATTCCTTATGAATATAACAAAAACCGGTCTGTAATATAATAAAACCATATAATCACCTTTTATTAACATATTGCCATTTCAGGGTTCATAAAATAAACTGAGGACTCATAAATTCACATGCAGCCCTCATCCCCCCCCCCGGTCAGTCTGTCATTAATGCATTTCTTACATGTAAACAATGTCATCGATCACTATGAAATTTTTTCATAAATTGTCTTTGTAGGAGCCCTAACCCAGGAAAAATATTTTAGGGGTAGTTAAGGGATAAATTCTTAGTGGCAAAATATTTTTTTAAATTTTTGTTTATCTAGTGTAGCATGTTATTTGAAAATAGGAGTGGTACTAATTACAAATATATATATATATATATATATATATATATATATATATATATATAAATTCTTTTTAACATAGTTTTTAAAAAAATTCTGTGTTAAAAAAGCTGCCAAAAATCTAAGTTTTCATTTTCCTACCTCTAATTTTGATATGTTAGGTCAGAAAAATTTGTAAAAAAAAGCGAATGGACTGAGGCATGACACACTTGTTTACACTTACAAATTCTAAGAACTGAAATGAAACAAACGTGTCTATCCATCCTGTCTGTTCTCAGTCACCATTTCAGTTTTTTCAGTGTTTAATTTTTAGGGTCGTTTTATTTGGTCATATCATTCGTCAGTTCAGTTTCAGTCAAAGTAACAGTTTTTCCTACTTTAAAAGTTAAATGCTGGAAGAACTGATGGGATGGATAGACCTATTTGTTTGATTTCAGTTCTTAGAATTCCTGAATTCCTAAACGTAAGCATGTGCATCATGCCTCAGTCCATTTGCTCATGTCAGTTCTCTTAAAAATCTTGCCCAGTGCGTGTTGCAACTGTCGTTACATTTAAGGATCACTATTTTACTGTTGAGTTCATTGAAATTTATAAAACTTCATTGTGTTTGTGGAACAAAACGAACGCATGCTATCATGATGCAAACATTAGGGAAGCTGCCTACACGCTCCTATTAAGGAAATACCATGAATAAGGTAAAAAGGCTACAAAGGTGATGTTAAAATCCAAAATTAATAGCCTAAGCTCAGTTTATAATAAAGAATTTAAAAAAGTTGAAAACTGTGAAAGAAGTGGTGCAGGAACTGGAGAAGTATGGACAAAGAACTGAAACAAATAAGAAGAACAGTGAGAACTGAACTGATCATGTAGAAACAAGCCTTTTTCCAAACTGAAATGAAAAGAGAACGGAAACTGAAATTGAACTGAGAACTAATTATGACCGTTTAAAAGGCACTTTACACACAGGAAAACTGACAGTTTGACTGAAACGAAACTAAACTGACAACTGATATGACCGTCTAAAAGGACCCTTAAAAAACAAAATGCTCAAGTTATCATTTCAGGGGTCAGTAATAATTTACAAAGACAACAAACATGGTGCCAATAAACCTCCTGTGTGGAATATAAAAGCTTGAGCATTTTATTCGGATTTGCTTTGCCAAATTTGTGGAATTATTGAAACCCCATAATAGAACTTCATCAGAATCTTAGGTATAATTAATTATGTTTTAATATAACATGTAAATATGAAAAACGGTGATTAACCATATTTAGTAATACTATAATTTATGTGCTTTTATTAACATGTGTTCTGGTTATATCTAAATATCTCTGTAGGTTGCTAAACTCTGTTTTTTGTTTATTTTTTTTAACACTGCATGCAATAACAATGTAGTATAACTTAGGTTTTATTCTTTTAAAGAATGATGAAGTGGAAACTAAATTAGATTTTTAAAAGGTAAGACAGTTTTGCTTTAAACTGTTTTAACTCCTATAAGGCATAATAAACATTTGAATGTAAAATGGGCCTAAAGATGGAAAACAGACATTTTGTAATGATTGCTTTCGGTTTTGTTTTTCAAATGAAAATTTATCAATAGTAGAACACATGTTTTACTATTGATAAATAAATATTTTATGTACATATTTTATATAAATGAATATTTGAGATCTGTATATTATAAATTAATTTTAATTTTGCAAGTGAAAATTCATTCGGCTTACTTAATCGCTGAGTTTAGTCTCTCCTGACTGGACTTTAGTAGAACACAAAATATAAATCAAACTAATAAAACATTTGTTTGTAACGACAAATTCATTTCAGCATTAGTCTTCAATTGTAATAATACATTTTTCTTTTTCACAGGATTCGGATACGTGATATCAACGAAGCTCTCAAGGAATTAGGACGAATGTGTATGACCCATCTCAAGACGGATAAGCCGCAGACCAAACTAGGGATTCTTAATATGGCTGTAGAAGTAATAATGTCATTAGAGCAACAAGTTAGAGGTAAAAAAAAATTCACAAAATAAAGATGATTTGTTTAACTACTGTGTTAAGGAGGTTTAGACCCTATACTTTCAGTAAGAGTATTTTCCTTAAAGACCTAAGGA
This sequence comes from Callitettix versicolor, assembly GCA_022606455.1. Lineage (NCBI taxonomy): Eukaryota > Metazoa > Arthropoda > Insecta > Hemiptera > Cercopidae > Callitettix > Callitettix versicolor. The sequence goes on from CM040182.1 coordinate 27,760,987, forward strand.
CTCGCCTGACAGACTGTGCATATGATTTGTCTGCGTCCTACACTACTTTGCTAGCGGTGTAGGGTGGTAACATTTCCACTACTTTCATTCAAATCTCAGAGGTGTGAAAATGTAGATGTGCTTAAATGAATGAATTTTTAGGTTTAATATTAGATTGTGACATTTGTAGGTCTATTCTCTTTGTAAGGTCTAGGATTTCGAGAGGATTCAAGGTGTGTAACTCCTCTTTCTTGGAGGTACTTCCCAGTTTGTTGCAGATGCTTTGATAATTAGCTTTAATGTGTTTTCCTTTCTTCTGGACCTTTATCATTAAGACCCTTATCATGGTCCTCTGTAAATCTGTGAAGAGGACCACATTTTTTGAATGCCCATAATCTATGAAGGCTAAGAATATAGCTTCTGTTTTTCCACCAAAGGTAGTTTTTCTTTGCCCATTGTATTTGTATTTCTCTTACAATGTTGTTAGTACACAATGACATTAATATTAATTAATTATTTACTAAAAAGCTGCTTAAAACAGTTACCAAAATATGCAAAAATGTTGAACTTGATAATACCATTGTCCGAAATGGAAGGTGGATTAACAATAAGAAATGGGAACCATTTGTACAGGTATGCACAGAGCCCACAGTAGCCAAAAATTGTCAGACTTGATGTTAGTTCTACCATTTGTACCAGTAAATAAAACTATTTACACGTGAATGCTGTGCTACAAATATATGGAACAACTGGATTTCTCAGGTTAGAAAAAAGTTCAACCAGTCATTTAAAGCTTTTGACCTCAGCTACAGAATCAGAGTGCACCTTGCAGGTAGCTGATGTCACAAGCTTTTAAATAACAGGTCAGTGTAACCCAAGTAGAACCTGAGTAAGGTAGTTGTTCCAACGGTGGTAAAAACGGGAATTTTTCAAAAACTGCAAAATATTTTGAAAAAAATGTTTATCAAATTATTGGTCGTGTATGGAAGGAAAGGAATATTATAGAAATATTGTTATGCTTTGATCAAAATATCCTTTAAAACAAGTTCTGAAATTTTTAGGACACTGTGTATATTTGAAACATGTAGTGTGTTAAGCCCTTTTTTGTATGTCATTGTATAATAGTTTATTTTTTAAATGTTGGTCACAGACATAAGGAAAAAGGATTTATTCAAAACATAACTAAATTAATGATTAGCATTTAACTGTTAAACACAGTTGCGTAGTAAGTAAATATATTTTTCAGAGCGGAATCTCAACCCTAAAGCTGCTTGTCTTAAACGGAGAGAAGAAGAGAAGGCTGAAGATAGCACAGGTCCAAAACTCGGCCATCACTTGACTGTCCAGCATATGGTACAGCCACCATCATTCCCCCCTACCATGCCACCAGTAAGTTATATACAGTACAGTTTGAAATTCAGAGGATATGAATTTTAAATATGTTTAAAAAACATTATTCTATAAGAATCATTTACAGAAAAACATCAATGGTAACATCATTAAAATCATGGATACCACTAAAACATTAAACAAAATAAATTGATGTTTTAAAAAAATATATAAGCGTTGTTAGGACAGAGGGTAAAAGTCAAATCAACATTTTCGAGCAGTAAGGGGAAGACTGAAAATCCAAAATGTAGTCATGTGAATTGGATGAGGGTTAGTCCGATTGGCTATTTTTGGTAATTTCAGTAACTCTAGCAATGAATCATGACAAATGTGGTACAATTTTTATGGGCCTGTATTATGTAATTGTAGAAATAACATTTTTAATATAGCATAGTGTCAGTAATTCAGACAAAAAATTCGGCCTATCAGTAATCCAGATTCAAATCTTGCTAAAAAATGTGAATATTTGTTTAAAAATGTTAACAACACAACCATAAAACTCATTGTTCTTTTAGAGTGGAGAGTGAGTTTTTTTTATTGATTATCTATAGAAGAACATCGATGGTAACATCGTTAAAATCATGGATGTCACTAAAACATCAACAGAATATAGGTTTTTTCTTAGAAAAATGAGAGGAAGTTTTGTTGTTAGGATAATGGGTAAAAGTCAAGTTAATATTGATGATTGCCAAGCAGTAAGGAGAAAACTGCAACAAACTTATTGCGTATTTGTCACATTAATATTTGACTATTTTGACTTTAAAAAGGTGAAAAACATCTAAATATCAAGCACTAAAAATCTTTAAAAATCTGGGGGTTTTTTGTACTTAACTGTAAATGGATAAAAAACATCATAGGATGTTTTGAAAACCTTAATTATCAATGTGCATATGTACTATTAACTACATTAATAAATTGTATTAGATTATTGTTAATTAGGTTGGTATTTAGAATTCTGTACTCTTCAGTAATTATGTTAATGACAAAATAACTCGAAAGTTTCTTTGTATATCTAAGTAGGAGTACCCATACAGTGCTGCCTATAAAATTATGTTTTCATCATAAATTTTCTATGTAAACAGGTATAATTCTCAGCTAAGTATTAAATTTTAAAAAAATATTTAGGAATTTTTAAATCCGCTATGATGTGTTGTCTGAATCTTTTTTTATCTGCCTATATTAAATATTTCAGATCTCATGTGCATATTTGACTGTACTTCATGTGCACATGAATAAACACACAGACAAACATTTTGTTAATGCATTTTGTCGTGAAATTGTACTCTGTAAATGAAAACGTTCATTAAACTTTTCACACAAATAAACATACTTTTTTTAAGGATAAAAGAAACGTGTGTGTGTGTTTGTGTGTAAACTATTGGTTTGCATAACAAACATATTAAATGATTCAAATACAAAAATGTTTGTTATAAAATTTTATCCAGAAATAATATATTAATCGATAAAAGTTACTGATTTGAAAGAATAAATCCTAGCATGTGTACTTTTAATTCTGAGATGCAGATATGAACAAGGTTAGATAAACTCCTGAATAAATGCCTAACAGTGAAACTCTCTCTAACTCTGGATACACTGCAGTAAGTAAATATTTGTCCAATGTGATTAAAAGATTATTGGTAGTCATGGTTCTCTGAACACAAAGAGCTTGGATGTCACCACGTTTTTCAGTAAATCTAGACTAGTTGATGAAGAAGTTTGTATCTTGATGTTTTTTTAACTTTCTTTTTAATGTCAATTTCTTTGCTTACCTTATTAAGAAAAAGAATTTAGATTTTTAAAATAGTTCATAAAGTTTATATTGTCTGCAGTTATGTACAATATTAAATCACTAAAACCAACATCGATCAAGTTATGAAAACAGTTGGATTGATGAAAGGGCGGACGATTTTGACCTTAAGACATTTGAAATCAGCAGTATGTGCAATCAACACAGAGGCACAAGAAATAAACTTATTTAAAAGAGCTACATTAATGACTGATCACTAGAAACCCTGAACCGGAAAGCTACAGGCCATTAAATATATATTGTTGTTATTGCTTTGTTGCAGGGAACACAAGGGGCCTTGCCACACAATGGGCCTCAGTAGCAGCAACTTACAACTTAATGCCAGGGACTACTGATTCTTGCCTCTTGTATACGCAACATTTCCACTTTCCCTACACACTGCCTTGTAAACAATCAGACGTTATCGCTGCTGTGTTATATTTATAAAAGTGCTTAAAAACCCTCACGACACATCATGACAAATTTTTGCTTGTGTTGATCATCTTTACTCAAACAAGTATTTGAGTGATATAGTAATGTGACAGTATTACTATTATTATGAATATTGTTTATTATTATTTTAGTTATAAACATTTTATAATAGTGTCATTGTATGTTTTATATTTGTATTATAATACACTTTTCTTTTTAATTTTAAAAGGTTTGTACAGATTCCAAGAAGTTAAAAAAATTGAGTACAAATTTTATAATGGTTAACATTTTGATGTAGGCCCTAAACGTTTCCGTGCTGGCATAAAAATAAATAATTAAGTTTTCAGTATATTTTGGAACATATTTTAGAGGTAGGACCGGGGAATGTCATCAAACACTTTTTGTGATATTTGTGTAGGTACAAGTTAGTGGATCTGAATTTTTTATGGATATTTTGTTTTTAGAAAGAAGTTGAATTACGTTAATTTCAAATACATTGTAGATACAGACTAAGTCTGGAACCAGTGTCATTCAGTTATAATATTGCCTACTGCAAGTAAAATAACAGGTAAAATTAAAAATAAGTGTACTACTGTGAATTTTAATTAAATCATTTAAAGTATTAATTATTATATAAAAAGAAATTATACAGGCCCTAAACGTATTCGTGCTGACATAAAAATAAATGATTTAAGTTTTCAGTATATTTTGGAACATATTTTAGAGGTAGGACCGGAGAATGTCATCAAACACTTTTTGTGATATTTGTGTAGGTACAAGTTAGTGGATCTGAATTTTTTATGGATATTTTGTTTTTAGAAAGAAGTTGAATTACGTTAATTTCAAATACATTGTAGATACAGACTAAGTCTGGAACCAGTGTCATTCAGTTATAATATTGCCTACTGCAAGTAAAATAACAGGTAAAATTAAAAATAAGTGTACTACTGTGAATTTTAATTAAATCATTTAAAGTATTAATTATTATATAAAAAGAAATTATACACACAGTATTATTTATATAAAAATGTATGTATACATTAAAAATTTCAATGAAAAATTTTAATTTTTTGCTTCAGTCTCGAACCTACTACCGTGAGGTATACTAGTCAAGAGATGCAGCACAGTGACCAGTGTTTAGCCACTTCTTGTCACGCTAGCCCTGAAAAATTATTTAAGGAGTGTAGTATGGTGTATGTTATTTAATAAAAATAGTTGAAGTTATGATTGTTCAAATGAATTATTATTTACAGGTTATATGTAGCTAGTAGGGGCTTAAAGTATGATGATTTTTTAATAATACAGTATTAAATTTGTTTAACAATTAATTTAAATTGAGAGTGTTTATTAGGTAAAAAAATATTTAAGTATTTTAGTATTATTTTATATATTTTAAAACAGTTCAAATCAAGATTGTAGACTATTTCCATATTAAATTTGAAATAAAAAAAATAAATATTAATAATATAGTTTATTTAGTTTTTTATGTGTTGTAAATGTTAAATAAATTGGAAAATGTTTATAGGCCTACTTTGCAAAAAATGTATCAAAATAGAAAAAGGTTTTGTTATAAGCATGTGCACCTGGCATGTTATAAGCATAACCTGGCATGTTTTATTAAAAATTTATTTATAAACTCATTTATAAAAATTGATAATTCGTACAACTAACATTGCATCTTTCTATGTAACTGCAAAGCAAAAAACAGTACAGTGTAATAATTAATATGAGTATAAAACTGGAAAAGTCGTACTAAAAGGGGTATGTTCTATTAAGACAGGTGCCATTCTAAATAACAAACTAAGTACTTTGTACATTACACGTAATGCTTCTGTATTTAGGCATAATAATATGACAAAATGAAGATTGTATTATTGGGTTCCATTATAAAAAATTATGTAGTGCAAGGTAACTAGGGCTAAAGTTGTCAGCCACAAATTTGTTGTTATATTGGTATAATTACTTATCCATACTCTTTAAGTAATATGGAATGAGCAACCATCTTTAATTAATTGTTTGTATCAATTAATCATTTAATTTAAAGCTCTTTTTTATATGTTTAGAAACATGACACAAAGACTGTGTGTTTTCTGAAATTTTCTCCCTAGCAAAAGCATTATAGATACAATTTGTTTAAAGTTTCCAAGATGAATGTTTTATTCATTTGTAGTCTTACCTTGATGAATAAAACATGGCAAGGTCACTCCTCCACTTCTTGTGATCTCTTCAATTCCAAATATTGATACTTGCATTACTATCTTCATTGATCTACCACAAAATAGTTTGTCCTATATATTTCAGTAGAACCCAGAGTTCCGTCACCCTACATTATATAACATTATTTATATTACCTAGCTGTGCCACAATTAAGCCTTCATAGCTTTTCAACTATCATTATAAGTACTTATTTCACTGTTCCTATATCCGTGTCTTAAATTTTCTTGGACGCATTCCATTGAGGCTGTAATATTAATCAAAATATTATTGGATACGTCTTCATATGCGAGTTATGTCCTTGTCTGGGTTTTTCTCACAAATTCCAGCCACCCTCACTGTCGAGTACCTCTGTGTATCGTGCTGTCTTAGTGGTATACCATTTTAACATTCTGGTGATAGAGGTCTTGTTAATTCACTCGAGTATTATTTGTAAAGGAAGACAAGAGTTTTGCTTTGTACAGCAGTTACTGTATATAGCATGGGTTCATTCTTCCTGAGGTCCAAAGTATTTTCTGGTGAAGACAGTCTATATATCTTTCTCACCTGTGACAAGCTTGAACTACTTTTAATTAACTGAGGAAATTTTTGTTTCGAAGCTAGTTCTAAGAGTTTTTTATACCAGTAAAATGCAATAATATGGTAAGATAAAGTTTTAGTAAAATATCACTGAAATTAATTTTGATAACGTTCTACAGATAATATTGTTGAAAAATATTTTGTTTTATAAGAACTAATCGTTACAGTAATAGCTTTTTGGTAAAATAAATGACAAATGAATATTTAATTATTTTTCTTGTGAAAGTAGGCCTAAGACTAGTTTTATAAATAATATTTTTTAATAGTCAGTTGATTTTATCGTGACAATATGTTTCAGCCTTCATGTTATACTTAAAACAGCAAAATTTCTAGTAATAAGTTTTAAGTTTTGCTGAGCAAAACAGGTAAATATCCACATTGTTTTCATATAAAAAGTACGCAATTACCAATTGAGCATATGATTATTTTTTCAAGTACTGTTAGAAAAAGTGTATTGTGCCATAATTCCGTAACTTATGTGTCCTGGTGGTTTTGTTTTTGTTAAAACAATTTAGTTTATAAAAGTTATAAACTTTATGACTTTTATGTTTATAAAAGTTGTATTAACATTATTATGTGTTTCAGAAACACATATTATGTTTTGAGTTTTGATGTCTTTATGCTAATTAGACTAATTAAGATGGGGGACATTAATTTGTATTTCGAGCGTTAGATTTAATTTTTTTTAACGAAGTAAGTAATTATAGGCTATTTGTTAACAGTGGAACCTTGTTTACCGGATAGCATTATTGATGTTACTTATCTCAAATAATTTGTTTAAAAGTTGCTGAATAACTTAACTGAATGTTTAAATGTTATTACAGTGGACCTATGTGGGACCCATCTAGACCTTTGTTCAGTCAGTTAAGATGAAATAGCCTAATATTCAATGTAAGACTATACAAATGCTAATTTTTTTATGTTATGTGCATCAGAAAAGAAAACCAATTTAGAGCATCATGATTTTTTTTTATTCAGTTTGCAGTAATCTTGAATGTTTTTCTTATTTCAGTTCCAATCATTTACTCTTATTCTGACACAAGTTCATCATTGTTATAACCATTCTAGTGTTTTTATCTGATTCGTAGTCAACACACATTAGGTTTTCATTTTAGTGCATTTATTGTATACAGTACTAAAAACTATAACCTTTTATATCATTCGCAAAATAACCTCAAACAACAAAAGCAAGAGAATAGCTTACTCTAGAAATGTACAAAAACTAGAGGGTTTAACAGTGGTGGTAACTTAATAAAAGCAACAGATACTTTGAATATCTGCTGATCAGATGTAAGCCTTTTCCTGAAAGGCAAGCTGTAGAGAGCATCCACGGTAGTTATTATTTTTTAATGGATTTAGTAACAGCTCAAGTTATTCTGACTTGATAAATCAAGTTTTGGCTATACAATCAGTTTTTCATATACAAAGTTGAATTTACAGTAGAGTCTCGATTAATCGTCATTCTAGGAAGCATTGTGGTGACAGATAACAGAAATAGAGCACTATACTTTTGACAATCTATAAAAATAACATACCATACTATGTTTATAGCATATATGTTTTATTATTAATATTGTTTTGTAAAATATATTCAAGTCTTAAACTTTCTGTTTAACTCTAATTATGTATTATTCAAATTTTACTTACATAGATTTTTAATACAATAAATTATTCATACTTAACCTTTTGATAAGTATTAACATAACATGCAAGAGCACCTGAACTGCTACTTAAATTACTCACTTAGTGACCGTTATGTGATCGACTTACAATTTGAATGTTATGGTAAACTGGATGAGAGTGCTTATTTGTCAATAGAAATATTCATTCCCTCTTTCAGAATTGTGGACACTATTTGAAGTGTCTGTTTCATTCCAACTAGATGATATAGGATCTACTTTTTTCAATTACAAATGTTTGCTTAGGGTAGCAACTAGTGTCAGCTGCCTATGCTATAAATAAGTTATGCCCAGTTTACAGTGTTTTGTTTTGTCTAGAAGGTTACTTTTATTATTTGTTACAAATTATTTACTATGGAAGACTGTTTAAAAATATCAGATAACAGAATTAACTTGACTGTTAATTAAGATTCTGCTGTACAAATAATCTCATTTCATGGTTCACTTAAGCTTTCAAAAGCAACAAAAACTGAAGACTTTTAACATATGCAATTCACCCTATTAAATATCTGGACATAAATATATTGTGTTCACTTTGCAGGGATAAAATTAGCATTTTTGTTTAGTGATTGGTTTTTATTTGTCCCATGTTTAAACTGAAATTCAGAAGTATGTAACCATTAATTATGTGTTTTTGAAAAGAAATTTGATTATTTGCAGTTTGTATTTTCTAGGCTAGATGTACTCAAATCCTGGTAATTTGAGCCATTTTTTATTCTCTTCTTTTTTTTTAATTTGTCAAAAAAATAATGAAACAAGTTTGCACTGTATTATCACCAAGCACTGAAACAGTAAATAATTATTAAATTTGTGTTAAAAAATAGTACAAAAATATGACTATAATTAAATTTTAAAATGTGCTAAAATATTTTTTCTACGAGGTTCTTACTTGGCAGAATGATAAATTTATTTTTTTTCTGTTTACAAGTAAACATGCAATGTTGAGTATATATAATTTGTATTTTCATTGATTGGTTTAGATACATACATAATATTTAATTTACTACCTTCAACTACAAACAAAATATTAATGCCCATATTTCTGTTTCTCCTATTTGCTTATTAGAGTTATTTCCACTCTGTTCATGATAGTTTTATGAAGATTGCTTTTAAAGTTGTTACGTGATATTAAACACTTTAAAACGTGTGATTGAAACTGAATTTCATTATAGTGTATGCCCCATGGGACCAACTCCAGATCTTATGACAGAAAATTCAGTTAAGCTGAATAGCCTAAAAGCCACATAAATGCAGAGTTGCTTATATAATATAAAAAAAGGAACTGAAATTTAGATTATCATAATACTTTTTAATTAGATTTGTAATAATCTTGAATTACTTTTGATTTTCGATATCAGTCATTTATTATTATCCCGAATCAAGTTCATCACTGTTATGTAACTATCTGTTATTATTATTTTTTTTTTATTCTGATCCACAGTAAACACATAGATAACATCCTCATTTTAGCACAATCTTTTACAGTACTAAAATTTTAAAAACAAAACTTTTAAACTCAGTACCATACACAACCATAAACAACCCTCATACAACAGTAGAAGTAGAGCATGTGTACAAAAATAAACAGGGTTTATCAGTGGTGACTTTTCTAATTGTATGAGACACTTTGAATATTTGGTTATCATATGTGAGTCTTTTCCAGTAAGGTGGGAGCGATTACCATCTGTTATGCACATATTTTAGTTAGAAAAGCATTAAAAAGTTTCACTTATTCCAATAAAATTGTTCTAAAATATTTTTTCCAAGACATGCTTGATGGACTATTAAGTTAATTTTTATGAAAAATATTTTTGATAAAACTTATAAGAAAATATAAAAAAATACATAAAATTTATTTTGAAAAAAGCCATTTTTTAAATTTAAATCACTACCATAGCTTAGAAAAAACATGTTTTCATTACTAAGTTTGAGCATTTAATTTTGTGATATTTTTTAAGTCAGTTCAAAAATGTTTTAATAACATATTGATTCCGTATGTTAAAATTATTTTTTGTCTTTAAAAACATTTTGAAAGTGAAAATAAATTATAAATAATCAAGGCATGCAGGAGTCTCATTTATGCCTTTAAATTTAAAAGCAAATTTAAAAAAGTGTTTTCTTTATTATCTCACCCATTTCAAATTCTGATTTCACCACCATAATCAGCATTAAAATCTGCATATATTAAGAATTTAAACTTTCAAATTACATAAAAATGTGAAAGTGAACCCTAAGTGCCATCAAACAATTTCTTAATTCCAATGGATTTTGAAAATTCAGTATGCTAATTTATGCAATTTTAAATTCTGATTATATTGACGAAATCAGATTTTTTTTTAAATTTCATGTAAAATAATTTTTACAAATTTTTAAAGATTTGAAATGGCTGCCATTTTGAAACTGTTAAATTTTGCTGGTTAATAAACATGTCCAGTTAATGAACTTACTGGTTAATGAACTTGTCGATTATTACCATAATGAGTTCTTGAGCCAAGTTTGAATCAGATCGGACCAAAATTGCAAACATGAACATCATGCTAACACACACACACACACATACAGATGTATAAATACACACACACACACATATGTACACGCACATATATATATATATATATATATATATATATATATATATATATATAATTTTAACAACCCCCTCAAAAAGTGATCTAGAGGTCAGGATCGGTCTCATTTCAAGGTCCTAATTACTAACCTTATCAAGATAGCTGCTTCAGTTTCCAATGTAAATTCACTATTAAATAACATGTAACCAATTTAAAGTAATAAAAATAAATTGCAATAGGAGAACCAGTAAACATAAGCATTAAGAATAGTTCAGTATGCAGAATGCAGAAAATAATTGCATGTTTTGCATCATTAATCAAAACTTTGTGCCATGATTATGTTGAATAAGTTAAATATTTTTTTTTCCATGCAACTTTTATATAAATGGAGAATGCAAATATATTTAAATGGTAAAATAACGTTACTTTGTAAATATTTTAGAGTAAATTTTAATAATGAAATTAACATTCTTATACGCCTATAATGTTTTTAATGATAGAATTTTAAAAGTTTGGTTGTGGAAAACTTAATTATGAGGGTATTTTTTTCAGTTGTATTTCACATTATGTCACTCAAGCCTTGTACCACAAAGAGTACAAGAAAGCAAGTTAAACGGTACATATATTTGATCAACACTGAAATGTTTAACAGTATTATAATGAAGTTTAAAATTTAGATAATTATAAAAATTGACTTAAAATTTAAATTGTCATTTTAAAGAATTATATACAAATATAATGAATATCGAATTTTTAGTTTGAAGTTATAAATTACTTAGAACATTAATACGAATTGTGTTAATTTTTAGATTTACAAATGAATTATGCAGCGGAGTTGTGTCAAATGTCGGGTAATAATTATTTATACTACTTATTACTTGTGAAGTGGATAAGAAATAATATTAATACGCATTGTGTTAATTTTTAGATTTACAAATGAATTATGCAGCGGAGTTGTGTCAAATGTCGGGTAAGTTATTTATACTACTTATTACTTGTAAAGTGGATAAGAAATAATTGCCATTTGACAATTTTGTGATTTTGATAACAAGAAAATACAAACGACTAGTATTCTAAACATAATCAGAAACGTACAAATTTTTAAACAGGTTTGATTTTGTTTCTCCTGTATAATATGTTTCAGATGTGTAAAAGAACATTGTAACGGTAGCTTTACTAAAAAAATTAAAGCATAAATTTGTTATTTTATAGTAGCTTATAGATTTACAGTATTTTTGTATATAATGTAGTTTTAAAACATTAAATATGACTATTTTAGTTACAAAATGTGTGCAAAATATTACATAATATTTACACAGTCTTATAAATATTTACTTACTTAATTTTAAATATTATTTACAATTTATTTTATATGATTTAGTTTAATATACTTAAATTTTTGTAGGTTATGATTTTTTATGATTATTTGGATCTGAATTTTTTTTATCGATTAGAAGTGTAAAAGTGCTAATGCATCCTACCTCTAGGTCTTAATAACATGAAAATGTAAATATTGAACTAGGTTTAATTGTAAAATTGATTTGGAACTTGTACACTCCTTATTGGATTGTTACGAGAACATTAAGTATTGATGAAAAACAAAAACTCACTTCAAGCACGTGTGTCAGTGTGTAAATATTGTGGTGCTGAACATAAACGTGTACAAGCTACGTAACTCAATCCATTACATTAAATTTGTATTATTTTTAAGATAAACATTCATTAAAAAAATTTGTTATTGTTGATAAATAGATTAAAAAAGTTTACAGATGCTGTAATTGTTACATGTAACTCCAATATCTGCTGTTCTCAGTTTAAGCGGTTTTTTTATGGTATAATGAAAATACAGTGAAACATTTTATTCCTTACTATTGATAAAATATGAGTAATTGCGAGATCACTTATTGGTTAAATAGAATAACATTTTTATTAACTTGTACAGAACAATACACACACCTTTATACACACATATTCATGACTGTGCATGTGTATGTGTGTATGATGTTTATGTGTATGCAGCACTATAACACTTTGTTTAAACTGGTACCAGCAAAAATTGGAGAGCAGTTGAACGTGGGTCGCTCGGTCATTTAATTTTGTTTTAGAAGATGTTGATATTAAATCTTTGTAAAATTTTAAACAGATTCAGCGAATAGATATAGCGCTTTGTGTTACTTAGAAACATGTATTATTTTTAACTTATAAAGAATATTTTGCAGGCAGTTTTTTTTCTCTATACCCACGTCTATTTTAGTAAAATTTATTTTACTAGAAATTGTATTTATGTGTGTTGAATTAAGTTCATGTTGAATTTTATTGTGAAACATTTAAGAATGAGAAGATACCATACCGTATATTTTCATTTTTTTTCAGTGATCAGTGATGTGTCAAAAGTACTAATAAAACTAATGTAACAGCTTTAACGATAAAAAGGATTTGTGTTAGGGAAACGGTGATCTGTTGTACTGTTAAAATACTGCAATTTATGTTTTTAAGAACCGTCTCGCAATTACTCTTATTTAGTTTAACATAAGTTACTTAAATCAGCAGTATAAGACATATATATATATATATATATATATATATATATATATATATATATATGATGATTAAAATAGAAAACAAGTTAAATTGAACTGGTCGGTTCATTTGTGAACAATCTAATATGTAAAAAGTGATTTTAAAATAATGATCATTATATTGTATTTTCATTATACTGTATGAAAAGTGTGTTGGTAAAAAAGAAAATAGAAAACTTACGTGTGGGCTGTTTTATACCTTGATTCCAAATGTTATAAAAGTTAATTTGTTTTACCTTGATAAAACTTCGTTACTGTGGACTTTATTTGCTTCAGGCATATTTGATTAAAAAAAAATATTTTCTGGTGTTTCTGGAGATTTTGGGTCTGTTTTATGTCTTGATTAACACCCGTATTCAAGTATAGAAAGATTTACACCAGGCTGACTAAATTAACTTTAAATTTCTGTTATATTTTGTATGCTTACTGTTTTCTAAAATATTGAACATTAGTTCGCAATTTTATAAAGTGTTTTAGTTTCTTTATTGTATATTTCACATTAAATTTAAAAGTTAGTAATTTATCTGGTTACAGACTGAATTGTTAATATATTTTAAAGTATTCAGATGGAAGGGAAGAAAATACGGTGGACTGCAAAAAAAGTAACATCTTATAAAGTCCACTAAAGTAAGGTTTGTAGTATGCTACTTTTCTGTTATAGACTTGTTTTCATAATTATTTCATTTTAGAAATTTATTTGAACTGTGAAAAGTTATGGAGTTTTTCAGACATAAGTATCGCATTGTACATGTTGCGCAAGCATAGATTGCAATAAGAACTTAAGCAACTTATTTACTTAATTAAACTCAACTATTAATTCAAAAGAACAATTTGCAATATTTAAGCTTATTAAAACATTTTGCCATTTATTAGTCCATTAAATCTATATTAAAGCTTAAAACAATTTATTATTTTTTTTATTAGAGCCAGTTAAATTGTACAGGTAAAAAGTACATTTAAAAATTAAGGGCAAGTGGAATATGTTGCTAAACGAGAGTACAGTACTATGATCTTTAATTTAAATTCCCATATTTGCTTTTTTTTAAAGCTTTAATAGTTTTTAATTTAGTGATGGTTATGAATTAAAGTATCTTTTAGTAGTGTTTTAATTTTCCAAAAAATAACATATTCGTTAGTTTTGTTTGTTTTATTCTTTTTTAAGTTTTATTGTTAATTTCAATACGTTCTTGTAATTTTATTTGTTTTATAAATAAAATGGTTTTGTCATTATGAAAACATTGTAGAACTAGTAAATGATACAAAGAGAACTTCAGTAAGTTAATGATATACTTAATACATTATCTGCAGTAGAACCTGTCATCTATATGACCTTATCAGGGTCGGAAAATCAGAAAAGCAAAAAAAACTTGGTTACAGCACTAAAAAAAGTCTGAAGTGTTAAAAAACTCATAATTTGTACAAATATAGAATACAATGCATTGTATTTTACTGTACAGTAAAAAGTGACACCTTTAGCCGGTGGACATTATTTTGGAGATGGAAAATATTCCTATATACTTCCTGAGAATTTACATGGACATGGACAGAAAAATTCTGGGTTTTTTATACCTCTATTGGGTAGACACTGACATAAATATCTATACAGTAATATTAGTGAACCTGAAACATGTCCATTGACAATGTAGCCTATAATATTGACCTTCAAAACTCTTGTATGTGTCGTAAACATCAGTTTATAGGTCTTAGTAGAGACAAGCCAAATTGTATGAAACCAAAATATGTAAGGTACTGTTATTGGTCTAACACTGTAGACAACAAAAAACCCATGCTGTACAAAGTTTTAAAATCATAAATACTGGAGTTGACCAACACATGTCACAACTAAGGGAGGGATAGATTTTATTACTGCTTTGCTTTACTTCAACCAGTAAGGATGAATTAAAACTGAAAGTTTACAATTGATCTGTATTCGTACTTTGTGCGAAAGAAATACCTAGAGAAAATAAACTGCAAGATTCTCAGTTCGCACATTTGACAAATTTCACTTAATGAACTGACCTTCATAATATAGTTTGCCCTTAGGCCTACAGCTTATTGTATTTTCCCATATTGTACTTGCAGCTGTGAAGACAGTGTACATATGTCAGGTGATTCCTAAGGTCTGTTTTGTGTACAAAAGTAGTAGCTTCAAATTGTTTGTTTTTTATACAGTAGTATTTTGTATAGCCAAAGTACTTGTGGTGGCATATTAATTTTAAAATTTTCTTAAACCTGATTTTATTAAATACATTACAGCGGATAAAGACTATGAATTGTAAAATACATACTGTATCTATATAGAATACATTATAGTACTGTATATTAATGTTATTTTACTGTTCAGTACTGTAAAATATATTTTACTTTATTAGAAATTATATATTTCTAAATAAAATAATTATTTTGTCATATCCTCCATTTCTCTTTGAAAATGTGCGGAAAAAATCGGAACAATTGTTCATTTAATAAAGATTTTGCTACATTTAACCCGCCATCTGTTGCTGCATTGAAAATCATCTAAGAAAAACAGTTGCTTTTGAAGATATTTTTAATACTCCTAGCATCGTTCAGTAACTTAGTAAATGCTTCAAGAACTGTTCAGGTGCTACAAGGTGTGCTTTCTGTGTAGTTACAGCATAATTCACTTATACTCTAGCAGTGCGGAGGAGGCCCCCTCGACCCCTTAGATAGTTAAAAAAACATATTTTTAAATGTAAATTTAAATTTTTGCAGTATGATATAAATTAATCACTGTAATGTACAATACCCTTGAATAATTGTAAATGTATCACAAGCTGATAACTGTTCTTTTATAAACAAATCCTATAGATACTTATCTATTTTATACCAGCAACATTCTTCAACTAATGTTTCTTTATTCTACTCTCAAATGGGCTTAGTATAGGGCCTGCATTTAAATATAGAATGGACATGTGAGTATGTTAATATAACGTTAAGTTTTTGTTTTGTTATTTAGTAACACAGAAGTGTTCATAGTAGGCATAAGTGACATGTTAAAAGTAATATGTAAAAGTACAACACTCCTTTTATGCACAGTATTTTGACATATTTATAAGCTGTATTATTTGCAACCTCAAAGTTATTGGCTATGTTTATTTACTGAACATATTAGCAGATTTACCAAAGCCATTATGTACAGTAGGAATTTGTTACTGTGCCAAATAGAAGGGGGCATCTATATAATATAGTACATGTGTAAAATCATGTATCCTTCACCATCAGTGGCCTTTTTGTGGAACAGAACTGGTTCACAACAGATTACTGTAACATATTTGTATGTATTTTGATAAAAATTACAATACTCCCTCAACATCCATAACCTTTTTTTAATCCAGGTAGACCTATATGTACAAATATTTATGTAAATCCTTAAATATAAAAGAATGATAGTCATAGTTTACACTTCAAAGATTAGCAAACTTTGTTTACTGATTCTGTTGGGCTGGTGTGTTGAACAGAGCTTTTTTTCTGCATTTCCACCCTTTGCTGTAGTTTTTAAAAAAACCGATTATCAAAAATTTCTTGTATGCAAAAAGGTTCCACATATAGGTCGGATAATTGAGGGTCTATAGTATTATATATTTACAGATAGTACCCTTGCTGACAACTGATTAAGAGGATGTGACATATACAGTCACTCCAGGAACATTGTTACTAGCACATGTTTAGTCTGCAGCATAAACTACTAGGTAAACAAAAACCTACAAATAGACTATTATTTCATACTTATTTATTTATATCACTAACACTAACTGCTGATATCCATAACTTTTTTAACTACTCAAAGGAGTTTATTTTTTTACACTTATTTTTCAAAGAAAACAATTTTATAATTATGTGTGGATGCATACCAATTCTGAACATTAATTTGTATTTTCACAAAAGGAAAAATGTGAATTACATTGAAACCCAGTGTACTTCCATCTAACACAACTGTGTTTACAAGAAACTTTGTTTCGACTTTAGATTTGAGTAAAAATCACTTTGTGAATGTTAAGTATCATTTTGTTAGAATATAAGAATATTATATTTCGTAGAAACAGTTTTGTTGAGCAGATGCACACACAAGTTCTTTTTTCATTGCTTCATTATTTCACATTTCTATGCCATTATTTTCTTCACTATTCAATGACTGCAGCATTTGACTTAATGTAAAGGACTGACCAAATTTAAATACACTTATATACACATACTTCTTTTAATTAAACTATTTTATAATTAATATAAGCCTACCTGGGTAAGTGAATGATTAGAATTTAAAATATTGTAGCTTTTTGTACCAAGAATATTTCTTTAGTCACAATTTTTATTCCGCGACTTAATTTTCCTGTTTTGTGATATAAACCATTTAATGGTATGGTACAACCATAATATGTGGGGGGGGCCTATGTTCCAATGAAAAATAGCTTGCACTTCAAGAGGATGTCAGGATTTGTATCCACTCCAATTTAAGCTGTTTATCATAAACCCTGTAAAGGTTAGGTACAACAATAATTTCCCTATGTGAGGGGCCTACCTTCTAATGAAAAATTGACTACAAGAGGATTTCAGGATTTTTATCCATTCCAATTTTAGCTGTTTGTCATGAGATACAACCAAATTTACTTAATTTAAATTCTTTATGTTTAATCTAAGAATACAATGCCCTTCAAGAAGACAAATAATGGTCTCTTACAAGCTCCAGTTTTAGAATATTTTTCAAGGACATAAGAAAATGTCCATATTATGTAGGACAATATAACAATGGAAAAATGTTTTTAAATTTGACAATATTGTATTGAAGCTGTTGTAGATCTTTTTTGTATCAAGTTATAACCCAATTCCTTAATTGTAGGTCCCATGTATCAATGAAAACATCATTCATGACTGAAATAGTGTAATTTAAGCTTATTGTAGTACTTTTTTGCTTAAGTTAAAACACAATTCCATGTTCGGCAGAGGGAGCTGATAGGTTTAAATCCCACCGTACCTCTAGGTCATACTACTCTTACTTGCCTACTCCACACACACCCATTTATTACTCGACGTAGCTTTTCTAACTCGACTTCCCCACAGGGGGGTGCAGACTAGCTGCACCTATTAAGAGACACACAATAATGGCCTCAATGTGCTTTTCGCCTTAAAAAAAATTTCTAACACTAAACTATAAAGCTACCCATGTTGATGAAGTGAATGGCACCGATCTACTGGTATATCAAACAGAGCCCTGGCAACCTCCAAGTGTATTTTAGCCTTATCCATTATTGTGGGACTCTGTATTGGTGAACTTCGTTTCCTTAGCTACTTGTGGGTCTTCCCATAATTTTTTTTTTTTTTTTTTTTTTTTTTTTTTATTTATAATAATAATTTATTATTACTATACAATTGTCACTAGTCACTAGATGACTAACCTACAATATTATTCTAAAATAAATTAATCACAACTGAGAACTCCCAACAGAGGTCCCAGTATTTACACTAAACCAGTTCAAACGGTTGCTGTCTTTTTAGCCTTCTCTCTAAATGAGTGTTTTCCAGGAGCTGCAGAATATCAGTGCTGATGTGTGAGTGGAGTCTCTCCTCGTGCTTTGCTGCCAGTCTCTTAGCTTCTTCTCTGATTGTTGGAATTTTTAAGTCCCTGTGAAGGTCGTCATTACGATAATACCATGGGGCATCAACAATGTTCCTTAAAACTTTATTTTGGAAGACTTGGATTTTTTTGATTTGGGTTTTAGCTGCACAACCCCAAAGCTGGATCCCATAGGACCATACGGGCTTAAGTATTTGTTTGTATAATACAAGTTTATTGTGTACTGACAGTTGTGATTTCCTACCAATCAGCCAGTACATTTTTTATACTTTATGTCAAGTTCTGTCCTTTTCTTTTTATGTGCTCTGCCCATCGCAGCTTCACATCTAAGTTCATTCCAAGATACTTTGCAGTGTTATTGAATGGAATATTTGTGCTATTAATTACTATCGGAACATACTTATCCTTTTATAAGTAAAGTCAACATGCACCGATTTACCCTCATTAATTTTAACTCGCCACTTTTTGGTCCAGGTAACGAACTCATCGCATGCTTGTTGCAGTTTTACAGCTGCTACTTTACTACTATCTCCCACACCCAAGAAAACCGTGTCATCAGCAAATGTGCCGATTGACACACAATCCGCCATGCGGATATCAGCTGTGTAGAGAAGATAAAGCAAGGGTCCCAGAACACTGCCCTGAGGTACACCCGCCTTAATCTCTCTCATGCTAGAGAATGTTCCTCCTGCCTAACCCAAAACATTCTGCCAATTATGTAGGACTTCAAAATTTCAGAATATGTTTTTGGCAATATTTTTCCAGCTTAGAGATTAGCCCTTCGTGCCAGACCTTATCAAAGGCCTGGGCAACGCCTAAGAACACGGCGGAGCAAATTTTCTTTTCTTCATATGCTTTCTCAATAATGTTGGTTATTCTGTGCACTTGGTCAATAGTTGAATACTTATTCCTAAACCCAAACTGATGGGTAGGTATGAGATTGTTTATCTCTATAACTGGTTTGAGTCTTTTAAGTAACAGTTTTTCAAATACCTTTGAAACTATTGGAAGTAGTGAGATTGGTCTATATGATGTAGGTTCATTAGGTGGCTTGCCGGGCTTCGGGATCATAATTACCTCGGCCATTTTCCAGATGTCTGGTACATGCTTCAACCGAAAGCTGCATTTATAAGGTTAGTAAGTTTTATAATGGCTGTCCTTGGTAACTGTTTCAGTACTACTCCAGTTATTAAATCGTAACCAGGGGCTTTTTTGAATTTATGTTAAATTTAATTTCCCTAGCCACTTCCTCTTTAGTTACAAGATCTATTTTATGTTCATTATTTTGTTGTGAAAGTACATTATAGTCAAGATTAATTCTATTTGTTATATTTTCTTGTTGAGATTGAAAGTTTATATTAGGTTGGAATACTTGTTCTAAATATGTAGCGAATACATCTGCTTTCCCTTGTTTATCCTTCGCCCAGGTTCCATCTGCAGACCTAATTGGGGACTATGTATGCAAGGTCGTTTAAATTTTTAATGGCTCTCCAGAGCGAATAGTCCGTTTCCTTAGTATGCGTTACATTACTTAGGTATTTATTTATGGACTCGTTTTTAAATTGCAAGATTTCCCTTCTTAACCTTTGAGCAACATTATTTAACCTATTTTTGTCTTCAGGCGGCGTGTATGTTGCCATCTTTTCCTTAATTTCCTTTTAACAGCTACTAACTCCGTAATTTCTTTAGGATAACTGATACCAGCCATACATCTTCTGACATCCGGGTATTTGCCCAGGCTGCTTGCTGAATATCCTTTTCAAATTTGGCAGCTTCTTGATCCAACTGTCCATTGGTCTTGAGCGGTACCTTTAAACAGATGTGTGTATTCAGTGCTTCTTGGAAGCCCTCCCAATCTGTGTTCTTGTTAACCAGTGTGGGACCCTTTTCAGTTTTAATGATATTTTCGCTAAGTGTTAGAATTATTGGTGAATGATCTGACTCCAGGTCAAAGTTTTCATCAATTGTTATATAATTGTGTGATATCTTCCTACAAATAAAGAAGTCTAGCAGATCTGGGATCCTCTTCAGGTCAGCAGGCCAGTATGTTGGTTTCCTGAAGACTGATAACTGCAACCCAGCGCTGAAGCGGCTTCATGCAACTCTTTGCCTTTAGCTGTTGTAAGCCTGGAACCCCACACTGTATTTTTGGCATTAAAATCACCACCAATTAAAAATCTATCTCCTAATCTCTTTAAAACATTAAGATAGCTGTCTTTTTTTTTTGCTTATGTTTTGGTGGGCAGTAGATTGCAGCTATCATTATATTTCCTCTTCTAGTTTTGATTGTTATCGCCGTGACTTGGTTTTCTTCAGTTTCTATTTTAAATTCCTCATAATGAGAAATATTGGCTTTGATTATTATTCCACTACCTCCTCTAGCGGCATTCGCTGGGTGTACGCTATGATAGAAATTATAGTTTCTAAATTTAATACAAGATTCCGTTGTTAAATGAGTCTCAGAAATAAGACATATATCAATTTGTTGAAGATCTAGGAATGCTGTTAATTCTGTTTTTTCTGTATGATTCCATTTGCATTCCAAACTGCGATACGAAGATCTTTATTTACCACTTTTCTTCCTTACGACGGGTGGTATAATACTTTCGAGCTTACTTAACCTTTCTTTGAAGGATTCCAGTATCTTCTCCTGTTTATCTAACCTAGAAATTATCTTTAATAACAGTTCATCTGTATTGTGTTCTTTAACTTGTGGTCCTTCATTACCAGCAACAATTCGTGCATATGATGTTCCCTTTACTAACTTCCGGATTTGTTTTGTGAGGTTTTCGTCCAGCTTTATCATTGGATTTCTCTTGTACTAGTCTGTTTCTCCTTTCTTGGAATGTTTTAGCTACCAAACATCCTCTATAGTTGGCAGGGTGTTCTTCGTGGCAGTTAGCACATTTGGGTTTTGTGTCTCTTCTTTTGTGCATTCCTGCGTTAAATGATTGCCTGCACACTTTACACACTTTGGTTCTCTGTTACAGAATCTCTGTGTATGACCATACAACTGGCAGCGTTTACACTGAGCTATGTAGTTTGATCTTCTTAATGGCTCAATTTTGACTGTCATCTCAAGAATATCCTTGATCCTGTATATGGCTTGTATATCTTCTTTGTGGTCAAAAGACAACATAAACAGCGGTAAAGGCACTTTGACGATTTCAAATGTTCCTTCACCTGTTTTAACTCTTTCCTTTTTCATTATGTTGACAGCATCTACACATGCAAGCTTTCGTTCTTTTAGCTCTTTAATGATTTTCTGAGAATCGGTAGAAGGAGGCAGTCCTCTTGCCATGACTCCTTCCCATAATTAAGAATGTAAAGTAAAAAGAGCATGATCTGACTGCACAATAAAAGGGTTGGCTAAATGGAGCAGAACCTCTGTAAGTACCTCATTAAGGAACTGCAAAGTCACCAATTAGAAGTAGGGGGCTACCCACCTTGAAACCACTCCCAAATCGTAGACATTAAGAAGAGACTATGAATGAAGGTGCTGTAACTGAGCATCTCAGGAATACAGAAAGGGAGCACAATAGATCTACAAAGGTTGCAGTATAATAGACCAACTTATTCATTTGTGCCCCATGTACCTTCCTTGTAGCAGCTGTTTATATAATTCCATAATTTGCAGGTAGAGCTGTCCTTAAGGCAGTGCAAGCAGTGTGGCCACACCAGGTTTCACACATGTTGATGTTTTTTTATATAGTTTTTGTTAACTTCAAATTAGCAACCAAAATGTATTAGAAATTGAAATGCTCAGCTCAAGAAATGCATCTACAGAATATCTAAATAACTCTTTTCATAAGTTTCGATCACAATATTAAGGTACAGGAAACCAGATTTCACTAGTGACTATTATTTCTATATCCATAAAAGTGACACACACATAAAATGTAAACATACTGTATGTACAAATAGGTATTACTTTCAGATCCAAAAGTGTATAAAATTTAGAAGCAAACTTTAAAAACTGATTAAATCAGTTGATTGTGGTCAGAGGGTTAAAAAAAATCAGTGTGTAACTGAATTTAAAAAAACATTTTACTTGAATTTTGAATAATTTTGTATAGATTATTCTGTTTGCTCTGCGTAGTTCTTTATGTAAATGTGATATATGGAGGTTTTGTATTTTGACAAAATATAACATCTTTTCACAAACAAAAGTTCTTCAGAGAATGTGCTTTTGTTTTTTTCAGTGCTAAAGAGACATTTATGTAACTGTATGACAAACAATTAAATAAAAACAGTTGTTTAAATGCACTTGTTTAAAGTTAAACAGTTGTTTAATGCACTTCCATATTCCTTATTCAGTAGTAAGCCTACTAAAATTATGTAAAGAGGAAATATTTTACTTATGTCGAACTTTTTCTATCAAGGTTATACTATAGAGTCCCGCTTATCCGACCTTTGCTAATCTGATCTTCCGTTTAATCCGACCTAGCCTCAATGAACAATATTTCAAGCAATTTAAAAGATTTGTAATGAAACTGAATGTACAATGCTTGTGTGCCACTTTCGTGTCAGGACTTTACACCTACGTGTCACTTGCACGCTTAGCCGATGACCTATATGCTCTTCAAAAGAAAGAGGGGATCGACTACTCTTATATCTGCTCTGTTCGTTCATTTCTGACTTTTAGTATCAATTCAGATTTGTGGAAGAGTTGATGTTTAGAGTGCATTCTGCTTGTGTGTTTCGTAACGTTTCACATTTTTTTTTATTCACCGTTTTTCAGAAGGTAAAAGATATCTTACTTCTCATGAGATTGCTAGGCGAGAAAATGTCAAACAGTTAGTAAACAAAAAACAATTACAAACTTTTTCAGTCAAGTTTGATGATTTGACGTACTGCTTTTTATGACTGCAGCAAGATTCTGTGCTGTTTTATGTTTTAGTACAATACATTTAGTAATAATACATGTAATTCAAAGTTTTTTAATGTAATACATTCAATTCAGTACTTTTAAACATTTTTCCATGGTTCTCCATGTAATCCAACTTTCCCGCTAATTCGACCTGACCGCACCCAGTTTAGGTTGGATTAGCGGGGCTATACTGTACAAAGAGATTTAAACCACCTTTTTCTGTCAGCTGCTAGTGTTCTGGTACTCCTTCAATTCACATTCATCATAAGAATTTTATAAGAAATCGTAAGAATTTTAAATTATTAGAACACCCGGTTATACTTAGTTCTTTAAATATTAAAGATCACTGCAGTAACAATGTCAATATCAAGTGCACTTCTAAATACACTTAATAACATACTGAACATGAAATGTAAGTTTTTTTTTATGTACTCAAGTAAAGCAAGCAAAAAGATTAAAAGCAAGATTTGTTTTTATACTAGATTTTTTTCCAACAATGAAGTACGTTTTACAAGTCTTTATACAAACCCCAGCGGAAATTTAGCTGTACAACTGCTTTAACGATGATCTTTTGTTTATATAAAGGGGCAGCTAAAATTAACATACTCTGAACTGAGGGGGGTCCATGTAAGTGTCTGAAAAGACTTTATGTGCTGTAGCTTGACCTAATGAAATTCAACATTTAGTGTTAACACTTTTTATTATGAGTGATATAGCTAAAAGTTTATACTAAAAAAGAGGTAGAATTTTGACAGGATTTTTGATTGTGCAGAAAGAAAATATTTGTCATTAGTAACTTTTTAAAGTTAAGTAACATACTTGTTATAAAATTTAACAATATTATTAAAAAAAAACGTTTGTTAAATCATGGATGTTTTATTTCTCAAATTTGCAGTTTATTTATTTATTTATAATACAATAATATTGACTATGTTATACTTGTCTTAAAAAATACTTCAGAATATAATACTTTAGAAAATAATATGAGAAAATTGCAAAATATATTTTTTTTTGAATTATGGAGAAATTATACATAATAATTACAAATACATCAATTTAAATGTACTGGATATGGATACTATTGATTTTTAGTTGTAATGTCAAAATAAATAACACTGTAAATAAAAAATTATTAACATTTTAACTGCATTGACATAAATTAGGGACTATGCTCTTAGCAAAAACTTACATTACTTTAGACATATTATAGCTAATTATTCAGCCAGCATTCCCCTGCTAAACTGCATCTTAAATAAATAAAATGAAATGATCACGTTTAGTTTTTAATTTGCTGATACGTTATCAGACCAGAATTAACTTCACTAATGTCCAACTCAAGAGTCTGAAGGCACAAAACCACTAAGTTAATTCACTTTTTGGCGAGTTCATTTGAGAGCCAATCCAAACCTTCGTAGAGTCCGTGACCTTGGGTTGCACAAGTCGCCTGAATATACCACTGTAAACCAAATTAAGTAATTTTTTAATAATGAAGTATAATGACCACTGTAAAGGTAGCCTATTACCATTAGTTATTGATTTATAATAACAAATTTATATTAAAAACTGTTATGATTAAAAAATTGTAACGAACCTTGATGAATGAATCGTTTATTAATTATTCTAATAACAAGACTGTTATTCAAGAACAGTTAAAACACAATAATGAATATTATGTCAAAATTGTAAAGTGGTTATTTAATTTAAAATTGCTGACTATTTGTTTAGTCTTTTGACAGATGCCAAGTGTAGCCCTGATAAATTTGTGAACTTAATATAAAAATGTTGTAATTAATTATACAGTGGACAGTGCTTATTCTGATTACAGGTAATGTTATCACTTCTTCAAAGTCTAGGTTATTTTTATCACAAGCCAAAGAAAATATATCGTTTATTGTTATAAGATCTTCAGTTATTGTTACAATTTTTTAATATTGAAAAAAAGAAAGAAGTATGACGCATCAACTCCTTAGAATAGTTAAATCTACACAAACAACCAAAGGCAAAAAAGCTGCTTAACATTAGCTTTAGTACATCACGCTGCACACAAACATGGCATAAATACATAGTGTCACACCAGCCTTATAAGCATGGATTGAAGGGGTGTAATGCCTGAAAGTAGTCTACTGCCCAGACATGAGCTAGTCCTAATTTTTTTAAAATTTCAACAGTACAAAAAAGGTTTTTACCTGCTCTAATAACTAGTATACACATATCAACTGTCAACATTCTAAACTCGGTCAGAGTTCAGTTGTGCTTCAATGTTTGTAAAAGTGTTCTTTGTGTTTACTGTTCTTAATTTTTTTTAAGAAATAAAAAACTTTTTAGAACATGTTTGATGTTGTTTATGATAGATCTGAAAAGATTAAAGTTAATGTACAGTAAATGTTCAACCATCTATGACCGATTTTTCCTGTTACTGTATAATAACTGCAAAAATATTTTTTTTAAAATAAAATGCTGCTTTTTTAATTTAAGAAAATGTAAACAGCTTTTTTTGAATATTTATAAAGCGGCTGATATAAGAAAATTCACACTACAGTAATGTTTTGATAAGTTGCCCTAGGGCTGTGCTTATTTCATCTGGTGGTGTGCAATTAGGCAAAGGAGTTATGTAGTGTTTTTGATGCTATGTGGCCAGATATGGGAAAAAGTCAAGTAACTTATACAAAGAAAGCTCACAACCTATCTGAATGTCCCCTTACTGTGTGTTAAAATATTTCATTGTTTGAAGTGTTCAGTTCTCACTGTCAAACACAAGGCATTCATCAGTTCATTGCTTTCATTTGTTTCTTGTGTTGATACACTGCAGTATTGTTATTTATTAAGTTTAGAAAAAATGTTGTTTTAACAATTAATCAAAAATTGGCACTTCAACGTGTCAGAAGTTGGTTCGAGTACATGGAGGGGAAGATGACGTATAACTTGCAGACAACTTATTTTTCGTATGCTTAGATCATAATTCAGAACTTTTACTATCTTATACTTTCACATTGAATTGTGTCCTTTTCCAGTTATATTTACTTTTGTACCAAAAATTAATTTAGAACGATAATTGTTTAAGAATAATGAATCATTTTATACGGTTTAATTAAAGATGTTTTTACATAAAAATTTTAATGTACAGTATGTGGTTACTGTTAATGTTGGTTATCAGTTTGGCTCTGGTCCACAGTGATCACAAGTGTTGTCCATTGTAATACCAGATCTAGAAAAAGTAATTGTACAGGATACTTTTTTTGTAATTTATGTTTTTTTGTAAAACTGTATATTTTGTAACATTTTTGAATTTACTACGAGCATATCAAACGTGCATGTAGGCAAAAACATATTAATTTAAGTTTTAATCATATGATGTCGGTACAAGACATATCTAGCTCTGTCAAAAAGTGCAGAGTAAAAAGTTATTTTTGGCAGTGAGTATTGATTTTTTTTCTGGCGAAAAACCAACAATGTTATCATCGCCATAAGTACTGATACAAGTATGAAACAAAGTTGTTGCTTACATGACGATTCCTTAGTTCTTTCAAGCCCAACATGTCAGTAAGTTGTGAAGCATTCATTGCATTTGGGAGATCTTGTTTATTGGCAAATACAAGCAGTACTGCATCTCTTAACTCATCTTCTTGTAGCTGTAACAAAACATATATAAACATTGTAATTTTTGTAATAATTAAATACGTAAATAATAACAAAACGTATTTAATTCACTTTTTTTTAATAAACTTAGAATAAATTTAATTAATTAAACATTTAATGGAAGCACATTAATTAATTAATGGAACACTAATGTAAATGAGTTTACACATAAAATATAATTTTTTTATTTCAAAATAAGTACAAAAATTTAAATTAGGTTTTAAAGAATTAAATAGCAGAATATTTAATTTCTTTATTAAATAACTAATTGTAAATTATATTATTTTGCAATTTTTATTAAGACAAATTTTGCTTTAATAGTTTTGAATTTAAACATTATGCAGTGAATAATTTAAATGTTTAAGTATGAAATATATATTTTTACATAATACATTTTTCTCAGAAACCAACTGTTTTTCTGACTAATGAAAAATTAAACCATTTTAAGAGCCTTCAAATAACCTAACCTGACCATGAAAAAGCTCATTATCAGTTTTGGTGTTTTTAACTCCTATCTTGTATATCACCATTCATTGCATTTATAAAAAACAAACTTATAATTGAACAATTATTTTTACAAAAATTTTTATCTTTTTAATATAAACTATCAATTAAAATTTTTAGTTAACTAATACACAAATAAATGGTATTTATAAACCTGTCAATAAGTACAACACATATTTCAAACACAATATATCATAATGTTTAAAAAACATTGACTTTGTAAAAAAAGCTGAAAAAGTTGTTTGTCAAGGTGTGTTTTATAAGAGCCAAGGTTAATTTAATGCATAGCAGGTTAATTTAAAAATCATGTTTAAAAATTAGCATTTCCAGATTACCATATTCTGAAGTTCTTTTTCAGCTTCCACTATTCTTTCTTTGTCATTTGAATCAACAACAAATATAAGACCTTGTGTATTTTGGAAATAGTGTCTCCAAAGAGGTCGAATTTTGTCTTGGCCACCGACATCCCAAACAGTAAAACAGATATTTTTATATTCTACAGTTTCAACATTAAAACCTAAAAACAAAAACCAATCACTGTTAATAAAAATATTTATATATCCAAAATTAACACATAATAACAATACATAATCTAAACATGTTTGTCTGAATGTATAGTACACATTCAAATATATATCTGTGATGGCGTGCCTTGTTGGTCCTAGACAAGGGTTTGATGTCTCATGTTGTTTTCAGAATATGTTGGCATGTCTTTCGGAATATGTTGGCATATCTGGTGAAAGGCATTAAAATATTTGTACTGAGAAAAAACATCCAAGAAACATTTAAATGAGATTTATTGAATGACTTGTGTAAAGAGAGAGACTAATTTAATCTCTTTTGTGTACAGTGAGCAAACACAACCATACCCATGTGATTGAGACCATTATTCTGAATAATGGTGAAGAAAAGTGCTAAACTAGCTAATTGAGTTGTGTGAGAAGTATGTGCTATGATTATTTGCAAATATAGTTAATGTATAACATATAAATACTAAAAAATAAAAATACTAGATAGTGATGTGTAATCAGTAATTCCTGAGTACAAATATAACTGATACCTAAAATTCAAAGTGTCTGAATACAGAGCAATCAAAACTTGACAAACTGTACTTGCTATAAAAAATAGGTGGGGGAAAATACAGAATGATGATTTTCATACTGGAGACTCGAGAGCCAGCTGGTGAGCTTTACTCAATTATGATATGAATGACAGTCCGAAACATACGTTCATCGCATGGAGTGGCAGTTTTTGAACTGCTGCTGTCACAACTTTTCACAAGTGTATTTTCATTTGTGTTTATGTGTTGCTAGTTTATTCAGTTTTCAGCATTTTTTAGAGAGATTTAGTTCAGCATTGATTTTTTTTTTTTTTTTTATTTTGGGAGTTATCCCATGAAGCAAGATGTGCAGAAATAAACTATCTATTGGTAGTTTGTCCTCAAATTAAAAAAAAAAACAACAGTATATAAAAAAACAATATTAAGGAAGCATCTTTCTGTGACTCTAATTTCACAATATGATTCACAATAAGAGTTATATTTCACCATGCCTACATGACTTTTAAATTCATATTTGATTAGATTATATTTTATTAGGTGCACCTGTAATAAATGAAAATAACCTGTCATTGTCACTGAAGACTGTCACTCCAGACTGTCCTACTTATTCACAAGGGCGCTCTTCAGATACAATTTTATATACACCAATTTTATTGAAAGATTTATTTTATCCTTATTGTTGACAATGTGCTTCTCTAAATTCGAGTACAGTACAAAGCTAGCTTATAATTAGTTTTATCTAGCAGTTTTGTTTTTTTTTTTTTGCTGGCGAAAACCGATGTGGTTATCGCCGATACTCAAAATAAAGATAAAAAAGAATGAATAAAAAATAAACAAGAATTTCAGTTTAATAAGAAAACAAACAACAAACTATATCTAGCAGTTTTAACATCAGCTGTATTACTATATAATCATACTTTATAATTTTAACTTCACTATGTCTGAAGATGACTCATAGTGAAATATATGTCATGAAATAAAATTTAAAATATTGTGAAGCTATTATAAGTGTTATAATTTTCCTGGATAGTTGAATCACTAATAAATCATAGTTATAAAAACATGGTGAAAAGTCTCAAACCTCTCTACAGACATACATCCCTAGAAAAGCAACAACTAATGAAAGAAAAACAAAGCTTTAATATAACCAACATTAACAATATTAAGGCTTTTTAGACTTGATAAAGTGTCAAGATAGACTGATCAAATGGCTGAGTGGTCTAAGGTGCTATATTTGGCCAGTGTAGTAGTGTGTTAGATAGGAGTAGGTTCAAACCCTGCATCGGCCATTGATTTTTCTGTGCAACTCACTTAGAGTAACCAAATATTATCTGTCTGTCTGTCTATGGTAGAGAGAGAGGGGGGAGGCTCACTATAAATAAACAATGGACTGCTCAGGTGGAAGATGACAGGGATGAGTGAATTTTTTGTGAGTTGCATACATCACTAAGAGTTTTGCTATTTTTTTCTTACCATGTACTATGTATCCAGCTGAAAATATTGTTAATTAAATACAATCATTATGCTTAAAAAAATTCCACAAGTAAATATTAAATTTTTTTCCATATGAAAAAGTCCATGGTACTGAGATGGTTAATATCCTATAATTTTCTTACCTATAGTAGGGATTGTGGTAACTATCTCTCCCAGCTTCAATTTATACAATATTGTAGTTTTACCAGCAGCATCCAAGCCCACTGTAAAAATAAATCATAAATAGCCTATTTTATGAATAAAGTAACCATACAGTATACAGTATAGAGCTTATAAATGTAGTGTAATCTTATAGCAGGCTTACAAAAATATCACCCTTTGGTTGAGTTTTCTTTATATGCAAATGTGTACATGTACTGTACACTTTTTCAGTATAAAAAACAGCCAAAGTTGAACCCACAGAATTCTTTACAAGGCAAAACTGATAACAAATAACAATAAATAACTTATGTTAATAAAAACAAGTTAGTGACTAGAAACATTTTGTATTACATACATCAGATAGTCTAATTTTTAACCTACTTTTCAACATAATCCCCATTCAAAATGAGGAACTTACTGTAGCAGTGCACCTGTTTGTTTATACTACTGTCAGAGAATTCTGCAACCTGAGACTTCAGTCACTCGTTCAAGCCTTTTTGCAGTAACACATTGTCGTGAAAGTGCCGGGTTGCAAGACAGGTCTCTATGTGCGGAAATAAGCACAATTTGTTTTCCCCACTTCATAACGATTTTTTGTTGTTTTTTTTCTGACAACTGATATATGTTTTACCTGTTGATAAGTCTCAACCCCAGTTACCAGTTACATACACATGGTCAAGAAATGAGTAACTATCTTTGTTGTAGGCCTCTAATAATATCAATTATGCCGACAAGCGCTGTTTTTAGTGGTCTTCCAACCTACCTGGCACAAAATTTATGGTAGGCCCTAATCTAACTTATCTTTTACAACTTATTTCATGCAACAAATTTCTTGAAATTTGCTTCCGTTGACTTTATAAAAATTTTCGATGAACTTCAATTGGCTTGTTTTCTGTTAACAAAAATTTGATGACTAGAGAAAGGGTTTCTACTACAACACATATTTTAAAAATGCAGTTCACAAATCATAAACAACACAAACCCCATGCTACCACAGCTAGATGCGCTAAGTGAGGAAATGCCCACACAACAAAATGACAGCAGTAGCCCTGCCCCTAGCTATATAAGCCCAAAACATTATTTTCAGGACAGCCCTCGTATTTTATATTCTTGTAACAAAAAAATTATGAAATTTAAAATAACTTTAATAGATCTGGCTGTTAAAACATTTATTGATACTGGAAAATATTATTACCCATATTATTCAGACTTGCAACAGTACTGTTTAGTTTAAGTTATATATAATTTATTTTCATATCCAGGACAATCAATTTTAAACACCAGGGAACAATTTTGAAATTATTACACACCATAGTTTATCATCTAAATAACGTCACATCTTTTAAACAATAAACTATTTGAGCCAGCTCAGTTTATTAATACAAACATAACTAAAGTTTACATTTAAATAAATAAAATAAAAGTGAAACAACACTACAGTTTCTACTGGGTTCAACACAAAACCCCTTGAAACAATCAATAGTAGTAATTGTACATGGATTTAAGCTTGTAACAATTTAAGCAAGCCTATTACAAAAAAACTTTTGTTATACAAACTGGTTAGGCTAATTGATAAAGACGCTATAAAAATTATTATGGCATAATTCATAATACGAGAGTTAGATTCCACCATGCCTACATGACTTTTATATTCATATTTGATTAGATTATATTTTAACACTTTTCCTTTTGACCTTCTGAGGAAGCACTCTTATTACCTACTTTATTATCCCAAGGAGTTTGTTCTGCATTAGACACAACCTACGCTATAGCATGGACCTAACTGTAAGACAGACAACAGAACATATCCAGAAAGAAAAAGTAGACCCTTCTAAATTGCTTATTGTACCTTCTTTCAAGCTGCAGCAAAACCAAAATAACTATAATTTTCATAATAAAAAAAATATCTGTAACATTAGCATTGATTAGTGGATAATATTAATAATAATCAAAGTAGGTAAGTTTCAGAAACATCTGTGTTATCAGTGGTAATACACATGTATGTAATACCATACAGCTTTGGAACCAATATTTTCTGAAGAATTGGTCATTGCTTTGTCAAAAAAAAAACAACTTTGACAAGTGAATTATTTGTAATAAGTGTACTATCACACGCTAAGAACAGGACATGACAGACCTGCTGCGTTATATTTGATACCGTGGTATAATCGGCGATCTATTTACTATGAAACAACTGTTCAATTTTGTATTTGACATAAATTAAGAAATTATTTTAATATATTTTCAAGAAAAAAAGTATGTTTTGTCCTCCTCTACCTAGCACTATTAAGCTTGTGAAGGAAATTAGAATGTTTCTTTACTTTTGAATCTATTACTTTTGAATCTAAAATACATTCTCAAATAATGTTAGACAGTAACTCTCATATGAACAATTTATTCTATCAAAACCTTGTTTGGTTAGGTTTGTGCATTAAATGTCTTATAATAATTTATCTATGGCTTCAGACAACAATCTTCTTTGGAAAAAATGTTGTGAGAAAAAACTGATTGTGTAGGCCTAGCAATTAAAAAAAAAAAATTAAAATATACTATTTTGTTTCCTGTTATGGCCTATGGCAAAAGTTGCTGACTACCTACTAGTGCACATGAACTGTTATCTATATTGCATTAGAATAACATTTCTCTACAAAGATTTTAATTAGTCTCATGTAAGTTAACTTATAATAACCGATGTCTAAAGTATCAGCTTAGCCTAAACTAGGCATTAGTAGCAGTTAAGCCAACAGTCAATTCACAACGAATAGTCAATATAGGTGCTGGTATTTTATAACATTAAACATATAATCATTAACTTATAACCATAAAACATTATCACGCTAAAGTAATGATTTTTTAATCATTTTTTTCTTCTATTACAACTTTCATGTTAAATTAAGAATAACTAAACCGTGGAAGATTAAATTTATTACAAAACTTATGATTTCATGCAATTTTCAATAGAACTATATCATAATGTCACAGCCACTGATACCGCATTGAGCATTCTATATTTACTACGCCAAATTTACCAAAATTGAAAATCTAATGAGTTAGTAATAAAGCACTTTTATTTATATTCCTGTTCGAAGTATGTATCTCATTTGAAAAGGAAACATTAATTAATCATTTTCGCGATGAGTCAATTTCACACTAACTACTTTAATGTGCTAGTGATTTTAAGGTTAGGGGGGCACTTTTATTTTTGATTTTCGTTTCTATCTTATAGTTTCCAAACCTTTATATTTTGTATTCTTACTATTAGGCATGTAATTAAGCATTCTGGTAAAAAAAAAAAATAATTAAGAACTTGACATGATGGGGTTAATGTCATATTTACCTAGAAAAATATGGGGTTAATGTCGTACTTACCAACAAGAAAACTGTAAACCTTCTTGTGTGACATATTAGTTTTAGTTTAACAAACTTACAATTAGCTTAAACAGTCGTAACTTACATCCTATTATAGAACTGTGATATAGGCTAATAAAGGTAAATATGCACTTTAACTTATTCTGGCTATTTTCGTAATATTTGCATCAAAACATTTCCGCACCTCGGCGATGATAACCTTGAAGGTTTTTCGCCCAAAAAAAAAAAATTCAAAACATTTCCTACATACAACAGAATATAAAAAAAGTGCGGATACCACAGGAAGTTTGAAAAAAATCGAGAATAAAAGTAAACCACATAATTTAAAAATTACTACTATGGGAAAATAGCTAATATGTTTTTCATAGTGAAAAAGATTAATTAAATGAAATGCTTGTAATTAATCATGAAAACAATAGAAACTTTTTTTAAAAAAAGACTTAGGAACTTAACACAGTTTTCATGAACCTGTGTATTGCATGAAGAACCTAAAACAGTTCTGTATGTTTTTTTTTTTTGAGTTTAATGTTCGGCTATTATGCACACTTGGGCTAATGCAGACGATGGGATGATTTATAGCGTATGAAAATGCCAAGCCCTCGCCGGGAATTGAACCTGGGTCCTCGGGGTGTTCACCTAGTACGCTATTCACTAGGCCATCGAGGCGGCTTGTATGAAAGTAAAACTACAACAAAACATAGGCTTTTGTTTGCAATGTACAGAAACACACACAGGCTGCAACAAAAAATTAGTTTTGTTATCAATTTTACAAATACTGTTGCACTTTGAACAAGATTCTTTAAAAATGCTATGATTCATGACAAAACTGACAACACAACTATAATTCCAAACTAAATTGACAAAAACAGTGGTAAATCGCAAAGTTCACAAATAACTGCTACATGCTTGAACAAATTTATCACTAGGAACTAGCAATGTAATGGCTATGAGATTGTGATAATGCACATGAACACTAACTCGGTGAATGACCCCAGTGTAGTGAATGCCATATGCTATATGCAAAGTAAACAAAAACATTACAATATATTTATGTTCAAAACTGTATAAAATTGTAATTTATCATAATAAATTTAATCATCTGCTGGTCAATATTTCTTAATTGAATAATAAAGTACTTTAAAAAAAAATTAAAATCAATACTTTAGTAAAATAAGTTAACATAAAAATCTTTTATGGCAGTATAGCCATTTTACTAAAGTTATGATTTTTGAATATTTTTTTCTTTTACTACATACTTTAATATTAAATTATGAGTTATTCACCCAAAAAAGATTACATTTATTACAATAACTTATCATTTTATGCTATTTTTAATGGAACTATATTGTGAGATCATTGCTGTTAACATTACATGAAGCATGCCATATATTATGCCGTGTGATGTCATTGCTGTTTGTTACCCAGTAGTGTTCATAAACTGTATTCATGTTCAATACAAAATCGTGTTAAACTCTTTACATATAACAGTGTTAGTTACGTTCTTTATAATAATGTTAGGTTAGTAATGGTTTTTTAAAAAAAAGTGTTTCTATCGTTTTCACTATTAGTAAAACATGAGTTTTCAATACTTTTGTCAATTTTGGTAATTTTTGCAATAGAAAACTTTATTATATGCCCAATATTAATAATTCAAAACCCCGCAGGGGGGGGTGTAGACTAGCTGCACCTATTGAGAGGAGTTAGACGTCCCTCGCGGTACCCGAGTATAAAACACATATACACACACTAACGACTTTAACACTTTACACTCACACTTATATTTAGGGATGCGATAATAGCCTCAATGTGCTTTTCGCCTTAAAATCTAAAAAAAATTCAAAATATAAAAGTGCAGAAACAATGGTGTTACAAAAAAAAGAAAAGAAATCTCAAAATGATTACCGTGTGAAAGTAAGATTCCTGTTTTTAACCACAAAAACAATAAATAAATAAATATTATTAAATAATGAAAATATTTAATTTTTTTTTTAAGAACCTGATAACCTAACTTGGCTCAGCTGTTGGGTCATTTACTCAGTTGTTGGGTATATAACTAATATTTCTTAAAAGGTAAGCTGGATATAAAGCTACCGCTCCATGTAAAAAAAATAGTGACTTCTTTGCTCATAATTGTTAAATTTATATTGAAATTCGGCTAAATATCCCACGAAGTGGTTTTTTTTAATACCAAATCATAGGGTCGTGTGTCGAACTTCAAGATTCTTTCGATCGTGACACATCGCAAAGTTCACAAATAATAGCAGTCATTTTTTAAATGATGTTTTCATAATAAGAACTGTCAAGACAATAAATGATTTATTATAAAGTACCTCGATTGGTGACTTGCGCATATTAATCTAGTGTAGTAAATTTAGCATGCTCCATGCAAAGTAATCATCAATGACATCAAAATATTATTCATTCTTTTAATAAATAAATGGCTAACAATCGTAATTTATTATAATAAATTTTATCTTTTGCAGATTAATATCCCTCAATGAAATGATGCACATGAAAAAGCAACAAAAAAAGTCTTTAAAATCATGACTTGCAAGAACCCCTTAGTCAGAAATACCTCATTATTAATAAAATGCATTTACGTAATCGTTTTTGTGATGAAAAACATTACCTACTTTCGTGCAGTAACAGTATATGGGTAACTTTTATTAGTTTCTGTATTTCTATAATTTGTATTATTATTAATGGGCATGTTTTAAAACAATTTGCAAAAAAAAAATATGAAAATTGACAAAAGGGCTTTAATGTCGTAATTACCAGCATAAATGTCCTAATTAATTCTACTACATTTAATTTCATTATATATGCAATCCAATCCACACAACCGTCAGTAAAAGGTATATTTATTAAGACTAAAATACATTAACATTGGGCCTGTAAGGTTTATCAAATAAGATAGGCAATACCAACATGTCTTAATTCTTCGAAATTAATACTCCTTATGGAATTGATGGATTTTACAGTTACTAAATTAAACAAAATAGTTTTTGTATACATTTTAACCTTAACTTACCCATCAAAATTCTCATTTGTTTTTTTCCAAAAAGTCGTGTCAGTACACTTGATATTGTGAGACCCATTTCATCTACGTAATCGGTAGGCTTAGGTTTAAAAAAATAACAGCTTTATAAATCGAAGACTTATTTTCTAATTTGATTTTTAATTAAGAAATGAATGTAAACAAATAATTATTAAAACTGTAACAAATACTAATGCCACGTCAGGCAATGACAGAACACCAGTTCAGGTTATGATTCAGATTGTGACTATGCTCTTTCAAACTCCAATCCAACAACTAAGAACGTAAAACCGAAGTAGTTAGCAAGAGCCAAAGCCTACTACGAACTACACGTACTGAGTACAAGAACTGTGCAAAACATTGATACAAAAAAACCATAGATCAAGGCATAAATCGTCGACCACCGACAAATGAACATAGATTACCAACCATATGAAATTTTTATAGTTACATACATACCTATTGTTTTCTGCTAACACTGCGCGTTCATTTTTTCTCAAGAAAACGGTTTTAGTTTTTGATTATCCAGCTATTTAGAAAAAAATATGAATTGTATGAAAGTAATGAGCCATAATATACCCATTACCACAAAATGAAAGAAACTAAACTAATATGGACAAACAGAAAAAAATATTAAATTAGTCGATTTACCATGATGTAATTTCCATAACTTAGCTACCATCTTTAGAGGGAATACAAACAGAAGAAAAACAGAATACAAGGCAACTAGACATCTTATTGTTGTTTGATAATTCATCTGAAGATGGTACTTATGTTACCGAAAAGTAATTTCATTAGTTTAATATCAAATTAGTTTCTCTGTTAATATGAGATTAGTTTTTTCAATTTGTGGCAAAAGGAAAAAACTCTCCTACTCTTCTTGTTTGTATTTTTTGTCATGTCACAGTGCTCTTTCCATATTTATATTATCCATTAAACACGTATGGTGGCACTTTACCTTGTAAGGTTTATTTTGTTTCAATTTTCAAATAATAATTAATTATTATTGTTGGAAATTGAAATAATATAAAAAAAAAATTAATTTAAGGATTACTAATGTTAAATATTATAATATGTAGTTTTCATTACTAAATTCGTTTTAAATTGAAGAATTAATTTTGAAAGTAGGAAATGCACATTTTTATAATTCTACTGTATTTTCACTTAGACTGTGTCTGCCCTATCTAGGCTCTGGCGTTACTATCACAAGGGCAACGGGCTGTTAGTGTTAACTGTTCACTACTTAACAGTAGCAATTTTACATGAAAAGTTCCACGACGAATGATTGACTGCGATTATTGTGTTATTGTGTTCAGTGGGCGGAAATGGCGGAATCACAGTCATCAGTAGTAATTGTAATAATCATATGATATTATGATATATGTATGATGTAAGAATTACGATTTACGAGTTGAGAGAGGGTTCATAACCTATATTTGTTGACGGTCTCAAAATGTACGTTACAAATTAAAATTATCTGTAAGAAGAAGTATAGTTCGATTTTCCCGACAATGTTTCTTTTTTTGTATTAAAACATAAATGACAATTTTTCACAGTAAGGAAAAAAATACTGAAAAATTTAAAGCAGAAATTAATACATTTTGTAAATTTAAGTCAATCGGCATTTAGATAAATGGTTTTATTTGCAATGTAATGCTATAAAAAAGTAAGTTTATTTTTAATTTTAAGTATAGTCTATATCTACATACTATAAAATGTTTAATATGGGGTTATCCATAAGTCCTTTTAGTTTTTTTTTTTGTAAATAACACCTACTTGGTGACTGGTTAGTGTTTGGGCTCATGAATATGAATAAGTTTGTTAGTACACTAGGAAATCAGTTTCTTGCAAGACAACATTTAATTGAAAGAAATCATAAGTATATTAAAC
This sequence comes from Callitettix versicolor, assembly GCA_022606455.1. Lineage (NCBI taxonomy): Eukaryota > Metazoa > Arthropoda > Insecta > Hemiptera > Cercopidae > Callitettix > Callitettix versicolor. Next base: position 27,799,782 of record CM040182.1, read on the forward strand.
AGTATATTCAATTTTTTTTTTTTAAACAGCTAGTAGGTTACAACTGGGTATTTCTGCACTTTTGGTCCTCCTACTAAAGTAGTATTTTTAAGATTCTTTTTTGTTTTATATGATATACTTTATCATTGAATTAAGAGATATTCATTTGCGGAAGATTAAAGTTATTATGACTTTTAGCCATTAAATAAATAATCATAATAAGGCAATAATCATTTAGGGGTACTTAGTAGTAACTATTAATAACATAACAAGGTTTTCATATGCTAAAAATCATCCCATCGTCTGCATTAGCCCAAGTGTGCACAATAGTCGGACGTTAAAAAAAAAAAAAAAAAAACAAGGTTAGTAACTTTTATGCAATACAAGTTATATAAAGACCATGTTAGTTAGGTTTTTAATGTGCAACTGTGTCAAATTTTTACCCAACAACCATGTTATATTCTTAATTTTTTTAAAAAAAATCATTTTCAGATGAAAAACACATTACATACTTTTGCGTGCTTATCATTTTAGATTGTCTTTGTCATTTTTGTTTTCCAGTTTTTCTAACTTCCTGTTGTTTCTGCACTTTTAAATTTTGGATTATTTAAATTTATTATATTGGGTATATATAATAAAGTGTTTTTTTGTAAAAGTGACAAATTGGTATGTGACCAAAAGTACAGTTTTATGTACAACTGTAAATATTTTGGAATTGCAAGTAGTTATTCCTTTCGAAGATGTTTAATTAAAGAAACAGTTGATTAGATTGTAATAAAATTCTTGGTTATGTTCATTCATTCTGTAGTAAATATTTTTGGTAAAAACGGATATTTACCAAAATTGCTAATGTGTAATTGGCCGCAAGCATATTTGATGTGTGTGCTAATATCTAAGAATTTTTATTACAAAATAATTTCCTTAACAATTACTAAAACAATTTGTACAGTTTAGTTCTTTTAAGGCGACACACATTGTCAATCACTTGATGTAGTCGAGTCAATGAGGAGAAGGTATGAGGAGAAGTTGGTTGTATTTGCTTTATTTTTTATTTCATCCTCGACATAATGTATATGCGGGTCACAATGCAAATTTTTATTCCTCATATACCATGGTGTGTTCACTTTTCTATGCAACACCTTATTCTGAAAGTTTTATATTATGGTTATGTTAGATTTCTGTGTGCAGCCCCATAACTAGATACCATATATCCAGATAGGCTTCAGTATCTGTATATCAATGTCTTATTTTCCACTGAAAGTTGAGAATTATGTCCAAGCAGCTAATACAGTTTTCTGTATTTAATACCAAACTCTCCTTTTTTTTCTTCACATGTACCATCCACTTAAGTCTTGCGTCTAGCGTCATTCCCAGATATTTGACTTCTTTTGCATATGGTATTATTTGGTTATTGCTTATAACAGGATATGGAACTATTCTCTTATATGAAAAATTTATATGGGTTGACTTTGTTTCATTAAGTTTGATTCGCCAACATCTTGTCCAGCTACTCACATTGTTCATTGTTCTCTGCAATTTGTTTGTAGCATCTTCAATACTACCAGTGACAGCAAGAACAGCAGTGTCATCAGCATATGTAGCTATTACGGTGTTTTCATCATTAGGGATATCTCGAGTATACAACAAGTAATATAGGTACAAGAACACTACCCTGTGGGACACCAGCAGATATTATTAGTTCCGAATATTCTCTGCCATGCCGGAAACGAAAATATTTGGGTAGTATATGACTTTAAGATCTCAAAATACTGTCTTGGAAAATCTTTATGCAGCTTACACTCCAGACCCTCATGTCACACTTTATCAAATGTTTGAGATATGTCTAGGAAGGCTGCTGAACACACCTTTCTTTCCTCAAAAGTTTTTTCAATTTTAGTAGTAATCCGATGAATCTGATCAACTGTTAAAAGTTTACGTCAGAAACCGAATTGATGTGAAGGGATCAGTTTTTCTTGAATGACAGGTTCTAGCCTTTTTAGAAGTATCCTTTCAAAAAATTTTTGGCATAACTGGTAATAGTGATATCGGCATGTAAGATGTAACTTTAGTCTATGTCTTTCCAGGTTTTAATAAGAATATTACCTCTGCAATTTTCCAGTGATGAAGCATTTATCAAATGTTGTTTGTAGCTTAATAAGGGCAATGTTAGGGAGTTCTTTCATGATCTGCCCAGATATTAGATCATACCCTGGTGATTTTCTTGAACTTAAATTTTGTTTTATAATATTCCTTGATATTGTAAGTAGCCGCCTCAGTGGCCTAGTTGATAGCGTACTGGGCTTTCACCCTGAGGACCTGGGTTCAATTCCCGGCCAGGGCTTGGCATTTTCATACGCTATAAATCATCCCATCGTCTGCATTAACCCAAGTGTGAACAATTGTCGGACGTTAAACACCAAAAAACTGATATTGTAAGATCTTTTCATAATAAGTTTTTTCATAATAAGTTCTTTTCATAATAAGTTATTTTAGTGTAAAAGATGAAATTTCCTGTTCATCCACTTTGCTAATAAAGGATATGTTTGTCTGAGTTGAGTTTTGTAGAAATGGGTTAAAAACATCTGCCAAATGCTTTGCAAATAGGTTTTGAGTTTTTAGCCCAACCACCACTTGACATTTTTAATGGTTGGTCTTGAATTTTAGGTCTTTTAATTTTTTTAGCAGCTTTCCAAAGAGAGTACTACTCTATGTTCATCAGCTGTCAAGCTACTGAGAAATATGCTTATTGCTTGGTTTTTAAACTCATTAACTCGTTTCTTTAGTAGATTACTTAGTCTGTAGATTGTTGCCATTTCCTTCAAACACGCCTTTTTTTTAATACCAAGTCTCTGATCCCAATTGTTAATGTCAGTTCTTGAAATTCATCCTTCAGGGGGTATATTTTCTTCTGCCCCTTGCTGTATATCAGCAGTGAATTGCTCTGTTTTGTTATTAGTTTTTTCCTTATTTACAAGTAGAGTTTGAAGATTTATAAATACATGAAGTTTTTCTCTGAATTTTTCCAATCAGTTCTTTTGGAACATAGTTTTGAAAGATTTTCATTTGGCATTAAAGACTCGCTAATTGTTAAAACTACTGGAGTATGGTCAGAAGATAGATCATCACTAGTAATACATAGATGCTGGTTGTCTAAGTGACTGTATAACCAGTTCATGAATTATTATTGTGTGTAGTATTATGGGGTAGGTATCCAATGTACCAGTAAAAAACCTTCAAGAATAAAATACAACAAACCATGGTTAAATATACAGTAATTACCAGGTTTCATAGAATAGTAGGCCCATGTTTGCAGTATACAGCTAGAACAAAAATGTGGTAGGGGAAAGGGCACCAAATTATTATTTTGCTTGATCCACTGCTGAGCGTGATCTAATATGATTCTTTGTGATTTTTAATTTCTTCTGAAATAAACTAGATTTCTTGAATAAAGTACTTTTTTCTCTAAAAAATAATGGTGTAACACTATAAAAATAAGGTAGTTTAGCAGTGTTCAAAAAAAGTGTTGGTAATATTACATTTTTAGGTATTTATTATGCTATTTCAAGCCTCTTATAAAATTAATGTTTTTAAATATTTTTTTCTTCTATTACATATTTTATTAATCAGTTAAAAGATATTCACCCACAGAAGATTAAATTTCTTATGTCAACTTATGCTGGTGTGAAATTTGACTCACATAATCCGTGATTTGGTGTTAGAAAATAAACTTCGTGGGATATTTAACTGAATTTCAATGTCAATTCAAATACGGCAGTTATAAAACAAATAATTCACCATTTTTTAAAATCAGCAGCTGTTTTATATCCACTAAACAGTCATTACAAGGTTTACGCAAAACTGTGTTAGGTAATTTAAAGTAATCTTTAAAACAAGTTTCTGTTGTTTTTGTTATTAATTGCACACATTTAGTTAATCGTTTTTGTGATGATAAAACACATTAACTACTTTTGCACAGTAGTAATTTTAAAGTTATATGGGTCACATTTATTTTTGAATTTTTTCAAACTTCCAGTAGTTTCTGCACTTTTATATTTTGTTTTATTACTAATGGGCATTAATAAAGCCTTTTTGATGAAAAACTATGAAAATAGCCACAAGACCTAGAAAGTCATATTTACCCATTTTTAATAATACATGCACAACAATTTTATATAGTCACTTTTACTATATTTTTAAGTAAGTAAATTGAAAATATTCCTTTAAAAAGATGTCTGTACAGTCTACATTTCTACAGTTCTATATATTCTCAGAATTTTTAACAATAATACTGTCAACATAAAATGTAAAGGTAGACCTTCAGTTAAAATATAATAGTTTTGTTAAAAGTGGGTGTAACAATTAGTTCATTTGTGTAGTCCTGTAGTCTTCCAATTAGTTTTTAGTGTTTGGGTTGGTATAATACAGTATCTGCAAGAGTTTTACATCTCACAAACAAGATATATTAATCATTTCTAAATATTTTTTCCTTTATCATTATTATTATGATATCCACCCACTGAAGGTAAAATTTCTTATGATAAATTACAATTTTATGCAATTTTTAATGGACCTATATTGTGATGTCATTGCCATTTATATCAAATGGAGCATGGTAGATTTACAGTGCCAAGGTCACTCACCAAGATAGTATTCATGTGTGTTATCACATTCTCATTCAGTAAATTCATAATTGTCATAGTGATAAAGTAATACATTTGTTAAAGCTTGATGGCTGTTATTTATGAACTTTGGATTTGCCTCTTTTTGTCAGTTTAAGTTGGAATTTTTGTTGTCAGTTTTCTTATAAATCATGGTATCTTTATATCTTTAAAGAATCATACTCATATTTGAAGTACGACAATAATTGTAAAACTAATAAGGAAACACTAACATTTCATTGCAATCGACATGTTTAAGTATGTCACAAGCAAAAGGCTATGTTTTGTTATCACAAAACTGTATTAGGTTTTTAATATAATATTAATTTCAAACAAGATCATCTTAGTTAGGTTCTTTTAATTAATAAGGCTTCTACGCTTTTTATTATTAGTTACACGCACTTAATTACTTGTTATTGTAATGAAAAATATGTTTGCTACTTTAGCACACTGATAATTTTTATGGTTTTGTGAGCTACTTATATTTTCAATGACAAAAATTGACAAAACAGGTGAAAATTTCATACTTACCAATTTAATAATAGAGTAAAATAATTGGCTTTTACTAAGTAGACTAGTTCTAAGATTATAGTTCTCTGATATATAACTCATAGAAACTCTCAGTTTCTTATTTTCTTTAAAAAATTCAGTAAAAGTGGAGCCTACTTTTTTTGAGTAAATGTAAATGTTTATTGCTTTTATAAATGGGCATATTGCTTTCTTTCTGGCATACAATATTTTTAGTTTTATACTATAGTTCAATACCATATTTTAATAATTTTTAAAGTATTATATTATTTTATTACCTTTATTATTAAATAAAGTGATATTAATTCACAGAATATTTAGTTTATTACAATAAATTACAATTTTATGCAAATTTTAAAAGAACTCTTTTGGTTATTTCTGAATTTTTGCTACTTTTACTAAAGTAATATTTTTAACAGTTTTTTTTATTATGTACTTTATTACTGAATTCATCTGTGGAAGATTTTGGCTAATTTATACAAGTTGTTTTTAACGGAATTATATTCTGATGTCATTGCAGTTTACTTTGTATGGATTTACTATACCAGATTACTACACCGAGGTACTGCTAGTGTGTTATCACATTATAATAGTCATTATCTTGCTAGTTCTTCTAGTAAAAACTTCATTAAACTATGGCAGCCATTATTTGTGAACTTTGCAATTTGCCTCTTTGTCAGTTTAGGTTGGGGTCATGCATAATCCTGTCAGTTAGGTTTTTCATCCAACAACCATGTTAGTTAGAAAATTTTGTATTTTTTCGTTTAAAACACGCATTTAATTAATCGTTTTCATGATGTAAAACATCCTAACTAATTCCATTTTTTTCTTAGTTCTGTTGTTCCTTCACTGTTATATTTTGGTTTAATGATAATGGGTAAGTAATAAAGAATTTTGGTGCAAAAATTACCAAAATTGACTTGCAGCAAAAGTGCATTTTTAACCTATTTTTGGTGATATTGTTGTTTACATTGCATGGAGTGTGCAGGATTTGATATGCCATGATCATCGAAATAGAATTCATCCATGTTATTGCAGCAACTGCTTTATATCTGCCATAACAGTAATGTAATAGTAACTTTTACACAATAGTTGGATTATTCAGGTATTATTTTCCATTTTTGAGTGGTATTTGTAATGTTTTTATACTTTTGATTATTACTTTAAATAAAGTGTTTTCAAAAAAAAAAAAATAAAATAAAATATATAAATACATGAATAATAACATTTACACAATAGTTAGTTTATAGAAGTAATTTTGGTCTTCCGGTAATTTCCTCACTTTTGTATTTTGGATTATTACTTATGAGCATAAAAGAAAATCATTTTGAAGGAGAAACAAAAATTATTGGTGTCCACCTAGTGTATATCTACCTTATTTTTTTTATTTGCCTTTTCAACTTTTTTATCAATTTAGAAAAAATTGTATTGTACTTTAAAATGGAAAAAAGCGGTGATGATAACCGTTCAAGGTTTTTTCGCCAGGAAAAAAATAAAATGGAAAAAAATTGTATTGTATTGATATTGTACTTTAAAATATAGCAAATTCCAATATTAAAAAATATCAGTGCATAGCAAAGATATGTATTTGGGGGGGGGCTCTTGCCAGAAAGTGTAGAATAATCAAATAAAAGTGGTTCAAGAGTTGTTACCTTAGAGGTGCTAATAAAATCATTGCAGACTACAATTTAGATAAATGTAAGTTGAAAAACATACTTCAACATAAGTTTTTTTATCTGCCGAGCAAGAAACAGTTTTACATTATATACTATATATAGATACTACAGTCATGACAAAAAAAAACACATTTTAAAAACATGAGATTAAGAACATTTTTGAAGTTTTAAAAGACGTTAGATGGAAAAACTATATTCATTGTCATAAAAATTTTTTTTTGCCCATATTTCATTTCATTGGGGCTGCCTTTCATTAGCTTATTCTTTTAAATTGAATACAATTAGATATACTTCTATGTTTTGTTTTATATTTGTTCTTTTATTTTTTTTTAATTTTAGTTATAAAGAAAAAAGGTATGTCCTACAACTCTGAAATCTACAGGTTTACAAAGGTTATTGAAATACAGGTTTGAATAGATAGGTTTGAAATAGCCTATCTATTTCACAAGTAAAACTTGTGAAACCTATTAAAAAACCTAAATATGAAACAGTACAAAAAAGTAGACCCTTAATACTTTTATCTCTATGTTTATAGGAATGGAAAGAAATTAAAGCTTTTAATTGAGACTACTTGATGAATATCTATGGCATTAGTTGGGCCAGACTTAAGGAGAAATGAGTTTGGTTTATTGGATTATACTTCTTATTTTGGAAATAATTGTAGCACAGTCAGGTAGTGTAGTACTTTATATCATTATTGTAACATAGCCACCGGACCACATATTTAAATAGTTAGGATTATGACCTATTCTTGCCATCAGTGGTCTATCCACTCACCTCATAAAGGCTACTGCGGTTTCGAAACTCTATCATTTCATCTTCAGGCCGTTATACAAAATGTTAAATCCCTCTGTCGAGGTCGTCACAAGTCAAACAAAACATTAAAACACATCACAAATACTGAGCACAATTAAACGTTTAAAATATTCACCATGAAATTCGGCTTGGCCAAGCTACATAGACGACTCGTACATCGTTACATTCCGAACTGCGGAGTCTCCATCATTTGTAGCGCGCCCGTCATTATCAGTTACGGTGCATCTGTTGGTTGGTTTTTGTTACTTATTCAAATCACTTATCCTTAGAGCCATGTCATCTACTAAATTTAATTTAAATGAATATCCCACAACATCCTCAATGAAAAACTTTCACAGAGGGATGAAATATTTTGTATAACGGCCTGAAGATGAAACGATAGAGTTTCGAAACCGTGGTAGCCTTTATGAGGTGAGTGGATAGGCAGCTGACGGGAAGAATAGGTCATAATCCTTTATATCATTGTTATATTTATGATTTTATTAGACTGAGTGCATCAGGGAAAATATACCTTTGGTTTTCCTTTAAAATCTTTCCCTTCCAGTTAGTGACAACTGTGAATGAATTATTTACTCAATTAATTCATAATTACTAACATCATTATTCGACTAACAAATTAGTAGTATACTAGTGTTCATAATCTACCTGTAACTACTAATTAGTAACTATTAATCTCGGAATTGCATAAATCGCTGTTATACTAAGAAGTAGTGTGCTAACATTAAGTTGGTAAATGCACAGTCTATTATTATTGTATTTGCTTTATAAATTGTAAAAATGATATACTTTAATTTGCATTTTGTTAAAAAATAAAATATTACTCCTATGTAATTAAAATTTGCAGAACCTGCAAGATTAAATTTTAATTTGTTGCCTAATCATTTTTATTTAATAAAATTAACATTTCATTGAATTTGTTCATATGTATTTTTAAAGCAATAATTAAAATCAAAACAAAACATTTAAAACAATCTACATTTTCATTGTTTATTTGTATTATTTAGAATGTATATGTTTATTTTTTTTTTCATCCAATTATTGAAAAAGTAACAGTACTGGCGAGTTATCATCTCTGATTTGCTTTTCATCGTCATACACAAAAGCATACCAATATAAGAACCAACAAAAGTAGAAGTCGACTGAACAACAAGCTGTTAAGCTGACTAATAATTTACATTATGTACTAATCTACAAACCTACTAATGATTTGAATGATTAGTTGTTGAAATCGAATAGTAATATACAGACATTAGATTCATTATGGAAATATACAATTACAACACTATTGTAAATGAATGGTGGCCTTTTGTAAATGTTTGAGTTTTTCTAGAACAACTCGGTTATCAAGTTAGACAAAACAAAGTTGAGTTGTACTGTTGCCCAAGGAGTCTTAACTGGACAACCGAGTCATTCCAGAAAAACTCAAACATATACAAAAGGCCACCATTCATTTACGGTAATGTTGTAATCGTGTGTTTTCGTAACGAATCAGCTGTTGTTATATTAGTAATTACTAATTAGTACTATGGCAGATTAGAAGGCAACTTATTTGAGTGATTTTTATAATTGAATGATTTCATTAGTATTGTTCATACTACTTCTAGTAGTCACGCAGTTTTTTCAAAAAAAAAAAAAAACAACATCGTGTTGGCCAGTATGGTCTTGGCATGATCGAAACACTAGGCTTATAAGGAAACACTTGGCACCTATGGTGATCTGTATGCATCAATGCAAATGCAACTCTGTGTGCATAGTTTTTGAATAATTGAATGTTACTAAGTAACATGACAGAGAGGTGACTACATTTGAGCAAGCTGAAAGTACTAATGCAGGTCTGTATTACTAAAAAAAAAATCTAAATTGCCTATTTTCAGAGTTGGTTTTCTGAAAAAGAATTATTTATAGCTTGTGTTACATTATTTGTATGCATACTATTTATTTGTGTTTATATATAAATATAACCAATATATATCTTAAGAATTGCAATATGAAAAAAAAACAATCCTTTTCAATTGTCAGTTTGATGAACTTTTGATAGCATATGTCTAAATAAAATTAAAAATGTAGAATATAATTTATAATACATTGAATTATTGTGAAATATGTCACCAGTTTTGTAACAAACAGGTTGGACATGTTCTGTGATGTTTATAGTTTTAAATTGCAGAAAGAGAGAAAAGCAAGTCATTTTCAGAAAAAAAAAATTATTAAAACTTTAGGCTGTTGTGAGGTGCTGGGAAAAATATAAATTTTTTGACTGTCAGCTGATATTTACGAGTATGCTAATATAAACACATTGAGGGCATCATTTTTATTATTTTTTTTTGTTTTTTCTTAATGTCCACACTTTATGCCAGTTAGACTAATGAGGATGAGGGATTAACATTAATAGTAAGGGTAAAGCAACTGCAGTAACTGCATCTCAAACCCACTATTTTGATGGGCACAGTTCAGAGACGCAGCAGATTGACCGGTGGCCTTAGCCACATTGACTAGTACTGTTAATGCTATAATTCTAGTGACTTGTTCATAAGACAGTTACATTCTTAACTCTAACAGCTTCTAATCGGAAAGAAACTGGGCTTTTGATAAAAAGTTTAAAGCTGGTCACAAATAAATATTACGAGGCCCTTGTAATATGCTTTTAATTTTTTTTAAGTATACCCATGTTTAATATTTTTTGCTTGAATTAGATAAAATGAGTTCACCTCAAGGGAAATGTGCACCCTACAGCGGCAAGGTGTGTAAGCATCATTTGGCTGGAGCAGGGCAAGTTTTATTCAATACTTCGAAAGGTAGTGAGGAACTGAATGAGAACATCACGTTGGGTTTGTGGGATGAGGTGATCAAGGCATTACAACCATCGTGTCAAAAAGTTGCTGAGGTGAGTTAAATTTATTGTCATTAATGTCTGACAAGAGAAAAAACTAATATAAATCTGTGATCTTGCGGATGTATAAAAAAACATAATATTTTTATAATATTTTATTTGTTTCAATGTACAACTGTAGTCTCATCTGTCTGTTTAAGGTTTTAAAGTACAATTAAAGCGTGTAAATTGGGGTGGCGGATTGTTGAATAAAATTAATTAAGTCTAATGTTACCGGCAGTGTAACTTCGAGTGGACTGTATCCATATACACAGTTACTCTCAAAGTTACGTCATGATTCTGTCAGATGAAGGTGCGTTATTCTCAACGGTTCTCCCCCTTGTTAACTTTTGGGAGAAACATTGATGTCACTCACCGCACTGGATGCTTGTTACTTACAAACTGACTTGTAGGTAAGGGGCTAACCATGGTAATTACCCCCTTCCATTACCTCTGTCTTAATTTAACATAACAACTGGCCCAAACATAAATTGGATGCCTTTCTTAACCAAATATGTACATATTGATCTTTAAGGTATAAAGTATATAACTTGTTATTGGTACCTTCAGTTTTGAAATGATATACTACAGTTTAATATTGAGGTAAATTCCTCCACTCATTTGGAATATCAAGCACAATATTTTTATAGATCAGCAAAAATTTCAGCACTATATCAGTTTACCATATTGTACAAGAAGGCTTTTGTGAGCAATATTATTCCACATTTTTCTTAACTGCTGCTGACATATTACTTATGAAGCGATGATGAGATATTGTTGCTAGAAAGTAGTGCGATAAGAAATGACAAAGCTAGAGAGCAGTTTTTTCAAGAAATAGTAGGCTAGGCCTTATTATAACACAAATTTATTTTAAAATGTATATACAGCAGCCTAAAAATATGTTGTAATGTAGCTTTATTTATTTATTTATATGTATAACCAAAATTCCTGAAAAAAAATATACAATATAATACAAAATAAATAAAATATAGATACTTAAGTTTCATTTTTTTTACTAAAATATTTTGGTGGAATTGAACATTTCGTGAATTTATTTTGTTTAGGAATTTCTTTGGAAACAAACATAACAGTTAATTAAATCTCCAAAATGTTTTGACATTAGTTAGCATTTAAAACTCTTTTAAAAAAATATTCCAAATACAAATTTTTGATACACTAATAAAAACAATATAAGTAATTGGCTGTAAAAAAATATTATTGAATTAATTACAAAGTCAAAGTCTCTGTTTTGTTGATGTATGTTCCTATTTGATTGTGATATGCTCCTTGTTGTCCGTCATGCTCCTGCTCCACAGCACCCCTGGAAGAAGTCGTTGATGCTATTGATGGCATATGTTGATGTTGTTTCCTGTCTCCTTTTTGTTGCTGGTCCAGTTGAAAGTACAGTTGCATGTTGTCCATTCAAAACATCCTCCAAGTAACAAACATCAAACTTAGATATGCGTAGGGGAACAACTAATGTTGTACAACTGCTCCCTGTAAACATTTTTACATCAAATTAGCATTAAAAGTGTTTCAAAATATACATTTGTTCTTACCCTGTATCCAGGTACCTAGTAGACAGTTGTTGCTTAAACCTTTGCTTTTTTTAAAAATTATGACGAAGGCGACAAAATATAGTTCAGAAAAAAATTTGTACCCCATAGCAAGTGTTCATTTCATGCGTTATTATAAATAACAAAAAAAAAAACTTAAATATATACAAAAAAATCTAAAATATGTAACTTAAAAAAAATAATAAAGGTTTTTCTAAAGATATTATTTTATCCTGCTGAGATATACTGCATTCTCCTTCAAAGAATTTGTTGTTGTTTTTTATTTATTTATTTATTTTTTTAAAGGCGAAAAGCACATTGAGGCTATTATCGCCTCCCTAAATGTTAGTGTGAGTGTAAAGTGTTAAAGTGGTAAGTGTAGTGTTGTAAGTGTAAGGTGTAAGTGTGTGTTAGGCTCGGGTACTGCGAGGGACGTCTAAATCCTCAATAGTTGCAGATAGTCTGGTCTGCACCCCCCCCTGCGGGGGAATTTGTATTACATAAAGTTTCTGTGCAAATGTAACAAACTGATCTTCCGCAGTATTTTGTATGGCAAGTTTGTTCATTTTTGTGTAATGTGATAAAAAATGTGTATTAGAATTTTAATAATAGCATAACACCTCTACTTGCAATAAAAGTATAAGTACCTAAACTTGCTTCTACTAAATTTAGGCTTATTGATGTGGACTAATACACATATTTTTTTAACATATAACTAAGCGTTAAACTAAGTAAAACTAACATGTCAATGTAATGATGTAATTCCCTATTTTAAGTGTAAACAGTAGCTGTTGCAATGCGACCTGTTTGAAAAGAAAAGTTTTATTGTAAAAACAACAGTCAGCAGTTCCAGACCTATCCACTGATATTGTCGCGTATGCAAATTTAACAGATTGCTGTTGTTGCAGGAAAACAACACACATTATCAGCAAATCAATATTTTCTACTTAATAATGCTCTCCTAAAATGCTAATTCATATTTTTCGTTAATTCTTAAAATTCCCATGTGTTAGTTAACACATTGATATTGCAACAGTATATAATCACAAAATTAAAAGAAATAACAACTAAAGTTTCAATGTGTCTGCCTAATTCTGATCATGTTAGTAAAGTTCTTACAAAATCTACTTCTAAACGTTTTAACATTTAATGAAACCATAAGTATAATCAACTGATGCTGTAAAACCAGTTTCTCTATCTCCACCAGCATTCACAATGCTTTAGTTAAAAAAAAAACTATGTAAAAAAAATTGATTGTAAAAAAATTGTACTGTTTGTACATTTTGATAATGTAAAACTAAAGAAAATCATACAGTTAGTTTATAGGTGTTAAACACAGTTAACCTATATTGTGTGTTACAGTTGTAAAGTTTAAAGATATTTTCCTACAAATCAGTAACTTGTACAAATGAAAGACAGTACGTTACATTCCATACTGCCTAAACACAAACAAACAAACACACAAACACACACACACACACAGGACAGTAGAATTTATAAAAACATCTGTTTAGACAGAAACAGCAAAAAACTTAAGCACTGTAATCTAATACTTGCATAAAAAAAATATTACATTCACAACTAGTTATCGCTGATGCATACAATAGTCAAAATCCAACAAAAATATTACCATTGTACCCTACTGTAATTATGTAGCAAACTGGAACTGTTTATTGCCAACAAAATTTCTAGTAAAATCTAGAACAAGGCTAGATTTTTTCCACCATTTGTTGGAATTTAGAATCTCTCCTAACTGGCGTTCTTTAAGAATCAACTATAGGTGGTTCAAAAATTTCTTTAATATATTTAACTATCATAAAATCTTGTATCTGTTCTGCTATTTCTACACTTGATAACAAGCCAAGAATGAGCACTATTTTACTATTTGATTCTAAAGGTTCCCCCAAAATAATGTTCAAATAATCGTGTCCGGAAACGTGTGCCTCAATTTATTCAACCTAAAAAGAAAAGAGGAAAAAGTGTACACAGAGCTGTGTACTTACTCTGTAGAATGCCAACAGTTTCTCCCCAACAGTGCCTGGCTGGAATCTTTTACTGGAGCACTAGTAACTTCTCAATGTAAAATTGGCCCCAAATGGCCCTCCAGTCCCCCCCCAGTATCAACTGAGCCTCCAGTTCCCCCAGAACCAACTGACCTCTCTTCCCCCCAGAATCGACTGACCCTCTGGTCCTCTCAGAGTCAACTGACTGTAACCTACTTCTACCCAAAACTTTTATCTAAACTGCTGTTCTACTTTCCTTGTTCATAACAAAAGGTTGTTCATCAGCAGTTTCATAATTTTTCTGATTCTTTATCAATAGTGTTTAGTCTTTGGTTGTACGCTCTTTAAAATTTTTAAAACTAATTCCTAACGTAACCTAATGAAACATTTTTTTATGTTAAATTATTTTTTCAAAAACTAATAATAAAATTTTGCAAGGGTATGTAGGGCCTAACTGTTATTGACCCACTAAACAGGTGGTTCTGTGCATATATACATGTCACAGGCCTGCTAGAACTTATTTTTATTTATATAATTAGCTTACAGGTCAGAAGTAAATAATGCTTTTGTAAATAAAATTCCTGTGCATAATTTGTGTCACTTTTTATATCTATGTCCATTTGTTGTTCATTGTTATTACTTGTAAACATTATATCACATTCAGACAAAGGCCAATTAATCCACTCGATTATATTACCCTTTTAGTTTTTATTAGGAGCTATGCTAATGTAAATATTACTAATAAGTGCGAAGTCACAAATATAAAAGCAATACTGACTGAAATGAGATAAGTATGTACTGTCTGTCTTTACGAAATAAGTTCCCATGCTACAAATTTCCACACTGTTGCCACACAATAGCAAAAAAAAAACTGTGTGTGTGTGTGTGTGTGTGTGTGTGTGTGTGCGTGCGCGTGCGTGCGCGTGCGTGCATATGTGTGTGTGTGTGTGTGTGTGTGTGCGCGCGCATGGAAAAAGTGTCCAAGTTTAATCCTATTACTTATTGACAGTCACAATTTTTTACTTATTTCAGTACTTTAAGATAAGTAAAGGTGCAGCTGAATTACAGACTTAGTGGATTATGCATGTCATCAATTCTTAGAGATTTGATTAAAGAAAATGGAAAAAATAGAAGAACTTTCAAAAATCTATTGACTAGTTTGTCAGTGAAATAAAGAATGTGTAGTGAATAGTTAAATATTTTGTTCATTAATTAAATATTTCTTGATACTGATTTTCGATAGCATACTTATTTCTCCCTTCTATGTGTTGGATACTTTTATATATTCTATGTCTTTCTTTTTGTTTACAAACATTTTAAAAACCTATTTCCTGGCCCTTTTTGTAAATTTCCATACTTGTACATCCTCTCTTAATGTGCCATAATATTTGGTTACAGAAATTGCTATGTACGTATGCGTTCCCTCAATGCCACATAATCAATGGGTATCCAGTAGGTCTTCCTTTGTGCTATGAAGACTGTATCGCAGCCAGAGACTTGTTTTGTTATAACGACTGGGTGCTGATACAAAGGAATAAGGAACGTGGGATTTATATCAAGTCCAGAGGTCACTTTAGGCTGCCTGACTGCAGTGTCCTGCCTAAGCTAAAACCCAATAAGTCTGTTTGCTCATGGGCCAAGTTAACAGAAATGAAGAAGGAAGAAATAACAGGTAAGTTAACCATATCAGAAATAAATAAAACAAATAATAACCTATTTATATTATAAATAAGAAAGACAGAAAAGAAGATACCATGATGAAAACATTAAAATTATCTGTATTGAAGCTAATTTTGTTAGGTTGTATTGAATTAATACATTGTAACATTATTATTTTACAATTTGTCTATCCAAACAAAAGGAGCATATTGTAAATTGAAAGACTATTGTCCTAAAATAACTCGGAACAATCAACTGTGTCACCTTGAGTGAGGTTATTTGTTTTGTTTGAAAAGCAGTAATTTAAAATAGTTTAAGTACATTATTTATTTAGTTCAGATGCATCCAGGTGCAGTGCAGTAGGTTATTTTAGTTTGATAGTATGCAGAGTAACATGAGATTTATACTCGCGCCGCCTCAGTGGCCTAGTGGATATACATACGTACTAGGCTTTCGCCCCGAGGACCCAGGTTCGATTCCCGGCGAGGGCTTGGCATTTTCATACGCTGTAAATCATCCCATCGTCTGCATTAGCCAAAGTGTGCACAACAGTCGGACGTTAAAAAAAAAAAGATTCATACTCGTATATATTGCTCTGAAGAATGCATATATGCATGTTAAAAGATAGAGTCTTGATTAATCGTTACCATTTTAACTCTCAGTTTCTATTAACCATCAGGTTAATTCTGTTATCTAATATTTTAAAACAGTTTTGTAGTAAATAATTTGTAATAAATAATAGAAGTAACTTTCTAGGCAAAACACTGTAACTGGACATGACTTATTTATAGCATAGGCGACAGCAGCTGACACTAATTGCCACTGTAAACAAACATTGATGATCGCAAAAATTAGGTCCTATATCTAGTAGAATGTGGTAGAAACACTTCAAGTAGCGTCAACAAATTCTGAAAGTTGTATGAATATTTCTATTAAAAGATAAACATTCTCACTATTACGATAATACTAGTCAGCATGTAAGTCGATCATGTAACAATCACACAAGTACTCTGTGGTGTGCTAGCTGCTCTTCCATGCGTTATGTGAATACTTGTCAAATGGTAAAGTATAGATAATTTACTGTATTAAAGACTTACGTACGTCTAATTTTATAAAACATAATTAAAGTCAAACAGAAAATGTAAGAGATGGACTACATTTTCCAAAGTAATAATAATAAAACATTATGTGCTGTAAACAAAGTGTAGTAAGCTATTTTTTTTTTTTATCGTCAAAAGTGCTTTATTTCTCCGTCTCTGTAAACTGTCATACTAACGGTCTCAAAAATGATGGTTAATTGAGACTACTATATATATATTTTAAGACACATGAAATTTTTTTACAGCGTATTTCTTCTTACATTGACCTGTATTTATGTCGCTGCTGTTGTTTTTGTTATATGTCATTCATTTGTAATTAAGTCATTTTTGTAATGTCTGTTACTTAGCCTACAAACTGTGACTTTGCCTTGAGTGTGCTTGCTTTATTTGTTTCAGTATTGTATAGTGTTTATTTACTTTATTACCACTTATTACTTTATCACCATTACTGCATAGTAATCATTATTTTAATTGTTTATATTGTGTGTATTTAAATTTCTTTGTAGTGGTTGGTGTAATTCAGTAATTACGAGGGTTGATCAAATATAAACGAGACTGACTTTCTAAAAACTTTTCCGTTGGACATTGAACTCTAAAGGGTGGGGTTTCAGGTAGCCTGGGAGGTTTGGGACGGCGTGAGACGGGCAACATTTCCGTTCGGACCCTTCAGTATAAAACTATACAATGAGTGAGAGTGAAGTGCACGCTTCCGTGGAGCAGAGAATTATTATTAAGTTTTTGGCCAAGGAGGGGTCAATCCGACTGAAATCTTTCGTAGATTGATGGCTCAATACGGGACAGGACCCTGTCAAGAGCTCGCGTTTTGCTTGGCACAAGGAATTCGCCAAGGACGGAAGCAGTAGAAAACCTCAGCCATGATCGTCGCCGACCACTTCCGTCCACGGACGAAAACATTGATGCTGTTTGGAAGCTCCTGGACGAAGACAGACATATATCGCTGCGATTTATTGCAGATGAACTCCAGTTGAGCTATGGTAGCGTTCAAAAATCGTTACATCAAACCTGGAACTCAGCAAAGTATCTGCAAGGTGGGTTCCACGAATTTTGACCGACGCTCACAAACGGAATCGCTTGGAGATTTGCCAGCGACTATTGACCCAATTTGAACGAGATGGTGAGGCATTATTAAACTGGATTGTCACCTGTGACGAAACATGGGTTCACCATTACACTCCCGAGTCAAAACAGGCACGTATGGAGTGGCGGAAGAGGGGAGAGAGGGCGCCTCTGAAGGCCAAACCACGATCGTCGGCCGGGAAGGTAATGGCCACTGTATTTTTCGACAATCAAGGCGCCTTTCACGTCGATTTCCTCCATCAACGACGCACAATAAATGCACAATATTATTGCGATGTTTTAGAGGTCGCAAAAACAGTCTTTTCAGAGGAAAAGGAAATCTAAACCGGCGAGAAACGTCATTCTTCTTCACAATAATGCCCGACCACATTCGGCTAACGCTACAAGGCTTAAACTCGATCAAATTGGCTGGGAACCAATGGAACATCCCCATACAGTCCAGACTTATCACCCTGCGACTATCACCTGTTTGGGCCACTCAAAGAGGCGCTTGAGGCCAGCGTTTGAAGACGATTCTGCGGTGGAGACCTTCATGCTCCAATGGCTCAATGAACGCCCGAGAACTTTTTACGAAGATGGATTTAAAAACTTCCAATCCGTGGGAAAAAATGTGTTACTCGTAAGGGAGACTATGTAGAAAAATAAGTTGTATCAAGAATAATTTGTAAGTAAGCAATAAATTTTTTAAAAAATCAGTCTCGTTTATATTTGATCAACCCTCGTAGCATTAAGGTAAAGTGCTATAATAACAATCCCTAGCTCACTACACATTTCACTAGTGTGCAGCGTCGTGAGTTCTGTGTCCATCTACAAATAAGATTACTGGCCATTTAATGAGCAACAAAAAATATATGTCTGTAGTAACTAGCTGGATTAGTCCTATGTGCAGTTATAGTAAAACAAAACAAAAATAATTAAATTTTTTGTTACATGCCAATTATTGTAATATGATTGAAGAAATTTACCAATGATAGTTATTAGCATTAATGCCAACTACTGAAATATGTTTGAAAGGGAGAAAAGTACAGTTATGGTACCAATGCCACTAACTGAAAATCACAGTTTCGTTAACACAGTAATTGGCACAGCCAAAAAATAATTAAATTTAAGATTATAAACCAAAATTTAATAGAAAGTATACAATAATGATATTTATATGACATAAAAATAGTAAACCTTATGAAAACAAATAAAAAACTAAAGTAATCCCTACAATTAAGTTTCCTCAAATCCTTAGCAATGTGGTTAGAATTCAGGTTTTTAACACAAACATATGACTACACTAACTGCAAACTTATGTTATAAAACCTGTTTTTAAACAAAGAGAATGAAACTGAAAAATCAGTCTCGTTTATATTTGATCAACCCTCGTAAATACATTCTTTCATAAATTTTGCTTTATTTTTCACTTTTTTTTAAACTATCAATTCCATTGCTGTATAATTTATATATAAAAATATTTAGTGAAGGTTTTAATTTTGGCTTATTATTTGAACAAATGTATATTTTCAATAACAGTGTATTGAAGTTGTTTTTATGTTTTAAGTCATGCAAATTTTTAAAAAAATGACAGTGTACCAGTTACAGAACCAATTACTATGTAACTTGGAGGTACTACTGTATATACTTCTTATGTGCTATGTACTTCAAAAGTCGAGTGCCTTTAGAATATACAATATTTGTAAGGAATGATTGTATATTTTAATGTTACAGTGGATTGTGTGCGAGGTAATGGCAGATACTATCAGGGCTTTGTTAATGTAACAAAGTTTGGTATTCCTTGCCAGAGGTGGAACTCTACACAACCTCACACACATGACAGACCACCTGATGTGTTCCCAGAGATGCTTGATGCAGAAAATTACTGCCGCAACGCTGGTGGAGAGGAGCCAATTCCTTGGTGCTATACAATGGACCCGAATGTTCGCTGGCAGCATTGTAGCATACCAATCTGTGGTAAGTACAGATAATATTAAGCCTGTGCGAACATGTCTGAAGACACTTTTCTGTTTGGAGCAGTGCGATAAGTTATTTTTGTTTGATAGTGTGTAGAGTAACGTGAGGTTCATATTCCTCTTTGGTGGTAGCTTGGACAGTGTATGCATTGATTTGATGTGTATCTTATTTAATTTCAAAGTACAACATGTTTATTTCCTGCAGGCCATGCGTGTTTAGACCTGTCCAAAAATATGTATTTAGATCTATGTTCACACGCAGAAACACTTTCTTTTTGTTGCTTTCTGTTTATTTTATTGTTTGAAGTATTAGTCTGAATTTTAATAAAGGTAGTAGGCTTTATATAAAAATTCAATAATAATATATTTAGCTATTAATTGATAGAAATATATAGTTAATAAATTATTGGATATTCTCTAAATCGTGAAATAGTGAGAGAATTACTTGGAATAGATATTTTTGCATGAAAAATATTAATTAAAACAAAGTTTAGTCTTTAAATTGTTAAATACTATCAAATACAAAAAGTAAACTCTTTGCCACAAAATGAAAAAAAAATTAACAGCAGATATATATGGGGGGATTTATATGGGGGACATATATGGGGGGACCTTTTCGGATTTGGAGAATTTCTGATAATCAAGGTTTTTTCAAAAATGCAGCAAACAGAGGGTGAAAAGCAGAAAAAATGAAAGAGAAGCTCGAGCACAGTAGAATCAGTTAACAATGAAACAGGCCTAATCTTTGAAGTGTAAATTATGATGATCATTTTTTTTAAATTTATGGGTCTACCTTACATAAATTTTAGTACATATATGTTTACCTTTGAAAAAAAATGTTGCAGATATTGAGAGTTTTACTGTATTATAATTTTTATCAAAATATAAATGTATTGAATACTGTACATAAAAGGAGTTTATTACAGTAAGACACGTTTTCTATAAATATTTGTGTAACTTATTAAGTAAAACAACAAAAAATAAAGTTAATATTATACTCAACTTAATATATACTCAAATGCCCATTCCATATTTAAATGTAGGTCTGTTTGAGAATAAAATATTATGTATTTTATTTATTATTTTTATTTTGTTAATTAATAAATTAATAAAAAAGTATTTTTTTAATCAATCCCATATACTGCACTGTAATTAAAACTCTTATTATAGCATAAAAATCTTGAGCAAAATCAGTAACAAATTACCATCACACATCTACAAAGCTAAAAAGTAAATTGTAAAAGGAAAACAAAAGCTAGTTATAACATTGAGCAAGAGTAACATTAATTTTTAAACAGATACAGAGTTGACATGATAATTGACATGAAAGTTTTTTAGTCACTTACTTTTTCCAAAATAAAGTAAACACAATCTTCTTAGAATAAACCTCCCCTGACCATTCCCGTTGTCTCCCATTCTGTCTCCCATTCCCGTCGCTTCCTCTATTTATACCTGAGCGAAGTCACACATAGATAAATCCATGTTAGTATTTATCTTTAAAAAAGTTGCATAATTCTACCTGGAAGTATTCCTATTTTGTAGGAATATGAAATACTGCACTAAACCCATGCTTTTGTATTTCTATAGGCCCGTTAACCGTAGAATTTTCCAAAAACTTAATTTTTGCAGGTAATAAGAAATTAATGAATTGTTTTTGATTAAAATTGTGTTTTACTATAATGTGATTGTATTGTTTGCTGCAGAAAATGACACAGCAGTGCAAAACAGTCCGGATATTGCGATGAGTACATTCCTCACTCCTCCGCAAATGTTAATTCTCGCATCCGTTGGATTTGCCACTATAGTGCTTATTCTACTGTTAGTGCTCCTATGTCACAGGATTTTCAAACATAGGCTCGTCTATCGTCCTACTGCGACACAGGTCTGTTCCGTATCTATGCTGTAACTGTTTCTAACTTATCGTATAGTGCAAACATTTTATTTTAATGTTTTTAGTCTTGGCCTGCTATTATACAGTGTGGTGATTGTATATACATGTGGTCATAATTCCTCAGCCGTAATTATAATCTTTGCATCTAAGGTTTCGTTACTGAACGAACACCCCCGTTCTATTATTATACAAGAAAACACCCCCGTTCCATTATTATACACACCTTTCCATTATTATACAAGAAAACTAGCCTCAGACCAAACCTTTGAACGGGCTTTAGCGCTGTAGATTTTTATTGCAAAAAGTGAAATTTTGGATTCAACAATATTTGGAACGTTAGTTAAATTATGGCTATTAAAAAGTTAGACCAATTTTATCAACCCATTAGTGTTTGGAGAGTATGTAAATCGAAGAATAACTTATTCTTGTGTAGACATGAACACAAAAAAATAGACTACTTTATATAGCAGAGTAATAAACTAAGAATACATGAGTTGAACGTCTTGAGTTATACAATATTTTATTCTATGATAACAACCGCAAATAGATTACATAGTATCGGTGTTAACACAGGAATTTATTTTATAATGGCTATCTAAAAAGTAACTCAGGAGAGCAGAGTTATCTTAAAAGTGTTTCAGGAGGGCAGAGGAAGCCATTGTGGTGGATGTTCCGGTCAGCAGGCTTCCTTCCTTTTATTATGTGTCTAGCTGTGACATGTTGAAGTTATTAAAGCTTTTGCTCTGTTCATAATAAAGTTTTTAAATGTTTGCTTTAATTCAAAACTCCGCTAGATATAAAGTGCGATATTTCATATAAATTTTGTTGGAGTAAAATCGAAACCGATTGATATTTATTTTCATTATTGTAACATAGCCACTGCTACCTCGACAGAGAGATTTAACATTTTGTATGGCCTGAAGATGAAACTATAAAGTTTCGAAACCGCGGTAGCCTTTATGAGTTGAGTTGATAGACCGCTGACGGGAAGAATAGGTATATAATCCTAATAATTTGATATTTATTGACAAATGTGGGAAATACACAGTAAAAAAGTGATGACAGAAAGTGGAGTGAGATGTTGATACATAATGTTTAAAGATGGCCGCATGAATGTTCATAATAAAAACCAAAATAACGGCTCAAGCATTATGACAGATGAACAAATCAAAAAAAATCAATAACAGTATTCGTGAAAGTCATAATTGAGCTCTCATTTTAGTTTCTTAAAATTTCATTGATCTTATTGCATGAAGTTGTGACCCAGAAATTAGGCTACTGTAAGTTTTGTGCCATGTGGGTTTTGAATACGTTTATACAGGAGCACGAAACTAAGTGGATGGCAGCCATTTCGTATTTCCTAGTGTGCTATTCGTGAAACAAACAAAAAACAGTCCGTGGAGTTGGAATATATCAGTTGACCCTGAAAACCAAGAAAATGCTTGTAAACATTTTCTGCATGAAAACTTATGGCTGAATTTTTTTGACTCAAGGAACTGAAAATGAATTTCTTTATGTTTTGTAAATTGAAAAAGTAAAATCATTGTAAAAAATTGTTGATTATTAAGTTAATAAGGCGAAGAAATTCTCTCATCCTGTAGCTGCCACTGTAAATCAAAATATTTGTTTATTTTCAGCTTATACAATAGCGTACAAAACAAGATACATGAACTACTTTGTACAATAATATTTTTGTTCTCATTCCCCTAAAAAAATTACTATTTATGAAAATGAAAATACATTTATATTCATTGTACTTTCTATTAAGTTTATAATTTTTAGAGTTACTGTTTATACGCTAGAGGTACACAGATTAATTGATGCTTGCATAAAAACTTTGTTTTTTATGTTTACCTGTGGACCTAAAGTAATTGAAGAATATAAGACAAACAGAAAAAACTGTTTTTTTAGTTGTTTTTATTAAATGTTTAATATAGGATGTGAACATTGATTTGGAAAAATTACCTAACAACTCAGCCTATCACAAGTCAGGTACAAGCCTAAACCCAAAACTGGAAAAATTGGAATTTCCTAGAAATGACATTATCTACATCCGTGACTTGGGCCAAGGTGCTTTTGGAAGAGTATTTCAGGTAGGCCTAATATTATGAATAAATTTATTTTAGCTCCCATGCGTACACTTGTGATACATTTTTATTTTTGAGATAAAATTTTTTTTGTGAGAAATTTTAAATTTTCTAGATAATTTTAAATTATTGTATTTTATTTATAATTTGAGGGTAGGATTATATTTTATACAATTTTAAAATATATTTAATACTGATATGCTAATTATTATATGTAATGTTATTTTATTTTCAGGCTAAAGCTCCTGGTTTAGTGAAAGGAGAAGAATTCACTCTTGTAGCTGTGAAGATGTTGAAGGATGAAGCTTCCGAAGATTTACAGGTAGACTTTGAACGAGAAGCTTGTCTTTTAGCTGAGTTTGAACATCCAAACATTGTGAAATTGTTGGGCGTGTGTGCAATGGGTAAACCTATGTGCCTGTTATTCGAGTACATGGGAAGAGGTGATCTGAATGAGTTTTTACGTTCCTGCTCGCCTAGCAATTATATTGTACATAGTATTGAAGCCGGAGGTGAATACCGAGATATACAGTTAACCATTTATGATTTATTAAAGATTGCACAACAAGTAGCAGGAGGTATGGTGTACCTTTCGGATAGAAAGTTCGTGCATAGAGATTTGGCGACAAGAAATTGTTTAATAGACGATACTATGGTAGTAAAAATCGCAGATTTCGGTTTATCTCAGAAAATGTATTTACAAGATTACTATAAAGGAGATGAACACGACGCTATTCCAGTAAGATGGATGCCTTTAGAGTCCATATTGTATAACAAATACACTGTCGAATCTGATGTCTGGGCCTACGGAGTTTGTTTGTGGGAAATTTTTTCATTTGCACTTCAACCTTACTATGGCATGACACATGAAGAAGTAGTTAAGTATATAAAGGAAGGAAATATGTTGCATTGCCCAGAAAATACACCTAAATCTGTGTACGAGCTTATGAAATTGTGTTGGAACAGGAAACCCACTGCTAGACCTAGCTTCCGAGTAATTTATCAGACAATAGAAAGCATTCAAGTTGAAGCGAAGCGAGAAATGGCACAAAGAACAGGTTATTTTCCTCCAAGAGTACATGTCTAACTTCCCCTTGTACGTTCCATAGCACAAAGTGATTCTGTTCGGTTTCATTGATCTGAGTAATATAAATAAAGCTGAGCCAATGTTTGTTCTAATCCGTGTGAGTAAAACTATTGGAGCTAATAGAGGTGAACTTATTTTTACCTGCAAAACTAAATAATATTATTTTATCAGATGCTTTATGTAGTCTTATTTTAAGCTGATAAATAATTTAAAATTTGACGAATGCGTATTTTAACAGTATAATAAATTTAATGAGTTATGTTAAATTTAAAATGTGGACGCATTGTTGATAAAAAGTAAATTTAAAATGTCTTTCTTTTTTTCTGTTACACTGTTCCAGTCAATGATTTACTTAATCAGTAATTTAAAATCAGGTTATTAATTTAAATTGTAACAAAACTATAAGGGCCATTCTAAAGTAAAGAATGTTTGTGTATGTAATCATTTTTATCTAAGATAATGAAATCAAACTTATTTTACAACACATTTGATATGTTAGCTATTTTTCTGTGTAGTTGGCGTACAAATTTAAGCATTTTTCATAACGTTTCATCAGATTTTCTATGCTTTCTGATACTCTGCCACCATGTTACTGAATTGATCACTACTACCCTCTTTCAATTCATTGCTACTTCCATAGCGGTGTCCAACCAAAAATCCTTCATTTGGAGAAAGTGTAGTAATCACTCAGTGCCAATTTCAAGCTATAAGGCTTCAAAAACTTCCCACAAATTGCTGAAGTAAGTTTTTTGTTAATACAGCAGAATGTGGATGTTTATGAAGAAGTACAATATTACTGGAGAACGAATACATGCATTCAGTGAAGGGTTTGATAGTAAGCCACTGCGTTTATGGTCTCCACTCTAGACATTGAATTTTAAGCCACCTCGGTGGTCTAGTGGATAGCGTACTAGGCTTTCACCCTGAGGATCCGGGTTGGATTCCCGGCGAGGGCTTGGCATTTTCATACGCTATAAATCATCCCACCGTCTGCATTAGCCCAAGTGTGCACAATAGTCGGACGTTAAACACCAAAAAAAAAGAAGAAGAAAAAAAGACATTGAATTTTACCTCTTCCCTTGATTTGTTTGTCAGTCACAACTGAAGGTTGGCCCGAGCATTTTTCATCATGAATAATTGTCTGTTCACCATTACATGCATACTTTTTTAAACCAAAGCTTTAAGGACAGTAATATAGTAGCAACAATTGTGGGAGAATTGTGTGGTTTGTCATATCAAAACATTATTTACTTTTAGAATGACCCTTATATGTCTTTTATATGTAAGAATTAACTTCATTATATCTGCATATAGCATTTTTTCAAAAATTTCAAAAAACAATGAATTTTGAAAGATTTTTGTTCAACCTTGAGCCAACAAACTCCTCACAACCTAATTGTCTCTTATTTCTATCTTCCCAATTGCGCATTTTGTTTACATGACTCATTACTACTTTATGACGTAGCCACTTGTGTTCATAATAGTACTGTATTCATTAATCACTATCAGTTATACAGTAAAACTAGAAGAAAAAGTAGTACATATGTTTGTACACACCTATATTTGTAGCATATATGTTTCAGTACCTATGTTTAAACTTAAACAAACTAAATTACAGTGTTTCAAAGTTATAATCAGCATCTCATTTATCCAAAGTTGATGAAATCAGAACTATTTAGGATAAATTTACTAAAGTTTCAGTTTTTAATTCAGATTTCAGTTATTCAATAGAAAAAATCAAAATGTCAAAAATTTAATTTAAAAGTTTATCAACAAGGATTTAAAAGATAACAGTTTAAGTTATTTTACAAATTGATAAATTTAGATAATGGGAGACATACAAATAGAGTAGTCATGCTAATTCTTAAAAACAATCCAAAACCAAAAATCAGTACATAAATAGAAGATTCACTGAAGAGAAACATGCATTGGAAGAAAAACTAGTCTGTGTTTTCATGCTGTAATAACGAAAGTAATAAAGATCAGAAAAATGTGCAATGAAAACTTATTAAAGTTATCTTATTATTAGAATTAGGTATTTTACTTTAAAACATTTAATTTCAATTATTATAAATGCCAGTCATTGAACAGCTTATAGAAGTCATGCTGTGGGTAGTACCTACATTCATAAGCTGCCTCGAGTAAATAACTGACGCAACTTATTTAATAAAATAAAATAAATCAGATTAAAAAGAATGAGGAATAATATTCCACTTTGAATTATACTTTGTTTCATGGTAAGTGTATGTGAGCTTAGTGATGACCACCCCTAAAATAAATAAATAAAAACATTGCAGTACTAAAATGATCAAGATTTTTCTATTATTTTTTGTAATAAAGTAGTCAAACGTTTTTATTATTAAAAATCCAGTATAGAATAATATTGTAATTAAATTTAAAAATAAAAGTGTGTTATATTTACTAAGAATTGTTTCACTAAATATTATAAATGGAAACACTTTTAAAGTCAGTAACAATTTTCTAAAAAAAACATTCCTTTAGTTCTAATATGAACTTACAATGCTAACTAGGTTTGTATAGGTTTTGTGTATAAGATAAAATTAAATGGGATTGCGAATTTTATTCTTGTCAAACTATGTTTTGTAATTTAACAAAAATAATTTTTTAAAAAGTTTTTAAAGGAAAAGGGATATATTTTACTTAATTATGCCCTTTAAAATATTGTATGTTAATTTATTGTTGAATAGGCAATATATATAGTATTACCTATTATCTGAATGTTTTAGTGGTAATAATATTAATTGTACTTATTACATTTTATGTAAGGTGTCTTAAGCCGTTCGTTTGTGTATACAAAATGGTTTTGTCCAGTATCAAAATAATGTAACAGTTACAAATCACAGATAGTATTAATAAAAACTTTCATTTATAATGATACTTTAGAAGTAATTAATACAAATACTGGTGTGTTTTAACGTGTGTTTTTGATCTAATTTTATTACCATTATCAAAATAGATTAGCTTTTTGAAATAAGCATGGAGCTGAGTACTGAATCTCTAGTTTAAGCAACAAAACTGAATATTTATTAAGTATTATATCATTTGAAAGTGCAGTGAAATTTGGACTACTCTTTTTTCTATATTATGTTCAAATCTTTTTTGGTGGCGTCATTATCGGAGCATTGTCACTTCGCACATACATCTGAAAGCCATGCAAAAGATTAATTTTACTTTTTCAAGGTGCACGATTGAGCCAGCTGATCCCTGTAACAAATCCAATTTATTTTTGTATCTTTCCTATTGTTTTGCTAATACTTTTTTAATATAAAGGAATTACAGACTGCTTAATTATCAATGAATATTACGGTAGAAATAACAATGTAGGGTAAACCATACAGTTATTGGTACCCTTACAGTAGTTGGCATGTTAACTAATATCATTAAATAATAAGCTTTGTACTGTAGTTAACAGTAGGAAAATATTTGCTTTAATATAGTTTGTAACTTTGGCAGACCTGCAGCAAGTTTCATTCTCTTTGTTTAAACACAGGTTTTATAACATAAGTTTGCAGTTAGTGTAGTCATATGTTTGTGTTTAAAACCTGAATTCTAACCACATTGCTAAGGATTTGAGGAAACTTAATTGTAGGGATTACTTTAGTTTTTTATTTGTTTTCATAAGGTTTACTATTTTTATGTCATATAAATATCATTATTGTATACTTTCTATTAAATTTTGGTTTATAATCTTAAATTTAATTATTTTTTGGCTGTGCCAATTACTGTGTTAACGAAACTGTGATTTTCAGTTAGTGGCATTGGTACCATAACTGTACTTTTCTCCCTTTCAAACATATTTCAGTAGTTGGCATTAATGCTAATAACTATCATTGGTAAATTTCTTCAATCATATTACAATAATTGGCATGTAACAAAAAATTTAATTATTTTTGTTTTGTTTTACTATAACTGCACATAGGACTAATCCAGTTAGTTACTACAGACATATATTTTTTGTTGCTCATTAAATGGCCAGTAATCTTATTTGTAGATGGACACAAAACTCACAACGCTGCACACTAGTGAAATGTGTAGTGAGCTAGGGATTGTTATTATAGCACTTTACCTTAATGCTACGAGGGTTGATCAAATATAAACGAGACTGATTTTTTAAAAAATTTATTGCTTACTTACAAATTATTCTTGATACAACTTATTTTTCTACATAGTCTCCCGCATTTAGTAACACATTTTTCCCACCGGATTGGAAGTTTTTAAATCCATCTTCGTAAAAAGTTCTCGGCGCTCATTGAGCCATTGGAGCATGAAGGTCTCCACCGCAGAATCGTCTTCAAACGCTGGCCTCCAAGCGCCTCTTTGAGTGGCCCAAACAGGTGATAGTCGCAGGGTGATAAGTCTGGACTGTATGGGGATGTTCCATTGGTTCCCAGCCAATTTGATCGAGTTTAAGCCTCGTAGCGTTCGCCGAATGTGGTCGGGCATTATTGTGAAGAAGAATGACGCTCTCGCCGGTTTAGATTTCCTTTTCCTACTTAAAAGACTGTTTTGCGGCCTCTAAAACATCGCAATAATATTGTGCATTTATTGTGCGTCGTTGATGGAGGAAATCGACGTGAAAGGCGCCTTGATTGTCGAAAAATACAGTGGCCATTACCTTCCCGGCCGACGATCGTGATTTGGCCTTCAGGTTTTCTACTGCTTCCCGTCCTTTGGCGAATTCCTTGTGCCAAGCAAAAACGCGAGCTCTTGACAGGGTCCTGTCCCCGTATTGAGCCGTCAATCTACGAAAGATTTCAGTCGGATTGACCCCCTCCTTGGCCAAAAACTTAATAATAATTCTCTGCTCCACGGAAATGTGCACTTCACTCTCACTCATTGTATAGTTTTATACTGAAGGGTCCGAACGGAAATGTTGCCCGTCTACGCCCGTCCCAAACCTCCCAGGCTACCTGAAACCCCACCCTTTAGAGTTCAATGTCCAACGGAAAAGTTTTTAGAAAGTCAGTCTCGTTTATATTTGATCAACCCTCGTACTAGAATCTTATAACCAGCTGATGTGGCAGCTTTCAAACCACTTAAAGACGGTTGCAAGAAAGGAGTTACAGAGTGGAGACGTAGTAATACAAATCAAGTTTTTACAAAAGAAAAGTTTGCACCTATTCTGAAGTCAGTAATAATAATAATACAAAGAAAAAAAATACAAATTCAATTCTTTTCTACAAAAAAACTCAATACATATACAATGTCCATCCAAAGAGCATTAATTTAACAAAATATCATTTAAAATAAATTAAAATAATAATATAAGATTCGAAATTTATGAGTAGAGTAAAATTAGAAATACAGTTTGAAGATCAAAATTTGAAAGAAAAAAAGATAATTTGAAAGAGGTAGAGAAAGTAAAGAAAATAAGACTGGAAATTTATGAGTAGAGAAAAATTTAAAAAAACAGAAGATCAGAATTTGAAAGAAAACAGATAATTTGAAAGAGATAGAGAAAGATAAGAAAAAAACAATAAAATGAAGAAACAAAATATAAAGTAAAAAGATACTGTAGCACACATTAAAGAATACAATACTATAAAACAAAAAATGT
Source organism: Callitettix versicolor (assembly GCA_022606455.1). NCBI lineage: Eukaryota > Metazoa > Arthropoda > Insecta > Hemiptera > Cercopidae > Callitettix > Callitettix versicolor. The sequence goes on from CM040182.1 coordinate 27,830,322, forward strand.
GTTTAAACTTTCAAAAGGATGTTTTCTATGTAAGTGTAGCACAAATGACAATATTGAATGTGCTATATGTGATGGCATTTGTCACAAAACGTGCTTTCAATATCAGAAAGATGTTGAAAGCTGTTCAATAGAAAATTACTAATGTCCTGCTTGTGGTACTCTCATGGAAAGTGATGATAGTCTTGGTGAAGAACTGTACAATCTCACGAAAACATAATCTTAGAAAAATTTTAAAAATATTTTACATCTTAATAACTTAAATTGTTGATTATGTAATGTTATCTCTATATGATTTTTTTTTAATATCTATCGGAATTTTTAGTTTATAAAGTAACTAAAATTTGTAATGATTTATATTTTTGTAACTTTAACTTTTTTAATTCATTTTAAAAAGTATGTTTTAAAAAAGTAGCTCATGAATAATATCAATAAAATATACAATAATTTTTAAGAAGTCCTAAACCTAGGCCTGTGACTCTCAAAAGTTTCCTAAAATCCATTGTTGACCTTTCTAATTCCAGTGCCAACAACTATAATTTACTAATGCCAACAACTGTTTATTTTGGTATAATTTCATAAAAATTTTAAATTTACATATTCGAACATCTTTTCTTCTAAGCTTTACATTATATTATAGCGTTTCCATTCTTTAAGAGTACATTTACCAATATTTTAATGTATGAAAAGTACGTATATATTTAAAATAATATCAATATAATAATTAAGTTGCTTAAGGTGCCAACAACTGAACACTTTACCCTATAGTTTTAGGAATTTTTGTTTTTTGTGATGTGCAGTGTGTTACTGATGGGGTATCAGTAATAATGTTTTTAGACAAATTACAGAGGAAACCATTATGTCTTGGAATATGTACAAAGTTTGCCAAAAAATAAAAAATCTCTATTTATTATATTTAATGGAAGCAGTGCTTTCAGGAAGTATATATAAACAAAATAATGTATGCTACGTAAACTAGTTCATAGCTATAAGGTGACGACACAACTTATCCTACTTCAGTTATATTCATTTTGTTGGGGAAATTCATTAAATACAAAAATTAAGAATTGTTTGATTCAAAATGTACAGTAAACAAAATTTTATTCTTGTAAAAAATATGTTTTTAAATACGGTATTTATCTAAGTAAATATTTTTTTTATGTTAATGTTTTGAGTAAATGCTTTATAATATTTAAAATGAGTGTAAAATATATGTGAAAGAATTTGTATATCCCCACCTGTATACTATGTAATTGAATGTCGATACATCGATGTTGCGAGTAAACAACTTTGTGACATCATCTATATTTCTGAAGGACATATCGACAAGGTCTTTTTTGTAAGCAACCGCTGTGAATTTCTGTTGTGATGATGGTAACTGTATGCAGGTTGTATTTATATTTTATTATTTGGTATGTTTATATTTGTAAGAGTAGTTTAGAGTTTCATCAAATAACCAAAGAGTATGTGTAAGGTTATCTGTTAACTATTTAGATGATAGATATTTTGTATTGGATTCATACAAATATTTTCAATCTTATTAAATTTTGTACCAACCAATTACAATGTTTTTTTTTTTATTGTAAATTAATCCGTTTTATTCCTGCCTGTTATTTGGATCCGTTTATTGTTCTATCAGTCACTTATTAGTAAAACTGCTTAGTTTTACTTTGTAGGATGTTAGAAGCATCCATAATAGCTTATTACAGTGGCAGTTAGTACCAAAAATTTTTAGAATGGGTCATATTTGCTTCGAAAGCAAATAAAATACTTAGCATAAAATAGCTTAAGTATTATTGTTATATAGTGAAATTTCCCAACAACAGATGCTGCTCAGACCACATAAAAGTTTGTTATTGAGAAGTGTCCGTTGTTGGGAGCAAATGAGTTGTACATAGGTTAGCTGATTACTATGGCACACTGTCAAAGGGATATTTTGTGATAATATTACATTTTTTAAAAGACAATAAACCTACAAAAACTGAATTGGTTTTTTTATAACACTTATTTTAGATAAAAATTCAATTTTTCAAGATAAATGGATTTTGTATTTGCAAAACAGTACAACCCCCCAAAACCGACCTTGGCATAACGAACCATTTGTCCGTCTGATCGATACCATGCACCTGTCGATGACTGCATATCGGTAGTTCCGGGAAAGTGGGCAGTTCCGTTTAGATTGTGAGGTAGTTTAAATACAGCATAATATATAGAAGAGTAGTATAAGTGGAAAAAACATTTAGTTCCATGTATAAATAACAGGTAATAATGGACTTACACCATCTATGTTGACGTATCCATCTGTAACGAGTCAACAGAGCATGCTAATCTGTTTTTTCTTGCTGGAGCCCTTAAGTGAATTATGATGAAACTATCAGGAAAACAAGTATCATATTCTTTGAAGCACTTAAGCTTGAGGTGAAGCGATACAATCACCTTGTTCTTTTTTTTTATTAAAAAAAAATGTACAAGCAATGTTCCCAGGCCATTCATATGTGCAACAAAGCATCATTTTCATTCTCCTTCCAGTATATTTGTTCTTTCCAAACTTGTTTCCAGGAAGTGATATACCAGGAAAAACACTGAACCATAAGGTTTTTTTTGGCTTCCATACATACATTTTCAAGATAAAAATGATCTATTATGTTCTCCTGTCCGGTATTAAGAAGTTCTAACGAGCCCATGGACCACTGATCTAATGTCCATGTCTGTTTTTCAGAATATCCGCTATTTAGATGTTCCTTTAAGCCTAGAATACCTTCACTCGGTCGGTCAGGGAATACAAAAGTATTAAGAAAAGATTCACTGTAGTATACAAACACATACACTTACTTACATATTAACTTTCCTTTACCACAACATTGTTTTAAAAAACAGGATGATTTGTCAGAATAGGTTCAATAAATTTAAAGACATTTGTTTATTTAGTGAATATACATTCTTACAATAAATACATTCAAAAGCCAATAAATACATACATACAAAACTTACAAATTAAACAAGCACTCTCACATAAGTAAAATGAATTACTTAATGTTATCTACATGTAACAAACTATTTATAAAGTTAAACACAAATATTTGTATTAAGTACATATTCTTAAACTTGAACATTTATGTTACTTTGAACATCAGAAATTGTTTTGTATAAGTATGGTGTATGAAGCTAACACATACATAAAGTCACTTACATTCACAATACCAAAGTTATGTAGGACTACATTATTGTTCATTTTAGGCAATTGAAACTTAAACCAAGCAAAGAAAAAGAACTAGACCAACCTAACCCTAATTATCTATACTTCAGCATAGACAATAATGAAACTGTAAAGACAAATTTCAACATTTTTATAAATAATTTCTAAAATTGCTATTAAATATCAGTGATAAATATTTTTTTTTACTGAATTGATGACTATTTCCTGATGAACAGGACCTATTTAGTAAATAGGCACGTACCCAGGAGCACTAAATTTGAGGAAAATAAAAAACATAAAAAGTAATGAGAAATATGTATGCAAGTACTATATAATAACGTTTTGAGATGACCTCTGTATTCACTAAATGATATTTTTATTTAAAGCATGAAGGATATTTTTATTCCATCATCAAGGAAAATAAGAAATTATATTCCCTAATTTCGGAAGTTACAATGAAAATTTATCTTACTCTTCCTGTTACAAACTGGATAACAGAAAGAAGCTTTCCAGCACTCAAGAGAATCAAGTCCGAAAATGGTGGATAGTTGAAAAGCTGAACAGTTTTTTGTTGCCAGCCACACAAAATGATGTAACAATGAAACTTGATTACAAAGATTTGATTGATTTTGCAAAAGCCATGGCTAGAAAGAAGCCAATTGTTTAAGATAAGAAATAAATTCATTGGAGTTTAACTTAAACATTTTCAGTATGATGCACATAGTTCCTATGATATGCATATGGTAATACTAAATGTTTCGTGATGTATGATCACTATATAAAACATATACAATAGGGTGGGTGGGAAGTCTGTGATGAAATGAAAAATGTGGTATGTGGGCCTATCATTGTGACCACTCTGTGTCATGAGCAATAGATAATCATTTCTTATGGCTGCTGGTTGCCATTCCGGGACACCAGGTGGTACATAAAGAAAAGACTCTGAAGGAGTGTTAAGGGAAAATCCTTCTTGCACTAAAACTAGCAAGTCAGTAACTGAAGTTGAGGTCAATGGGGGGAGATGCTTCGTCATGGAGTGCCCAGGGATGAAATAAGCCATGCTGATGAAAATGTTTTCATGTTAGCAATTTTAGCTAGATGGTCTGCCATACAATTATAAATATGAGAATTTATACTCATATTAAAAAAAAAAACAAATTCTTGTTAATTGACCTTAGACTAAACAATGAAAACTATACAAGTAAAAATGGGTACAATACAATCAAAACAGAAAAAACCCAGATATTCAATAGCCTGTTGGCAGAGCCAGATTTTATAATTTTTATAATAATAATGAACTTTATTCTCCGTTTCGGTAACAATTCAAAATTTTGTTATAACTTCATAGTAAGTTAAAACTGGCCTATTGTTTAAGACTGTTCCATGGTTAAATATAGTATACATTTTCAAGAAAAAATCATTAGAATGTTATATCCAATTTTTTAATCAATGTTCTACCTAATCAATTTTAAAGCAGCCTTGGTTGCACCCTTCTCTCACCAATCTGGATGAAGTATTCTGTAGACAGTAAATACAAATAAACAAAGTACATACTTAATTGTAAGCCCCACAAGGAAATAATACAAAATTATTGCTTGAATTCCCTATGTTAAAAAAAAATTAAAATGTAGGTACATTTATGGCTAGTATAAGACTGATGAACCTAAGAATTATAACAAAGATGTTCAGAGCACCTTTGTGTTTTGCTACTTTTTTAGATGCTAGGTCTACAACCAAAATAGAAAACCGGAAATTAAATAGCCAGGTTGCAGAGCTATAGATGGAATTATAGACATTTTTGTTGAAAATTTATTTAATTTTAGTGATAATAATGAACTTTATTCTCCACTGTGATAGCAATTAATTCAAAATTTGCTTACAACTTGAGTCATCACTGGCCTATCATTTAAGACTGTTTCATGGTTTAAATGTACTACATATTTTACTTCCATTTTCAAAAAAAAAAAAAAATCATTAGGATATCCCACCTAATTTGTTTATACAATAATGCATCTGTATGTGAATTATTGTATTACAAATTTCAAAATTATGAAAAAAAGGTATGAAGTAATGTTAATTTAAAATAATTTCTTTTTACTTAGGATAGTTTGGTATATCTTTTAAGAATAATTTACATTCACCTTCTTGACTTTTTGAAGGTATTATTTTGTATGTACATGTTATGGTTTGCTTCTATAAAGGATGAATAGGCTACAGTACAACAATAATCACAATTTAATAAAATATGTACAAATTCCACAATAAATACATTTTCAAATTGTATACATACACAATAATATATATATATATATATATATATATATATATATATATATATATATATATATTCATATGTACCTTGTATAATATATTTGTTTTATTTCACCTTTAATTTTCATTCTAATTTATAACACCACTTACTACGAGGGCTGTCCAGAAAGTAACAAACATTTTGGCCTATCGTGGCAATGGACGGAGCTAGAGCCGCCATCTTGGTGTCACAACATTCCTACACTCAGTACACATTCAGCTGTGGTAGCCTGAAATTTGTATCACTTTTATTTTGCTCTCTGTGACATGATAAACTTTGCACTGCAATAGAAAATCCCACCACTTGTGAGGTGCGTTCTGTGATTAGGTGGCAAAAAAAAAAAAAAAACACAAACCTATTGAAATTTGTCGTCAATTTTTTGATGTGTGTGAACAAAGAATAATTAGTGAAAGCAAAATGAGGCAATGGTTCATTGATTTTAAAAATGGCCGTACCAATTTTCAAGACGAGGATTGCTGTTGTAGGTCTATCATTTTGATTGATGAATTGGTGATGAAAATCAAAGAAAAAATACGTGAAAATCACCTTTTCACGATTAGGAAACTCTGCTTTTTCCCCCCAAATTTCACAGGGTTTGCTGTATGAAATTGTTGTGGTAGTCACAATGTTGTGTGTTAGGACCTATACACAACAGTCCTCATTGTGAACATTGGTACGACCACGTTTAAAATCAATGCACCATTGCCTTACTGGGCTTTCACTCATTATTCCTTGTCATACACATACAAAGTTGGTGACAGATTTCAATAGGTTTGTGTTTTTTTTTGCCAACAAAACGTAATCACAGAACGCACCTCACAAGTGGCGGAATTTTCTATTGCAGTGCAAAGTTTTGTTACGTCACAGAGAGCAAAGTAAACATGATATAGATCTCAGGCTACCACAGCTGGATGTGTACTGAGTGTAGGAACGTTGTGACACCAAGATGGCGGCTCTAGCTTTGTCCATTGCCACGATAGGCCAAAACGTCTGTTACTCTCTGGCCAGCCCTCGTATGTTGTACATAAACCAACACTACGACCCATGGTGTTGAGTCGTATCTCTGTTTATCACCATTTACATTATGGAATGTCCTTTAGTCGGCACATGTCTAATATACAGACATGCACAAAAAATGCTTAAATATTGTTTAAAGTAACATTTATTAATACATACATATATTTAAACGGTAGCTTCTTGTAATTAAATATGAAATGCTTATTTGTAAAATAAAGACGTTTAATGTTTAAATGTGAAATACCAGTATAAAATTATTTTAACATTTTTTTCAGTTCAATAAACTTTTATGTTGATGTAATTTAAAAGTAGTATTAAATCAGGTATGTGACTCTGTTATTATTTTAAGGTTAGATGTCCCATGCTCATTAACATGAACCATAAATTTGGTTTTTTGCTTTCGATATATGTAGCCATCGAGTTCAGTCACTTAGAAGCTGAATTCAACCAAAGATGACTCAGTCTTTTACAAAATATCATTCTGTTGCAAATTTCTGATGTGGTAATTTGTAATATTTAATTGTGAAAGGGATGGAATGAGATTTACTCAGTTGCAAGGCCGCATGCGGCGTAGATTTTGAGGCAGTCTTTCAGCTCTTGGCCGTCTCTAGCCGCTTGCACATAGCGGAAGAATCTTATTACTGCAGGATTCATTGATACAGGCTTCCGCAACTCACTGGGATCCCTGAAAACATTAATTTAGTTTAAAAAGTTTTATATTTATTTCTTCTATAAATTGTATTGGGTGTTATAATTTTCAAATAAATTGTATTTATACTAAAATTTGAATTAATGTTACTTAGAAGTTGTGTTATACGAATTTTGAAAGTTGTTTCACTTATACTTAATAAATATGAAATGTAAACTTATGCTCCTTGTTCCCCTCGCAAGGGGTGTAGACTAGCTGCACCTTTTGAGAGGATTTAGACGTCTCTCGCGGTACCCGAGTCTAACACACACTTACACTTACTACTTTAACACTATACACTCACAACTTACATTTAGGGAGGCAATAATAGCCTCAATGTGCTTTTCGCCTTAAAATTAAAAAAAAGGAATTAATTGAGAAAACTTGTTAATCAACTGACTTATTATCATTTGTTATTAATTTTGAATAAATTACAAAGTTTAAAAGTTGTTTCAGATTATTTACCACTGTTCAAATAAGAAGGGATGATAAAAATATCAATTTTCTCATGCTCTTTGTTGCTGCCATATTTTATTTTCTGAAAATATAAATTTTGAATTGACCGAGTTCACCATTGTTTATTTAATTTAATAATTACCCTATTTTTATTCGTATGTTTTAAGGTTTTAAATTTATTTAACTAATTAGGACTCCTGTGCTTAATTCAGTGATTTTACACATTTGTTCAATTTGAAAATTTAGGAAATACAGTTTATTTTACAGATGTTTTGCAAGGTGCCCCCAAAAATTTGTAGATCCAACCAGGCAATGGACTAAACGTTGAATCTATAAATTTTTGAATTAGGACATTCTGATGGACTTTTAAAATTTTTACAAATTCATATTAGTTTGAACATGGTAAATTTTTACCTGCTCAATTCCGTTGAGATGAGATTGCTGTGCGGACTATACCTCTGAGGAGACTTATACATACTGCACACCATCCTCTCCCTACATCCTTCATCTGTAAAGCCTAGTTGAAGGAAGACGCTATCCAACTTTTGCAGGATAGGGCTGTAAAAGGGATCGTAAGTGCTGTAATCTGTGTTGGTAGAAAGCGGTATTCTCGGTGTCACTGCTTGAACTTGCAGCAAGCTAGGCTTGGCATAGTATACTTGCTGACTGCCAGGTTGTGCTGCCACTTTGTTTGTGATGCCGATGTTTCCACTGTACAATTTTTGGTTTGGTTTTATCTCGTTTTGAGCTTGGGCGTACTGCACGTTCTGTATCTGCAACTTAAGTAGAAAGTTTTGGTTAACTAATGAAACTAGAGTATGTAGCCTATAAAATATTAAAGGTTCAGAACGGGAGTGGATCCAACAATGTTGTTTGAAGGACACACACAATTTTTTACAAGGGTATATGGATATCCAACAAGGATCCTTACATTTTTTCTTGAGCATCTGTTTATTCGGTAATAATGCTCTGTACTTATTAAACCCTCTAGGACTTAAACAGTAGATAAAAAAATAATTAAATAAATAGTTTTGTTATATGTATAAGCTCATAATTAGGACAATTGAGTTTCAAACTTATTGCAAATAATAAATTCATTTCACTTTAAAATGTGGGAGTAAAAATTGAAGATTTAAAAAATAAATTAATGTCTTCAAAGTATGTCATGTTTAGTATGAATTGTAACACTAAGGGTGTTACAGCGCTGATTTTTGTTTTTTAAAGAAAAATTTAAGCACAAACTGTAAGAAACTTAATTCAAAACTATTGGTATGAGATAACAGTAGCCTATATAAAAATATTTTGTGGGTATTAAATGTAGGCTAAAGTTCCACAAAAAAACATTAAATATATTTAAAAAATTGAATAAAAACCATGACCTTTTTATTGGTGCTGATTTATTAGGCAACAGGTTTTCTTATCAATGTGTTGGGTATTAAGCAAAATGTCAGAATAGACATATATGAGGTCTATGAGGGGTTTCAACATATTCTTAAAATATTTAGTTGAATGTGTCTTGTGAAGCAGACACAATTTATTATCCTGTGTGAACCGTTTTATGTTTGAGAACTAATACACACAGTTTATTTCACATACATATTTTCTAATTTTTGTCACTAATCTCGGAACTAAAATTTTTTAAAAGTTTTATTTGTGTAATTAAGAGCTAAAATTGGAGATTTATAAAAAGTAAATGAGAAAATTTCATGTTAAAACTTTTTATTTCAGCGTTCTCAGTGTATTTAGTCATTTGCAGAACCATATAACTTGATTATATGCCCACAAAACCCTTAACTATTTTTCAGTACTTTGTTCATTCCTATTATTCTTAATATTGTACCACGTTTTCTAAAAAAAACTTTATTATCAACTATTCCAAAGAAGTTTTAGAAGGATTTTGTATATTGCAGGATATTAATGACCCCACAAAGAGGAGAGGTCAAAGTTCATCTGAGACCCGGGTGTGACATATTTTTGGAAGTATGTTAAAAAAAACATTGAAAAATATTTGTAAACTGTAAAAATTAATGTTTAACAGACAACCAAACAAACATTGAAAAATATTTGTAAACTGTAAAAATTAATGTTTAACAGACAACCAAACAATTTTAAGCAACTAAACAATAAATAAAATAAAACTCTGTATTCATTGGTGTAGGGTGACCAACTTTTTTCATTGTCTAAAAATAATATACTTATTCCATAATAAGGATCCTGCTTCAGATTTTAAGTCCCAGGACCAAAGTTTGATGTGGGGCCATGAAGATATTATTAACTTTTGGCCTCTCAAGTGTTTTCTATAAATACACACACACACACACACGCGCATTGCGCGTGTGTGTGTATATATATATATATATATATATATATATATATATATATATATATATATATATATATATATATATATATATATATATATATATATATATATATATATATATATATATATATATATATATATATATATATATATATATATATATATATATATATATATATATATATATATATATATATTATTCTTTTTCATTATTAAAAAGACCTCTAATTTACTCATTGGTTGATTTAAGTTAGTAGGCCAGGTTAAATTAATATTGAGGAAGCTAGTTAATGATTTGTGGTAATATAACTACCTAAACATGACGCAAAATATGCTAAAACACTTCAGTCGGTTAATCGCCTCAAGGAGTGCCGAGTTCAAGGTCACCGCGATTCTCTCTCCACTTTGTCAAGGCCGAGGCTGACTAACCTAGATGCCGCGCGAAATAAAACTAGTTTGTGTCAGTGTCAGAAGGTGATATCCGGTAAAACAGGAAGAAATTTAATGCGACTCTAACAAACTGCAGGCAACACCGTTTTAATTCAGACTCTGCATAATCGTATCCTTATTTACTTCCCGTTTGTTCGTGGCATGTCTAGCGAGTACGGCGTTACCTCATGGGATCGGTATGGTTACGTCCAGTGGAAGTAGGCCTAAGGGACGTGCCAAAATAATTACACAAGCATAGCTCGAGTATCGAGAAACAAGCCGATGGGATTTTTCCAAAAACACTTGACACTATCTGTAGTGATGTGTGATGAGTTGCTATTTAGCATTCTGTTATTTTTTAGCTGCTAAATGGTTTTAGCATTAGCAAACTGCAAACTACGCTTTAAAGTAACAGATAATAAACGTGAACTGTTGACTGAAATAACAGGGTCAAAACGTACTTGCTATGGTGTTAACTAAAAACGTAGTGATGCGCGATTATAAACATTACTAATGAATTCATTCGATTTTTGAAGTCACTCGAATAAGTAGACTACCAATCTGCCGCACTACTAATTAGTAATTAGTAATTACACCGTGTGCTAACTGCTCAGTGCTGTTTATTTTGCTAGTAGATTTCTTACGAAAAATAATTATTACAAAATTTTAAAATAAAAAATAGAGGTTAATTACAAAATTAGTTAAATAAGTGCAGGTAGTTTTTATCTTCTAAGGAAAAATTTATATTATCATTATAAACTACATAACAAAATAAATTATGTATCTGGCAAAACAAATCAAATTGACTGAAAAAGATTTTATTGAAATTTTTTACGCAATAAAAATAAATATTATTACGTTTAAAAAACGAGTTGTTTATAATTAACAAATAAAATAATATTAAAAAAGCTTGTATATGTTATCACAATGATGCTTGTAAAACAACAACAAATACAAAATTCAGCCAATATAAATCTTCAGATTTATAAAAAAAGGAATTTAAATAAAGAAAAATAATTTAAAAAATATAATAGTTAAGAACTTAAAACAGTGATCAATTAATAAAGGTAAAAAGATACCCTATTTAATTAATATAAAATAAAACCAATTTATCTAAATAAATAGTTATAAACAAACAAATATTAAATAAATAGTTAATAAACAAATGTTATTAATAATAAATCAATAGTATGTTAACTTTGATTTCACCTAACTTTCAGTAGTCTTTTATAAATGCTTTGCGCGAGAAAATTCCTTAAAGTGCAGGCAACACTGAGTAGAGAGCAGTGAGCAGGGTAGTTGAAGAGCAGTCACTATTGTTCAGTACCAAGGACAGTGTTCTCAGTAGCAGTGATAGCATTGTCTCACCTCTAGTTTCCCTGTTCGTTCTGCTAAGCACATCCACAACTTAGCAGTTAGCAGTATTTGTTAAAACTTTTAACTGCTAATTTTAATTAGCAATAACAGATACCAACTGCTAAATTTGCTGTTTTGCCCATCACTAATTATTAAATGCTATTGCATCGTATTACAACTTTAGTACAGAAAAAATAGGCTTCACAACTGTATAGTTAAAGTTTGAACGTGTTGTCACTAATCCATTAGCGTGCTACTAAAATGAAGTAGTATTAGCCTAAACAATAATTTATTCTGTTATTTAATAATTTCAGTAAATCAAGGTTTTTAAGACTGTATCTTACATTATTAAAAAATAATTAAACTTTTTTTGTATTTCAAATTTTTCTCTGGATCATTTAGTTTACGCGATAAATGTTTGTAGGAATAAATATGGAGTATATGTAGATATGAGTGTAACAATGAAACTCGTGTAAAGCAAACGGTTTATAATCTTCTGAGTAGAATTAGGGTAACAGCAAATAACACTCAGCTGTTGCTGAAGTTGCGGCCGTGGCTGCGCTTGTACTTGATAGTTGTATTTCAAAGCATTTGTGTTGGTGTACTCGGGTAGTCTTCGAGGTTACAGCAAACAACACTCACCTGTTGCTGTAGTTGCGGCCGGTCAATATGGAGTATATGTAGATATGGGTATAACAAAGAAATTCGTATAAAATAAACGATTTATAATCTGATTAGGATCAGGGTAATAGCAAACAACACCCACCTGTTGCTGAAGTTGCGATCGGTCAACAGAGTATATGCAGATATGAGTGTAACAACGAAACTCGTATAAAGCAAACGATTTATAATCTTCTGATTAGGATCAGGGTAACAGCAAACAACACTCACCTGTTGCTGAAGTTGCGGCCGGGTCTGCGCTTGTACTTGATAGTTGTATTTCAAAGCATTTGTGTCGGTAGGTCTGTCCCAAGCACTCGGGTAGTCTCCGAGGCCCCAAGAAGCGAGATCAGCCATCGGAGAGTCTGTCCTGCTGTGCAGGTACGGGCCTCCAGGGGCCGTGGTGTCGTAGTTGTACGGAGCTGGATATTCGCCTACCGATGAGTGGTGAGCTGGGGTATAGACCGGGACGGGTATGTGGTGATGATGGTGAGACACCTGCTTGACAGACAACAGTTCGAGCAAACGTATTAGTCGTCTTATAAAGTTTAACAAGAAAACTTGGAAATTATTAGAGTAATTAATGAAAAACTAATTAGTTTTAAATAAGCAATTACATTTTATTAGTTCCAAACTCTTTAAACACATTCAGGTCATTATCCTGTTCTAACCGCCTCCCTTTTCTTTTTCTCTCCTTTCACAATACTATACCTACCGAACTTTGAAAAATCTATAACCGTATTCAAAAAATATTTATAACAAGCTGACATTCGTATAAGCAGTGAAACTAAGGTCGGTTCGTTTCGATAATAAAAAGTGGTTTCACCAAAATATTTGTGTTTTATTCATAAAAATGGGATTCCACCTACCAAGTATCAACGGTCTTTAGCATAAATATTTCTGAAAATATAACACATAAATAAGCTACCAAGCGCGCAAAAGGCATCTACACGAACGATTTTAACTAGTTATGTTTTACATTGAAGCGCTTAATCCTTAAATATGTCAGCATTACTTTCTTCAGGTGATCTGCCATTGGATGAAGAAACCACAGTGGCTAAATTTACGCTAGTTATTGACGAAAATGTTAGAGAAGCAACAGAAAAACTGCAAAAAAACCATCCTGAAAGTTAATGTGTGGACCAAAGGTAACGAGGCTGTCAACCCATATTAATTTTACTTATAAAAAAGAGAAAGAAGTACCAATAAACAAAGTGCTGTACTAATAAACAACAAAATTATTCCATTAGAAATGATGTTAAATATTTTGGAATGAAGTTGAATTCAAAGCTGAACTGGAAGTCAGAATTACAAGGAAAATAAATGAGCTTGGGATTAAATGCAAGAATATACTGGCTATTTAGATATAATGCAGGATTAATTATAAGTAATAAATTACTTTTGTACAATCAAGTTCTTTTAAGCCGGTGTATAATTGGGACGGCAAATTGGGGGATGTGCTAAGAAAAGTAATATAAAGAAAATTCAGATAATTCAAAGAAAATACCTTAGATAATAGTAAATGCGCCGTGGTACATACGCAGTGAAAACATCATAGAGATCTTAAATTGAATACAATTGTTGAAATCAAGGCAGTAGCAACGAAGCATGAAAAACGACTCCAAACTCATACTAATGCTAGTATTTAGCAGATGCTAGCGCAAAGAAATTCAAAACGAAGACTACGTAGGACTAAACCCTTCAATTTGATGCAGTGACAGCATATCAAGCTAAGAGGCTGTAGCTGACAACCAGAACCATTCAGTAGAATGAACATCTGAACACAGTGATCTATTTTAAGTTATAACTACTGGATAAGTTTGTCTCAGTTTTAGTCTCAATAAAAATTAAGAACCACCACTTTTTTTATTACCATAAATTTTTTTAAGTAAAAATTTCGTGCATTTTTTTTTTTTTTTGCTAAACGTCTGTACTTTATGCCAATTAGACTAATGAGGACGAGGGATCAGCGTAAACGGTAAAGGAAAATCAACGGGAGTAACTGCGGCTAGAACTGAGGTGCGCAGGTCAGAATCGTAGCAGGCTGACCGGTGCTTTAGTCACATCGAACACCGAGTCCCCACCAAATGGTGCAAGAGACGAACGTGCCAGATGTAAATGTAACAAACACAAAACAGCTGATAGGACTAAGTTGTATAATTGTAACAGAAAAATTATTTGAACAATTATAGTACAATATAGTACAGCTGCAATAATTATCCTACAATATCCTCTACCAAAATAGCTGATATTTAGTTTTTTCTTTGTTGTATTAATAATGAGGTTGTACATTGTATCTTTGAAAGCAAAAAAAAGTATACAAAATATAAAAAGTTGACCACATTTCCACGTTCAAGGTAATGAGATATCGTACATCATTTTTATTTCACATTAACAATACCTGAATAAACTGCATCGCTAATTAATATTAATTACATTAATGTGTATTAATTACATGTAATTACGCTGATTAACCCTTAAGTGGGCGCGCCAGCGGCAAATTGGCCGCAATCTTTTATTTTTTCATCTTACGGTAGGTATCGATGGAGAAATGTTTTCAGGGCTTTGAGTATTTGTCAAGACCACCTTGACGGTCACGAACTGTATAAAAATAATACCACCTTATCTTCAGTCCGTCTGAAAATAAGGCATGAATGCGAGATAGTTACGTCTGCGGTCAAGTTACTGCGGCGCGCCCAATCGTGTAACTGCTTTCGTAGTGTTATTCTCACTATATTTGTGCATACGTAGTCACTTTTACCCTTCTTTTTTTGTTTTGTTTTGTGTTTAGTGTTTTAGTTTAGTATTTTTTACCGTGTTTCTATTATATTGACAAAGATTCCAAAAAGTCTATTGTAAATTTGGATTATAACGCTACAAAATATGGCGTTGATACTGTCGGTCAAATGTATGCCAGTTACTCGACACCCCGAAGCACAAGACGTGGGACAATCACCCTTTTTTATCGGCATTTAGACATTGCCAAAATAAATGCAAATATAATTTACAAATTCAACTGTCTGGATTACAGTGAGCGAAGACGAAACTTTTTGAAAAAATTGGCACTCAGTTTCATGAATGGTCATTTCAAAGCTAGAGGACAATCCTAACTCTTCCAAATGATCTTCAAGTTTTTTTTGGGCAAATATAAGTTATTGGAAAATCAACAGGCTTTTGGTACTTGAGTACCAACACGTAGACTATTTGCCATATTTGCGGACCACACAAAAATAACAGAACGAAAATTGTCTGCAAAGAATGTAATAAGAATATTTTAAGATCACAGTCAGATGATCGCTGTTTGCACAAACTGTTTTGCACGAAGCTGAAGCAATGGACGTTGATACAGATTAAATTTGTAAGTATTAATTTTTTAATTTTTGTTTATAAGTTTAGTTTTTTGATAAGTGTGACCACTAAGAATTCCATAATATTTGTCATGTTTCTTGTGTAAAATGAAATCCTTTTTGAGACAAGTGTTTGTATTCATTAATTATTGTCTGTGTTTCAAATATTAAAACTTTTTAAAATAAGTATAACTATTAAAAAACTGAAAATTAAAATAAATCAATTAGAAACAAGGTATAATAAAAAATAATGCAATGTAGCCACTTAAAATTAGTTTACATGGGTACAAAAGCGGAATTAGGCATTGTGGCCAAATTACCGCGGCGCGTCCGGTAGTGTGATACACTTAAGCGCGCCCAGCGAAGGGTTAACATAAGGTCTTATAGAGAATAGATTTCTTGTGACGACAGGGTCCACAGACTTACTGTTCGAGAGGCTGCATTTCCAGCTACGAGAGTAGTGAGTACTCGAGAAAGGTCGAGGTCGCGCATTGAGTGGGGTCGGACTGGAGTGCTTCCTAGTAATATATAAAAACACAAAAATCTGTTAAAAAGAAAGCATGTTGTCCCCGCATTGTCACGTGACTGTTTACCGGCCTCCGCCGCTGAAATGCTACTCAACACAACATACTCACGCGAGTGCACACACACACACACACACACATACACATTTATATTGTGTGTATATACATACACACACGCACTAATATATATTTTTACTAATATTAAAAAAATTGAAAGTATTCTCTTTCACTGATGTAGTTTTTTTATTAATTTCACCATTAAATTTACACATAAAACTAGGGCGTTCTTTTTCAAGCACCCTGTATTATACGTTTCAAATTATATTTTTTAGTGAATGTAAATATTTAATGTTTGACCATTTTTTTCAAAAAAATATGACTAAAGATACCAAGAACTTAATCCTTTATAAGCCTAGTAAATAGATTTGAAGAGTCCTAGGTAAGCTTGGATGAAGTATGCCACCCGCACGTAGTGTGTTTAAGTCCACTCTCAACTTACATGAAGTGAACTGTAAAGGAAATAACACAGACTGTCCGGTCTACTCACTTGATGGTGGTGATGGTGGTATTTGGCATGATGGTGGTGGTAGTAAGCACACAGTTTGAAGAGGTGTGCCAACGCTGGGAAGAGAAACAGAAGGACTTTGAGCAGCAGTTTCTTGGCGGTGCCCACCCCGAGCAGCACAGGCAGCAAGAACATAGCCTTTATCTTCAGCAGCTTCATAACCAACATGGCAGCTAGGAAGCTGGACATCAGCTTCTTTTTGAAGATTTTATCTGTAATCAGAATAATGAAAACAGTTAAAACTTTGTACAGAATTCGAAAACACCGTAGAAAAGAAAAATTTTAGGAATTAAGAAAGGTTAGCAGCATGTTGGGAAACGGTGGTCATTATCTAAACTTTGTAGAAACATATTTTTAAGTTGAATAAAAAAAATAACAATGGTTCTCCATCTAAATTTAAAGTCGTTCTTCAGGTCAATAATTTACGATGTACTGCACCAATAAAAGAACCACACAGTAGATTAATTCTTGTAATCCGCTCACTCGTATGACTGAATTGTAAATTACAATCCATTTGTATGTACAATAAATCACCACATAATTTTTTTTCAATTTGATACTAAATACGACAAAAATCGGCCAGACTTCACAAGTAATTAAATTAGTTACCACCGGTAAAAACTAACGAATATTGCCGATTTATGTGTTATTTGATATTAAATTAAAGAAAATTTAAAGACTACTTGATATATATGGATGATTTTGTTTCTTTTCAATTGCTGTATTACTGCATACTAAAAATGACAGTCGGGTCATCGAGTGCGGCCAAGCGGCAATAACAAAGGGTCCAGTGTGGTTTATTACTGTCACGTGGTCCCTAGCTGGTTATGCTGTCCGGAACTGTAATAATAATATTGTAGGTATTTGATGAAATTATCGTAAAATTTGAATATTCAGGGTGTAATTAAAACGAAATTCCAGACCCCCCAGTTTTCTTTCCATTGGTGTTCTGGAGCTGCCCTAGTACATACTGCTCACTATCCCTAATTAATAAACGAATATAATCAAAGTATCCAGGCTTATTTTGTATAATTATTCGCCAGTCCAGGAAGGTAAAATGAGGAGTAGAATACCATTACGATATTCTCCATTATTCGTGATTCGAATAAAACTGTTTCAGTAATTAAAACACGTTGAAGTGTCAGAGAGTGAACACGAACACTGAATCAGTGAACCCAAAGACGACAGAATACATAATAGGCTACTTGACATTACGGATCTAGGCCACTGTGTATTCTGTTAGGAAACAGAGCGGCGCAAGCCCCCACTTGCATTACTTTTACACTATGTTAATTGTTTTTCTTACACCGTCCTCACTTTTTCAACAACTTTCTCTTGCACAATATCGCACGCATATGTTGATAAACACAAAAATATGCTCTAATAACTAATTTTTTTGTATAAACACGAAAAAACTTTATGGTCATCATTACCTCGCTCTAAAAACTGATATTAAAATTATAATTAATTTTATTTCCCTTGACTGCATCTTAAATATTTAATTGTGAAAAAAAACGTATGAATTAACTTATATTTGTATAAAATTCTAGAGCTTAAGTTTGTTCAGGATCGATGTGGTAATCACTGCACGTATGAACTAAATGAGTAGACAGCGTCGCCCGGCTGCGCGCTCATCAATAATTTTAGTTTAATGTATCTGGTTTTTGTAGAGGGTGGCATTATCTTTGAAAACTGAAACATAATATTAACGTACATAATATCAATGAAAGTTATAATAATAATTAATCGAAATGAAAGTTGCAAAGAACCTAATCAATATTTAGACAAATTAAAACTAGAAAAACCTACAGATCTTGATACTTTGTTTACTCATCTTAACACTTTTTAATTTATAACTTTGAAAAAGTATAAAACAGTACTTGAGATTAAGGCACGGACCGGGGTTTGAGGCTACAACAAACGTATTAGAAATGAATATTTCTACTACTTGGTATTCTGAATATTTCTTTATTCATTGGCAATAGTACCTTGCTAGAGGTTACAGACATGCACAGAATCACTGAATATAAACTATTAGGAGTACAGCCACCATTATAAAATGCGTGTTCGATATCAGAGACCAATTAATTGTATTATCTGCCGCTACGAACGCTGCAAGCTACAAGGCATATCTATTTAACTGTAGTTTCACACTCTGCCGCAAGATTGCGTAAGTGAAGCTATATTAGCAGAAATATTGCATAGACTGTAGTCAGAGCTTAGTAACAGTGAAATTACACTAGTAGAAAGATTGCATAGACTGTAGTCAGACTAGTAGAAGAATACATAGAGTGTAGTCAGAGCTTAGTAACAGTGAAACTACACTAGTAGAAAGATTGGATAGACTGTAGTCTGAGGTTAATAGCAGTGAAGCTACACTAGCAGAAGTATTGCATAAACTGTAGTCAGAGGTTAATAGCAGTGAAGCTACACTAGTAGAAAGACTACATAGACTGTAGTCTGAGGTTAATAGCGGTCAGTCGCATGACGTGAAGCGCGGAAGAATTTAGTGAAAGTGGCGGATTACCATCTGCGTCTAGTTGCAGATTATAGAGTGAACGAGGATTATAAAAAAAAAATAGTCAAAACATGTAAAGCCGAATTTTTTCATAGTCCATTTAACTTATATCTTGGCATAGCCTTCAAATCGGAATTATTGTCGGAGAGAGAGCGACTCCACAATGAATGCTTAAGGATAGAAGCGTGTTTAGTATGATCAAAAGGATGGTCAATTGGGGGGGTAACCATTACCAGGGGAGGCGTCTGAGTTAAGCGGGTGAGTTTGGTCAATTACTAAATTCACTTCAGTAATACTAATTATGTGTATACGGTAATAAAGACGCTTTTTACATGTTATTCTTGCTATCGTGAGTTTCTAATTTTTTCTTCATACAAAAAGTACTAAACTAGCCTAAAAAAGTTTTATTTCAATTATACGAAATATACGTCACGTATGCAGAAGTATTAGAAAACACGCGAACATTAAATCTTTTAAAATTAGATAGATTACCGAAATATTTGTACAAAGAGTGTATATTATCATGAATTAGAACTGTAATATTAATTATTAGTTTTTGAAATTGTAAAGAGGGTACAATCAAAGACTTACTGACAAAGAAGCAGAAAAATTATGAAACTGCTGACATACTGCCTGTTGTTATAAAGCAGATATGTAGAACAGTAGTTTAGATAAAATTTTGGGGGAGAAGTAGGTCCCTAGCAGTCGATTCTGAGGGGGACCGAAGGGTGTTGGTACATTGAGAAGTGCCAACTGTACATTGAGAAGTGCCTGGTGCTCCAAGAGGACATTCCAGCCAGGCGGTGCTGGGGATCAGCGGATCGGCAGTCTAAATAATTAAACAGTTTTTCCGTACACTTGTTCCCCTTCACCTTTTTGGGATAAACAAATTGAGGCACGGTTTCCGGAGAGGATCTTGGAACATTATTTCGGGGAAATATTTTTATCGTGTAATACTATAGTGTTCATTCTTAGGGTTTTCCCCGCAGGGGTGCAGACTAGCTGCACCTATTGAGAGGATTTAGACGTCCCTCTCGGTACCGGAGTCTAACACACATTTACACTTACAACACTACACTTACGACTTTAACACTATACACTCACACTTACATTTAGGGAGGCGATAGTAACCTCAATGTGCTTTTCGCATTAAAAAAATCTTAGGTTTTTATCAAATGT
Source organism: Callitettix versicolor (assembly GCA_022606455.1). Taxonomy (NCBI): domain Eukaryota; kingdom Metazoa; phylum Arthropoda; class Insecta; order Hemiptera; family Cercopidae; genus Callitettix; species Callitettix versicolor. The sequence goes on from CM040182.1 coordinate 27,850,888, forward strand.
GGAAGTATATAGAAACAATATAAAAAGAAGAAGGTTGTAGAAACAATATAAGAAGCCTGTAATATAATTATATGTATTAAAGGACTTCGTTGAACCACCGATAGTTGATTCTTTAAAGGATCCGGGTTAGGAGAGATACTAAGTTTCTAACAATACAATTGTTCCAATTCCTGACAATTACAATTGCATAAATGAGTGTTGATGCCTCGTGATGAGTTGTGAACCTACTGGCCTGCACATTATGGACGGTTGACCGGTGTCCTGGATCGCCCTTTAGTGAGAAAGTACAGTAAGGTCGCAAAACTTGTGGCGTGATTGACAGATATATCACAGTTCACAGAGCATAACGATCAGGATTAGGCCTTCTCATGCAACTCGCAGGAGCAGTGGACCACTGTATTGAAAGCTATCGTTCTCAGTCTATGACTATAGCCAGTGTAATTATCACAAAAAAGTCCGAAAGGTTGCATTAATTAGAGTAGTTCCTATTTTTTGATGTTATATCGGTTTGTATACTGTTGAACAATACAAGTTTTCGAATTCCCCCATCACCACCGCGGGCGCCGCTATCTTGAAAAAGCACTAAATTTTCGTACTTTTCCCTATTTTCCCCAAAAAGCTTCTAAAGTATTGATCTGACACAGTGCTGCCTTAGGGGGGGGGGCGAAGTCGGGTGGCGCCCGAGGGCTCAGTTAGGGCGCCGCTGTCTAGGTTTTTAAAGTTATCAATAAAAATAAATGTTTTAAATAATCTTTAAATAATTAAATTTATTATTTAACTATTTATTAAAATTATTTAAATAATTTTTTTAAATAAATATAATAAAGTATATGTATACATTTTTATTAGATATCATAAAAACGCGTCCCTCACATAGGCGCCACAGTAAATTTTGCCCAGTCTGTCCAAGAGGCTAAGGCCGGCACTGATCTGACAAAAGACTTGCAAACACCTTTTTTATATTATAGTGAATTATTTACAATTGTAAACCAAATCAAAATTTCTTACTTTAATACTTTCCAAAATAGAATATTTTGAATTTTCAGAATTTTTCTCTAACTGTTAAAAATACAATTTTTCATCGGTTTTGCTCTATAGCAAGTAAGTAGTGAGGCTATGCGGCAAGTGTTGACGTAATAACATCTGTAGTAAAGACTCTTTCTCCCTCTCCCTCTCCCATCCCCCTACCCACTTCTTATCACTAATACGCCAGGGCTCTGTGGGGTGGGTGAGAACGTTCGAAACTACCAATCGGGTAGGGATTTTCCGTTATCGTATTCGATTCGATATTTGGTATCGATACAATATAGGGAAAATATCGATATTCCGACGTATGTGTAAGATTTTTTCCCATTCACGTCCGTTTCAATGGCGGCTTTTGTTTTAACGATAACGGATGTACACAGTTTTTGCCAAACGCATTGACCGATTGTTTTAAAATTTTGTCAAAAGTACCTTGTATAAAGCCCGAAAGACCTATTTGTCGGATATTTTCCTCTTCACTTCTGTTTCAAGATGGCGGGATCTGAATTAACGATGAGACTGCAGTTGCTGGCTATTTCCTGAACAATGGCAAGACCTACCATAATTTTATGATGGAAAAAGAGCATAAAATTTCCAATAATGTTGCTCCAGTAATATATTTCGTAAATGTAACGGTTGCCGGTTAAATTGGCGGAAAACGTTACCAGAGCGTCAATATTAATTAAGAATGTATGATTGTGTATATTAATTAAGAATCTACGAGGGTAAGTCAATAAGTAAAGCGAAATTCAAAAAAATCTATGTATTTATTGTACTTACATAAATGATACTAGCATTACTTTTCAACAAATCCCCTCCCACGTTCTTTTATCTTTTAACCAGCGTGTGAATTCCTTCCTGGAAGAAGGTTTTCAGCCTGGTGTTCAGAAAATTTTGTACAGCTTGCATAACCTCTTCATCAGATCGATAATGAGTCCCTCGCAAACTGTTCTTTTAATTTGCTGAAAAGATGAAAATCGCTTGAAGCCAAGTTTGGACTACATGGAGGGTGGTCCAGCAGCTGAAAACCGAGACTTCGAAAGCATAGAACTATGTTTTTAGCCGTTCGAAGTCGCGCGTTATCCTGAAGCAAAATCGCGCCTTTTGAAAGGTTGCCCCGTCTTTTGGATTTGATTTTTGACTTCAGTACCTCACAGTAGCTGTCATTATTTATTGTTTGACCTTTAGGTTTGAAATCAACCAAAATTGGATTTTCCATATCCCAGAATATCGTCATCATAACCTTTCCTGCAGACAGCTGAGTTTTAAACGGTTTTGCTTGGTGAGATGAAGGATGTTTCTACACCAAATTTTGTCGCTTATTCTCTGGTTCAAAACGATGGACCAATGTCTCATCAACGCTTATTATTCGCTGGTATAATTGTGTGTGTTAATTAAGAATATACTTTAAGGTCTACTGTTACTGATCCGCTATCATCAAACTTAAAGACAGTTCTGTTCCAACCTTTATTGGAAACTAGTCCAAGCTCGGCTTAGGTTAACGTATTACGACTTGCGGAAGTTGTATCTTATAACGTGATCGGTGTACAAAAGATTCAAGTAGTTCTCTAGCGGAATACATGATTGGAATATGTGGCGACTTTGTGCCTCAGCTTATCGCCCTTCCGCTTAAAAATTTCTAACAGAATGTTGTTACTGTAGAACAGCGGTTCTCAAAATCTTTCGCTTTTCGGCGACCTATCAGAATTTTTCCACGCGCCCCAAGTCAAAACATCGGTCTTACCTCAGGGTAAACTATATGTTACTAGTAATTTTTCGTTAATTTCCAATTCAAAAATGCATTGGTATAGGTATACCTCTTATACTGTCTGACATTATATTTAATAGATAATCGATACTCATGACTTTCTTATGAAATTGAAAAACGTTTTTCATTTTTAACGCAGATCAACATGAAAAAATCGCAATTTGTACTAGTTCGTAATAAAAAAAAAAATTAAAAAATGCCTTCAGAAAAGCGATTACCCACTTAATAGCGAAAATATAAAAGCGAACAGTTTTTTTCTTCTGCTATAGTATAAAATACACAATTGCAGCTGTTTTGATAATATCCATATTGAGGCTGGACGGCCAGCAAGGTTAGTGCAGCTGCTGGACATGTATCTGAACGCGTTCAATACGACCACGACACGCAGTTGAGGTGCACATTTGATGCTGTTAGGTTTAGTTTAAAAATTAAACACATATTTCAAATCCACAAACAATTTATTGAACAGACAAATATTATTAAAATAATTAATGGAATGGGCAGGCTTGTTGTTCACTACATAATTTTCCAAATTTCAAAATAAAACTGGATACGACGACCCCCATTTCCTGTTTCACGTTAATTTTCTAACGATGCCTTAATATTACCGCCTTTTTACATTTTATTCTACCTATCGCGAGTTTTAAACAACCAAAGCTTTAGCGGATTTAAATTTATTTCAGTAATACTAATAATGTGTATACGGTAGCTGTAACGCTTTTTACATGTTATTCGAGTTACCTTTTTTTCTTTATACAAAAAGTGCCTAAAGAAGTTTTTACTTCTAAAACAACATTCTAGGCCAGTGGTCGGCAAACTTGTCATCCAAAAGAGCCAAATATAAATAATAGAAAATTTAAATTTATTCAAAGAGCCATTTTTTTAAACTTAAGCTCTGCTTTAGTAGAGACATTTTTATAGAAATAATTAGAATTAAAAGTACACTCTCGAGCTTGCCTTTGCTAAATATGTATTAGTTTAACTAGCGGTAAATTAAATAAAACTTGGTATCATACTTCTAAAAAAGATAATATTTATTAAAAATATAACAAGTTAAATAATATAAAAGGTTTCCTTAAAAAAAACTACAAACACTCCACTAATGTGAACAATATCCTTGCATTTCCTTGGAAAGTAAGGGTGTCAGGTTTGTATGTTGTCTCTAAATCGATATAAAGACGCTCGAATTTTGAGCTCCACAATTCTTTATTTTTGAAATCCAGCAACTACATTTCAATGTTACCAATATCAATAATAAAGGGCAAAAACTTTATTTATGTTACCGTGGCATTCAGAGGTTTTTTAAAAAGACTAACGTCACGTTGCTGTTATTAAAGCCTTTAAACCTGATGAGAAAAGATTCCTTCATATTTAACAATTTTGTTCTGAAATAGCAAATGTCAATATTGGACTTATTTTCTCAACAATATTTCAATAGTCATGGAAGTGTATTAGAGTTTCTCTTTCAAAATCTTCGGCAAGAGTCAACAATTTGTTTTCGAATGAAATTACTTTTTCTAACATCGAAAAAAATTTCTGTAGACTTGCGTTCCAAAAAGTTTACTCATCTGTTACAAGGCAAGTTAATGAATAATATTCCATGCCTGTAATAAATATTTCGTGGAAGAGCCGCAGCCAAGGAGTCAAAGAGCCGCATGCGGCTCGCTAGCCGCGGTTTGCCAAACTCTGTTCTAGGCTATAGTTAGTTGTTCTATGGGTTGTGCGGAAACCCAGCTTCGCATAAATAAACAGTTGTAAATGGAATTAATATCACGTGGAGCTTTAGCACTAAACAGTGGATTCTTTTACTGATACCCAAACATTAAAAAGTTCAATGCTATCAAATTTTGCCTTCAATGATTGTTGCAAGACAATTCAATAAGAGCTTCTTCTAAAAGAAGTAAATTCAGATACAACTTTGGACCTAAACGGGTCTTGAATACGTGAGCATTTTTCGATATTATCTGCTTGAAAGTATTTTTAGAACCACTTGATAAACTGTATAACAAAACAATTTCATTGAAGATTACGAACTGGTGCAATGAGGGAAAACAGTCATTCATACCACCTTCATTATTTGTTTCCCTTAACTGTGATATTTTTCTGATAACGGAATTCTTTTCTTTTAATTTTAAAATATGCATATTGCGTCGTAGAACAACAAAGAAGTAAAAATTAATTATCTACTGCTCTGCAATGATCGACTGTGGTTAGAAGAAACCTAAAGAAAACAATATACAGTACTAGAGGAAAATTGTGCAGTGGCTTTTAAAACTGATGCAAGCTTAGGGAAGGTCGTGTTACACTTACATAGACACGTGTGAAAATATAAAGGTTCCTTGTTCGTGGTTGTAACAGGATGTTAATAGATGAAATGTTGGTTCAATTAATTTCTGTAGAAAGTTAGTGTCGCCATGGACCACGCCTACCTCTATACCGCATAACGGTAGGTACATCGGTACTCAGCACAAACTACTTTGTACACTATACTGTAATCATTCAGAGCATTACTGTAATTGATTAGTCAACACATTTAATCTTTACTCTTGCAACTTGCCATTCGTGCACCGATGCTACGTATGTTTGGTCTTGTATTAGATTAGATCAGATTAAATACTAGAAGAAGGGATAATACAACCCCAGGCACTGCGATCGACTGACCTATTGTGCAACTAAACCTATTTAAAATACCTAGTTCAGCAGATTGGTGCCCTTGATAAGTTCCAGCAACCCACTGACTAGCTCACTCTGCTGAAGATCGCTAGGGTCTTGGAAACCAAATTAGTAGCCTCCTACTAGCAAGAGCCTCACAGTCATGAATTATGTGACCTGCAATTTTCTCTTCCTTCCTGTACAACCTACACACGGTGTCTTCATGGTATATACCTATCCTGTTCATGTGCACATTACATCCTGTTCAGACCATTACATGTATCATCTAAAAAATCATCTAAAAAATGTACTTAAACGCATTTTCGTGTTTTCTGTGTACCGTATATTTTGTTTTTCTGTCTTGCATGTTAACAGAATTGTCGCACCAGATTTTTCCGTTTACATAAATTGAACAAGACTGTTTTTGTTTACAAAAATCGAACAAGATTTTTTTCTGTGTACGTAAGTCGAACAGTATTTATTTGTTCTGTTCACGTAATTTGAACAAAATTTTTTCTATTTATATAAATCAAACAAGGTTTTATTTCTGTTTACGTAAGTCGAAGAATATTTATTTGTTCTGTTCACGTAATTTGAACAAGATTTTTGTCTATTTATATAAATCGAACAAGGTTGTTTTCTGTTTACGTAAGTCGAACAATATTTATTTGTTCTGTTCACGTAATTTGAACAAGATTTTTTTCTATTTATATAAATCGAACAAGGTTTTATTTCTGTTTACGTAAGTCGAACAATATTTATTTGTTCTGTTCACGTAATTTGAACAATTTTTTTTCTATTTATATAAATCGAACAAGGTTTTATTTCTGTTTACGTAAGTCGAACAATATTTATTTGTTCTGTTCACGTAATTTGAACAATTTTTTTTCTATTTATATAAATCGAACAAGGTTGTTTTCTGTTTACGTAAGTCGAACAATATTTATTTGTTCTGTTCACGTAATTTGAACAATTTTTTTTCTATTTATATAAATCGAACAAGGTTTTATTTCTGTTTACGTAAGTCGAACAATATTTATTTGTTCTGTTCACGTAATTTGAACAATTTTTTTTCTATTTATATAAATCGAACAAGGTTGTTTTCTGTTTACGTAAGTCGAACAATATTTATTTGTTCTGTTCACGTAATTTGAACAAGATTTTTTTTCTATTTATATAAATCGAACAAGGTTTTATTTCTGTTTACGTAAGTCGAACAATATTTATTTGTTCTGTTCACGTAATTTGAACAATTTTTTTTCTATTTATATAAATCGAACAAGGTTTTATTTCTGTTTACGTAAGTCGAACAATATTTATTTGTTCTGTTCACGTAATTTGAACAAGATTTTTTACTATTCACATAAATCGAACAAGATTTTTTTCTCTTTACGTAAATCCAATAAGATTTGTTATTACGTGAAATGTTGTTACAATTTGTAATTTATAGTTTGTAATTGAAAATTCGCTTGGTGCGACAGCAAAGGTTTCCAGAACTGTGCTGAATGCTGAACGGCCTTGACCCAGAAGGCCTTAAAGAAACCGTTACTCGCGAGCCTGTCCGAAACTTCTGCAGGTCACAGTAATTTGCCTAAAGCTTTTCTCTTTACAATTATTTGATTGACCTGCGTCTACAATATATTGTACGCACAATAGTTGCCAGCCGGAAAGACTCGTCAACCTACATCTGTGTTCTGTAAAAATTCACTTGTTACCGAACTAACAAACCATCCGTCAGCATTCGGATCGACGAAGACGTTGTAATTAGTGTTCACTGTTCGGGTTCAGGCTATTCATACTCGACAGCCGACCGATTATGTGAAACTGGGACACCGTCATCTTGGCATGTAGGCATCAGTCTCATTGCTACAGATGAAATGGTTATGTCGGCATTTCACGATCAATTTATTATGTAAAGTTACTGAAGTACGGAGTTCGGGCAGAGGTTTGTGCAACTCTGTGTAGCTCCCGAGTATTTGTAAAATACTATAAATATTCATGTGAACGGTTAAGCCTAAAATTATCTCTGGGCAGACAAATGCAAGACAGATAAGAGGCAAATAAATTTTGGTATAAATATAACAGTTATTAAATAATAATTAGTAGTTTAAAAAAAGTAGACCTCGCAATGTACACAGCACTCGTAAATTTGCCCGCCAATTAACCGGTAACCGTGATATTTACGAAAAATGTTACTGGACCAACTTTATTGGAAATTGTATGCTCTTTTTTCGTGAAGCTGTCAAAATTATGACAGGTCTTGCAGTTCAGCCAGTATTACAGGAAATAACCAGCAGGAACACTCTCAACGTTATCAGAGCCCACCCTTTGTTACAGATTTCAGAACGGTCAATGCGTGTGTGCCAAAACTGCGTGCACTAGTCATTGGAAATTAGAGACCGCCATATTGAAACGGAAGTGTGAATAGGAAAACAATTTTATACAAACATCGTACTAGTTTTATACAAGGTCCTAAATTTTAAAACAATCTGTTAAGCGTTTTTTATTGTACATCAGAAGCGGCCATATTTAAACGTAAATAAATGGGAAAAATCTTAAACATATGTCGTTTGGCTTAATAGAAGGTATCTCCGTACCAAATTTCAAAATATCATCAGTCAATGCATTTGCAGAACGGTCGAATTGAAAGAAACCTCGCTTCGCTCGGTCAATAACGTACCATTGTCTGTAAAAATAGAAGTTTTTAAAGCAGTATTTAATACTGTGGTGCATTATGCGTCACGTGGTGCAGTTCCAATATTAGAAAATGTGTGCACAGTTTTTATTAAAAGCTGCTTATGCTGCCAAGAAGTAACACGAAATTTATTTAATAATATACTCTGGAACTGGAGCAAATCAATTGTTTCGTATACTATCATTACATTATAAAAAGTAATAATAATACTTCATATTTCAAGCAGCATATAGGCCTATACAAAAAGTGTTGAATCTAAATGGTCGTAAGCTGCCCGAATTGTTTGTAAATAAAATTATCAGTAAGAACGTATTTTGGTACAAGAATGTTAAAATACTCCGTAAAAAACTTAATGTATGCTCTTTCGATTTTAAAAAGGAAACGTTGAAACATTTCCTATAGAGAGCTAAAGGAAATGTATCGAGAGCATTTCCTATAGAGAGGATTGTATCTAAGATTATATTAAAAATAATTGATTACCAGCAGCTTATAGTTCTTTTTATCATACTGTATGTAAAAATTATATTATGATTTAGGAGAGAAGAATTATGTGAAAGAAAATGTATTTTCTTCCCATAATTTTTAAATTTATAGGAAAATCTTTAAAACTAAATTTTAGAGTAGACCGACCTGAAGAGTCTCATTTGTGTTTACTGTTTAACAGCATTGAATATAAACGGACTAGAAATTCAGCCACCATTATAAAAAGCGTACTTGATATCAGAGGCTAAAGTCCAAGTAATTGGAATATTTGCCTCTACGAACGCTGCAACCTGCATGGACAGGGAAAGACGTTTGAGAAAATAGTCAGTACTGTAGTCCAGCCACTTAGAAAATTCCCCTCCAACAGTCCAGTGACACAGATGTCTGCCAATCTGAGTTTAAAAACTGTTACTACTCAGCGATAGTGAAGGAGAAGGAGGACCTGTGACAAAAGAGTAAGGACTCGACCTCTTACTCGCACATTTTTTTCTTTGCCCCACTGGTGTTTTTAGTAGACCGTTTTCTAACGTTTTAATAAGCGGCTGACCTGTATTATCTATTTAACTATAGTTGAACACTCTGCCGCAAGATACTACCAGCAGCGAGTGCTCATATATCTGTCATTTTAGTACGTTTATATTCAATGGTAATAGATTGGAAATGAGGATACTTATACTGGTGTGTGTGTGTGTATGCGCGCGCGCGCGGGTGAAATCTTGAAGAAGTTTATAATAACATGTTACATGGTTAGATACAGAAACAATTAGTACTTATAGGCTAAGCGAATACAAAAAAATAAGTGAATGGAAAAAATTGGATCAGATTATGTTTTGTCACATTAGGGCTACCAACGCTGTAAAGACAAGAATTACTCGATTGTTAAAGGTACTGATTTAGCGTAATGTAGAAGTAAGAAATAATTTTTCGTTACTGGTTTCCTGTTAAGTGATATTCGGAATTTTATTTTGTTTTAGTTGTTTATGTATAATTTTAGAAATTAATTAGATTACCAACATACGTTTAAATAACAGCTCTGCCGACGGGTAAGTGCGAGTTAAACTCACCACTTCATTGCCAGTTCGTCTTTGTCTAAGTCTTCTATATATGTGGCTGGTCGATTCTTCAATACCTCTACATTCATCGTTTCAAACCCAGCCCCAATGAGGAAACCAAATAAGCTATTTTATTAATGGGTTGAAAACTTTACGTCAGTTCGTTTCGAACCCGATCAACTATATTCATTATCAACAGTCTGAACTTTTTCTCCTATGAGAATTTCGTGGATTTCATCGTCTCCCTGCTCATCAAACATGCGTTAATTCTCTTCCGTATTTCCTTAAAATGAGGATCTAGGTTAAGCTTTGTTGCTACTTCTTTGGCTTCTTTCACGACATCAGCTGAACAGTTTGACCTTTCTAATTCAAATTCAGAGATCAGTCGGCTAATACGTTTTGCTGATCAGTCTATAGTGATGTCCTCTTTTTGTAAAGTCTATGCAGCTTAGTTATACCGAAAACAGGAGAGGACATTAAGAAACGTTTTGACACAAGTCGCTTCTGTTTTTGTTTCAGCAGTTGTTATTTGACTGGTCCTGACGTCATTTAGACCATCTATAATTTTGTCTGGATGTTGCATTTATAGGCTCACTTAGTCGACCATCTGGTATTGCTTTGCAGTTTTACTAGAACCTTCTATCTATTGATGAAGGAAGCGAAGAAATTATACAGGTAATTAAGTGTGCCAAAGTAGGACTCCGCATTCATTAACAAGCTAGCAGCATTTGCACCAAGATTAGCGAATTTACTGTACACGGCATAAAATATTTCAGACTGTTTCATTCGAGATTGAACGCCCTTTTACACGCCGGCCATATTTGAACCAATATCATAGCACTGTCTGAATTCGTCTCAAGTAACGAAAAATACAATCAGTTAATTGACCTCCCTAATTTACTCAAGACAAATGCTACTATTCAACACTTTTCGAAAGAACATGTTTTGCGTTACTGTATTTACATTTTGTTACTTTTATTTTTATTCTCCACTTGTCTCTATAGAAAAAATGCAACTATAAAAAAACTCCAAAAAAACCCGCCGACCGTGGCACATGCCCCATCACCACCCCCTTAGTTACATCCTGCTGGCACAAGCAAAAATAGAGAGGTTTAAAATTATAACTATGTGTATTTCAAAACGACGTTTACCATATTGTAGTCCTCTCTGAAAAGGAACTAATTTTCCAGTGCGTCATTCAAGCACAGTGCAACGCTTGTTAGCAAGAAGTGGGTGAAATATCACATCTTTAGCTTTAGATAAAAAGTTGTTTTTTAACAAAAAAAAAAAAAAAAAAAAAAAAAAATCGATAATCACCCGTCTACTCAAATAAAAATACTGTTATTTCGACACAGTTTGAGGTCCCGGTCTTTTGTCATTGATGAACTTATGACAACGCGTTTTGACTCCGCTTTCACCAACAAGATGCTGATGCCTTTTAGATTAGAAATGCTAATTTAACTTTACATATGCACGCGACCTCTGTATTGTAAGCAGAGATTCACACTTTGACCTACATTGTACCCGGTACGTCAGATGTCGGCCGACAGTTAAATAAACAGACAATTTCTTCAAAACTAATATTTTCTTAGTAATTTTCTAATAAACAAAGGTAGGCGACTAATGAAATATGACTGTAACAATAATTTTTGCTGTAGGATTTGTGAGATTTACTTTTACTACGAAAGTCATAATTTTTTTTTTTTGTAAAATAATTGTAATTAGTAGTCTACAACATAGTAGGTGCAAACTTTTTACACACAATTTCCTGTCATTTAATTATTATTACGTATTAAAAAGTAAAGTACGGAACGTTACAGTGCTTGATTACTAGTACAGTATTAAACGTTATACTTTCGTACGGTTCTTGATTACTAGTCCAGTATTAAACGATATTTGTTCGTGCAGTGGTTGATTACTAGTAAAATATTAAACGTTATTTGTTCGTGCAGTGGTTGATTACTAGTGCAGTATTAAACGTTATTTGTCCGTGCAGTGGTTGATTACTGGTGCAGTATTAAACGTTATTTGTCCGTGCAGTGGTTGATTACTAGTGCAGTATTGAACGTTAATTGTCCATGCAGTGGTTGATTACTAGTGCAGTATTAAACGTTAATTGGCCATGCAGTGGTTTATTACTGGTGCAGTATTAAACGTTATTTGTCCGTGCAGTGGTTGATTACTAGTGCAGTATTGAACGTTAATTGTCCATGCAGTGGTTGATTACTAGTGCAGTATTAAACGTTAATTGGCCATGCAGTGGTTGATTACTAGTACAGTATTAAACGTGATTTGTTCGTACAGTGTTTAATTATTATGTAGTATTAAACGTGATTTGTTCGTACAGTGCTCGATTACTAGTACAATATTAAACGTTATTTGTTCGTACAGTGCTTATTTACTATGCAGTATTAAACGTGATTTGTTCGTGCAGTACTTGATTACTAGTACAATATTAAACGTTATTTGTTCGTACAGGGCTTAATTACTATGCAGTATTAAACGTGATTTGTTCGTGCAGTGCTTGATTACTAGTACAATATTAAACGTTATTAGTTCGTACAGTGCTTCATTACTATGCAGTACTAATAGTTATTTGTTCGTGAAATATTTGTTTACTATTCAGTTTTAAACGTTGTTTGTTCGTGCAGTGTTTTACTATGTAGTATTAAATGTGATTTGTTCGTGCAGTACTTTATGACTAGTACAGTATTAGAATAATTTGTTCGGCATTGCTTGATTAATATGCACTTTTAAACGTAATTTGTTTCGAGCAGTGCTTGTTTACTATGGGATTTTAAACGTTGTTTGTTCATGCAGTGCTTTCTTATACAGTATTAAATGTGATTTTTCGTGCAGTGCTTTATTATTAGTACAGTATTAAATGTGATTTGTTCGTGCAGTTCTTGACTATTATGCAGTTTTATACACGATTTTTCGTGCAGTGCTTGATTACTATGCAGTATTAAACGCGATTTTTTCTTTCAGTGCTTGATTACTAGTGCTGTATTAAACATTATTTATTCGTACTTCATGATTAGTGTAATATTACTAGTATAAGTTATTTGTTATTTTAAATATTTTGAAATATTGTACAGCTATCGCAATAAATTTGTTTTGAACTAGGGCGGAAATGTCCATAATTTGGAAGGAGGATTATTAAATTTGCTTATTATTTCTGGCGGGAAAATGATGCGTCATGCCAATAAGGTTTTGCTTGTCAGTTTTATTCTTTACTATGTTCATTCGATTTGGTCCATGTTAATTTTTCCAAACTGAAAGAACACACAATTGTGTTACACGTCTAAAATATATTGATAAATTGTTAAAATACCCAAAACTTAATTTTATTAATAAATAATTTCTGGTGTGCTAAGGATATTGTACACCTCCTAATGGTCAACCACAACGCTCATAAGAAAACAATTCAAATAAAAATTATATAAAATATTTCGCATGAATAAGTTAAAAGACTCACTTAGTATACAGTGTTTATAAATTCTTCAAAATTTGTGAATTTTAAACAAATATCTATTGTAAGAAGCCAATCTTGCTGCCCAGCCTACAGCGGCCTCCTCTGCTTATTACCAAAATAGTATATGGCATTTTCAAGTACCTTTCGCTCCAAGTCTAAAGCCGAACTGAAGAGCTGAAGTGCAGTTGGACTGCAGACTTGGAGCGAGAAGAATCTCGAAAATGTCCAATACGATTTTGACGAAACGTCGAAACAATTTTTCCTCCAGAAATAATTTTGTCGAACGGATGTACACCGATTTTTAATGTGATTCACATTTTTCCACCTGTGAAGGAATACGTATATACGTACGTGCGCGCGCGTGTGAGCAGTAATATAGTTAATTATAAAAATTCGAATTAAATAAACCGTTCATTTTCCTCGTGATGTTTACAAACGAGTAGTCTGTGATTATCCAATACAACAACACAAAAAGTTTTTAAAAATGTAGAAAAGAAAAGAAAGTCTTTACCGGAAACATAACAAGAATCCGGCGGAGGCAGCTGAAGTGAGCAGCTGATGGGCTTAGCGATCCCACCGTACCTCTAGCTCATACTATTCTCACTCATGTACTCAAAACACACACACACACACACACACACACACACACATTCATCATTACTATACCGGCAAAATGGTATATCAAACGGAGCTCTGGGTTCAGTGTTCCTTAGCATGCACCCATGTATGCAGGAATCTGTATGGGCAGACGTAATTTCCTTAGCTACTTGTAAGTGTTCCAATGAGTAGGAATGTAAAATAGAATGAGCGGAATCTCACCGCACAATAAAAAGTTTGGCCAAATGGAGCAGAACCTCTGTAATAAGAGTCAATAGAAAGACAAATTGAAAGGAAATTAGCACAGCAAGTATCTGCAAGCATCTCTACAAGGAACTGAGAAGTCCCCAAATAGAAGTGAGGTGAGCTACAACCCTCCAAATCCTAGATTTTATAAAAAGACTAGGACTGGAGAAGGCGTCATAACTGTGCACCTCAGGAATATAGAAAGGGGCACAATAGATCTACAAAAGTTGCATTGCAATAATAACCCTACAAACGCATCCATTCATTCATAACATAAGAGATTATGTAGGCCTACTAAACATTCTTCAGTCGCACGTTCGAAGACATTGCCGGAATCGGGTCTAATTTCAGCATGAAAGGTGATACAATTACTTAATTAAAAATTTTACTGAAATAAAGGCAGGAGTAGCCCATGGACACTGATACAAGGACATATACTCATCATCGCTGGGAAATAATGAACAATGCGTAGTACAATGGACTTCGACTAATTCGATCTTATTTAACGATTTTTAAGTCGACTAGTACGAAAACAAGACGCAGCAATATTTTTACGATTTTGAGATAACAGCGGATTTTACAAGTTTAAAAATATCCTCTACATATTTGGGAAAAAAAATGAACATTCAAAAACATAACACGTCATGCTGTTTATAAGTAATGAAGCCGCCTCGGTGGCCTAGTTGATAGCGTACTGGGCTTTCACCCCTAAGACCCGGGTTCGATTCCCGGCCAGGGCTTGGCATTTTCATACGCTATAATCATCCCATCGTCTGCATTAGCCCAAGTGTGCACAATAGTCGGACTTAAAAAAAAAATGTGTGTATATATATATATATATATATTTTTTTTTTTTTGGTGTTTAACGTCCGACTATTGTGCACACTTAGCTAATGCAGACAATGAGATGATTGTCTGCGTATGAAAATGCCAAGCCCTGACTGGAATCGAACCTGAGTTCTCGGGTGAAAGCCCAGTATGTTATCAACTAGGCCACCAGGCGGTTGTATATATATATATATATATATATATATATATATATATATATATATATATATATATATATATATATATATAAAAAAGTACTGAAGTGGTCAGTTTGGTTTCAAAAGAAAAGTAGATGAATGAATATCAAAACACGACACATCACATCAGAGTCTACTGAGCATCGATTTGCGCATCAGCTGACAACACGTTCTCCTCTCTCTCCTGCAATGCCGTTGCTCCGTTGTCATCGTGCCGGTGTGTTTACATTGGTATTGAGTTTGTTTATTTATTATTAAATAATTCACTAAATTTTAGTGAACTATTTATTATTATTAAAAGCAGATACATCGAAAAATATTGTTTTCAAAATAGCATACATCCAATTACTAAGTGGCAAAACAAGATATATCAATAAGTTTTAAAAACAAAGATACATCAAAAATAAAAATGCTTTTAAAACAGAAAAGTGTTATTGGTTAAACACTTAAGTGAAGATTGCAGGCAGTTGGAGATTTTATCCTGCTAGAGACACGTTGATTTTAATAGTAGGCCTATGGCAGGAAACGATGCAAGCAATTTTGTTAACGTCCGACTATTGTGCACACTTGGGCTAATGCAGACGATGGGATGATTTATAGCGTTTGAAAATGCCAAGCCCTGGCCGGGAATCGAACCCGGGTCCTCGGGGTGAAAACCCAGTACGCTATCAACTAGGCCACCGAGGCAGCTAATATTGCTAGCTGTGCCGTGACAATGATTTTGCTGTATAAAGACACTGTAACGCTGTATGACTTGGTAATTTGAAATTATTTCAATTTTTACAAAAAGTAGACTACTAATATTTACAAAGTTGTTTGATTAACTTTTTTCGTATTTTTTAAAAATGAATACTAATGTTTCTTGATTAATAAAATATGTTTATTATTAAAAGCAGATACATCGAAAAATATTGTTTTCAAAATAGCATACATCCAATTACTAAGTGGCAAAACAAGATATATCAATAAGTTTTAAAAACAAACTAAGATACATCAAAAATAAAAATGCTTTTAAAACAGAAAAGCTTTTGACACTTCTGGGAAGCATTTGTCTATATCACTGACAAATTAAAAAAAAAATATATATACATATATAAACTAAAACAAAGGCCTGATTCAATTTCTTGCATATCCTGAAAAATTTGGTTCAAGTGATGTGCCTTGTTTTGATACCAGACGACTCGTACACAGTTCCCCGAAATGCTTATTGAAGCAGTGTTAAAAGTAATAGTTCAAAGAATAGTAGACTTCACCAGTATATTCTTAATATACAAACCGCTCCGCGACAGCGTTTGTAACTTTTCCGCCAATTTAACTGATAACCGTAATGTTTAAAAAAATTTACAGGGCCAACTTTATTGGACGTTTTATTTTATCCCCATGAAGCCATAAAAATTATGATAGGTTTTGCCGTTCAGTCAGCGTTACAGGAAATTAACAACTACAATCTCAAAACTGAATCAGAACTCATCGTCTTGAAATGGAAACGAATGGGAAAATCTTACACATACGTATTTTGTGCTTTATACAGGTACCATTTTACCAGATTTGAAAACAATCGGCCAATGCGTTTGTTTAAAATTGTTTACACTCGCCATTGTTAAATCTGAGACCGCCATCTTCAAACAGGAGGTAAATAGAAGAAAAATGTTACACATATGTCATAAGGGCTTTATACAAGATATGTTTTAAAACAATAGGTTAATACATTTGGCTAAAACGCGTACAATCATTATTGTAAATCAAATGTCGCCATCTTGAAACGAATGTGAATGGGGAAAAAGTCTTACACATAAATTTTTCGTGCTGTATACAAGGTACCTTCGTACCAAATTTGAAAACACTGGGCCATGCGTTTGGCCAAAATTGCGTAACTCGACATCGTTAAATCAGAGTCCGCCATTTTGAAAAAAAGTAAATGGGGAAAACGTTACACGTACTCATTTGGGCTTTATACAAGGTACCTCCGTATCAAATTTTAAAACAATCGGTCAATGCGTTTGGCCAAAAATGCTTAACAAAAATACACACAAACAAAGGGAACAGATCTCTCTTCCCTCGAACAAAAAAACACTTAATTCGGATATTTTTTGACTGATTCGATTAATTATATCTTATACAAATACAAAAAGCTGTTTCAAAATAGACGTTTATCAAATAGGCCGGCCGAGGTAAGATTTTCTGTCTTGAAAGTAAGACTAGCCAGTGCATTGACCTGGGAAATTCCACATCCCGAGTCAACCCTCATTATCTTGTAGAGGACTAAGTTATTCGGAATGCCAATACTCCTACTTTCTCTTTCCTCCCGATTGTTCTGATCAGTTGTCTAACACTTCCTACACAAAGTGTGCTTACTCATTTTCCTACTCTAGCCTACTCAGTTTACAAGCATAACGGTGACTTCGAAGTGTTTTTTTAAGATTGTTCTCAATGTTCCTTAAAGAATGGTCTCAAAACTTGCCTTATTCTGGATTTCCGTATTTACCAACTTTTCATATATTTTAAAATTCGAACTTTTGTGTAGTTCGATTTTTTAATGGTTCCTTGAGCTTCAGCCGCCTCGGTAACCTAGTTGAAAGCGTACTGGGCTTTCACTCCGAGGACCCGGGTTCGATTCCAGGCCAGGGCTTGGAATTTTCATGCGCTATAAATCATCTCATTGACTGCATTAGCCCATGTGTGCACAATAGTCGGACGTTAAAAAAAAATCTTTGAGCTTTAGAGTCCATTGTGTTAAGAACATTAACTTAAGACCGGGTGGCCACAAAATACGCGGAGTTGCACTGAACGGAGCGGACTATGCATTGAAACACGAATATATTGTGTAATGTAAGTACGGCCACTAAAAACGTAACGGAACTGAGGGGAGTCAAAAGGCGTCGCTACTCCGCTCCGTGCAGCTTTGACTCAGTCTTGGTTCGGTTTCAAACTGACTCCGCTTCCCCCTTCACGTTGACCAAGCCTCTAAACTTATTATTTCTCGTTACCAAGGTTACCGTTGTCTAGGTTACGGTTTTTAAACATAACCGTGTGTGTGTGTGTGTGTGTGTGTGTGTGTGTGTGTGTGTGTGTGTGTGTGTGTGTGTGTGTGTGTGTGTGTGTGTGTGTATGTGTGTGTGTAAATAGTTCATAGAATCGTTTAAGGTAGGGCTAGATATTTTGGTTTAAAAGATACAGTTCTTTAAACTGACTGAGCTCCGCTTCTGGTTGCCGTTCAACTTCGTTCCGCTCAGCTCCGCTACGCTCGTCTCAGCTGAGCTCCGCTCCGCATTTGGTGGCCGCCCGACCTAATGATTCAGTAGGTCTCAGTGAGCGACACGTGGGGAGTGGGACACTTGAATCCGTTGTTTCATGCTGAATAGACGGATATCCGAATAATAAAATAAATGAACCATTATGCATTGCCTAAACGTGACGAACGGCTGCAATAAATGTGTAGGCTTATATAGTGCCAACTGGAATGGCAATCGTTGAAAACACATTGCAATGGAGTGGAGAAAGTATCGCGCGGACCTAAATACTTGTGTAACGTGACCTAGGATACGTGTCGGACTGCTCGAACAGTTGAAGCTAGACAGAATACATTCAAGGAAAATATTTTACAATACTTATAAAACGAATTAACTAAAACAAACCGACGGAAGGACATTAATGTCGACTCAGAAAAATGCTCCTCTTTGCTCATATTAATGTTTTACAATTTTTTTTCTTCTGCGATCATAAATATAGTGCGCACCTATACCGATGTATATTGTACGTGTGAAAGCTATTTTGTAGTGTAATATGTGTGTACATTCTTTGTTTTAATGTTCGACGATATCTTTGTAGTGATAAAATCCCTGATGATGGAGTTACGGCTCCGAAACATGTCGAATTTTGCCTAAGAAGTCTAAGACTGACCAAACAAGGTAACAGAAAGTTATTAAATACTGTAATTATGACTTAGATGACAAAAAAAAATCCAAATCAATTTCCTAATTAGTTACTCTCTGGTCATCATAAGTGCGTGCGTGCGCGCGCGCGAGTGTGTGTGTGTGTGTGTGGGCGTGGTGTGTGTGGTGTGTATGTGTGTGTGTGTGTGTGTGTGTGTGTGTGTGTGTGTACGCCAGCGCGCGTGTGTGTGATGTGTGTGTGTGTGTGTGTGTGTGTGTGTGTGTGTGTGTGTGTGTGTGATGCGTGCGTGCGTGCGTGCGTGCGTGCGTGCGTGCGTGGTGGGTGTGTGTGTGTGTGTGTGTGTGTGTGTGTGTGTGTGTGTGTGTGTGTGTGTGTGTGTGTGTGTGTGTGTGTGTGTGTGTGTGTGTGTGTGTGTGTGTGTGTGTGTGTGTGTGTGTGTTCCTTTAGACGGTCATATCCCTCGTCAGTTCAGTTTCAGACAAACTATCAGTTTTTCCTACGTGAAAAAATTAAACACTGAAAGAAAAACTGAACGGAGCCTGTGACGAACGGACAGACCTGTTTGTTTCATTTCAGTTCTTACAGTTCCTAAGTGTAAACAAGTGCGTCATGTCTCAGTCCGTTCGCTCATATCAGTTCTCTTGAAAATCTTCAATGCGTGGCGCGACTGTAGATATGTCCATGGATCACTATTTTGTTGTCCATTTCATAGTTTATAAAACTTCACCGTGTTTGTGGAACAAAACAGACGCACGTTATCACAATGCAAACGTTATGGAAGCTGCATACACTCTCATATTAAGGAAATACCACGAATAAGATAAAAAAGGCTACAAAAGCGATGGTAAAATCGAAAATTAATAGCCTACGCTCAACTTGTAACAAAGAACTTAAAACCGTTAAAGACAGTGAAAGAAGTGGAGCAGGAATTGGAGAAGTGTGTACAAAGAACTGAAACGAACAAAGAACTGAACTGATCGTGTAAACAGACGTTTTTCCGAACTGAAACGAAACGAGAACGGAAACTGAAACTGAACAGAGAACTGATATGACCGTTTAAAAGACACTTTATGGATGTCACTGATAACTACAAAATTTTTCTAAAGTGGTCTTTGTAGCGGCCCAAGTCCAGGAAAAATTCAGCTGTTAAGACAAAAAATATTTAAAGACAGTTAAGAGGTAAACTTACAAGGATGGAAATATTCTTTATTTTTATTTATCGTTAAATGATACGGTTTTGGTTTCGGAGTGAATTGTATATAATTAGGATTAGGCCTATGACCTATTTTCTTCCGTCTAGTGGTATTTTTCATTCACTTCTTAAAGGCTACCGCGATTTCGAAACCTTACTGTTTCACCTTCAGGTCGTAATACAAAATGTCAATCGTCACAAAGTTAAACATAACATAGAAAGCACACGTAAAAAACACTGAACACAATTACACGGTTTTTATTGAATTTGGTTTGGCAGTGTAACTCGTATGGCATTAAAATCCGGAATGTAACGACATGTTATGTTCAGGAATGAAGCAACATACGAGTTGTGCGTAGTGTTTGGCCAAACCAAATTTAATAAAAATAGTGTAATTGTGTTTAATGTTTTTTACATGTGCTTTCTATGTTATGTTTAACTTTATGACGATTGGCACTTTGTATTATGACTTGAAGATGAAACAGTAAGGTTTCGAAACCGCGGTAGCCATTAAGGGGTGAGTAAATATTTTTTTTTGTTTTTTTTGGTTATTTTAAGGTGAAAAGCATATTAAGGCTATTATCGCCTCCCTAAATGTAAGTTTGAGTGCAAAGTGTTAAGTCGCAAGTGTAGTGTTAGACTCGGGTACCGCGAGGGACGTATAAATCCTCTCAATAGGTGCAACTAATCTGCACCCCCTTACGGGGGGGGGGGTGAGTAAAAAAAATACCACTAGACGAAAGAATATCATAATCCTAATTATTTAAATATGTGGTCCGGTGGCTATGTTGCAGTAATGAATTGTATAGTTTGAACTCAATTAAGTGCGTGATTCAAGGTTAATAAACTTGAGATTTTACATCTCCAATAGTATCATTTGGCCAATACGCTGAGCGTAGGGAACAACACGGAAGGACAACATTGTCATTACTGAGTGATGAGGGATAGCATGGAGGGCAAGCCGCCGTCAAGTGCGAAGATTGATATTGTTCAGTAAACTGCGTAAGGTGACTAGTTATTGGCGGAATTCAAAGGTGATTTTTTTATTGTAGACTTGAAGTTTTAACGCTTGTTGGTTTTTCTTTAGATTGGGATTATTTTTCTAGACGTGTTACTGGTATCAAATATTCTGGAAGGTGATAATGATAAATTAAATTATCTAGTAATTGCTTTAAGAAAATACAATGTATATGTAAAAAAATTATTTTAATACTTATATTTGATTACATCTCAAGACTATTAGTAAGGACTGTAAACATTAAAAAAAATATTTTTAGAATTTTTCATGATTTATAAAAGTTATCTTTCACATATCCGCTGTTTAGTTAATTTAGGTACGAAATAGCAAAATTATTAAATGTTTTGGCAATTTATTGCAATGTTATGATTGTAAATGTATTTTTTATATAAATGTCAAATACTGCATCTATGACGAATAAGATAATTGATCACTGAAGAAAATTAGTTGAGTAGTTCAGACCGCAGGGCGTCAACGTTTCAAATTTTGATACGTTTTTAAATTTTCTGACATTCTTGTTTAGTTTAATAATTTATAACACGTTTTTATTCACTTTTATGTATAAAGCACATATGACGAATAGAATGAGTCGCCGTTAATCAAAATTGGTTAAGTAGTTTAGTCTGTAGGAGCGTCAATGTTTAAATTTCCAAACATTTAATATTTTTGCTATTTTTCAGTCGTAAACGTACTTAATTTTTGGAGTTTTTACGTAAAAATTTATTTTGCAACCAGAACCGATAAAACTAGTTATGGTTATGGTTATGGCTGAGTAGTTTAGGCTGTAAATGTGTCAATGTTGAAGAATGAAAAATTTGTTAAAAGCACTATTTTAAAACCGTTTCCCTTCGCTTTGACTCTACTTGAAAATTTTATGTTTAATTTTTACCGCTTTGTTAAGTCTCTTAATGTTTTCGTACTGACAATTTTATAACAGTTTTTGTTTTTAGGTTATGCATAGCTGAAAATTGGTACAAGCTTGAGTGACTTGGGGGGGGGCGGAACGCTACCACGTTCCTTGATAAAGTTGCCAGACATCGTAAAAATTTCAAGCTGTAAGACTTTACCCTCACAAAGAAACAAACAGAAAGTGAATTCATAAATTCTGCAAAATCACTATGTTGGTTTTTAATTATTAATAATGATAGAAACACATTTAATAATATTACCTTGCAAATTAAGTTACTGTATTCGAAAATTTAAACGCTGTAAAACACTTTCCTGCGTGTTGTTTATTAATGAATTCATAAAGCATATCGTACATTTAAACTGCGTAACCTATCTGTCCTCCCCTCTAATTCAACACGTTAGATGGGAAAATTAAAAAAAAACATTATAACCTTACTTCGGATCAAAGCAAAAACAATTTTCCTCAAGATTTCACGATATTATACGCATTATTGTATTTATGATCCTTACAAAAGCGTCTTTTTAAAATTTTAGAAATAATTTTAGAAGTTTTTTTTTACGCTACTCGAACTTTTCCAGTGTGAGCATCAAATACACTTCAAACGTATTTGAAACGTATGCTACAAAATGTACAGTCCGCGTCGAGGCAGTGCAGACGACACTGATACCAGCACTCGTTAGCTATATTTGAAATAACATTTGAAAGACTAAAGACTTACGTGCGACTCAAAGTACGTGCTTTGAAAGCTTGTATTTGATTATTATATTGTGTTTTCAATGATCATGTTATTTGAAAATTTATAATAGTGATAATATTAATTTTGACTCAGACTTCAAACTTGGAAAATGAACCACTTTGAAGATACCAGATATGATTTTGGCGAAACGTTGGAAAAAGTTTTCTTCTAGATGGGTCGGATAATTTACATAATTTGTACGGATGGGTTACAATAATTTTCATTTTAATCATATTTTTTCTACCGTGATATATATATATATATATATATATATATATATATTTCCAAATAGGTTACTACTCCACTACGTTTTGGAGCCTAAGGACCATACAAATAAGGCTTATGAAGTGAAGCAGATATTTTATCTGGTGGTGCCAGGCTTAAACCTAATGGAAAAGTAATGGATTTTACCATTAAATATTTTAACACCATCGGTAAACAACGTTTTGCAAAATTTTGGTTTCGTAACTGCAAGAAACTGTAACCTTACACTATAGCTGAATTAAAGCGTTCTGAAACATCATATTATAATTATATCCACTGATTTACTAATCGCTTTACAGTTCCAAACGCCCTTCCAA
The DNA here is from genome assembly GCA_022606455.1 of Callitettix versicolor. Classification (NCBI taxonomy): domain Eukaryota; kingdom Metazoa; phylum Arthropoda; class Insecta; order Hemiptera; family Cercopidae; genus Callitettix; species Callitettix versicolor. The sequence continues at coordinate 27,874,235 of CM040182.1, forward strand.
ATGACTTTTGATTGTTTCCTAAAGTCTACATTTGTTGTTTTTTTTAGCATTTTAAAGACAAAATTCTAAGTTAAATTCTTCCTGTTGAAAAATTCGAAAAAGTAAAAGTTAGAACAAATTAAATTTGCCGTCTGAACTGATGTGTTTTGATCAAAATTTTGCAACTAAATATATTAAGGAGAAAAAATTGAGTTAAATTTATCATTAGTCTTACGGGACATCGATACGATTCTTATTGTTACCAAATTTTTGATATATATATGCGCACGCACAAGCACGCGCGCGCGCGCACACACACACACACACACACACACACACACACACATATATATATATATATATATATATATATATATATATATATATATATATATGCACAAGCACGCGCATATGCCCACACACACACACATATATCACTCATCACAAAATCTCCAAAACTACATAGCTTAGGAACACCAAATTCGGTACAAACATTCCCAGTGTATAAGTGCATATTGTTTACAAAAAATATACACCTAAAAGGGTAGAACTCTATGTTTTATCTCTGTATCTCCGGATTCAAAAGACGTAGACAGCTTAAATGTGGTACACGGTTTTACCTGAGGTTTTTAAAATTTTCAAGATGCACGAAAAAGGGTTTCAACAACTCTACCACAAAAAAGTAAATTTAAAATGTTGAATAGCGACCGCTAAAATTTGGTTTGAATGATTCTTTTGAGTCCTTCAGGGACAAGATTTTGGCAAGAGGTAAAGGAGATAAAATAGAATAAATGGTTGTATAAATAAATGTGGTGTTTATTGAAAATGATTGAAATTTTAGTACGTTTCATTATGAAGTATTTATGCACATGCAAGATCCTAAGGACTTCGGAGCTGAACAATAGTACTCTTTTTAACTATCTAACTTCTTGATACAAGTCGACATATAATGCCTTACAATTTTTAAAAGATTAATAAACGTTAGAAGTTATTGGAATGAATATTATGAAAATATTATTATGAAACTATTATGAAAATATGATAATAAACTCACTTTTCGTGAGAGTGACTATTTACTTTAAAGTATGTAGTATTAGTACTTATATATATATATATATATATATATATATATATATATATATATATATATATATATATATATATATATATATATATATATATATATATATATATATATATATAAAAGTATATTTTGTACTAAGTACTACAGAACTAAGTATTTGTATCATTTTTTAAACGAACAAAATTGTTACAAATCACAGATTTTGTTTCGAGCACGTGAAAGTCGTAGAATCGAGACTGCAGTTACTGCTGTAAGCGCCGTAATACCGGTCCCTCGTCTTCATTAGTCTAACATAAAGTTTGGACGTTAAAGAAAACAAATTGTATTTGATAAAATGCTATTTTTTGTTGTTATTTTAAGGCGAAAAGCACATTAAGGCTATTATCGCCTCCCTAAATGTAAGTGTTAGTGTAAAGTGTTAAAGTCGTAAGTGTAGTGTTGTAAGTGTAAGTGTGTGTTAGACTCGGGTACCGTGAGGGACGTCTAAATCCTCTCAATAGGTGCAGCTAGTCTGCACCCCTGCGGGATAAAATGCTATAATGAAGTAGGAAAGTTTAGGTACTAAAAAAGGTATACGGAATTAAAATTACATAAGCCTACGCTATAGTATGCAATTTTTTGTTGTTCTGTATTTATACATTTACTTACTTATAAATTTGTTAAGAAATCTCCCTTCTTCGGGTTTGTTAGGCAATACATTGAACTTGACCAAAGCGCCTCCGTCCTCGTCGAAACCCCTCGGCGAGATCTTCAACATCGCACTGGGCAAGTTTATGTCTAAATCGTGCGTGACGAGGTATTTCACTGCACGGCCGTACAAAACATCGGTAACATCTTCGATGTTGGAAGTTCTGTTTTCGGAAACAGAACCGTCCTCTTCGCGTAACCCCTCTACACTTTCCACTTTATTAATGAATTCCGTAAATTCTTCGTTCGTCTCGAGTTTTTCCGATTTTCCTTCACGTTCACTGACCGCGTTCACTTCTTCACTGTATTTGTTTTCGTTCTTTACGAAGTATATGTTATCCGTAACACGGAAGTCCGTGTCCAGGGTGTTCTCTAAGTAACCGAATACTTTGTTCTCGACACACGCGAACGTAGTCCTTTTCCCGCATTTCTCGAACAGTCCGTTCCACAGCTCGTTATCACCGTACACACTGCTGTTGTACGCGGTCGTATCACTGTCTATCTCCGGTAGCGGAGTTTCGGACGCGTAGCACGTAACAGCCACGTAAACGTAAACGCAAACGCGACACAGAATGTGCGAGTATTTATTACGAGTCATGATTGCTGGATAAGGATGTAGGCCGGATCATCAGATCACTTCATGTTGGTTGCACAACCTTCTCCGCGAGAAGTCGACTCCACTCTGAAGTAAGCTAACGTGCTCTTTTTAGGTTACTCCTCTTTTTGCTGCCTCCTCTTCTCCTCCTCCCCGTCCCCTCCTCCTAGTGCAAAAGGCGGTCACCGGCGTCAACTTTGACATGTCTTGTAACGTCATGGCTACTAGAATTTCTGGAAATATTTTTTTGGTTGTTTAATTTATGGCACGGACTCTGACCCGAATCGGGTAGGATATTCGACGATTTCGTTCGGCCCTTTTTAGAAGAAGGAAAACAGGTGTCGAGGGAATCGTTTCAGGAAATCTACACGCCAAATTTAATAAAACCTGATTGTTGGCTTCGGCGAGCTCAGCGTATCGGATCCTTTTGTGCGAAGAAAGTTTTCGAGGCACATAATCAGGACCGAATCGCTTTATAATTTAAACATTTATAATTTTGCGCATGTTTGTCCGAACGTCTTACGCATGGTTTTTCTTCCTAAACTGTTAAAAATAATCAAAAAAATTAGCTTGCAAACCTCCAAACAGACCAAACGTAACCGTTATAAACCATTTTTTATTTCTAAAATGGGCAAGGCTGGCTCGAAACAGCGATACATTCCAACCCTGGGACGGCGAATTTCGTGATAGTAAAATTTTAAGCGAAGGTAAATTTTATATATCGGAATATAATTCAGGTCAAAAGGAGATCTTAAAATATAGTGAACAGCATCAGTCGACTTAATTAATACAAGTCAATATAACGAATTTGTATTCAATTTGTGAGAATACAATCTAGTCTTTTAGAAATCTAATGAATTACAATAATACATTTCTTCAGATGTTGGACAGACACTAACTGTTCCCTGACCTAGGCTTTATGTAGATTTTTGTTTAATGTTAGGCCTACTTTTGTTTGCTTTATATATGCGTAGCTTCAAATTAGTGGCCTACAGAGACAGGGATGAATTCAGCCAGGACTACAGGAACGGACAAACCAAAATGACCTAATCTTTTAACTCAACTACTCCGCTAACTCGTGGTGAAATACGTAGTTGTGTAGTTCGTCCCGCAATCAGCGCTCCTAACGGCTTCTTATGAAACTACATCAACTGCAATAATATGCAGAATAATCGAAATCAACTATTACCGTGCGTTGTCCAAGTAATAATGATGATTGGGCGTACATGGCGCCTTCCACTACAGTTAGAGATGGCATTTTTTTTTAAACTATGATGTTACGATGTATCAAAGTACTATTTGAAGAACATTGTTTTTTTTTAAACAGTGATGTTACGATGTATCAAAGTACTATTTGAAGAACATCGATGGCGTTAAAATATCGGGACGAAAACGTCGATGTTTTTTAGGACTTTTAAAATAAGACTATTAAACATGTAATTGAAATCATTCATGTAATCAAGTAGCGTAGAAAATTAATTATATTATCATGATGTACACACACACACACACACACACACACACACACCTAGTCTTTTAAATCGCAACGAGCTTTACGTTGTGAAATATTTTTTCGTCTAATTTAGATTAAATAATTCCAAAATTAGTTTCAAATATAGTGTAATATTAAAACTTAAATTTAATAAAAAACCCTACATTAGGTAACATATATAATAGGTAGGATCCTTTATAGCAATAACTACAAAGATTAGATTAGAATTGATTAAAGACTAAAGGAAGGGATAGTACAACCTCAGGCACTGCGATCGACTAACATATTGTGCAACTAAACCTCTTAAAAATACCTAGTCCAGCAGATTGGTGCCCTTAATAAGTTCCAGCAACCCACTAACTAGCTCACTCTGCGAAGATTTCTAGGGTCTGGAAAACCAAAAACCGTTAGCCCCCTACTGGCAAGAGCCTCACAATCATAAATTATGTGACCTGCAGTTTCCTCTTCTTTCCTGCACAACCTACACACGGTTTCTCCGTGGTATATACCTATACTGTTCATGTGCACCCTCAGACCACAGTGCCCTGTAATGTGCCCTATGATCCTCCTGAGTTGTGCTTTGCCCAGGACATCTGCTGCCCCTTTGAAGTTCCAAAAGGAACTTTGCTTAAGAGACGTTTACTATGGGAATGCCCATAAATGCTATCCCATCTTACCTGGTGTTGATTAGTAATCACCTATTAATAGCAGATCTGGCCTACGATAGAGAGATCCCTAAAGCCGGCTGACGTTCGAATAACTACAAAACAATAAGTTGCTTTTTAATTAGCTTCTCTCTAAAACATACAAATTTACTGTAATTTACATTAAAAAACAATTTTTAAGCCATCTTTCAAATTAATCGACTGTAATTTTTATTCCCTGAAAAATGCCGTAGCAAAGCACGGGTAGCTAGTGTTTCGTATAGCGTCTTTTTATTTTTCAGGGAATAAAAATTAGGTTAATTAATTTGAAAGTTGATTTAAAGATTTTATTTTAATGTAAACTACAGTAAGTTTGTGTGCTTTAGGGAGAAAGTTTTGTTATTAAGAAAAAATGTCTTTATTTGTTGAATATAGTATTTTTTCCGAATTATTGGCAACGTTACAGCCAGATTGTTGAGCTAAAGCCCTAAATACCCACCCCTGGAATTAAGATATTTTAACCAGAAAATTGACATTTTACATGAAAAAACCATATATTTGTCTTGTCGGTTGTTTGGACGGCTAAAGTTCGTTGAAATACCCTCGTAGAAAATTTCTAGTACCATACCCTTGTTCCGTAACGTATTCACGAGTTTCATGTTGATTGTCTAGAAAACAAGCATGTGTTATTATAAAAATTGTGCTTAACAGAGGTAAATGCCCACTAACGACTATGGCGCATGCCCCACCAATCAGTTTCCCCCTCAAAATTTGATAACTTTCTATACCACACTTCAGTGGCAAAAAGGTCTTTACTATGTTTTATTTTTTGCTCGATCGATTTTTTAAAAAAAAAATGTAAGGTACAAAATATCAAATTTTATTTTTTATTCTATTGAATATTAGCTTCACTTCATTAGTTTAGAACAAAATATTTTTTATATTTGATTTTTTGCAGTTTTAAAATAGTTATGATAGAAATAAATTTTGCCCCCCCCCAAAAATGTTGATGGTACATTTTTTGCGCCATGTGCTCCTGCCTTGGCACCTCTGGTAAAATAGTTAAAAAATAAATACCACTTAAAATCACTGTTCGCCCATCTGGCTTGTAGACTAGGATCTATTTCACAGTGCGTGTGCTTAATTATGCCCAAAGCAGTTGCTAGATCCGCATTCTTGAAATCTATAGTTCCCAATTGCAATAGAGCCTAGGCTACATTTGGGCATTGCGCAATATATTTCGACACTCTAGTTCCGGGGAATAGTTTAGGTTACGGGGACACGTCCTAGAGTCCTAGACCATGTTCTTATTAAAAACATATTATTAGTTTTTCACAGATTTTATGTAGTGGTAGCAGTAGTCGGGTACAGAATAATCTGCAGTGGTATTTATTGCAGTTTGTTGTATTGTTAATTTTAACTTCTAATTCCTTCATCAGCCTCTCGAAAATGTGCCAAATCCTGAAACCAGATAAAACTTTAAAACTAGGCGATGAAGAGGCCTTGGTAAACACCTAGACAGAGCGCATAATTAAAACTGGTTTTCATTTTCACCACTTCGATACAGTGTTCGTTCTGTTTTAGTTTTTAACATAGACCTAAACTTGTAGTCTTAGGGGCGTATTACACTATCATAGAAACAACAAATTTCTTTGATCAAAGATCTTTGATGAAATAAATTCGACTATTCTTTGATTACTGTCTAGCCCTTTTATCAAAACCTGATGAATTTTTGACTTGTTGTAATCCTCAACGATAATTTAAGTATAACCTCAAAATTTTGTCATTTCTTGTTTGTGTCACATTGTTCCTTTCGTTGTATTCAGTTTAAAACGAAATTGTCATGACTTTTGATGCAGTAAAAACATTAATTCTACAATATAAAATAAGAGTGTTTGTGGAATGTCCACACTAGTGCTTGCAATACAGAGATTTAAAATACACTCCTTCTTAAAAATGCTTTTTAATCACGATCTTCCAAATGCAGTTTTTTAATAATAGTAGCCTTTACACCTACTATCTTTCTCCTTTGTATCTATGGTGGGACACAAACTCGTGTTTTAGTTTTCCTCTCTTTTTATTTAGCAGCGCAAAACAAGATAAATGCTTAATGCAGCAGTATAACAAGTCAACAATTCGGTCCATTACAGCTACTGTACTTAAATAAACATAACCCCAAAATATAACCAGCTGATTAATGAAATTGACGAATGTAATATATTTTCTTCGATACAATTTTGACAAATATTTGAACACGATAGCCTATATGGTGAAAGTCTCATCTAATATTTAACAAATATTTCACAAATATCTTTGATATTGCCTCTTATGTTAGCGCAAGTTCAAAAATATTAGTAGTTCAGAGACAAGTATACCTCACAGTACATTTTTAATTAATATACAACCTTAACAGCGCTCCACCACAGCGCTCCACGACAGCGTTCCACCACAGAGATCCACGACAGCTTTCCACCACAGCGCTCCACTCAGCGCTCGTAACTTTTTCCACCCCTTTAACCGGTAACCGTAATATTTACGGAAAATGTTACTGTAAATAACTTTATTGGAAATTTTAAGCTTTCTCCATGTAGTGATCAAAATTATGATAGGTTTTGACGTTCGGCCAGTATTACAGGAAATAACCATCAACTGCACTCTCAACGTTGAATCAGAGCCCTGAATATTGAAACGGACGTGAATGGAAAGTATCTTAAGTATAGGTCTTTGGGGCTTTATACAAAGTACCTTCGTACCAAACTTCAAAACACCTTCGGCCAATGCATTTGATTAAAACTGCTGACACTCGCTATCGTTAAATCAGAGGCCGCCATCTTGAAATGGGAGTAAATGAAAAACCATCTTACACATAAATTTTTTGGGCTTTATGCAAGGTATGTTCGTACGAAATTTCACAACAATCGGTCATTGCATTTCGCCAACACTCGTCATTGTTAAATTAGAGGCTGTCATATTGAAACAGAAGAAAATGAGGAAAAATTTTACATAGGCTATACTTCATTTGAAAACAATCAGTCAATGCGTTTGGCAAAAACTGTTTAACAAACACTGAAACCAAATGTCGAACGGTCGAGTTAAAAAGCGCTTCGCTCGGTCAGTTACACAACAATGTTTCGTTTAACTGTGGCACGATTATATTGCTACTGAGTGGAACTGGCCAACCCTAACTTGTGCTTAATGTGAGATTTGATAATCTGCTTATAGGCCTACCGGTATCTTTTGTTTCATTATCTTGTTGATCCGACTCTTTAATCTGATTTAAACTCTTTAATCTGATAATTTGTTGATTAGTTAATCTGTTATTTGAAAGCAAAAATAAACAACATGGAAATATTGCTCATTACTACCATGAAAGATTGAACAGTTACCACTCTTTGATTGATTTTATAAACTGTAACAATTAAACACTAACTGTAAGTGGACCAAGGGGAGGGTCGATATGAATGTGCACACTTTTGAAAAACTACTTGAAAATAAAAAAAATATAGTAAAAATATCTTGTGTCAGAAAACATTTATTTTACATACTCTATCCGTTTAAAACGTTAGCATTTTTCCCCATATGCGGCAAAAAGTAAGACGTGGATATTTTTTGCCCCACCCTTGGTCCAACTTATAACCCAAATAAGTAACTGTTTCGAAAATAACTTTATTTTATAAAGTTCTGTTACTCGTGTTATTTTTATAAATTTCCTATATAACAATTACTATTGTTATTGTTTTCCCAAATGTATATGTATTGTACTTTTTAACTGTCACAATTGGTACACCTGCAATTTTTGACTCTGTGCCAAGTGTTGTGCATTATCTGTGAAGGAGACGATAAATAAACTGTTCAAAACAACTATTGTTTGTTGTTGTTGTGACAAGTAGCCTATGTATGTGCGAAACAACAGTGAAAAGTCAAATATTTGTTGCAATTTTAAAACAGATCCGGAATTATCAGATTAGATCAGCACGTAGAGGAATGTAAAACTGATAAACTCTGCTAGCTATAAGTTTTTTGTAAAATATAAATTTTATTTTTAGGAAAATTTAATTAAATGTATTTCTTTAGTAGATAATATATTTTCTATAATTAATATTAGTTTTATAAATAAAATATATCAAAACTCTGGTTTACAGAGTGAACATTTTTTAACCTTCTCTTGATCCTGGGTTCAGCCGCCTCGGTGGCCTAGTTGATTAGCGTACTGGGCTTTCACCCCGAGGACCCCGGATTCGATTCCCGGCCAGGACTTAGCATTTTCATACGCTATAAATCATTCCATCGTCTGCATTAGCCCCAAGTGTGCACAATAGTCGGACGTTAAATAAAAAAAAAAAAAAAAAAAAAAAAATTGATCCTGGGTGTTACTGATTTTTTTTAAGGCGAAATCACATTGAGGCTATTATCGCCTCCCAAATGTAATTTTGAGTGTAAAGTGTTAAAATCGTAAGTATAGTGTTGTAAGTGTGTGTGTGTGTGTGTGTGTGTGTGTGTGTGTGTGTGTGTGTGTGTGTGTGTGTGTGTGTGTGTGTGTGTGTGTGTGCGTGCGCGCGCGCGCGCGCTTTAGACTCGGGTACCGCGAGGGACGTCTAAATCCTCTCAATAAGTTCAGACTTACCTCGTCCATCTAGAGTTAATAGTTAATTAATTAATTAATTGTTGAACATTAATTAATAACTAATTGTTAATTTTAACCATTATAGCAAAAACGTTAAATTGAAATTTTGGCCGGAGTTGTTAAAATTTCCCGTTACCTCACTGCTCACTAAATTCCCTCGCGATGAGCGGCCACTAAAACTAGCTCTCGCCCAAGTGGCCGGACAGGTCCGCTGCCTGCAAGTCGTCCAACCCAGTGACATACAACTGGCGACCTTCATCTCCCTTGCTCTCCTCTCCTATCAAATATTGCACGTACTTTCTCACACAGCCGTTGCGTGACTACCTTAACAATTGCCAAGGTTTAATAAGAGGACATTTTTGATACTTTATGATATATATTATTTCTCGAGTCAACATCCCTTTTTCTCAGCACATACTATTCGTACAGGCATAAATGAGGTACCTTTAGAAAGATTTTTTAACCGGCTTCTGACATTGCAAAACGATTTTGCACTAAAACTTACTGTTCGTGGAAAATTTTAACATAAAAGACACTTAACTGTCATAGGCAAAACGGCATCATAAATCGGACAATGTTTTGTATATTTTACGAAGTTAACTTATTAGTCACAAATAGACAATGCCATTACAAATACCACATTTTTGCATAGAGTGATTAGAACAATTTCAATATTTACTTAAAAGTCATTAAACTTATATGTTATGTGGCTCTACTGACAGTCCCCTATCTCTGCCCGTCGTACAAGCCAGGACAAGCATTTCGAATACGAAACACATGTTTTGGACACTGTTTTTACACAAATATATTGGTGATTTTTCCTTCCATTGTATGTTTATCTATTGTTAGTTCGAACTTCATAAAATACGAAGTACAATTAAAATGTCAAAATACAGTTTGAGGTTATTGTAAACTTTGTAGTATGCAGGTAAGAAGCAAACATTTGGCATTTATTTACTTATTTGTATTTGAATATTACGATTTCTCATTACACCTCTCTTTAACAACAGGTTAATGTAAATATTACTGTCGATGCCAGTCATAAATTTGTGATTATTATTTCAAATCGATCGTTTTTCGATTTATTTTCGAAACATGTTTCCCCCTCTTTCCAATTACTGCCCTCACCCCAACGACTACTCTTATTCAAAAAGCAGTTTACTTAAAACTTTCATAGTGCGAAATTTCTCACGGGTCCCCTGCTTTTATTTTAGACGCGCTCGATAATTTAATATTTTGTCATTCTCTTATTATCATCACCCAAAGTGTAAATCTGCGAGAAATATCCCTAGGGTTACTAAACATTCTGGAAATCCCGGCGTTCCGAAAAATAGTTTCGGGACGCTTTAATGTCCCGCATTTGCAATTTTGTCTAGTTTTTTCAAATCTGGTGTGATTATAAAATTGGTTATTCAGAAATGTATCATTACGGATCTTTAAAACAATGCTTTTAAAACAATAACGGGCAAAACTTTTCTTTTGAAAGATCCGGCCCAGTCAGATCAGATCACTAAAACGATGCGGCTCAATACTCGTATATTCAGATCATTCGGCTCAGTGACGTCACACGGCTCAGCTTAGTGACGTAAGTCGGGTGCTTATTGAAGAGCCGTGAGAACTGAAGTCGGCAAATTCGCCCGTGCGTGAAGGGGAAATTGTCTTTCTTTTGTCTGTATCTATGGTTGTGTGCTTTCAAGTTGTGATTACAGTGCAAGTTTACAGTATTATCTGCATTACTAAATGTACTGTTGTGAGCTAATTGAGTGCCTTTACTTTTTTATAATTTATAACCGATAATTATAATTATTTGTATTATGTGTACATTTTACTGCACTTTTCACATAATACAGGGTTTTCTTTATGGTGACATTTTTCTTATGAGTGTCGGAGTTAGCTTACATTATTAATTTTTAAAACTGAATTATTCCGAAACCAGTCAAAAATGAGTAAATGACAAATAGTAAAAGTTTTTTTTTTTATTAAATTTTCCTAATTAACTAAAAGTGTTAATAATATATTTATATTTATTAACATTAATTACTCAATATTGAATAATTTTTGCACCATGACTGCAATTAATATTAAATTAATTCTATTGTTTTATTTAGATTAATAAGTTAAACAAAAAATTGATTCTTATACACGTGATTAATATCTATACTTAACCACTCTTAACACTGTATTAACACAAAATATCAATTTTAACAGATCACAGATCAATTGATCTGAAAGTCTGAACTGAACTGTCTCAGCTCAGCCGTGACGGTAAAATCAGATCGACTAGAGCCGTGACGAATTCGGCTCACCAAGTGATTCGGCTCATAAGCTAGCAGATCTCAGATCACCGAAATGAACCGGTTCGCTCATTTGTCGCCTATCACTACAGTAGGTGTACAAGCTACTCTTGACTTTTTTTTTTTTGCTTAACATCCTCCAGGGAGGTTCTCCTGTAAGTTGAATCTTCCACCCAACTGCCCCCGACAAAATTGCATTAATTCATCAGTGAATCTATATGTAGTACGGTGCCAGATACGGTAACCGGAAAATACATATTTGTTTCCGCGCATACCATGTTAGTTAGGTTATGAAAAGTTTCTAACCTAACGTCCATGATAGTAGTGGAAGTTTTCACCTTTTTTGTTTTCTGGCTTTATTTGACACATTATTAAAAGGGCCAAAACGAAGTCATACGCTCAACTAGTAGGAATTTACAAGGGGTTGTTTAAATACATTAAACAATTATGTATCTTTCTATTTTTATTCGAAGGTTTTTTTTACTGTAAAGAACCTTTGTAACTTGAAACAGTATAACATTCGTTTGAAAGTTATTAAAATGTATGGTCTAGATAAAAAATCTACGATTACAAAACCTTATGCTTAATCTGTGCTCAGCCGTTCCTCTCCGATTCTACTGAATTAACATCACACGTGAAGAGGCTATTAAAAGTTCATTTAAATAATAGTTAAGCGTGTTTTTGTAAAAATTTAGACCTAACGTATTTATTATAATTAAACAACCAATTATCCGACCGCAGGCGTACTCACACACACACATGCACACGTGCATTCGCGTGTTTAAAAAAACCTGATTTTATTTTAAACAGTTCGTTCTAATTTAGAGCTTGCCTAGTAAAATATTATATGTTATTAGGGTATGCAATGGTATAGTTGAAAATTTAGTCGATTCGGTTTACTTCTTAAATTTTAAACATTGCAATTTTAACTTCTCTAAATCTCGGCCAACGTCAAATTATGATTCATAATTTATCTTGGAAAAATCAATTAGTGTTTGAAAAATTGTTTTCCATTTTTGAGTCAATTTCAGTGGACGAAAGGGGAATATGGCTCCAAAATATTCTCCTACAAGTAACTCCCTGAGCTGCAGAATTGTCAAAACTTCAGATTTTAACAAAATCCAAATAAGCCGTATACGTAGTTAATTAAAAGTGGACTACGATAATATAATTTTACATACTAAATTACATGTGCACTACAAACGTTCTAAGCCCCGCAGGGGGGGGGTGAGAATAGCTGCACCTATTGAGAGGAATTAGACGTCCCTCGCGGTACCCGAGTCTAACACACACTTACACTTATAACAATACACTTACGACTTTAACGTTTTACACTCACACTTATATTTATGGAGGCGATAATAACCTTAATGTGATTTTCGCCTTAAAAAAAAAGTTCTAAGAGTCTTCTCAGGGATACCTAGCTACCTCCTCGTGTCCAACCTTAATCGCGGATACAGAGCTCTGTGTGGGCGAACCAAATTTCCCTAGCTATTCGAGGAAACAACACGAGTTACAAAGTAAAATAGAATGAGCGAGATCTTACCGCTCAACGAATGTAATAGCTGGCCAAGTGGATCACACCATCCGTGATAAGGGTCAAGGAAAAGAAAAACTGAAAGGGAATGAATAGAGCGAACATCTCAGTAACTACTATCTTTGATTAGTAGTGGAGGGAATTAACCACCTTAAATACTCACCAAATTATAGCCTTTATGAAGAAACTTGGGCTGAAGAAGATGCCGTAACTGAGCAAGGGACACAATACATACACAAATGTCGCAGTGCAACAATAACCCTAAAAATTTATTCATTCGTTATGTTAGCAGAGACGGTTTCGAACCACCTTTTAAACTAACACGTAAACTGTGCTTTTAAATATTTTTTAAAAATTCTGTTTAGTTTTCTTAGTTGTTAAGACCTTCTGGATTTATTCAGCATCGATTGTCCAGCAACAACGTCCACATTTGAGGGGCGTAGGCCCTCGTAAAACTTTGGCTATAAGCTATAAAGTATCCTCGTCATAACTTTATTTCTGGAGGAACTTATTTTTGAACATAACCTGTAAATATTAAACATTTTATATTATTGAGAAAGAGTACTTTTTTGTAAGCTTTGTGACCGAAAAATTATTTTTACTAAGTAAATTATGAAATAAATAAATTATTTCATTAAAAAATAATTAATGAAAATTAATTAACATTAAATACATAAATTTTCACTAAATAAATTATCATAAATAAATTATGATAAATAATCTCACTTAGTTGAATTTTACTTTATACATTAGCAAACAAAAATACATTAAAAGTTTAAACTTTTCCGATTTAAGAAGTACAGCATTTACATATTTAATCTGCGAACTGTACAGAATTTAAAACATCCCAATTGTCAAGAAATTGGATACTTTAATTAAAATTTTGTTTGACGATTTAAAAGCCAGTAGTACAAAACTTTCCAAGAAATCAACTTCCATCCCGACTAGAAGCAGAACGATGTTGGCTGGTTAATCTAGCATTCTAGTCCTGTGATTGTAAAGTTATATCGCGGGTACAAATAAATAGTCTACAACATTAAAAAAAATATATTTAACAACAATTAAAATATATTTACAACAAATTAAAAATATATTTTCGAAGTTATATTGGTATTCTGTGTGCCACTTGCTATCCGGATATACGAGTAAATAAGGTCTGCCGACATTTGAGCAAAACGAAACTTGTTTCAAAAATTGATCCCAAAATACTCTTCGTGGGAAGTATGTATAATAACCTACCGAAACCGGTATCGACACACTTTCACAGCGGAGCCATACATTTTTTTTTGTTTTTATGTACCGGGCAGAATGTAGGGCAAAGCAAGACTCGGACGGCAAATATGGTTCGCCCGGTGTTGCCCTGCTTCCTGGGAGATACAGGATCTTTTAAGTGTTCTTGTTATTGTCCGTAAAATGTAATTTGGTAAGTGTAATAAAACGTAAAAATGGAATAAAATTACTCGAGTAGACTCCTATTTTTGATATATATATATATATATATATATATATATATATATATATATATATATATTGTTCTATATATAATTTACATTTTATATAGGCTATATTTCATAATTTTCTGATTTACGCAGACAATTTCCTCAATAATTTGTTTTACTGTTATGTTAACAATAGACGTTTACACAAGGCACCATCTATGAACAAACCAGGTAACTAGGCTATGTAGAAGTTTTACCAATTTTTTTTTCAGCTGAAGAATTAGGTTTTCTAAAATGAAAAATCAACTGATTGTAATTGAATGTTTTAATAGCTTTATTTAATGCACGTTTTAACGATTATAACTATCTGTAAATTGCCTCTAATTATAAATACAGCGTTCTTTTTTTTCTTTCTTTATTTTTTTTTTTTACATTGAAAATGTTTAATCTCAACAACAACCAGTTAAATTCTAAAGTCACAGCATATATTATTAAAACACCAACAATAGCACAGAACACAAATTTCAGCGAAATATTTATCTCTGTTACAATAATTGATTACCTAAGACTTACATGTAACAATCTGAAGCACATTAACGGTAATTGGCTACAATAGTCTACAATTACAATTAATTGTAGACTTTGCTTCCACTGCCTTTTTGATGGCCGGTGAAATAAACTGTATTAAAGTGATCATAATAAACATAATGAATTTATTATGTTATGGTAATGTTGATACGCTGTAACAAATCTCATCATTGAAGGAATGAACAATATGATTTTTTATTAATGTGGGCTTTCTTAGGGCCTACAAACTACAAGTTAAAAAGTTTAAAGTGACTGGCTTTGTATTTATTAAAAGTAACAATTATAGTGTTTAGTAAATTTGGCAACTGTTTTAATTTTCTGCATACCAGCGGTTTTAAATTCTGTCATCACAAGCAGTATTTATGAGTATTTCCTTTCTATCTTTAACAGTGTTGTTATATTGACTTTTTCCAAATTATCTGTCAACTGATTGACTACTGCAACAGAAATTAATTCTGTCATTTTTTCAGTGTGATCTATTTTGCTTGTAAAATGTAAAGCAATCTATAGTTTTAATATTTTTGAATAAAACCAGACTTGTTTTACTGTATATTTATGTAATTTGTAATATTTATGTAATTTCCATAAATTACAATATAGTCAAATAGAAATTCTGCAATACACTAATATTACAGTTATTTTATCCTTTTTGTAATTGCTCTTGTCTTAGACCTATTTAATATATTTACCCTTGTTTAAAATTTGACATGACAAAAGGGCCAACTAAAATTTGAAGTTGTAAGTAGTTCTTTTCTTCATTGTTAATCCTTGTACTCACAGTAGGGTAATTATAGTAGTTATTATGATAATATTAAACTCTGAGCAATCTAGTAAAATAAAAATTAGCACTTTTTATAGTTAAAGCCTTTTTTGAAAGTGATATTACTTTGGTTTAGACATAAATTCAGAATTTTCATTTTGGGGGAGCAAGGTTAACTTGGGTCTGAAACATAGATAAAGTGGATCACAAACACAAATAAAAGCTTTATGTTTTATAATCTAATCAGTAAATACTTTGTGCTTTTATGCAAAACAAAGTCTTCTATTTTTGTTTGAATTAATTTTATTACTTCAGTAGTAAAGAATATTAACATTATTACTTTTAAAGAACCAAAGAAGAGCCTTTCTTGGCAAATTGTATTTCTACAATGTTTTAAAATTTTGTAGATATAAAAATGAACTTTTATGGACAGCAGAATTCATGAGAAATCAACCAAAATTTTATTTATTTTTTAAAATTTCAGACAAGGGAAAGTTTGAAGCAAGTCTCATAAATTATCTTTGCAAAACTTCTATTTTATATGTTAATATTATTTAAAAAAAACTTCCTTAAAGGTATTGGGGGGGGGAACAATTGCTCCCTTTGCAAACCCCCAAATTATGTATGTGTATTTTAGTAATAATTCTTACTTAAACAGAATGTGATCTCCATGGCCTCCCCATGAAGTTTTGGGCCTGGGATTCAAAATCTAAAGTCGGCCCCTTATTATGGTTTATGTGTTTTTTTATAAAGTAGAAAAAATTGATCACCCTACGGGCTAGAATAGGTTTAATTTTATTTATTTATCGTCTGATAAAATTAATTTTTACAGTTAACAAATATTTCTTAATTTTTTTCTAACATACCTCATAAAAAGTAAAGTCCTGCAGAGCCTGAGCACAGGACCCTCCTATATGGAGCCATGATTATCTTAGTGAAATATTTTAAATTTTGCTGAGGTTATGTGATCCTGATGGTACCAGGGTATAATTCCACTACCCCCATAATAGTTACCCCTTTATTAGTATCTGTACTTGTTAGTACTTGATTTTTTACCAACCGGTAATGTACTTTTACTTTTATAAGAATTTTTATTTTAAAACTTAAATGCTTGCTAGAAGAGATAAGTAGTTCCTGTTACAGACTATTGGATGTGTAAATAACTGAAATAATAGTAAACAGTAATACTAGTAATGTGTTTGTTTACTTGCCTTTTTAACTTATGAATGATATAAATTACAGTTTCAATGACTATTGTGGAACAATATTGAAATTTTAAATATTTTGGAATTATTGTGATACTGAATTTTAATTGAGTAAATACTGGAACTATAATTTCCAGGATTCAACACAAATTAAGGGTAAATTATAACTGAAATGCTCATTAATTTATATATATATATATATATATATATATATATATATATATATATATATGTGTGTGTGTGTGTGTGTGTGTGTGTGTGTGTGTGTGTGTGTGTGTGTGTGTGTGTGTGTGTGTGTGTGTGTGTGTGTGTGTATAATGTCTCTATATATAAGTATTGATATTTTATAACATTCCTTCAGATGTATGAGAAATCGTTCATTCTATATTTTAAAACATTTTTGATTTTTTTTTTACAGTAAAACATGTTTTGGCTTTGAACAGAATGTACTTTACTAGCTGGATATGTTATCAAACAACAAAGCTTATGTAAATTATTTGTTTGCTTTCCATGATCAGTACATGACACGTAACATCTTATACCGGCCACCATAAAGTCAGAATTATAACACCAAATCTACACCTTTAGTAAAACACAGGGTACAGATCCAGAGAAAATTTATCTATACAAAATACACACTGAACCTTACTATGTGAACAACAGTATCGTGCAATCAGCTTCAGATTTTTTAATACAGTAAAATCTAAATCAGTGCTTTTGGATGAGAACACTTTGGCAACTTTAAAAATGAATAGCCTGAAGTAAGAAACAGATGTAATTTTGTTAATCATTTTGAATATTTTTTGCACCAAAAAGTGGTATAAACAAATTCGGTTACCAGTGTGTCCTGAAATTTAAAGTTTTTATTAGATATATTTATACAGTAGAAATAAGTATTACCTAAAAATATTTTGATTAAACTGTATCATTCTTCAGTATTTGTTTCTTCTCCATTATTTGTGTCTAATTATTTCATATCAGACTGTTGCTACTGAACAGCAGTCAAAACTGAATCACCACTTATTTTGTGCTTTAGAATGTCAAACACGCATTCACTAAATATGAACGAAGTTATGAGGTCTATTAAGTGGATGGGATTGGAAAGTATTAAAACTTTACTCATTAACAATAAAAGAGTTAGTTGGCTAGTTGAGGGAAGAAAGAGATTGTTTTGTATTATGAAAGGATCTATTTGACCTGTATGTTTCAGCTAAGAAAAACTGGTTGCTCACTTTAATAAAATTAATGTTTTTGTTTTTTTTATGTGATTGTATTTTGATAAAAAGTTATTAATTTATGCTCTACATTCTACAGTGCTTGGCTTTACTGTGAAGGCAACTATGTTTTGGAGAAAATGGGAATGTGGTAGCTGAGTGAAAGGAAAAGCAGGAATATTTTAATGCGGTCTGAACAACTAGGATGCATTGGAAACTCACAAGGTCTAAGAATAGACTTTACTGAATAACTATATTAGTAAAAAAACTGCCATGGACAATGGTTATTTTTTTAGAATCCAATACTCACACAAGTATTCTATCTGATGACTGGGCAGTTTGTATTTTAAAAATATGGGTAAAGTTTAGGATCATTTATATAACAAGCTCTGTGAGTGTGCTTTTGGGATTTCTGACAACGTTTTGATCAAAGTAATTGTAATAAGGGTTTACAGGAAGGAAGATACTTTGTAAAAGAGGCTGTTTATTGTAGACTGCTGCCTCTTTTATTTGTAGCAGAGAACTTCTTAGTTCAAATGAAATGATCATCTCTGTAAGAAAAAAGAGGTATATTTTTTCGTTACAAAGTTTTGTTCACTACGCAAGCAGCACTTGTTAAATACGAATCCTTGATTGAATTTTTTTCCTAATATAGATTTTGTTTCCTAATGAAAATTTTCACTCAAACATTTAAAAAAACTGATAGGTGATAGCTTCTAGTTTTTTATTATATTACTTTACAAGTAATGTTTAATATCAAATCAACAAAAATATGTTACACAGAGTATTCTCATCCTAAGCATTAATTAAATGTTTTTTTAAGTTTGATCTGAACTGATAAATAATTGACTTTTATTATCAACAAGCGTATCCTACGTGCTTATATACAGCAACACTGTAACACTGATAAAAATAACTATTACAATAACAATAAGAATAGAACATTGAGAGATTCAGTCATAAAATGTAACTTAAGAATAATGTCTTTGTCTTTGAGTCCCTTAAGCTAAGGATCACATTCACATTGAAAACTTATGTTTTTTTTATCTACAAATTTTTCTTTCATTCATGAATTTTCAATAATGGTTGCCTCTGAAATATACAGTTAAAAGCAGTATTTCCACTGATCTAGTCTCATCATTTGTAAATAACAGTGAGAAGTACAAACTTTTGGTTTTGGTTTTATCAAACCAACATAGTTAACTACTGCAATTCCTTAAACAACACAAAGCCTTTGTCTATACAAATATTTTAATTTTTTCAAACGTTTAACATAAGCTTTCCAAATCCTAGAAATATATATTTTTTCCAACAAAGTTGTTTATATTTACAAAGTCTGTATTTATATATTATCCTATCATTAAAAAAAGATAAAACGACTATGTTAATAAACATTAAACCAATCATTTTCTAACTACTTGTTTGTTTAAATACTAATTTTCCTTTAAATGAATGGAAATGTTACACATTTTTTAAAGAGAGATGTGGTATTTGTTATGTTAATACCTTGTGTACATGATATTACTAGCTAAGGTAAGGCATTTTTTTATGATTTTTGGGATTACAATTTTTCCTGGTTAATTGAATTAGTCGTATAATATTTTCTTCTAATGGATGATATTTAAAGATAAATAAACTGTAAATAATGAAAAATTCATTGATTAATCAGTACATGTAGGGATGTCCAATAATGATTGTGATCAGGGTGGTTCCATCCTGGTGCCACAATAAAATGAGGTCATACTGGGCATATTAAATTTTTTTTGTCATCTATCATTATTTCTTTTTCCTTATTTTAATTAACTTACACTTTATTTTTTTATTATTTTTTGTTTAGTTTAAAGAATATAAGATAAATAGGTGAATTAATTTTGTTAAAAATCTACTTTGAAAACAGGCAAAACATGGACATTTTTAGTTTAGCCTAATAAATGTTGATGAAGGATGGAACATTCAGTACAGTCCATCAAAGACCCTGTAACTCTAAAGAGCGCATTAAATCTTAAACCCAAAATTTATTGCCTCAAATCTATTGTTGTAAATGTCTAGTGAATATGGGTTTTTTACTGACAATTTCGTTTTAGTGGAAAGAAAAAAAAGGATTCTATTTTGTTTATTTAAAAAAAAAGTTCATAATTGGAAGAAGTGTATTGTTTGAGTACAATGTCTCAGATGTTAATATATCAAATTTTTTTTTTATTATAAAAATTGTATATTATTATAAAAGTTTTTATCTTTTCCAATTTCAGTAAACAGTGCAGGATAAAAAAAAAGAATTTTCCAACAAACTTGGTCTAATAAATCGTTTTTACAAAAAAAAAAAATATACCATCAAAATTTTTGATCGGTTAAATTTTATATACAGTATGTTTTATTAATATCAAACCACATGAATGTTAAACAATTGTATTATTTTTTATTGTTTCAAAACATTTTAAAAACATTTACATCTAATGAAAATCATTTGATGAGTATCTTATAATTAGACACATATGAAATGTTTTCCCTTACAAATATTTTATACCTATTTTTTTATTAGTTATAAAAACTGAGACTAATGAAATGTCTGGTACATCAATATTATTCCATTTATGATTAACATTTTACAAGTCTTTGTGAACCAAGGTGAAACTACTCAGGACGCCTTTGAACTAATTATGTCACTGAATTTAGCAAATTGTGTTTACAGTTACCAAAATGCAGTCTACTGATGCAACATATAAAGAAGATCTATATTTAACATTAACATATTTTAACTCGATTGTTACTACTTAAAAAAATTGCTAAGCCTAACATTATCATTATTAAAAATACACATTAAATTTTTTCACAAACCCATATTAACCTTCACTTTTTGTAGCTTTCATTAATATCTGTTACTTCATGTCTAATGTCCCACTGTCTGCATTCTCACTGACAAAATCTCTTATAAATACTTTAACATTATAATTTAATATATATATATATATATATATATATATATATATATATATATATATATATTGTTAAACAAACTACAATATAATAGTATTTAACTTATTAATGTTTAATTTGTAAGGCTTTAGAATTATTGTCTTCTGTTACAGTTACAAGATGGTTGTAAATTAATGTAAATGGATAAAGATAGTAAAGACAGTTAAAATAGATTGCAGAAATACATCAATAACAACAACAATTATAAGAAACAAATTTAACACATCTAAGTACAATAATCACATACACTAAAGTAAACTCTTTGGCATTGCCTATACTAATCAGGATTAGTATATTAGTACTCGTACTTAAAACTAACACAGTTATAGTATGAAAGTGAGTAGAGAAAATAGAGTTGAGTAATATTCATTTATTGATAGAAAATAGAAATACCTTTAATATATGCAGTTCTTATTGTTCGTTGTATTGTTTTGTAGCAATACTATAAGTACCATAGAGTTTGTTGACAAATGTATTCGCAAAACCTATCCTTTCAGGAGTGTAACTTGTAAAAATTTTACTCTGGTTTTATTAAAAGTCACACAAACCTAAGTTAAAAATTTTTACTAAGTGGAAAATGTAAGTTTTGAATGGTAAAAATGTGCATATTTTTTCATGTGGTCAGTGTATCGATAATATTCTTAATTTCATGTCAAATGTGAATAAAAGCATATATTATACATATTGTGTGTTTATATGAACATTGAACAATTTTACCTGCCCTTATTGTGCGTTAATTATTAAGAAGTTATATTAAATTCAAGTAGTAGAAAATATAATTTAATTCCTTACTTTCAATGAATTTAACTAGCTGTTTACTAATTCTTTTGTAAATACAAATAGTAACACATACTTTATCATAACTTTTCCTTACTGATTTAAAAAAAAATTTTTGTCAGCAGTATCCAAATTGTAGTTTTTTTTATTGGGGAATGGTAAAGATGCTGATTCATATGTTTTGTAGCTACCGTTAAAAGCTCTATTCAATCAAATTTCAATAAACATTAAAACTAAAATTTTGATTCGGTCTACTTACTTTGAAAAATTAGTACAAACAGTCATTTAGTCATTATTTAAAAAAAAAAACTTTTTGAAGGCAGGAAACCTAGATATTGATTAAAAGATTGTGCAGGGAATTTCAATGTCACAAATCCATGTTTGTGAAAACTACATTATAGTATGTTTTTCTTAGTGAAATATTTATGTGTAATTTTGCAAATTTTCCTTCTTCTTTTTTAAAAATTAGCATCTAATTAAAGTGAACTCTGTAAAGAAACAATAGTAACTAAACTAAAATATTTGTTTTCACTCTCAGACTTCTTGTATTTAGCATACTAAACATGTCAAACAACCCTAGATTTTTTTATACTTATTTTTATTCATTTATAACAAAAATTGAGAATGGAAATCCTAGCATATCAATTTTATTGCATCTATTATTATATTGTTATTAACATTTTACAAGTTTTTTTTAATGTATGGTAATATTTTATTGCTTAATGTTTTTCATCTTTTAAAAAATGTAGTTTGTCCCGTAATACTACCTGTAAACAGGCCTGCATAAATACCCACAAGAACATACAAACTCTAGCATACTTATAATATTTTTTGTACTAAAAAATTAAATACATATGATTTACAAGTTTGGCACATTTTTACAATATATTTAATCCATGCCATTTTCAATAAGATAATGAGTACAAATTACAAGTCTTGTAATATTTGTTTTATTATTGCAAAATATTTGTTTATTGCAGAAGAATATAAGTTTCATATTTTAAATGCAAAGACTTACAGATATATTACTGTACTTTCAATGAAAACGATGGAAACTTTTACCTAAAGATGTAAAATTAAAAAAATCAATAATATAAAAATATATTCTATACTGTAATAGTAATAAAATATAGTGGTTATTTTTTAAATAATTACAACAAATAACAAATTTGTTACTGCAATAAATTAACGAAACATTTCAATTCTAGATGGCATGTGTACAATTTGGCTAATGTGTACACATTTGTACACATACATTGTATGTACACAATTTGTCATGTGTACAATTGGCTCAGGCCACAGTCGAATCTAACTATCCTTTTGCTTATTACATAATAGGATATTTTATGATGAAAAACAGTTTCTGTAAAGAAATATATGACTGTGAAACATGAACATACACTGACAATAACATAACCTAATTTCGTTGTGTTTTAACTATGAAAGGCATTCAATAATGTACAACAAGCATATTTTGTTTTCTTCATAAACTTTCAACATTTTCCCATAACAAACTATTATTTATAAAGTACATACACCAAACATCGAACAGTCTTATAAAATAAAATTCAATGGTAACAATAAATATTTAAATTTTACATTAACAATTGACTAGTACCCGAATAGGTTATACATTGCATGAAAATGATTTTATTTATATTTTATTCGATTCACTTACTTTGTTTGACTTTCTTTCCTTATTTATACATATTCTGTTTCTAATACTGTATTGGTGTTTTGGTTATTTTCGTTTACATTGTTTTCATTGTTAAACAAATTGACAGTTTGGCAGATACTTGGAATTAGGCTATATTTAATTATATTATATTTTGATATACATTAATTTTAATAGAAAATATGAGTAAAATTGTAATTTCTAATCAACATGTGAACATTTTACACAATTCTTTGAAAGTAATAATTTTGTTATAAATACTCAAAGCAATAATTCTACATAATTTTTTTAATTTGCGCATTTCACAAACTTATGTACATATTATACACTACATAACAGTTTTTATACACAACAAATATCTTAAGATTACTTTTGGCAAATTTGAAAGATAAAATAGTTTCAATAATCACTTGCACATTCCGGTGGATTCATAAACCCAAACACATTAAGTTCATAAAGGGATGCGAAACCGATAAATAACAGATACCATATCATAAGTATGACGCCATATTTTTTGTCCAGTTTCCAACCATTCATGTGGGTTGCAACAACCAGAAATACAACAGTTGAGAGCAGTGACAAAGTTGAGTAGGTCAAACCTATGGATAAAACATTAGATGTGAAAAATGTCTTAGAAGAGTCATATGAAAAAAGGTTTGAACTATTAAGTCCACAATCACATTTAGGAATAAACAAAATAAGTGCATCAATAAGTTTGGTAGTTCAAGAAATACACACACACACACTCTCTCTCTCTCTCTCTCACACACACACACTCACAGAAAACACTATTCATTTAAGAAAATATATATGAAACAATTTAAAAGTAAGCCTACATAACAAAATTTAGACATAAGCTAGTGTAAGTTTTCTAACGAAAATTATCAATTAAACATTTTCATGGTACTTAAAATCTCTGTTAACTGATTTCAATATAAGTTACTGTATCTTACTTCAATTTTTTGTCATCTTAGCACATACTGTTCAGGAAACACCAAATTAAATAGATTAACAATAACTGGATGGTGTATGACACTTGAGGGATTAGAGATCTGGCTACCTGGCTAAACAATAACTGAGCCAAACTAGTAAACAATAAATGGTTAGGACTATAACCTCACAAACAATAGTTTGTTGTTCTGCTTAATTTTTGTTTATTTTGTTTGTGTTTTTGGTCAATCTAATTTTAATTATTAAATTTAAAAAACTAATATTTAAAAATTATTAGAATGTTTAGATATTCTAGATCTACAAAATTTTACTTTTTACTATGTTATATATATATATATATATATATATATATATATATATATATATATATATAACTTTATTAAATTAACAAAAATAGTGTATTGAATAATTTAAAATTATAGCAAAGTTACAGACTGTAGAAATGGTATCAAATGTAACAACATAATAAGTAGATTGTACTTTCAGATTATTAAAGGTATGATCCTTTTTAAATGTCACACCCCAGGAAGGGAAGAAAGGGTTATCTTATAAAGTTATAAATTAAATAAAACAGCAGAATAAATATTTAAAATTTAATGAAATTAATTAATCAAAGTAATTATGATTCTTATTACTGAGAAAATTAAATCATTCAAGTGCTATAGCATGATAATGCATTGATTTTCTCATTGACTCAGGTGGAACACATAAAAGGTTTGTGCTGACGTCCAAGTTGTCATAACAAACACTTACATGCAGTCATGCATAAATACTCTTTCCTTTATCCTACCTTTACTATAAACATTAACATGGCTGCCAGGTTTAATAAGAGCTGTCTGGATAAACCAAGGTAGACCAAGACATATCAAGATATCAAATACATTGCTTCCTACTGCATTCGAGACTGCCATATCTCCATAACCTAGAACAAACATTGCCGATACACATAAGTAGCCTACTTTGATATTATCTTGAATACATTCCATTAAAAATTGAGAGAACATGAGAATGTAAGTTGTAATTAATTGTTATTACAGTACTACTTTTAAAGGTAAAAACCTCTTGGTATTAGCTTGAAATCTTTGAATAAAAGTAATACTTTTTCATTAAGTTTAGTGTTTAAAAGAAGCTAAATTATGGAATTAGTAATAGGCCTAAAGAAGTCTGTACTTAATTACTCTGAAGTTGTTCAACATCTGCCCTCCTGATAACAGTAGTATGAATAAAGACGGATTGAATGAGTATGATTTTCCAAAGTTTAAAAAGAACAATTTGTTAAGATGTTTATGTTTAAGATTTAATTTGACACTAACTGTATTAATTTTTAAAATAATAAAAACCTGTGAATCTTAAATTTATTGTTTTCATATTTACAGATTTTAAACTTGTATGGTTTTTACGTTTTATTTTTTCTTTACTTTTCTTGACAATGCGGTAACAAAAACTGCAACTCTAATCTTAGATGACACACCACCAGCACTTGCTGGCTGAAGAAAGAATGAATACATGAAGAAATTAAAAATATCCAAGTACAGGCAGATAGATTGTAATATCATAAAATGGGCTTATTAGAAAATGGGACATAGATACTGGGAGAAGGGTAGATATGGGGGAAGGATACTGGGAGATGGGCATTTATAGTGTCATTGAAGACCTAAATCTATGGCTGGAAAGAGAGCGTATGAAGGTGAGTTATTATATATTATAACCCAAGCTCTAATAGGATAAGGGTTTTAAACACTACTTGAGGTTAAAAAAAAGTGGATGATGCACCGAGGTTGACACCATTGCACCAAGATCTGTGTGTGTGTGTGTGTGTGTGTGTGTGTGTGTGTGTGTGTGTGTGTGTGTGTGTGTGTGTGTGTGTGTGAGTGTGTGTGTGTATATATATATATATATATATATATATATATATATATATATATATATATATATATATATATATATATTACAGGTTTTATGTTCAGTTGTCCTACATCAACCAAATCAGAGAAATAGTTCAACATTATCAATAGCAGGCAAACATTCATAAATTAAAAGTAATTAATTATTTATATATATATATATATATATATATATATATATTACCAGGTTTTATGTTCAGTTGTTCTACATCAACCAAATCAGAGAAATAGTTCAACATTATCAATAGCAGGCAAACATTTATAAATTAAAAGTAATTAATTAATTTTACGATAGCTGGTTTCTTGAATTTTGGGTGATAATCATTAAACTATCTCTCTTCTGATTTTTATATATTAGCAAAGGGAAGGGTTAAGAGTGTAAACCATATGGATTTCAGAAGTACTATTGCACAGTGATTGTCGTATTGGAAATTTAAATTATATACAAATATGATACCATCATATATATATATATATATATATATATATATATATATATATATATATATATATATAAAATAAATAAAGGAGTGACACCCAAAAAACAAATACGATACCGCTGCATTGTACTGCATGATGCATTGCTAATATGCGTTGCTGCAAGTACTTGCACAGTACTTATTGCATTGTCAAAAAATATAGATTTCAAACATTCTTCAATTGTAAGAAGTGAGAAACATAGAGAGAAGCTTCAAGACTAGTTCTGAATTATGAAAAACAATATAGAACATGATGATCCTTATCCTAAGAAGTGAGATATGTAAGCTGTAGTGTTATATAGGAAGAAGAAATAAAATGAGAAACAATAAGAACAGATTAGAACTATAGTATAACAGTAACGACAGCTAACATATAGCTGAAGAAGCCATCAGAAGCAGCTGATGGGCTTAGTGATCCCACTATACCTCTAGCTTGTACTCTCTTTCATCTATTCAAGACACAGATATACACACATTCACTACTCTACATAAATGGGCTGAATTTAAAGTGTAAAGCAACGTGTGCTGATGGAGTGCATGACATCAGCCTAATAGTGTATCAAACAGAGCTCTAGGATACCTTTCCCTCCCTTACCCTTAGCCTTACCCATGTATGCAGGACTATGTGGGGGCGGATATATTTTCCCTATCGGAATTATCAATATTAAGAATGTAAATATTGTGAGTGGGAACTCACCACACAACAAAAAGCTGGTCAAAGAGGGTCAAGGAAGAAACTGAAAGGCAATTAGCAAAGCAAGCATCTGCAAGTACTTCAGTAATGAATTTGGAAGTCACTAATTAGAAGTGGGGGAGTTACTCACCTTGAATCCCCTCCAAATCCTAGACTGTATGAAGAGGCTAGGACCGGTAAGGTGTTGTAACTGAACACCTCAAAATAGAGAAAAGAGGTAAAATATATCTTCAAGGTTGCAGTACAATAGTAAACCTAGAAAGTCATTCATTAATTCATTCAAGGCTGAAGAAGTCCTACCTGAACAAGTTATTATACTTCCCTTGATCGCTTGTTCAGCCAGCAAACATCTATACAAAGCTGTATAAAAGAGGTGGGTTTGTGCAGTACTAATGCTACTGTAAAACTGTTTCAGTTATCAGACATCAGGGTATTATAATAATACTGATTAAATTATAACATTTGTATGGTTTACTTGGTTTACATTGGTATGGCTTACTGAACGATAATCTGACTGATTTTACGGTTTAGAAATATTCCTCCATATTTTGAATTTAGTAATTTTCTAAAAGCATGTCCACTATTAAAGAAGGTGGACATGGTACTGTAGGCTAATGTAATTAATTAGTCTTACCTTCTTTGACTACAGCCAGACTTGACAAAGCGTCAGGCACACTTACTCCAGCTGCTACAAATGTAAGACCCATCACAGTGTCTGGAATTCCAAGTGTGCTACCTAAATATTCAGTCACAAAGGATACAATCAGTGAACAAATATAAATAAAAATATGTAGGTTAATTAACCTACGATTTTAAGATAAATTAAAATTTTAAAACATTCTTTTAAGTGAATGTTAAAAGAAGTTAAAACAAGTTTTAAGTGAAGGGAAGTATAATTTTTAAGTTTAAATGAATACACAAAAATATAAGATTTTTTGGAGTATTAAAAATTATAAAATATAAACTCTTATTCATTTGTTACCAAGTTGAGAAAATAGAGGAAATAATTTTGAATTAATAAACAGTAACTGAAATAGCACTTATAAGTAATTCATTCATTTTGTTTTAGTCTATTATTCTTGATTTTGGTAACAAAGTTTCTTTCAAAAAGTAAGCTTTTAAGACAGTAAAGTTATGTACATTAAATAATTAGGTTTATGATCTAATTTATTCTGTCCCTTGGTCTTTTTTATTCACCTCATAATGGCTATGGCAGTTTTGAAACCTCACTGTTTCATCTTCAGGCCGTAATACAAAATTTCAAAATCCCTCTGTCAAGGTCGTCAAAAAGTCAACAAAACATTGAAAACACTGTCACAAACACTGAACACAATTACACGATTTTTATTAAAATGCACAATGATAAAATTTGGTTTGACGAAACACTATGTGAGGCTCAGATCTAGTTATATTCTGGACTCTATTTAGTATTTGAGACGTGTGTTTTCAATGTTTAATTAACTTTGTGACGACCTTGATAGAGGGATTTGATATTTGTATTACAGCCTGAAGATGAAACAATGAGATTTTGAAAATACAGTAGCCTTTACGAGGTGAGTGAAAAGGACCACTAAACGAAAGAACATAGGCCATAATCCTAATTATTTAAATATGTGGTCCAGTGGCTGCATTGCAATAATGAAATATGTATATTATTTTGTAGTTCATAACTTTTTCTCGTGGACATCTTACAAATTTCATAAGAAAAAAATAATGATTTACAATATGGGGTATTTTAAAAAAATCATGAAATAATGTAAAATAAACTTACCAATAACTGTTATCATCCAGACCATAATGTACGAATAAAATGAAATCCAAATCATGGAGATGAAAAATGTAAATGGATACCAGTTGCGATACTTATCTGTCCGGCAGTCTGGCATCGTAGCTTGGCACATGTAATGTACTGGGACACACAGTCCCCACTGAATCCTGGTGCTGAGATCTGCATTCTCTGGCTTTACCAACGGTGACACCTGTACATTAAAATATCAGCACAGTCTCTAGTTTTTCCAGTAGGGATACATGTATATTCAAACAAAAACAGAGTTTAGTTTCTGAAACAGTGAAATCTGTACTATTAAACATGAGTACAGTCTCTGATTTCTCCAATGGTGACACTTGTACATTAACTCGTTGGCTGCTATGCAACGGTCTATCTATCCTTGTTGTAATTCAGAAGCTGGAAATGCAGGACAGTGATTTATCTTTGCTAAAATTAAGTTGGTAATAGTTGAAAATAAATCCAATAGATAGAGTCTAAGTCTACATTTTTCAATTAACTGATTATTTTAGTTCAATTGTCAAAGTCACATTTGCTGAGTTACAGAAATGAAATTATAAGAGCTGCAACATGGTCCTTGGTAATCAAAATGACTAGCAATCGTGATTCATTTGTGTTTGTTGTTAATGATGATATAATTCAGTATGTTATGTTATATGAAAATTCTCATAATGAAATAAAATAAATTCTTTACTGTATTTCAAACTTTATGATTAATTTCTTCAGTCAGAAAATGAAAACTTCATTTTTTAAAAATTAAAATTTGATTGAAACAAAAAAAATACTATACCAATAAATACTGCACTTATCTACAATAAGTGTGATTGTTTTCAGATTTTTAAAATGATAACTAGTAAAATATTTAAATATAATGTTACAAATGTATTTTTCAACTAAAATAGCCTACTAGTTGTAGGTCATTTTTTGCTGGTCAAGCAAGCAGTACAGTCTCTGGTTTCTCCAATGGTGATAACAGTATGTTAAAATATCAGTGCACTCTCTGGTTTCTCAGATGGTGACATCTATACATTAAATAACATTACAGTCTTTGGTTTCTCAAATGGTGAAATCTGTATATTAAAACATCAGAACAGTCTCTGGTTTCTCCAGTGGTGACATCTTAACATTAAAACATCAGCACATCTGGTTTCACCAATGGTAATACCAGAATATTAAAATATTAGTGCACTTTCTGGTTTCTGAGGCAGTCACATCTATACATTAAAAAATAAGTACCGTCTTTATTTTCTCAAATGGTAACACCTAAACATTAAAACAACAGTACAGTCTCTGATGTCTTAAATGGTGAAATTTGTATATTAAAAACCATGGCCTCCATATGAAATTTTGAGCCCACCCAAAATGTAAAGTGGGCCTCTTGTTATTATGTAAGTTTTTAATGAAGCGAAAAAAACTGGTCACCCAGTGTCTAGAAGAGGTTTTATTTTATTTGTTGGTTGGTTTTATTGTCCGTTTCGTATTAATTTTTACAGTTAACAAATATTTTTTGAAATTTTTTTCTAACATACCTGGAAACTTCATTCCTGGACCCCTACAGAGCCCAGGTCCAAGATGGTCAGGACACTTGGACCCCGTTTGTGAGGGACCATGATTAAATCATCAGGACAGTCTCTGGTTTCTTCAATGGTAACACCGGTACATTAAAATATCAGTGCACTCTAGTTTATGAGACTTTATAAAAACTATAGAGTTTATAAAAACTTCTATACACTAACAACAGTACAGTATTTGGTTTCTCAAAATTGTGAAATATGTACATTAAAATATCTGTACTGTCCATGGTGTTTTAAGGGGTGACACCCGTACATTAAAACAACAGTACAGTCTCTGGTTTCTCCAATTGTGACAAGTAGTAACTCATTGCAGAAGTACTTTCATAATTAGTAGTACAATCTCTTCTTCACTGATGGTAATGTTTGTACATTAAAACATCATGATATTAACAAAAGTGTTGCAGCACATTTTGTGACATTATTATTTTTAATATTATCATTTTATAGCGATCACTTTCAGTAGTAAGCCCTAAAATCTTACCTGATTAGGGTTAGGTTCCCTAGCCTTATAGTACTCAGGCTTTGGTGTAGGTCCACCAGGCCCCTGAGGAGCACCTTGTTGACCTCCAGTTGATCTGAAATCCAAAGCCTTGTCGCCAGGGCTTGCGTTCATGCCTGAATAGTTGGCCATGTGTTGTTGGTTATCTTCTAAATGTTTGTAAGTGACAAGGTGTTGATCCTCTTCGACCGGCTTGTGGCAGGGAACAGGCCATGTCTGTGCCCAACGTTCTAAACTGGCATTAAATCCCAAAGTGATGCAGTACACTCCATACATCATAAGCATGAATAGGCTCTCTCCCCTACAAATGAGAAACAGTAGGACTACTCTGAATACCAGTCTATTTGCAAAGTTACACCCAGAATGTTTAGGTTCAAGCACAAGTGTCAGTTTCTTGGTAATTTCATATTTATAATAGTAATACATAATAATATAATAGTAAATTATGTTATAATACTAAATAATAGTAATACTATAATAGTTAATAATAATACAGTAATATAATAGTATAATAGTAAATTACTTAGCATAGGCATTTTTTTTAAGACTCTGACTGGAATTATGCAAGTATTCAACGATTTTTCAGACTGTTGACTGTTTTTACACAATGAAACACTAACATTTGAACACTGATGATAACACTAACATAAATGTGAATTATTATTATGTTCATATTAAAAATACATCTTTTGGATTTCAAAACAAGGTAGAATTATGTTTAATATAATTCAGGTTTGAAACAATAGGGACTTTACTAACCTATGGACAATCAAATTTAATAATACTGTACTTCCATAAATAGGCATCAAGTAAATACCTTTAAATATAATCAAAATCATCTGTTTTTATTTGACTCTTAACTAAGACGGTATTCAATTGTTGAAGTTTAAAAAATATTATGAATTCTTAAAAGTTTGTGAAGAGCTAATACAGTAACATAATACATTTTTGTTCTCCTCTTTTCTTAATTTTTTTCTGCCAGTACTGTCCTTAGTCACTGGATAACAATAACTCGGCACTAGGTAACACTGATGTTGTCTACATTGTTTATGCTTTACCAATTAGTCACTTAGTACTTACAGACCCGGTTTAATAGCGTAATACCTACACACCTTGTGTTTTAAAGTAAGTAACTCATTAATCAGTTAATATTTTATGTACCTACTAATATCTACACAACCTATATATGTATTAATAACATTGAATTAGTCAAATGATATTTATGCAGTTTGATATCTACACAGCTTAATTTTGAACCCCTAATTTGATTATTGTTTTCAGTCCCTATTTAATACAGTACTTACACAACATAGGTAATCTAATAAGTTATTATGTCATCACTATGTTGTTAACTAATTAAGTTAGGTAATCATTAAGTTAGAAGTAACTAATCATGGTATTCAAAAAATATCTAATAGACATATGTATATGTGTTATAAGTGTGCTTGTGAAACTGTAAAAAAAATATTTTTTCTGTTACTATATTAATTTCAGAAACTTTCAAATATTCAAGACATTTTCTGTTTTAAAATTAGCCATTAAGTGTTTATGGTAAGTAATTTTACATTGAATTTTGTTCTAATGTAATGTGTACCTAGAGAAAAAAGTAATGATTTGTGAATGATTGTATATTTATTTTAAACAAAATATAAATCTCGATCCAAAACTTATCCAAAGGCTAAAATGATAAATTTCTTTGGATTTTTCTTTTGGGTTTGTTTTGACTGTATACGACTTCAAGAAATTATGTATGTTAGAATTTCTTTTCTTCAATTATAAACAAATATATACTTAATTTTGTCTTCCTCAACAAGTAGGTATAGCAATCTTTAATGTGTCAAAACTCATTAACCTTACTTTATGAGTGTATAGGCTTATAACAAGCAAATGCTTGTAGCCTACATGGTATATAAACCTTGATATTTTTAATTTTTTTACGTGATTTAGTTAAAATAATTTTTCTCATTCAACAAGAAATGTTTTTATAGTCCTTTTAAATTAAAAAACTATTTAACTAACATTAATTTGAATCATGCCTATTTATTTTTAGAGACTGTTACTGGGCTGCATTATGGTTACTGCAGTGTGCAGAGATACATATAGAAGTACTAACATCCACATAAAAACTATTTTTTTCAAGACTCAAAAATGGATATATAGTATTCACAAAAATATCAAATTATAATTTTTTTCTTAATCACAAGTCTTTTTTTATGTTTTTTTTATTGAGAAAGTAAGAATGTAAAAAAGTGTGGGTTTTCTATAAAAGGCAATTTTTGTAATTGTAATTTTGAAGTTATTTCAATATTTTTTAAATTTTAAAATAATTTGTACATTCCCCTTTTTTGAATTCTGGTAACCTAAAGTAACTGCTCTGCAGTAGGCTGTACAAGATAATGGTATGCCAAGATAATGCCATACATTGTACCCATTATCTTCTATTTGGTGTCTGTACAGTTATCTTCTATACAGTTATCTACTTTCTACTTACACTTACCAAGATATCTTTTCATTGTAGATGACGCAAAGCATTACTATTATGCTGACAGCATAGAAGAAACAATCTCTACAAAGTGGCCACCAGTTTAAGTAAGAGACTGTTCCCGCAAATAGAGCACACACAGAGATCACAAACATTATGTTAAACACAGCCGAACCAATTACTCCTGATACACCAATATCATCCTTAGCAAAGAATACACCGATTACAACAGTTGCCAGTTCTGGAGCAGAAGACCCTGCAGCCATAAAGGTGGCCCCAGCCACGTCGGGTGATAATCTTAACTCTGACAACAAAATTAAAAAAAAAGTTTTATGTTAAATTGCTTACTGTTACTGCTGTTCAGAGATATAATACAAATACATTAGTTAATATATGATCAAAGCAAACCATAGACTTACTAAATTTCTAACAAATCTATGTCCATTTTAGTAATATTATTCACTATAAAGCAACCTATTTGGAAGTTTTAGGCTATAACTTCTCAGCTTTGGCATCAAAACAATAAAGTCAATTGAAAGCTATTGGATGAAACAAAAGCAAAAATCTACAGTGACGAAAATCTAATAGATCAGATTTTTCAAAGCCGGCTTTAGAATTTTGTTTAAGATTTACTTATAAACAAAAAAAATCTAAATTTAAGTACATTAGGCAGCATAAGAGTCATAATTTTGTAAGCACTAGTACACATACAAAATTTTGAATAAAATATTCCATTTTACAATAAAATTTAACAATTTAGCATCTCAGTAATATCTTCGAACATCGGAATGGTTGGAAAAACATCCTCCAGTTCAGAAGATGAATTGTTGCATTTATTCTTGGTAACTCTTGTATCTAAAAATGTAATAAGCTGTTTGGATTTGTACATTTCACTTCACCTGAACAAGCAAAATATATTAAAATTGTTACTCTTACCTTCACAAATTCTATCGAGAGATGTAACAAAGTATTCATCACACACTATTGCCAGTCCTACAAACGAATAAATACAAACAATAATGTGCAGGATTAATCCACCATGCCTACGAGAGTATGGTCCCATGATTGGTCGGGGGAATTGTTCGATAGCTGGTGGAGTGCAGTTCATTCTTCGTGGTCGCCAAGTTGGCACTCCTGTTGGTAGTGTAGCAGTAGTTGTTGTCATTGACGTTGTTGTTGTGTCACTTTCAACATTGTTACGAACCTGTTGACAATAAAATTAATTTATTAACATTAACAAATACAATTATAACTACAGTCAGTGTTCTAAAAAGCAACTTATGCTTATAAGTTAGGACTTATAACTGTGTTCAATATCCTAAAAATATTAAAATACAAGTAATATAAAAGAGTGTTTACAGTCAATTCCTACTTAGGTCATGTGCTTCCATCACGTTAGCGAGAAAGCTGCGTGCAGCGATTCCTAAAACCAACATAGGATAGAGCAT
This sequence comes from Callitettix versicolor, assembly GCA_022606455.1. NCBI lineage: Eukaryota > Metazoa > Arthropoda > Insecta > Hemiptera > Cercopidae > Callitettix > Callitettix versicolor. The sequence goes on from CM040182.1 coordinate 27,909,619, forward strand.
AAGTTTTAATTAAATCAAATCCTATCGTATAGTTTGTACGATAGGATGTTCTGTCAAATATGCGATATTAATATTTGACAAAACACTGTATTAAGATCAACTGTCATTCACTACAAGTTAAAAAAAAAATATATATATATTTGAACTTGAATGGATGAATATATTCGTAGGATCCTAACGTATAGCCCGTACAAATATGCGATATTATTATTTGACAAAAAACTATTAACATCAATTGTCATCCACTACAAGTTTAAGTAAAATGTATTTGAACTTGAGTGGATGAATAATAGTAGGAATTAGCCGCTTCGGTGGCCTAGTTGATCCCGGCCAGGGTTTGGCATTTTCATACGCTATAAAATCATCCCATCGTCTGCATTAGCTCAAGTGTGCACAATAGTCGGACGTTAAACACCAAAAAAAATTATTTGAACTTAAGGGGATGAATAGAAAGCATTTTATTAACGATTAAAAATTTGAAGATATATATACTCGTATAGGGAGAGTGTGAACTAATAATAGGAATTGAATAAAGGAAAAAAGATTAATCAATAGTGTTAAAATGTTTAAAATAAACTGTCGTGAGATTACGTGAATTGTCATTTATTATAATATTTTCGAATATAAGAAGTAATTTTTTGAAATTATTTATTCAATGGTATTTTTTTATATATTCTCTGAAAAGAGAAAGTAGATAAGCCTAAAACTAGCTACGAAGAAGCAGCCAGTGCAACGATTAAGTTGGTGATCCTTCCAAAGGATATAACTGCTTTTAGATTATGAGACTTTAACTACAAGAGGAGCTAGAATTCTGAAAAGTCACCAAGTCACCAAAGTGAACCCACCATGAAATCTCCAAATCCTAAACTTATTGAACAGACTAGAGGTGGAGAAAGCGCTGTAACTGAACATATCAGGAATGAAGAATGGGGACACAATAGGTCTACAAAGATTGCAGCGTTACCGTAGACTTCATTTACAGAAGCCACGGACGATGTAAATTTGAAAAAGAAATAATTGTTAATTAAATTATTATACCTATTGCTTTGAGTACGAATACATTACGTAAGGCAACGGCGATGATGACTTTGTTGGTTTTTTGCCGGAAAAAAAATTAAGTACAGCTTAATTTGATAATCAAAATACAAAATAAAAAGTAATTTCTAACAGAAAACATAATAAAAATAGTGTTTTAAAAATAAAACCGGACACTATTTTGGGTTAATTTTCGTTATTTGAATCAACATATTTGTCAGAGGTAATGGAAGAGAGCCTAAGGTAATGGTTATAAGCCTAAGAATAGTGGCAGATCCAGCCGGGGGCGCGCGCCCCTCCTGAGAATTTGTAAACAAAATTAAGTTTACTGTGACCACCCTTGCCTTTGCAATTACTGAATTTAAGACAATTACTTAAAAAAATTTTAATTTCATTTCATTTCGTTATAACATTATGCAGATTTTGGATTTAATACATGTAAACTTAAACTCAAACTCAATATGAGGTACCCATAAAGCAAGTTCATTATATATATATATATATATATATATATATATATATATATATATTTTCGATTTCTATTTCGATATATTCGATTTATTTGCTTGAGTTTTTCATAACCAGGACTGTTCTAATAGGAAACATTTCATTTTCATTGCCGAAGTTTCCATACCAAACAGATCAGAGTATTGTTGGCATAGTCACTCATTTTATCAAGATATGAGCTTGACTATATCTTTATAGCTTTTAATATATATATATATATATATATATATATATATATATAATATAATAATAATAATTATATTATAATTATATAATAATATATTATATAATATATTATATAACTATTAGAACAGTTCTGGTAAACACTACTATTTACTTTGGCTCGCAGTTTCGGATTCATGATTAGGTTCCACTATATGCCAGCCGCATAATAAACAGTCCTACTACATTAAAATTCCCATCCACCTCTCTTCAAAAGTCAAAGTGACCGGAATATGCAAGGACACCATTATTCTAGCATACCTAAGTCACCTAACACGTGCAACCTATGTCATGGATTTAAACAACTCTATCGCTCCGCTCACTCTATAATTCCGCATATTCTGTTTTACAGACCGATGATGATGATATATATATATATATATATATATATATATATATATATATATATATATATATATATATATAGATATATATATATACACATATATATGTGTATATGTGTATAATGTGGCGGTGTCAAAAGACAAATGCCACGTTTGTAAATGCATTACAAGCCAGGTAAGGTCGACCGCAGTTATATTTATTATAAAATAAATTTACCTCCTCATTAAATGCCATTATTCACCTGTTTAGGTTAAAAATATATAACTTGTAAAACAATTTTCATATACTTTCAATCTGAAATTTAATGTAAATGACAAAGGTTTGCTGAAAGTTGTATACATATTTCAAACATTTTTAACTAGATAAATTTAAATATGAAAGTTACAGTAAGCCTTGAACAGTAAGTGTTAAAGAAGAAAAGACTTACGTTTTGAAGTAACTCAATACAGCCTAAACTTTGCAATGGGCTTTGTTATAAATCGCTTAGCTTAAACGTGGGATTTATTTAAACTTTTGAAAAGATAACTTGAGATAATCTTCAATTTTATTTAACAGTTCTAGAAAGTGGTTCAACTATCTACTTTGAAATAGGTTCCTTCAAGTATGTGCCTCTAACTGCGTAATTTCAACTCTGTTCATTGTCTGCTGTACGTGACTCAATATTACAGCCATATTGTTGTAATTTTAGTTAGCAGTTGCAATATTTAAACATTATTACTAACTGACGTTGCAAAAGAAACACGAAGACACGTAAACACACAATGATGTGTTTCCAAAGAGCTTAAGTTTCTTTAAGAGAACCTTTGAAGAAACCTAACTGAGCAAACATAAGGTGATGACGTGTCTTACTTATAACTCTATGAATTAGTTGAGCTGTATTTTTTAACTTTAAAAAATATAAACATCAGTGGTATTTTTCCAGTTAAACATTATACAGCGCTCTTATAGAAAATATTAGTGCAAAATTTAATTTAGTATGCGACCGATATGCCAATGTTAGACCAGTCTGTCCTACAGGAACAATCTCAAAATTAAATTAAAAAATTAATAATTGAAAAATTTAAACTAATTTAGCTCTCAAAATTAAAAGACCTTATTCGCCTATCCAAGTATTCGGCTTTAATTATTAATAATTCGTTTTAATTATTAATTTAATTATTAATTAATTAATTAAAAGATTGTTCAGGAAACAACCTTTTAGCAAATTAACTTACGTTCTAATTAACATCCGCTAATTAATAATTAATAATAAGTAATTAATTAATAATTTAATTATTAATTTACCCGACTTTATTCCAACTATAAAAAACTAAAATGTTTGTAAACAATTAGGCCTATCTATTGTATCGTAATATAAATAGTAATCTTTTCAGACAAACTTGTATAATATGTAAAGAAAATTTAGGCGTACTTTTCTTGACATTCTATTCGTTTTTTTAAGGAAAAATTATAAATTTATGGTTAAATTTTGCTCAATTTCAAAATAATAACAAGAACTTCATTAATTAATCAATAATTAACAGTACGAGAAATTTTTTTGTATTTCAATGGAGGGGACATGATTCATTTAACAAAGCTCTGTGTTTTATTTTATAGCACCTCCTGCTTCTAAAAGTTTGTACGGGTTCCTGTGGATTATCAGGGGTGGAGATCCTATCAGTAAGTTTCTTTCTTTAATTTTTGTTATATAAAAAGTAATTCTAAATTTTATGTTTTATTTCTATTTAAATTAAAATTGTAATTTTTGGCTTTGAGTTAGGCTTAATTCTATGCTAGCTCTGGATTACCTTTCTTTGGTTCTCTGTCTAGTAGACTTGTTCGATTAATTGTAATACTCCACGAGAGCGGATAATACTTTACCTTACTATCTAACGTGCCGTTATTTCAATGTGCTCATTAAGTAAATATAAAAGAACATAACATATTTATAACTGTCTCAGTTAATTTTTCAAATTGTAACGGAAAAACAAAGTTTCAATTCAGTTCCAATTTCAACAAGTTCTAATTCCAGAAGCACAACGTGGGAACAAAATATTGCACTTTATTGCTTCATCAAGATCTTGACTGATTGACAAATATCAGCAAAATTCAAACTTTCCAAAATAAAATTCTTAGGGGAATAGTGAAGTCCCCTACATGAGAAATGAAGACATCACTAGAGCACATAGTTTTTTGAAGTACACACGTTTATTTGTTGCGTTATAGGATCGGTTGCGACAGTTTTTATAAATTGTTCAATCTTATCTTTATTTTTCAAAATATCATAAACTGTCGATCGTGCAATCTTGTAAATGCTACTTAAAACCGCCGGTGATTCTCCCCGCTGATGTCTCTGAATAATCGCCCACTTTTCAGCTACAGTTAAAGTTACATGCTTTCGTGTTTTAATCCAACACAAGACACAGTTCACACAATCAGTACACTACATAAAATTACTGCGTAAACGAAATTAGAATTAAATGGGGGTGCAGACTAGCTGCACCTATTGAGAGGGTTTAGACGTCCCTCGCGGTACTCGAGTCTAACACACTCTTATACTGACAACACTTACATTCACACTCTTTGCACTCACACTTACATTTAGGGAGGCGATAAAAGCCTCAATGTGCTTTTCGCCTTAAAATACAAAACAAAAATTAAACATACAAGACAGAATGAACCGTACAACTCTGCTTTCTATAACTGTAAACAAATAACTGATTTGGGCTCAAGTTTTGACTGGAAAGATGAGTCATTCCCCGTCCCTCCCAGCCACTCACGAGAGTCTACTGTACGGATTTTAGAAGTACGTAAACTCGCGATCATCCGAGTCCCTGTAAACCGAAGCAGTGCCATTAAAAAAAACTACAGTAGGCCTATATTACATTATAATTTGGAGCGGATACAAAGCTTGTGCTATTTTTAGAACGCGTGATTTTATTTGGTTGAAATGTGATTAAGAGAGGAAATAAAGGCGGTAATTTTTCCATCAATCATAATGTAAGAATCTGATGTGAAATAATGTTCTGGCATTTCCCCACGCTTCGACCAAAACCGATTCTAGTAATATATAAAAGGCTTATTTTTTCGCACATTTGGCAGTATAATATCGCGTTCGCGTGTTAATTACTGTATGTAATACCACTGCTATCTCGGCCCAGAGAACAAACGAAGACTTTTACAGAAAATAATTTTGTTTTTAAGGTAAAATACTGTAAAGGTTTTGATTTTGATTCAACTCACTGAAATTATGTTTAGTTGTTGGTGTTACCTTCGCTGACGATACAGCTATAATTGCAGAAGGACAGAGTGTAAATATTTCAACCAGAAAGATACAAAATGTAAGTGATCAAATATAAAATTGGACCAGGTATTGGAAAGTTAAACTTAATGAGCTGAAATCTGTTAATGTTAATTTTACGTATAAAAGACTGAACAATCCCCTTAAACTCAGTATCAGGGGCATTATTGTTCTCAACGAAGATAAAGCTAAATACCTTGGAATTATTCTGGACTCTAGACTAAACTGGAGAGATCATATCAGGACAAAAAGACCCAACTGGGTTTGAAGTTTAAACAGTACTACTGGCTTTTGGGAAGAAATTCCAAGTTATCAACAGATAATAAGATTTTTATATGTAATCAGATCTTTAAATCTGTCTGGCTATATGGGATAAAGCTGTGGGGTTGTGCTGAACAAGAACGATACAGACATTCAAAATAAGATTTTAAGAAATATGGTGAATGCTCCATGGTACGTTCGTAACCAGGATATCCATCGAGACCTTAGCAATCCAACAGTGGAAGAAGAAATAAAAAAAATATGCATGCAAGCATGAAAAGAGACTGCAGCAACATGAAGCTAGGCAACAGCTAAACAATCGGAACTTGGTCTGACGATTGAATTTTTTTTTTTTTTTTGGTGTTTAACGTCCGACTATTGTGCACACTTGGGCTAATGCAGACGATTTGACGATTGAAGAGACTTAAACCTTTTGAGCTGGTGTAATGCAGTGTTAGACATTGTTTAAAGTAGTAATTTAAAGAAGAAAAACTTAAGATATCAATGGATGGAATAAGTTGATAAATTATTGGTAGATGTATTTATTAGAGTAAAATTATTTGTTGGTCTTAGACCAGTTGTAATTCTAAAATAAATAAATAAAAAAATTTAAAAAAAAGTTGTTGGTGAATAACCTGTTATTTTAAACAATAAATTTATGTATTTCATTTTTTTGTCATTTACAAGCGAATTTTGTTTTATCCGAGTTCTTACGTATCCGAGGTAGTCTCGGTCCCAATTTCCTCGGTTAATCGCGAGTCTACTCCTAGTCGAAGAAGACGTAGGTTATGAGCCATTAGAGGTGGGCAAGAAAACACCAAACTGTTAAAAAAAACTGTTTTTCTATATACGAAAAACAAACTGCTTTTCCAAACGGAAACAAGCAGTTTGAATTGGACTGGTTCGTGATTTGTTAAACAAGGAACAGCAGTTTGGACTTCCCCACCACCTACGTTCTATTCGAACGTTGCCGCAAGCGCTAAAACGTTTTTCCTGCTATTTTCCCGCTAACTGTTTTCCTGCAAACACCTTTTCTTTAACCTGCTATATACTTTTTCCCTCTTTTTCAAAGTTTCTTGTTGCAATGTAGTGAAGTAAGAACTGTTTGGGCGTTGTCAAAGTTTATCTCTATTTTGTTTCGAGTTGTTTGAAAGTTTTAAATGTAAAATTTGTTGTTCAAACATTTTTTTAAACTGTAAAAACAGCCATAATTATGTTTTATATTAGTTTTTCTCCGTAGTTTACTTTGTGTTTAGAAATTTAAAAATATTTAGTGGACAATTTTGAAAGTTTTCTTTTACTTTTTTATGTTTTCAGAATTAAGTGCATAGTTTTTAATTATTTATTGGATGTGTGGACTTTTTAAAATTCACAATATCTACTCTTGTATATATCTTGAATAATTTTAGGTTATTTTAGTACTTTTTCTAAAATTTTCTTTAAAAACATTTGTTTTGTTAAATATGTTATTACAATGAAGTTTATATTTTTTCTGTGTTCAAAATGGAAAACTTATTTTTTTGCTAATGCTAATGTTAATTAATGCTAACCTATCATTAACCTATAATAACCTAATGTTAATAACCTATAATTTTGTAACTATATAGAGCTAATTTTATTTAAACACATTTGGCCTATGTTCTTATTACTATATTGTACTTATTAAGGTTACTTTTTTCAGTGTTGAAAAGTGAAAACCTACTTTCTCCCAAATAAAAATATGACAGTAACATCTCACATTTTGTAAATACATAACCTAATTTTATTTAAACATATTTATTATCAATCATCAATATTTTTAAATCAACTGAAAATATTCTAAATTGTTTGCATTTCAGTAAATATGCAAAGGACTGTTTAAGTAAGAAAAAAAGAATGCTTCTATTAGAAATTCATTGCATTTTGTGAATATAAAATGGCATACATATAGATTACGTTTTGAGAATGTAATTTAATTATTACTACACTTATAAGGATTATTTTTTTCTAAATGCTTTACACCCAAAAACAGTTAAGGACATGGTGGTAATGGAAATGAAAAAGTAGTCTTAGAAAACTGAACGTTTGTGCTTATGTTTTAGCTGCTAATACAACTTCGAGTTTCAGTTTTCTAAACCTGTTTTTTTTCCAACTGTTTTTCCAAACAGTTTTTTTCGACAAACAGTTCGTTGATATTTTGTAAAAATAGCAGAAATGCCCATCCCTATGAGCCAGTAAACACAAAGTCTCTGTAGTCATGTTAATCTTCGCTGTTAGGCGTCTACTGTAGGAACGATACGATTCGCAATTTAAGAAGAAGATACCCTTATGTCTTGTGCACTGGAAGTCCCTGTGTAACTATGTAGCGAAATATTTTCAGTTTTGTTAATAGAAACAATATCTGCTATCATTACGCTATTTTTAAGTGTAAACTATTAGATAAGTTGTAGCATTAATAAAAACAGATCTCGAAATTAAGCCTAAAGCTGACAAAGTCAAGCATCCGCCATAACTAAAACAATAAACAACGTTACACCGTTAACCTACAAAGAATGCCACTGACAAAGCAAAAAAGAGAGAGAAACGCTTATCCTAACGGTAAAAAGTAAAGTTGCAAAAACCTGTTTTACAACTTGTTAAACAGATTACAACTTGTTGCTAAACTGATTTTACGGTGTAAGTTAAACGCTGTTTTTTTAACTTTTAATGTTTACATTGGTATTACTTACACCTAAGTGCAGCTCTCTAGTAAGTGAGTTTGCAGCAAATACAAATGTATAGCGCAATTAAGTTGTGTTACCTTCTTTGCCTTTACATCAGACGAGTTTGAAGTTGACGTCGGAGCACTTTCCTGAAGAGTCGCTGTTATAAGACCGTACAGAAGTACACAGAATGCCCAGGTCATTTGCCACTTGAGACGAAGACGTCTGTGTGAAGTGATCATTCGCGCCATCTGAAAGGTAATAAAGTACGTATGTTTATTTATAATTGGTTTGTTTTTTCGTGGCGCTTGACGTCAAGCGGTCTAAAGAAGGCCCTAGACCAGGCGTTCTCAACGGGGTCCAGGTGGACCCTTGGGGATCTATTGAACTTTGAAGGGAGTCAATTGAATTTGGGGGGATCTATTTGGGGGGGGGGGTCGATGAGAAAAATTCCATTTTTAACCCCTTAAGATATCAGAACGTGGTGATTTACGATTAATATTAACAAATATTTCCCCATATATAAGTAAGATAATCGAAGGGCATCAACCTCAACCATCTCATTAAAATCTTATGTATTTATGTGATTTATATTGTATTTAAATGTCTGCTTCTATAAACTCAATTATATCCGTAATGTATATCTAATTATACAAAATACAAATTATAAAAAAAATGTATTACTGAACTGGTCCTAATAAAAGCTTCATTTGCGGTGATATTTGTGCTTATTTTAAACATATACACATCACATATTTGTTGTACAAATATCACATATTTGTGATATTGTAAACATATAGGGGCCTAAGGAAAAAATATTTAGGAGGTCGAAGCAGAAAAAAAATTGAGAACCCCTGCCATAGACGATCAAGCTGCTTGATCAAATGGTTTCAGTCCTGTCAATCATGCACGCTTCAATCAACATTGTACACCTTCAATCAACCCTTCAATCTTTTTGATCAAAATTCATTCTCAGTTTAGTTTCCAACTCGGAAAGATTGTCGTGAATGTCATCCGCTGACATCCCAGATTTTCCCTCTCAATCGTCTTGTGTTTTCGGTTGAAATTCGTTTTTAGAATATTTATTATTTTTGTTAATCCATTAACTGTGAAGTCCGGTTTCAACGCCTATAAAGCCCTCGCTATATTTTCTGTTGCCTCATTTTTTTTTTACTTCGGTTAAAAGTAGTCTTTGGTTTTCACTTTCCACAGCTCAGGGCATATAACTCCTGTATAACTCTAAAATCAGGCTGATAAACTCACTCTCAAAACTTTCAGAATTACACTGCTTTTTTGCGAATTTTCAAAACTTTGCAATTTAGTTTCCGCATTTTGAGGGAGCGATGTGACAGCCATGATTCCCGACGAGTGACTGATGCAATGCTTGCTGAAAATTGGCCTAGCATCCTCGTCAACCGCTTGAGTCATTCAAACTTTCTATCAATTTACGTCAACGCTTCGTTCAAGCGTCAAACGGTTTCCTAGACGGTCAATCATGCTTAATTAAATCGATTGACTCTAGCTTTTGATAAAAATGATTGACCGCCTAGGGCCTACTAACAGGTTTCTGCTTACTATAATGGAGGAGGGGAGAAGGAATGAGTTCACTCGTATTTAGACTATCGTGCTGTTAATATAATATATCAGGCGAGCGCTCTATATGTAGACATTAACCCCTCACAGCCCCCCACACAAGCATACCCGCTTCTCCTTTAAGCGTCACGACAAACCAAACGAGCCTACCTCTTTTTTATCTGAAGAGATATAAAAATGCGGTAACCTTTTTACGTTTCACTTTACAATAAAGACTGTTAAAAATCGTCCTTGCGATATTTGCTTGGAACGTGCGCATGCGCATTCGTGTATACTTGGGCGCGGATTTCACTTAAATCCTTTTTTTACGATTTTCTCAAAGTTTATTCCAATGATTTTGATCGAATTTTTCTGAAATAGGCCTACTTAAATAACGTATTTAGAAGTAAATCGGAAAATAGGCCTATTTTGTTTAAAAGCTTGAATTAAGTAAACAGGCCTAAAAATCGTTAAAGCTGAGAAAATCAATATTTTATTTCCCCTGTAAATGAATGAATGAATGTAAGATTAATCACACTAACAATTTGTAACCTACAATCTCGCAATTTAAATAACAATAATTAGGTTTCAGTAGTTGTCAATAATTAAGTAACATTTTTCTACTATATTCTAAAAAAAAAATCTTGATAAATTAGGCAATCCTTAGGCCTCTGGTATTAAGGCCTCCTCTTTAATGATCGTAATTTGCATTATGACGATAAGTCATAATGCAAATTACGATCATTAAAGAGGAAAGTCAGTGTGTAGAACCTTATTATTAAAAATATAAAATATTTAGGCAATATTTTCTTGTGCAAGTTAAATATTTAAACCCCGCATGGGGGTGCAGATTAGCTGCACCAATTGAGAGGGTTTAGACGTCCCTCGCGGTACCCGAGTCTAACACACACGTACACTTATAACACTACACTTACGACTTTAACACTTTACACTCACACTTAAATTTAGGAGGCGATAAAATACATTATATATATATATATATATATATATATATATATATATATATATATATATATATATATATATATATATATATATATATATATATATATATATATATATATATATATATATATATATATATATATATATATACACACATTTAGAGCTAAACATTTTTCTCTTATTTAAATGCTGATGATTTTCTTTTAATTTTGTATTTAATATAATTATTCATTTCACCATTATCATTAAAAAACTATGTCAATACTTCATGTACGTATAAAATTATGTACATAAAATTAATATTAATTTAGCCATTAGCCTAAAAAGCGGTAGAGAAAATTGATTTTTGGCTATGAAAAATTTCATGAATAATGTGTGTCTGGACTATTATTATTTGTTTAATGTTGGTTTTATATACGCTATACCTGCCCAAAATATTAATCCGTATTTTAACCTGCGTAGAATTGAAGGATTGTAAGTATAAGTGAAAAATATATCTGGTTTAATACTTTCGGTGAGCACAATGTTATTGAAAAGTTAAACTTTTAAATTGATTTATAAACGCATTTAATCCCTTTGAAACATATTTTAATCTTTCCAAGTGAGATGTGACTTTAATATAATCCCCCAGGTATTTAATATTTTTAACGTTTTGTTATTATCGTACAAGAACAGCTATTTGTCCTTTTATTAGGACATGACAAATGGTGTTAAGCAGGCATACACGGTGTTGATGAAGAATTTTAAAAAGAGAAGTTTTACGGTTTTTTTGTTTTTTTAATTCATGAGCATACAATTTTTTGAAAACCACAACAGCAAAAGATTAAAAATAACATTTATTAGATTCTTAATAACCAAAATAGAAAACTATTAAACAGCCTTTAAAAACAGTTCGTGCATTTTATTTATGTAAATGAGAAAAACTTCGGCTCCTAATACTGACCCTTGAGGCACGCTCATACTTCATATTTAATGTATCTCATAGCCCTATTGATCCTAATATTCTGTGAACTATTTATGAAGTAAGTCTTGAAACCAGTTATAAGTAGTTAGTCTTACTCCTTCCGACTATAGTTTTTCCAACAATAAACCATGAACAAACGTATCAAAAGCTTTTTGGATGTCAGTAAATACCCCAACAACCTTCTTTCCTCCGTTCAAAGAAGAGTACGAACTAGTAATATAATGATTAGTAGCATTCTCAGAATTCTGTGTAAATCTGAAACAATATCGATGCTTACAAAAAACAAGGTTTTTCTAAGAAATTAAAAAGAGTTTTTCATCAATTTTTCCAATATTTTGGAAAATACTGACAAGAGAGATATTGGTCGATAATTATCAGGCTATAGGTAAGCCGCTTAGAAAACGGCCTCTAAGAACACCAGTGATTTAGAAAGAAAAAATGTGCGAGAAAGAGGTCGAGTCCTCACTCTCTCGCACAGCTGAGTGAGTTTTCCTTCACTATCGCTGAGTAGTAACAGTTTGTAAACTCAGATTGGTAGATTCTGTTTCACTGGACTGTTGTAGGGAGCTGGAAGGGAATTCCCCTACATGCGCGAAAAATTCTAGCACAGGCCTTTTATTGAGTGATTGAACAATAATTTGAC
>CM040182.1:27927094-28004594 GCA_022606455.1 Callitettix versicolor
TAAATACGTTGTATTTGATACATTTTACGTTAATAAATATTTACTTTTTACCGTTAAACTTTAAACTTTCAAAAATTTGTAGTTCCAATAGTACTTATGGTAATAAAAAATTTAACGAACAAATACCTACTAAAAGGTTCATTATTATTATTATTTAATGGCAGATAAACCCATTGTTATTGCTCGAAAACCTATAAGATTTAAAATTGATGTTTTCTCTACCAATATTTTTTTGCCAAAAAAATTGATGGTTTCTTATTTAAATTTGATACATTATCTGATATTTTCGATTAATAAATATTTACTCTTTACCGTAAAACTTTAAATTTTCAAAAATTTGTAGTTTCAATAATACTTATGGTACTAAAAAGTCGAACGAACAAATAGGCCTACCTACTGAAAGCTTAATTATTATTATTTAGTAACAGTTAAACCTATTGTTATCGCTGAAAAACGCATAAGCCCTATATAAGATTTAAAAATGATTCTTTACCAACATTTATGGTAAATATGGTAAACCAATATGTTTATGTTGACCAAAAAATTTATGGTTTCTTATAAGTACCTTAAATTTGATACATAATCTGATATTTTCAGTTAATAAATATTTACTCTTTATCCTTATTTACTCTTTACTCTTTAATATTTACTCTTTACTTTAAACTTTAAATTAAAAAAAAATTGTAAGTCCAATAATACTTACGGCTGTTAGACCCATTGTTATCGTTCAAAAACGTGTAAGGTCAAAACTGAAATTCTCTTCCACTTTTTAGACCAATGAGCTTAAAGTTTTTGAGGTAACTAGCTGTGTGTATTTGGTAAGGGTTTTACAAGAAAAGTTGATAAATAATTTGGTTCAGTCTACAAAATTCTTTAAAGTATGGCCTATATTCAGTAGAAAATATCGAACTAGTTTTACAGTGAGATTTATAGTCTAGGCTAATTTGATGTTATTCTGGAGTGTGTATATTTTACTTTTGTAAAAATTCAGTTTTAACGTTTATTTAATGAAGCATTCCCTAAACTTCTAGGCTATATATTTTTCAAATACTTAATGGTACTGTAGCTGATCCCTTTCGACCTTTTCCCATAATTTATAGGTTTTAAAGAATTATGGTAAATCCTACGTAGCCTTAAGTGTCCAAGAATTCTTCGCATATTTAGAAGTGTTGATTTAATTACAACGCATATGTTTTAGTTTTCCACGATATATTAACCGTAAAAAATATGTTTTGTTTTTTAATTTAATATCAGTTATTATTATTGATTTTTAATGCGAAGAAATAAACGTTATTAGTCTATTTTTTTATTATAAAATATTTCGCAGTTCGAAGTCTTTAATATTCTCATTTCAGAGCTGTGAAGCGTTATATTGATTTCCTCGTAAAGCTCAGTTACATTTCGGAGTAATTCGTTTTTTTTAATATGTCTGTATGGACGTGTTTATGTAGTGAGACATTAAATATCTCCATGGCAGTGGGGAGGGTCCCGACCATATGTCTGTGGTAAAAAATAACGGTATTAAAAATAAAACCAAGATAATATGTACACACCAAGATATGGACTTCTCTCTCTCTCTCTCTCTTCTCTCTCTCTCACACACACACACACGCACGCACACACACACACACACACACACACACACACACACACACACACAAATTAATTTTTACATAAAAAAATAAAGTGAATTTGAAAAAATTAAAAACCATACTTTATTTATTTTCAGTATTTTGCTGTTTATAAATTTAAATCTTAGAATATAAGTATGAATCAATTTAAAAGTCCAGTTACCTTGATCATTTCAAAACCAAGTATTATTTAGTTATTTCTTAAAAGTTTTATTCACAACTTTATTAACAAGTTTATTTAATAAGTATCGGCCTGATTACGAGATTAAAAAAAAAATTGTAACTACTACTCCAAATAAATTTTGAGATGTTTGCCTACAGGCTGTTAAAATTTTCTTTTGATCGTTCAATAATTTCACCCATATCATTTTTCTTCACGCGCACACGCACACGCGCGAGCGAGCACAAACACATACATACAAATACACTCATGCAATTTATTTTTGAGATTCGGTATTTTATACAGTTTAAATAAATAATTTTTAAAATGCTTTTTTAATAAAAAAAATTGAAGTATGTATTATTATTAGCTTACAGTTGACCTTTCGATTAAATTCAATGTAACAATATGGATATATGAACTAAAATGTGAAATCATCCTTAATATTCTAACAATTACTTAACTTATTCTTACTCGTACATTACCATTACAACAAAATTTTAAATAAAATTAACATCGTAAAATTGTTTTAAACTAAATTACGTCTTTGGTTGTATTTTCAATTTAATATTTTTTAAAGACAAGTAATTGAAAAACTCACCGCTTAGTTTCCCGTGTTTGGATTTTGAAAGACAATGCCGCCGTGCTACCAGCAAGGAAAATTTCTATTTAGCATTTGATGAAATTTTGTAGCATTGAAACAAATTCGTAAAATTATTTTTATGAAGAAATTTTTAAGTAAACCGAAGTAAATATTCGTCGGAAGGATGCTGGCTAGGCTATATGCAGTCGGTCAGCAGTAGACTTATAACTATGCCTCATCGATTGCGTTGTACGTCAATAGCGTTTGCACGATTGCTACAGTAAAAGAATGAAGAGCGGTGGGCGGAGCGGGGAAAGGGAAGCGCAGATCATATGCGCACAACTCTTCTGCTGCAAATCGTTTCTACGCGACAGCGATTACATCGATATTGTTGTTGTTATGGTAGATTTAACGCTTTTGTCTTATCTGTGTGTTCTATGATCTCAAAACATAGATGTTTTTGTAAGACGTGTAACTATACAAATGCATTAATATTATAACAAAACTCATTATTTAAATTCGTTTAAATTTCAAATAAATTACTGATCTTTTCGTAACAAAGACACTTGTGTAAACTGTATTTTGTGTAATAGTAACTAATTAACTTGACTACAATACCTGTACTGCTAATTAATTAATTAATTTGTCTGCTGTGACTGTTAATAATTAATTAATTATTTCAACTACTACTTAATTACAAAATATTCTTTATTATTTATTAATTATCTCGACTATGTAACTTTAAAATTTAACTATAAATATTCATTACTATTAATTAATTATCTCGACTACTATAACTCTATTATATTCTTAACTATTAATTAATTAATTATTTTGAATACTCTAATCATATAAAAATCTTCATTATTAATTAATTATCTCGACTATTGTATCTATAGGTGTATCTAGAATAGTTAAATCAGGGGGGCTTACCAGTACCTGGAATCCTCTACTGGAAACTTTTCTAAACTTGACGCAAAATGGCGAGTTTTAAAGCCTTCTGAGGGCAACTTTATTTTGGTTTTTTAGGAAAAAGTCTATAAATTGAGTAATTAGTAAGACATGAGGATGTTTTTAAAATACTTTTATATCACTCAGTCTTGAGAGTTACTGTTTTTCAACTTGGCTTGAAAAAAAAACGTTTTACTGAATATCAACATTATTTTTATATGTACTGCATGCTAGACACTTTGGGTGAAAATAATACTTAACTGGCAAATCTAAAACAACTCTGTTTCAAATTTTAATTTATTATGTTAAGAAATAAAACTTATATTTAAGATTTTAAATAAAATAAAATAATATTGTTTGTTTGGCAAGGAAACTCTATTGTACACAATTTTTTTATGATTCTTAGTAGTAGACCTATAAAATATTTAATAAAAAAATATTTGTTAAGAAGTTTTTAACAATAACTAATTTAAGGATAATGTCCACCACAAACATTATGCCACTTAAGACTAAACTGCAATCGGCGAGATGATTTAACCAGTTCGTCTAGAACGTCGTCTGGGGAAATGCTGATTTCTTTATGGACAATCAGCATTGTTGGATATCCATTATTATTAGTCGATAATTATTATAAGGTCAATTATTAGTGATTTTCCACTTTGCACTATTCAGCGCAGGTCCTGTGCTGTGTTTGTCTGTCTCATGTTATAATTGCAATGAAGAAGCCCAGTACATTTCACTAAGCATGTACAAACCAAACTTTATTAATATGTCATAGTATAGTAGTGTAGCAATACAGTAGTTGCTTTATTAGTGGGTTTGGGGTTTGTTGCGAGACAAATAATGACGTAAAAACTTGACTTTTAAACTATGATAAACAGATAATATTACTATTTTCTCAAACGTCTGCCCCTCTCCTTGCAGTTTGCAGCGTTAGTAGCGGCAGATAACCCAATTACTTAGACCTTAACTGCTGATATAGAGCACGCGTTTGTAATGGTGGCTGCACTTCTAATAAGTTTAAATTCAATGGTAAAACGTGTTGTTGTATTTTGAGGTTTGGTGAGCTTATTTATAGTATTTATAACTTCATTAACATACAAAATTCATACATATAATGCATTTCATAGTACACTTTCATTTCTCCGTATATATGTTCAGCATTAAACAAAATTGTAATCTAAATATTATGAATTTTTGAATCTACAAATATGAGCATACGAACATGATATTGTTAGTCTATGCGTCCTGTATGCACATGACTAAAGACTGATGACCAGTTTCTTTTGTTGATATCTCTGCAGCTGCGTTTGTGTCATCTGGTCATTGACCACAATCCTCCAATCCTCGCATAGAGTTGTATCATTCATAAGGTGTGCATTTGTCCAACGGAGGTTATCATATAAGTTAAATGAGGAAGATAGAATACATATCTATGTTGTAAGACACTTTGTTTACAATAAAAGTATTTTTAAAACATCCTCATGTCTTACTAATTACTCAATTTATAGACGTTTTCCTACAAAAAATATAATAATAAAGTTGCCCTCAGAAGGCTTTAATGGTAAATCCGATTCTGGTTACTTATTACACTGCATCTCGCGTGATTCCTGGGAGCTCCTGCAAAAGTTTCGTAAGCAAAGGCCTAGGATCACCTTTTATTAGGGTCCATCACGGGGCTACATATCGAATCAAAATGTTTAAAACAAGGTTGAGAAAACAGCAGTGAAAGAGTTTTTGTAATATTCTTGCACCGAATTTCCGAAATGAATGTATTTATTCCGTAGAAGTACATTAAATAAAGTACTGTATTACTGGGAATTTAAAGCAGCACTTGTAATGTAGCCCCTTCAATTATTGTGGGTAGGCAAAATAAGGGCACGTCAAACGCTTTGTTGCTTCGCATACATATTTTTAAGTAGGCAGTAAGCGAAAACGTCAATTTGTAGGTTACCTGGCTGAATTTATCATTCATATTTTGCTTACTAACGGACTAACATGTTTAAAAAGTCGACAAAGCTAGAAAAAAATGTCGAACTAACTATTTCCACGCATACCATGTTAGTTAGGTTAGGTTAGAAAGACTACTAACCTACATAAAATAATATTAGTGGAAATAAAGTAAGTTTTTCACCTTTTCTCATTTCTGTGACTTTGTATATGATATCAAAAATCAACAACAATGCTATAATGACCACTTGTTACAACCATAAACTTAACCTGAACATTTATTATTTCTATTACTGTTTATGAAATAAAAAATCAACAACAATGCTATAATGACTCCTCCTTACAATCATAAACTTAACCTGATCCTTTTCTTACTTCTATGACTGTTTATGAGATCAAAAATCAACAAAAATGCTATAACGACCCCTTGTTACAACCATAAATTTAACCTTAGCATTTCACAATCAACTCAGATATCCAATGTTGAAAAAACTGTGTGTTTGATTGAAAACGTTATTTCATTTTTCGCGTTTCCCAAACGAGTTATATTTTTTAACGACTATCTATGGGAAAAACTGAAAAGGCTGTGTGACACCAGAAGCATTGAAAAACATGATGGAGTTTTGCAATTCATTTATGACATGTTAGAAAGCAAAATTGAATCAGAAACTAGTATATATGTACAACCGCATACCATGTTAATTTAGTTGGTTTATAAAGCTAATAATCTAAATTATTTATGTTCAAAAGGGAAAAATCAATCTTTTCTCCGCTAGGAATGTTATATTTTTACAGAGTACATATCTCTTTGCCTTCCCTAGCTTCAAACACCTGAATAGGCAGTAGAAGTAGGGAGGGGAAGGGTTAAGATAGCATAAAATAACGAAACTAGATTTTATGGAGCAGTACAGTTAAAAGTTATGAAAATAGAAGTATTCCGAAACGTCTCTACAAATATAAAGTGTTTGAAGTTAGGAAAGGCAGAGATATATACTCCAACAAAGAGCTAACTAAACTAACATAATAAGGTTAGTTATTCACCTTTTCTTGTTTTCCGACATTTTGTACAAGTAAATCTGTTCAGAAGCAAATATTACAAATATATGACGGAAAAAGATATTGGTGACCGCCAAATAATAAAAATCTTTATGGCCTTCTGATAATTAATTAATTTCTTTCAGATGTGATAGAATTACAGTCCTTAGATTAGGGATGCGGGAAATTGGATCGGGTTGAAGCCTAATTATGCTAAAAACTGTCAAATTTTATAGATATTTGACTAAAAACGTTTTATATTTAACAGGCGGAGGTAAAATAAAAATATAAAAATAAAAAAAATGTGATGACTGAAAAAAACAATAAATTTCAATCTCGTAACCATCTTTTAAGTTTTTGAAATTTTAAAAATTAAAGTTTTAATTGACTATTGCAATTAATGATTTTATTAACCTATATGTTGTAAGATATTGCTGTAGTACAATAAGCTATACCTTTGATAACACGTGGGCGTTCCGTGTGTGCTGACCTGCTAGCGGTGATTATGAATGAATGACGGGTGAGGGGCCAAAGGGGTATAATCGCTCGATATTGAGCTCACTGGAATTACCGAAATAGAAACCGGACCTCACTCCTCACAGTAACATTGTACAGACATGGATCTTTACTGATCTCTGTGGGGTAGTTTAGTTTACTTTTACGATAACAGAGTGCGTAGGCATCGCTTATGTTACAAAGAGAAATTGTATAATTTTCTCGCTTGCTTTTCGGCCAGTATTCTAGGAGTGTTCATGTTCTTGTGTATAGGTTTAATACCTATATAGGTTACACTGACGAATAATTGCGATTTTGTTGGGAGGCGGTTGGTTAGATGATTCAACTTACAAGAGAGCCTCCCTGGGGGATGCATATTTTTGAAATAGTACCTTCAAAAACTGGCACTGTTAAGCTGTTTTGAGACTTAAAACAGATATAAAATAAGTGTAAAGATTTACTCCATTTTAGTCAAAAATCACTTAATTTTTTTAGATATCTATTTTACAATTCTTAATATTACATATAATGCCACTCATTTTGAAACACAAGTTGTATACTAAAGAAAACATGCTTTTTCTTCTTTTCCCTCTTCTCAATATTTCTGTCCGTAATTTTTTATGTATAGCTGCAGTTAATTCCTTTGTTTTACTCTTACCGTTAACGCTGATCCTTCGTCCTAATTAGTTTTTATCAATTTTAGAGTCAAGAAAGATATTTCTGCTGTTGCAGTTAACGAGAACCAACATAAAATACTTAATTGTTTAACCCCGTTTTCACCCTCAGTATAAGCGTTAAAAATTGCATAAATGTACATATGTACATACGGACAAAATTCCATGTACAGAGAAAGTTGAGAGCGGGATTATGAGACAGGTTTCGGATTATTGGGAGGCCTCAGATACCTCCTTCACTCTTTTCCTCGAAGTTACACATATATTTCCATTTTATGGAAGTAAAATAGGATCTTATTATTTGACTTTATTAATTTTTTTTTGTCTCGGGGGAGGCAATCGCTCCTTTGCCCCCATCCTTGGGTGGTTATCAGGGCCGGATCCATACAATAAATTTGGGAGTGGAACATTTAAAGAAATTCTCTATACCGGGAGGGGAGAATATGGAAAATTTTGGTAATTCAACTTTGAAACGCGATTTTACCATTCTGAACATTTAAAAACACTGACTTTTATTTTTTTTACGTGCATTTTCAACTACCGAGATAGTACAAAATGTACACTGGAAGTACAAAAAAATTGTCAGACAATAAGGGATATTTTATTTAACTATAAATTAAATTAATGACCTAAAAATATAGTGGTAAATTTTGAAAGTATGGACCTAATAATTTGAAAAAAACGTACGTATAAACTGATTGAAGAGGTTAGAAATAAAAAAGACATGGATTAAGAATAATAAAATAAAATATAGGCCTACTCGACATTAGGGGCTTAAGTCCAAGTAATTGGACTATCTGCCGCTACGAAGCAGGAAGGACAAGAAGTGAACTAGTTTAAGAAAATAGGCAGTATTATTATCTATTTAACTGTAGTTCAACACTTTGCCACAAGATGCCAGCAGCAGCTAGCGCTAACAAAGCTTTCTTGAGGGTTATCATTCTATATTCATTGCCATGACTTACGTTGTACTACGCAATGCTAACATAACGATAACGAGAAGATGCAAGCAGATAAAATAACGTAGGCCTAAATAGTAGATTGCAGAAAATGGAAAATGTTAAATTCGTTTTTACCCCCATTTTAACCTTTGGGGGGGGTAGAAATTTTAAAAACTGTTTCTAAGAGAACACCTAGAATCTAAGACCAAATACAATTTCAACTTTGTAGGCTTTATAGTTACGGGGATTTCGTGATGTATGGGTGAGTCCGAATGCCTAGGCCTACGCTAAAATGACTAGATCACTATATTTTTCAATAGCCTACTTTTTATTTGGTCTATGTAATGGTTTTACATAAAGATATGAAGATAAAGCATTAAAAGTAATTTTACAGAAATGTAAGTTGTTTAATAATAATAATAATTTAAAAAATGTAAATCATTTACAGCAAACTGTCAACATAGAAAATATTTATCTTTTTCTGTAGCTATTCATTACCACTTATTGTTACTGACTTGTTATATCTACACAAAATATTTATAATGCATTTTAATATACACTAAAGTCCCAATTTAGCAATCATAGTTTTACAAATCTCTGAATGAACCAAATCCTGGCACAGGAAAAAATATAGTTTTAATTTTAACAGTTTAATTTCCATTCTTTATTAAACAAATTATTTTAAAAAAATGTTCAATAAAAATATTTATGTAGGGAAATTTATCTTAACAATTATCAAAAGTGGGCATTTTTATTCCCTGAATAGATTTACACTTCTCTACCCCCTGAACATGTAATATGAAGTTGTGAACAGAAGTGAAGCTAAATTACTTTCGTTCACAAAGATATGCATATTTCCACAACACACAAAGTTTCTGTGAATTAAACATATGTAAAACTCTTACTGTTGCACGTTTATAACCTCTTTCTGTGGCTTCTTTTAAGTAAATGAAGAGTTTAACCACTTGACCTTATGATATCAAATTTGTGCTAGATTATCAACGTTTTTGTAGATCTTTTTTTCAGGTCTGTAAGTAATTTTGTTTTTTTATTTTAACCCTTTGGTTGCTACGCAACGATCGTAGTCGTAATTCACTAGCGAGAAATGCAGCACTACGGTCTATCCTTGTTTGATTTTAGTCTGTAATAGTTGAAAATAAATCCAATAGATAGCATCTAAGTTTATATCAATTATCTGATCATTTTAGTTCACTTTTCTGCCACTTCATATTTTTCTGAGTTACAGAAAAAAAACACGTGCCACTCCTGGCCGGAGTCGAACCCGGGTTCTCGGGGTGAAAGCCCAGTACGCTATCAACTAGGCCACCGAAGCGGCTACTACTAATTACAAGTGGCTATGTTATTTATAGGGCTAGGTATTGATAACCTTGCACTTCGAGTTTTGTTTACTTGATAATCAAAATGGCTCGCAATCATGATGTGTTTGTGTTTGGTGTTGATTATTATGCAGGCTATTATGGCTGGCTGGCTAAATGGGTGTATTTACGGATTTACGAGAGATTATGATTATGAGTCAAATTAGGATATTTAATAAAATAGAGTAGTTTTTTGTATTTTAAATTTAGTGGTTTAAAATTTATTTTTTCAGTTGGAAATTGAAAACTTCATTTTTTAAAATTAAAATTTGTTCGAAACAAAAAATTATTACACCAATAAATATTGCGTATTATCTACAAAAAGAGTGATTTCTTCGGATTGTTAAAATGGTTAATAGTAAATATATTTAAATAAAAAAGTTAAGTAAGTTCTTTTTGGCTAAAACAGTGTAGTATTTGTAGGTCATGATACTAGTTAGGCCAGCAGCCAAAGGGTTAAAATAGAGTCATCTTTTAATATTATGTTGTAATAAATTATTTAAAGTCTATGTTTCTAGTTAAACTGATTTGTAGTAAATTCGGTTAGACAAGATTTATATATGTATAAATAAGTACATTATTATTAATTATAGTTTTATTTTATCATTTTCCATTTGTTTGTACCACTTTTTTTTAATGCAGATTTTTATATTTCTTTTATCAAAAAATTTTATTATACAAACTTGGTAAAGTGGAATACTGTACCTTTCTTTCTGCAACAAATGGAATTTTTTTAAACATTTATTTTTGTTTTGTTGTGTACTATTTTGTTAAAGAGAAACATTGTGATTTTTTGTGATGGATGCCAGCATAGACATAATCTTTACTATATTTATTTTGCCCAGGTGTGCTGTATCTCTAGAGCTTCATTTGTTATAAAAATTCAACAGAGGTGAAGCAGATCCAAAATAAGATTGAATTGGTTGGTAAGGGATAACTGGTAGGATGTAAATGTTATACAATTTAAAAAACAAAAGTTATCAACTTTATTTTTATGACTAGATATCAACTAAATAAAAGAAAGAAATGCTTGGAAACATTACATTAATCCAAACTGATTAAATAAATAAATAAAAAAATCTCTTTTAAAAGAGACATTGTGACTAGAATTATTAAATAACCATTACTGACTAGATGTTCTTTCTCTATGTTTAAGTGGACATGACTTTTAGTCTTTCGACCTTGTCCAAACATAAACTGTTAACAATACAATACAATACATAAAATAAAAAGCATGCTCAACTTGTATACATTTTAAAATATATTAGTCAGGTATTTGAAATACAACTGAAGTGTTTTAGAAATAATGTAATTATAAAATTATAAAGAATGTTTGGTCATTCAAAATGTATACTATAATTTTCAAAAACATTACCGTAACTGTTCTCTTATTGTTCTCATATTCGATCAATTTTTGTTTTTATATTTTTACAAACACAAAAATATAATTTTCAATGTTCGTTATATGTGAAACATTTGCTATTCTTTGTACATTTGATTGCTTTTTTTAAACCAGCTTAGCAATTTTACAAAATTATAATTTATTCCAGTTTAAATCAAAGAAATCAAATATTGTGCTGATTTTTAATTGTAAAGCTTAACAAAAACTTTACCGACTATAAGTGATATACATAACACAGAAGATAATTTGTACAGATTATCACAAAATATGCTTGTAAAATAGGTTAATGTAAAGAATGAAAGTTAGAGCAGTTATTTAACCATCCTGCAGGTATACAGTAAATTGAAAAATTTACTTCAGAATTCAAACTAAACTTATGTTTTTGAGAGAAATATTAAGATGTGTTTTCAATATATGTTTTATGATCTAAAATCACATTAAATGTTTTCATTTGGAAAATTATATTTATTGTCATTTTCTACTTTTTTAGTAACATATATTTAATTTACATTAATTTTCAATCTTTATAAAATAATGTATTTTTTATAGTTTAATACAAACTGAAAATGACTTTGTATCATAAGAACATTTAAACAGGTTATGTATAAGTAGGCCTACTTACACATATATAATCTAAAATCTAATGCCATGTGTATGTAATTCATTTTTGTTTTAAAAAATTGACTGATGCATAAATTTAAAATAATAAAAAAAATCAGACATTTTGAATTTTAATAAATTAATATCATTGAAACCTAATTAGCATTAGGTGAGTCAATTGTACCGTAACTAACAAATTTGCCATTAAAATATTATTTCTTTGTTGTTAAAAAAATTGTTCAGAAACAGAATTAGCATACATTTTTTGGACAAGTCTAGCTACATTGAATTCTGAAGAATCGACCCCACTGTCTGCACCCTATTGCAGATAGGCTATATAATAAAACTACTAATAACTACATAGAATTCTTCCTCTTCAAATTAAATACAGAATATATAATTGTACAATATAGTTTATATACATGCACTTACGTTCCTTAACAATCGTAACTACATCAAAATAAAACTTCTTCAATTTATTATCTATATTTGTTGTACTATTTTGGTATTTATTTAAAGAGGGTAAACAATTTACAGTTGTTTTAAGATGGACGCCACTATAGACATACGCTCTTACCGATTTTTGTTTGTTTTAAATTTATTTGTAATCATATGCTTTTGAGTTTCTATCCTAATCGGACATCAAAATCAATACTTCTTATTAGTAATAGTCTTTTTTTTGTAAATTTGGATCTAATTTTTTAAATAATTTTACTTTACAGAAATAAAATTGGTTTCATAAAAATGTATTAATAATTAGTTCACAATTACTTTAAAAGCTCCAAACGAAAAATTTAACATTCAGTTTCTTATAAAGACACACTACAGGAAATTATCATGCGCACCGCTTTACTATTCCATCTTTATTAGTCTAACAGGCATGATTACACATTAAGCCTCACACATAATTCACAAATACAAGTTTGGAAGAGGAGTGGTAACATCGGACATTCTATTTTCTAACAAAACAAAACATAAATTTTTTTTAAAGAATGTTAAAGCTGGTGGCGGCCGGTCGAAGAAGACAATGGAAGCTGTGTCTTCCTAGGCATTCATTAAATATACTTATTTTATAAAGAATAAAATATACAACGAGTATTCAATGAAAACAAGAACACGTTGTGTAAAATAATTTTTATTAAATCTGTGTAATTTTGTAATCAAAGTTTACTATATAATTTTTGTTGAAATCATTAGTGGTTACCTAGATATGCAGTTTGTCTAAATACAGCACTGATAGTAGGCAGAACTATAAGAATTCAGCCTAACATGTATTGTTCTGTTGTAGACCCGAATTGGAGTATACAGAAGCAAGAACAAACACCAAAAACTAATTTTTTAAATGTTACACAGTACTTCAAATAAATCTGTGACATACAGAGCAAGCAGAATTCTATTCTTCTACAGCTGTAACAAATTTTATTTGAGAAACATAATAAAATATGTGACCTACGAAATGTCGTGAAAGTCAAACGATTACTTACTATTTAGACAATACTAGAGCAAACGAGAATAAAAAATTCTACTCTCACATTGGGGAAAGTTTGTAATAATGATGAAGCCTGGTAACAGTAAACTCTGAAGGTCAGAGACGAAATGGATGACCAAGGCACTGGATGACTTCTGGAGTGGAAAGTTGTTAACTAATGTAAAACTCCTGATCTTGTAACTTTAAATCAGAAAATAAGTTCAGCTGTTTTAGAAATTATAAACTTTGGTAGGTATTTAAATAGTGATATATTTGCTTTTTAATTTATGAAAACATTAATTTGAATGGAAAACAAACATGCTTAAGGATTATTGTTGTGCAAGTGTTTAGTCTAATTTTATTGTACTATTGTTGATAAAGCTGCACTCGAGCGATACAAATTCGAGGTGTGAAACATGTTTTCAGAAGAGAAAACCTTTATCAACATTGGAAATAAAACTGTATAATATGCAATAGATGCAACATAATATGCAATAGATGGAGTTTGGCGAACCATTGATAAGGCACTTGCTATGGGTACTTATAATTTTAGTAAACAGTTTTTTTGTCATATTCATAAAATAATTTCTGGTATGAAAAATGTATACTACAATTAAATTAGCGTTGTTAATTACATCCAAAATCTTATGAACAAATTTACTGATGAACATTTAAAATTTTATTATATTTATAAATTTATTATAATATATTAGTTTAATGGATTAACATTTTTGCTGTACTGTTGTTATCTACGATGTTTTATTCAAAAAGTAATAATGTTTTGTTCTATATGCATAAATATGGGCCACTGTAAACTTACAAACAATTCTGAATTAGTTTCCACAGAAAGGGTTTTGAATAAATTATTTTTATATATTTGTTTTAAAATAAACTTTCCTTTAAAAAGTCAAATAGTAAAACAGATGTTTAACATACAAAAAAAAACTTGTAATTTTGTAAAAAAGGCTTTTGTTATAATTTGAATTATATGACAATCTGCATACTAATAGTCCTGATCTGTTGTGTCGACTGGCCAGACTTTTTTAATGACTAGAGGTACAGGGATATGAAGAAATGATGCCTCAAGCTACTAAAGTGATGTATTTTATATTTGTTGATAAAAATCATAATGTTAAAGTTTTTGTTTATCTCATCATCAAAATAATTCAAAACACATGATTATTCTGACCAGATCAACCTTTAGTTTCAGGTCATATGTCTTTGAAATATAATTAAAATTTGAGACATACAATGCAAAGCAAGATGTTATTGTTATAGTAAAATCAGTATTACTGTAGTTGCTGTTATTCTTTTGAGAAATTATAATATTTTCAAAAATATAAGATTTCCATGGACATCTGTAAAAAAGCACTGAAGAATTAACCAACAATTGAAATCGTTCTGGTCCTTTTTGTAAAGTAACTTATTGGGCATATGGAGAAATTAATTAAGAATGAGAAAGAATTAAATCATCGGATTTAACTAGTCCATCTACAAGAGATGGAGAAAATTATGTGAGTGTGAGTACATAGGGACTATTTTCCATTTAGTGAGCTACTGTATTTATTGGATGATCTGTTTTGTAGCCTGTAATATAGAGAAGGCTATTTATTTCAAAAGGCTACCGGGTATGTACAGTTTATGTTACTTTGTATTTGCTGATATCTGCAAGTTTTGTGGTGGTAGTTTGTAAATTAATATTTTGCCGAAACAAATAAATGTGTTTATATGTAAATGAAATATTTTGTATAATTAATGTTTAATAATACAAAAAAGAAAACACCAAGCTATTTTACCCTACATATTAAAAGTATGCAACACCTCAAATTTTCAGGTACCAGCTGTTTACATTTTACTAACATTTAAACGTTATCCAGTACTAACATTTTAATGTAGCTGTCACTGCATTCTATACAGTGTGGTTTCTAATTCTCTTCCTCCCTATTTTGTCTACATTTTATATCAAATTTTTCTCTCTCTCTCTCTCTCTCTCTCTCTCTCTCTCTATATATATATATATATATATATATATATATATATATATATATATATATGTATGTATGTATATATGTATGTATGTGTGTGTGTGTGTGTGTGTGTGTGTGTGTGTGTGTGTGTGTGTGTGTGTGTGTGTGTGTGTGTGTGTGTGTGTGTGTGTGTGTGTGTGTGTGTGTGTGTGTGTGTGTGTGTGTGTGTGTGTGTGTGTGTGTGTGTGTTTATTAATAATATGTGTATTTAATATATATATATATATAGTGTTAATATTTTGGTATTCAAAATTTTGGGAGTCACCTGAAGTCAAAGTTACCAGTCAACTTCAAAAATTCGTAATGAGAAGGTTGTCATACAACATATTGTTAAAGAGCGTCTTTTTCTCACAGCAGTTATGCAA
This sequence comes from Callitettix versicolor, assembly GCA_022606455.1. NCBI lineage: Eukaryota > Metazoa > Arthropoda > Insecta > Hemiptera > Cercopidae > Callitettix > Callitettix versicolor. The sequence continues at coordinate 27,942,753 of CM040182.1, forward strand.
TCAAACTTTAAAAGGGTTGTGAGAATAACACCGTCATGCAACATATTATTTAATAATTATTTTTCTGAAATCAGTGGTGAAATTACTGAAATTTATGGTTTGGTACCAAAAGGTTGTACTATTTTTAAGAAATCAGTAAAGCGTAGGAATTAGGAATATGTCTTCTCATAACAACTTTTAAGTTGAATCCTAATTCTTAAACCTAGATATGTCTTGCAAACGATACAACTCTTTTGAGTTTTGATAGAACCACTGTTTTCAGAAAAAAAGACAATATTAAACGATATTTTGCATGACTGCCTTGTCATCACAACATTCAAGTTGATTCCTAATTCTTAAGTCTAATGAATTCTTGAAACCAGTACAACCTTTTCAGGGTTTGATTGCACAAGTTCTTTGAGAAGAAAAACAATATTAAACAATATATTGCATTACTGCCTTCTCATCAGAGCTTTCAAGTTATATCCCAATTGTTTAACCTACTGAATTCTTGAAAATAGTAAACGCTTTTGAGTTTTGATTGCATCATTGTTTTCAGAAAAAAAGAAGATAATATTAAACTATATATTGCTTAACCACCTTCTCAAAAACAATTTTGAAATTGACTCCTGTATCTTGGACTCCAGGTGACATCCCAAACGGTTTTTATACCAAAAACTGTAGTACTACATGCATAATGAACTGCGTATAGAAAAAACATTTAGTATAAAATGTGGTAAAAAAAAGGAAGGGAAAGGACTTCCCCAACCACCACCGTGTAAGTGTATATACTGCTGCCATTTACATTAAAATACATGACTGAGCCATATGCCACATAATTTGACCTAGTATTGATTTTCTCTCCTATTAATTTGCCAACATTTACTTGTGATATTACACTGTCCAAGTAAATAAAAAAAGAACACTTTGTAATATGCATAACATCTTTTAAGTTTATAAACTATAAATAATTGCTAAAATTAAAAATAAAGCTTGATATTATATTTTAGAGTTTCAATATATATATATATATATATATATATATATATATATATATATATATATATTCAGTACGTCCATAAAGTAAGTTCCGTTTATATTTCTTACTGTGACAGCACTACGATTGCAGTTCAGCTCATGCATGGTTAGCTGTTTTGAGTCAAGGAGAACATGACACCATTTTGACATTGCTATTTGTTCTTTATGCTTTGTAGTACTTGTTTGGAATGGCGAAGCTGATTGAAAATCTTGCTGTTGTGAGATTATATTTTGAATTTGTTTTCTGAATGAGAAGAATACTAAACTAGTAGACACTCAATGGATCTGCCAGGTTTATGGAAGAAATGTAATGAGTGTTTTAACGGAAAGAAGATGGGTTCAATGAAGGACATGGCCAAGTGCATGATGGTGAACAAAGTGGACGTCTGTCTTTGGTGAGTGTCTTTGATTCATGTAGTAGAAGAAAAGATTAAGGAAAAACCATCAATATATAGTTTCTGCTATTTCTATGGAATTTCCACAAATTTCAAGATATTTTCTTCATGAAACTGTTTTTGTAAAACCATGTTTTTAAAAACTTTGTGCTTGTTGGGGAAAAATGCCATCAGGGCAATGTACTTGACTTTTTGACATGTTACGACAAAGACAATGATGACTTTCTGAGTCAAATAGTGACTGGTGATGAGACATGGGTCACTTACGAAACCTCTTAATCAAAGTGACAATCTAGGACTGAAGGCATGAAAATGTTTGACCTCATATTAAGAATGTGACATAACAAATCTTACAGGACTTTGGCTTAGACCAGTTTGACCCTCCTTTTTACAGCCCTAACCTTTATTCTAGCAACTTCCATCCTTTTTTGTTCCTGAATTCATTACTTGGTGGTCAAAACTTCAACAACAATGATGAACTCAAAGAACATGTTACCACATGATTTACAAAAAGGCAGCTATGTTTTAAGAAGGTATAAACAAATTTGTGCTGTGCTATGAGAAGTGCCTATAAAATTTCAGGAGCGATGTAGTAGAAGAATTGTAAGGTTTGATGATTTTTTTTGCAATAAATAATTTTTCTGAATCTATACAAGTTTTGGTTTTATTACCAAACGGATTTTACTTTCTGGACGTAAATCGTAGTTACAATGGAAAACTTAAAAATGGTTTGTTAGGATGGTCAGTGGTTATCATTTTAAAGAAAATTATGATTAATAATTTACTCAATTTTACACATTTTACTCAATCTAATCTTGAATTTTCTTATAAAGTATAATATTGTTTTAATAAATACTTATTGTGCTGTACTATACTTTGGTGTTTCTTTAATTTAAATCATTTAAAAAAACTTGAACAACATTTTTAATTAATTGTTAATTGTTGAAGAATAATTTTGAGTGTTTTTGATTACTTGTTTTAGTTTAGAATTACAAATGTCAAGAAAATTTTTTTAAACTTTTTATTTATCGTCAATTGTCAGAGTTTTGTAGTTAATTTCGAGTAAAAAATCTTAATATTTTATACTTGGTAGTGATCAAGTTACATACATTTAAAATTATTCATATATATATATTTTACATTTAGGTTAAAATTTATTATTATTATATTAAAAAGAATAACTGTTGTCAGAAAACATTAACATTCATTGTACCCTTGTGTGATTTAATGACCAAGGGAAAAGAAATTAACCCAACTGTTATTTTAAGTTTATGATTGTTAAGTTTGTGAAATCATGCTCAAATTTATGTTATTTAATTTTATATTCAAACTTAAGTTTAATTTGGTCTAATTTTAGTGGCAATTAAGTAGTAAATAAATGGAGGACTATAGATGATAATCAACTTTAATAATTAAATTTATAATTTGTTTCAGTTTCATATAAGTGAAAAAATGTACTGTACTTCTTCATTTTGGTTGTTAATTTAAATTAGATATGGTACATAAGTTTATAATTCGTTTTGTGGAGCATGTTAAAGGTTCATTTGTTTTGGTTATAAAAAAAAATTATTGTACTGTTGTGGTTGGTTGTGATTTATTTTAACAATAATTTACATTAAGCTTCAACCCTGTTCCATTAGTGTTAAAAGCATAAAATAAATGCATTAGGCATTTTGGAATTAATAGGAATTTATTAATTAATTTGTTAATTTAATAGTGTTGTATTATTTAGTGTGTGTAATAAAGTTTCCAGTTAGTTTGATAAGTTTTGTAAGCATATATAAATCTCGTATGAAAGTTGAAATGTGATGTTTTTATGGAAGATTTAAAGCAGTACTGTCTCTTAACAGTCTTAATGCAATTTAACATAATTTTTTTAAAAAATATAGCTAGCCTAAGTATTTGTTAATTTATACATTATTAAACACATTTTTAAGAATATCTTTAATATTTTGAAGTGTATTATATTGTACTTAAATTTGCTTCATAATTTAAATTTATTGGCTCCTGTTAAAATTAAACATAAGTTAAACATATTTAATTTTAATACTCTTCAGTATTGACGTACAGATTACATAATTTTTCAAACAGTATATCTTAAAATGAGGCAAATGTTTATAACCAGCAATGGAGACTCTGCTCGTTGTTCAACTTCTGGTGATGATAATGTTGGTACCTCATGAAAAAAAATTGGTGTTAAAAAGAAAGTTATTATAATATAAATTAAGTTAATAACTGTGACAGCAGTGACAATAATAATACAAAAAAAACAAAGAAAAAATGAAAATATTTAAGTTTAGAATAAAAGGGTATATTTTACTACTGTATACCTTTGCATTTTTCCGTGAAGTTAACCAAAATTTTGCAGAAATTCCTTTCTAACTAATGTCTGTTGTACCAAAAATGTCTTACTATTTTACTGGAAGAGTAATTTTGATGAAGTCTTAATAGATAAAACCATTTAAATTCCTTATTCCAGCTCGTTGTACTATATTTTTTAATTACTACTTAAAGAAAAAAAACAAAATAACTATCCACAACCATAGATACTAAAGAGATCAAAATATAAATACACACAAAATAACAAACATAACACAAATATTAAAATAAATACATTTTATATAGCTTAAGAGAAAAGGTTTTTTAAGTAAGGTCCATTTGTAAAAGACATATTACTTGTCACATCACATCAAATATTGCACAAATCGGTTTCTGATACTGAACAGTTTTAGTAATGCTATTAGTCTATTCACTTTGCAGCATGAGTTTGATTATAAAATATCTAGGTCAAGCATTTTGAAGATGAACAAGTGAAAACTGCTGTGAACAGTTGTCTACACAATTAAGGTTAACTTCAAGAAAGAGGGTAGAAAAATTTGAGAAATATTTGAGTAGCATCTAACAGAAAGTGTATAAAACTGTAAATTTTTTGTGTACAATCTAAAAATAAATTAGTTATTTTTTGTAGTGTTTTAATTACAAATAGACCTTACTAAAAAACAACCCTTATATTTGCTAACTTCTAACAACATTAATAATTGCAACTAAATAAATTCATTTTAATTATTGTTATACACTTTCAAAATAAATACTATTAAACTGATCTAATTTTGTTTAGTAAGTTTCCATCTCTACTATACATTATCAACAACAATAAATTATGTTTTATTTTAGATGATTTCAATCTATAATAAATTTAATATATGTTAAACTTCCAAGTGCTTATCGTATTTGACAGTGGTATCTATTTTTGTATATTCACATAGCAATAGGAATATTTTTAATCCATATGAAAAAAATAGCCAATTAATTTAAAATTAAGTATCAATTATTTACTTCCCAATGGTTGGGAACGATTTCAGAGGAAATGAACATACATTTGTAGAGAAAGGGCATTTATAACTCATAGGTACTAGAATGCTGTGATTCAAACACACATTATATTTCTGTATTTCCAAATAATCTTAGAGCATATAAAAACAATATTTTAGCATTTACCTATACAGGCTACTTCAATACACATTTTTTTAATAGCAACTGAAGCAACTGATAACGGTCACCTGAATTACAAAAACATCAACATTTTGCTCCAGTAGAAATTGTTGAATGGTGAATTTTATATATACAAAAAATGTCTGTGCCTGTTGATGCTTCTCCCATCCAGAGCTTAATAAGCACACTTGTACATCACTCAGTCTGGCTATAGCAATCATCTGTTCATATCCTTGCACTAGTGTCTTGAGAAAAATGAAAATGGAGCAAATGGTGAAAATTGATGGAACAATGAGTTAAACTCAAGTTTTTTGTGAAACTAAGAGAACTGCTACAGAAGCTCATGCCATGTTAAAGGAAGTGTACGAAAATGAATGTTTATCATGCACACAAGTTTTTGTTTGTTTAAGGAGGGATGTGAAAGGAACAAAGACAATCCACACCCGGGACAACTCTCAACATCAAAAACAGATGACAACATCCAGAAAAATGATAAATTGATCCACAAAAATAGTCATCTGAGTGTCTGAGCTCTTGCTGAAATCCCAGAAATTAACAAAGAAAGTGTTTGTCAGATTTTGCATGAAATATTGAACACGCAGAAAGTTTACGCAAAACTGGTGAACACTCTCACTCCAGATCAAAATCCAGAATTGTTAGACAAAGTGATTACTTGTAAAGAATTGTGGTTTTTTTACTTATGATCCTGAAACAACACAAATAGATTCATTGGAAGAGCTCCACTCTTAATTGTAAAAAAGACCAAAATGAGCAAATCAAAATTCAGATGATTTTTTTTTTTTTTTTTTTTTTTTTTAACAAGAGTGGAATTGCCTACATTCACTGGGTCCCCAAAGGTCACATGGTAAATCAATATTATCAAGTCGAAAGTCTAACAACCCTGACAGCACTTTAAGAACAAATGAGATTTTTTTTTTTGGTGTTTAACGTCGGACTATTACGCACACTTGGGCTAATGCAGACAATGGGATGATTTATAGCGTATGAAAATGCCAAGCCCTCAGCGGGAATCGGACCCGTGTCCTCAGGGTGAAAGCCTAGTACGCTATCCACTAAGCCATCTAGGCAGCACAAATGCGAAGACAAAGTCCCAATTGATGAAGAGCAATTCCTGGATGCTTCATCAAGCAATATCCCTATTCATTCTGCCTTGTCTGTGAAGGTGTCATTTGCGAAATATGACATCACATTGTTATACCACCCATTGTACTCACCCAAACTGGCCTTCTGTAACTTTTTTTGTTTTCTAAGGTCAAATCAGAGCTTAAAGGTTTTATGGTTTCATGAAACAAGATTTCATGGTTTGTAAACGGTGAAAACAAAATTGACGGAGGTTCTCAACAAGCTGACAGAAGCGTTGTTTCAACACTGATTTCAACAATGGAAAATTTTTATGGAGCATTGTAGGAATCTGCAAGGAGAATACATTGAAGTGGAAAAACTTTGTAATGTAATTGGCCATCAATAAAATGTTTTGTAGCATCAGTCCATTATTAGTTACCACACAAATGTTATTTAGTTCCTACACCTCGTAAGCATAGGTGAATAAAGAAATCATTTGCTTTGGTTACAATTTCAAATGTTTGGGTCGAAACTGAGTTTTGTCTTGTACTTTGCAATTTTTTATTATCTGTATCCAATTATATATTCTTTGTTAATAAATATTATTTTTGTATGCAACTTTTATGTAAAACACCACACAATATTTGAGATAATAAAATTTTTTAAATTATCATTTCTCAGTTTCGTATAAGTTCAATTAAAATTTAGAATTATTAAGAGATGTAACATTAAACTTAATAAGATTGATGTAAAAAAATTGTATATCTCCAGTTTAATTTTAGCAGAATAGAATAGCTACACTTAAACTAACATCTTCTGTAAGTATCTACATTTGTGGTACGTACTTTGTATTGTAAGTGTTTATTTACAATCAAGTTAAATTTATTTAAATTTTAATAATGCTAGTTCTTAACTAAAAAAAATCGCCATTACGTTTTGTGTACTTGTGGAATGCCCACATATCTTAATGTGACCAGCATTTGGATGATTAACATACCTACAAAATGTTTGTATATACATTAAATTAGTTTTTACATTTTGATCATGGCAATTTTCTTGGCTTTAATAATAGTAATAATAATAATAATTTTACATTTATCATATTTTGACTGACTCTTCTCATGTATGACTTATCAAAAAGGTTTCCTGCAACTGGGAATACAATGATAAAATTTGTATAACATGACAAATTTTTTATATTATAAAATTTTTGCATGATAAAATTTGTATTTGTTCCCTTTTTGTTGTAATAAGTTATCGAAATAATTTTATTATAAAAACTGAATAGTATAATAAGTTATAAAAAACATGTTATTGCCATAATATTGGTACAGTAGCCCTTATTTATAAATTTGTTTTAATTTCTTTTTCCATATTGTGAACTTTTCCATATTTTTCAGGAAGTATGATAAAGGCAAAAAAAAAAATGTTGGTTAGGTTATGATTGATACTTAAACTGAAATATGTTTAAGAAGATAAATTACATTTAACATCTAGCTTTTAGCTAATCCAACTGAATATAATAATATAACCTAAATAAGCATTTCATTTCTGAATGATCTTACAGTTGTTTTGAACAATAAATTGAAGTGTTCATGTTATGATTTAAAAATGAAAATTATTTTATGTTTTTTGTTATTACTCTTATACAATGTGTCTAACCAAAATCACTTTCTTTGTAATGCCTTCTATGTTTTAATTAAAATTGATATTTGTTTTTTTAACATGTAACATTATTTGCTTTGTTAAAATAATATAATGGAAAAACAATTCTAGAGCCATTATTACACTGTATTAATAAAAACAATGCCTACTTTTGAAGTTAAGAATTTTGATTGTAAATTATTGGACTGTAAGCTAATAGGAAACAGTTGCATGGGCATCAGGTGATTTCTTAAAACAATGTTCTTTGCTGACTTATATCAATGATATCTAAACTAAAAATTCTTTACATTTCATGTAACGGCTTCAATATAATTAATTTGCCATTCAGCTTATAAAAGTTCACAGACTTTTTATCAATAACAAAAACTTATGCCATTCATTGACTTTCTTGGAATGTACATACCATTTAAAAATCACTTAATAAACCTAAAAATATTGTAGTGATTCCCAACCAAAACTGCATAAAATCTTTCACCCTCCACTAGTAGCAATATCAAGTTTACCACACACCTATTAAGTGTATCTATGTATATATATATTTGCTGGTAATAATACTATTAATTTGTATTAAGTGCATATTGTTCGCTTTTATAAATTTTTTGATTTAAAGGGCAAATTTTCCAATTCAGGTATATTTTTATTAAGTGTCAACTCCTGTAAACTTTCAGAAGCATTATTTTACAGTGTTTAAGAAAAGATTATTTTGGGCAGTGGTCTTCCAAAGCCAAAAAGAACTATATATTTTGTTAGAAAGTGTTATATTTCATTAAGTTTTATCATATTAAACTGTTCAAAACATGTTTAACAGCTTTAATTTCATTGTTTTTAATGCATTTTAACATCTTATTTTTTCCAAATCTAACATTGTTATATAAATGTTATACAAGTTTTATTTTAAAATAAAATATTTATGTTATTAATAAATAAGCATTATATATATTACACAATCTTATAGTTAAAATAAGTATATTTTTTGAAATACTTAATAAATCATAAGAACTCATTAGTATGTTATACATTCTGACTAATGGAGGGTTAAAAGAACAGTCCTAACTAACTTTACCATAGCATAAGTTAGTAGTAACATGAAAATTAACATTCTAATAATTAATAAACACAGTTGTAAAACTGTATGAAAAATGTACAGATTTCAATTTTGTTCAGGTACTACTTTTTCCATTTTCCCTGAATAAGAAAAGACATTACTATGAACCATACAACCAAGGTTTCTCAAAATATAAACATTTATAAAGTGTTTAAAAGGTTGGGAAACACTATTTTACTCATTAGATACATAATAGGCTAATTCTTGTGAAGTTGGCTTATGTAAATAAATAAAAATAATAAAATAAAAATAAAATATTGAGTATTAAGTAATGATGTACAGTATATACATACAATATAACCCTTGGTAACGAATTCATTTTAAAGTACATAATAATTAACCGGAAAAGATCTTTCAGATACTTATAAAGTTATTTGGTGGAAATCGAACTATTCCTATAAATATGTCTTCCTTCTTGAGGTTATGTAAAAATGTTTTGGAACAACTCACTAAAACATAGTTTACAGCTAGTTCAACCTTAAAAAAATAAGTTATATAGGCTATATATAATATGGTGAAAACTAAATACCTACAAATAGCTGCTTGCAAAGAATGAAAAAAATTCAAAATATATTGCTGCAATTTTTAAAACTGACACACATTTATTTTGTTTTTGAATTTTGCTTGATTCACATAAACTGAGCTTCATATTGTTGAAGTTAATACAAAAAATGTGTAGGCCCACTTAAGTAGAGAAAATGAGTGATGCTTGTAATAAAACAAATAAATTTTGAATTTCTATATTTAAAGTTTATTAATGTGTACAATTAAAATTCATATTATTTTTGGACGTTTTCGAAATGTAATACAAATAATATAAAATTTGTTAGCAGGATTGAGTAAATTACTTTAAGAAATAAAACAAAGTTTCTGTAGCCAAGTGAATGATGAAAAAACTAAATGACTGACAGACTGGAAAATGAACAAATATAATTGTTGACAAATATCCAAATTTTTATATTTTTATTTGTTATGCTTGTTGTACAATTCCTTTACCACAGCTAGATCAGTGGTTCCTAATAGGTTTGTATAACACTATCCTGTGGTTAGATGTATTATAAAACTGTATGTAATATGAATGTTTTGGAATAGAGTTTATTTTTCAATAGCAATGCAGGAGGAGGGCGTAGAAATTCAAGGAAAATTTTTATTAACTAAAAACATAAATATTTATCAAATAAACAATAGTGAAAACAAAATTATTTTACCGAATATAAATAAGAAAATACTCCTTATTGAATCTTTTGTGGTCCTTTGTAGATGGGAAATTACCTAAGGTTATTAAATATTAAATAAGAGCATATAAAAATTGGGTTTTAAAAAGGTTCTAAAATTTTTAATGTAAGATTCTTGAAACATTTTGGGCAGACAACCTATAAAGGCACCGCATAGATTTATTTTAACGTAATTAAAAGTCTTCCTGAAATATTTAAGTATTTTACTTATTATGTGATGAATGTGTTAGTAGGTTATAATTTTTTTTATTATCTAGGATATCACAGAACTCCTAACAAATCATTGTGTATCTTTCCAACACAGCAGACGAAGGCATTAATTTGTAGTTTAGTCTTGGTGTCTTTGTTTAACAACGAGTGATCTTTAGAGTATCAGCTAAACATAATTTAGCAAATTTAACAAGTGTTATGTTTTAATATGTGTTGTGTTAGTTAATTGGTTGAATAATGTCTGGTAAAAAGCGTAAATTTAAATATGAGTTCCAAGCATTTTAAGACAGGTAGACAATGTGAGGTTATGATATGTCACAGCACTAAAAGAGATCATGAAGGATTTTAAGTTTAGATTCATTGATTTCAGAAAAATGAAAAGTTGATAGCTTTGTTTGCAAAACCTTTTAGTTTAAAAATATGGATTACTAGATTTGTAATCCTGATTGGCTTTAATCAGTAGGCTTTAATACTGATTGGAAAAAAAAGTTTGTTCTGGAACTTTTAGAGTTTTACTCTAAGTACATTGATCAAAACTTTGCTAACATCAAAAACATGCTTGAAATCATGTTGCTGTTTGGCATCATTGCCTTGAGATTATGGAAGTGTATACATTTGGGAACAGCTTTTCTTACAAGTGAATTTTGTGAAGTCCAAGACACGATCAAGACTAACTGATATGAATCTTGAAAATTTATATGAAAATCTTGAAAATCTTGAAAATGATACAAAATCACAGTATCCAAGATAAAGCCAATTATCAGTGACATTGTGAAAAGGAAGTAATACTAGACATCATATTGAGTTTAAGTGACTTTTTGCATAATTTGTAAGTAGCCTACTTTATTAATTTCTGATAAACTAATGTATTATAGACTTTTTTACTTTTTAAATTAAATTTTAGAAACACACACACACACACACACAAAATATTAGTTATATATTGTGTGTCAAATATATATATATATATATATATATATATATATATATATATATATATAAAATGCACACCTATAGTAACCTAAGTCTCCGATTTGGCCCTTGATATAAAAAATATTCAAATCTCTTGGTTTAAAGGTTTGAAAATATTGTTGTCATTTTAATTGAAATGTTAACATGTTGCACTAGGTATCAAACAGTGTTGTAGAGGGTGGTGATCACATAGTCACCTGTGTCATGCTAATGTGAGCACTCCCTACTCGGTAAACAATATGTTAATAAAGTACTAGTAGTTTACTAGTGAGGGTGGTATTTAAATAATGGATTACTAAAAAATAAGTCTTAAAAAATGTGGTAATGTAATGTGTAGTTATGATTTTTATTGGTATATAAACTACACAAAAAACTTCTTTTGCTATTAAATTTTAAATTTTTGATAGGCTACCTAGGCAAGATTAAAAAGCTGAAAATATCCAAAAGTTGTTGTAACAATAAATCAAAACATGGGGCATGGATTTGGACATAAATTACACTGTTATTGCCACATTGATAAAATTAAATTTTAAAAGTAAGACATTGGGGACAAAAACAGATGCTGAATTAAATACTGATTTTTTTTAAACAAAGGACCCTTATACATTTGTAAGCATGTTTGGTAATAGTATGTCTATCAAGAAAAAAATTTGGCGAAAATGATTTTTGTAATGGTCCAAACCCATCCGCTAACTTGTAGGCTCTAATGTGGTAGCTTGAAAAAACTTTATTTGTTTTGAAAATGAAAGGGTTAATAAAGTGTGTAAAATATGATGGAAAAATGCTTATTAATGCTAAAAATTTCATATTTGGTATTAAAGGATAACAAAATAATAATGTAGTTATTATATAATAGGCTGATAGCTATGTCTGAGGATTCCTCATGGTCTAATTTTCCTCAATATTTTTAATATGCTATGTTTTGTATGTGTTATATGTTCCTCCATCCTAAATGAAATACCTTGTGGTATTTCTTTCACACTAAAGACAAATTCTTCATTGTTTTACACACACACACACATGTATATAAAGAAGCAGTTTTTAAATAAGTTTATGTATGTTATGTAGTTTAAAAACATTTAAAAAAATTACAGGGTAAAGAGCAGCAAGTAAAAATTGGATATGTCTTCTGGATAATTTTATGGGGGCAAATCAAAGGGTATGTGCAATTAAAAACATTAATTCAATTTTGACAAAAATATTTGAAATTATTACTAAAAAAAGCCATTTGTAGCTTATTTCCAAATTTTATATGCAAGCTAAAAAGCAGAATGAGAATTTTTTACTAGGCTACTTGTATGAAATATGGCATGATTAATAATAAACAGTTATTTTATTGTCATTTAGTTTTCACTTTATAATAGCCGTAAAAGGTTGAAATTCTTCAATAACAATGATCAAGATCAATTTTTTAGTTTTCGTAATCATAAAATAAATACATTGAATTGTAAATTCATAACTTAGGACTAGAACATAATAGATAAAATTTGAGAGTTATACTACAATAAAATTACGTAATATTATTGCGATAAACCCTGACTTTTTCCTGACAAAGTAATACAAGTTTGTAAACATTTGTAAGACATGTATTCTTCAAAACTGAAAACTTTGGATCAACTATAAATTACAAATAAAAAATAAATTATATTTGCTATTTATTTCCTATTATAATTTTCTGCCATTGTTAACACACAATCTAAAACTTTTTAACAAATTCTACACTGATCATTGTGTGAACTGAAAATTTTATAGGATTTCAATTTTTAGTGATAGTAAACAATCCTTTCCTTGGAAATAAGAGCTTTTCAAGATTTTATACGTACAGTATGTTCCATTAATTTTTTATGGCAACGTTTCCTCTATTATATATATAAAAAAACCTAAGAATGTTTCTATTTTTCTAAAAAAGACCATTAAAACCTATGCAAGATTTTGTCTGACAGTAAATCATCTAAAAACCAACAATCACTAGTTCTAAACAACAGTTCTTTTTCAATTTGTGCCAAGAACACTGTACCTTAACCTCCGCACCTATACAAGCTGTGAAAAGAAAGTGATCTGTTTACAGCACTTGTGATTAAAGTAATGAAACCATGGGTTCGCAATGTAAATAAAAACTATCTTTGGATATAACATTTTGCGTAGTTTGATTTTTTATGGTGTCAAATAGTCTTGTTTGTTATTTTACACAAATTAATGGGTATGTAGACTATAATGATAATTTACCTAAAGGATCATGTTTTTGCAAACTAGACCAATATTCTACACTCAAATAATTATTGCACAATTTATGTAAACAATGCCAGAACAAATCTTCGCAACAGTTCTGGGCTGAAAATAAATGTACTAACTTAATTAATTGTCACTTTTAGTAATTGTATATATCAAAAAATATTATCATACTAAATTTCTACCAGAAACTATTTTAAAAACGGTATATGTGCATTTTGGTTCACCGAGTGCATCAGCTCTCATGTAAACGCTCGGTCATCGGGCTTCAAACAAGTTCAAACATTTTTTTAAATTCAGCGATGAAACTGTCGCTAACAGACTATTTATTGTACATTCTTCATGCTCGGCATGTCCGGAGTAATGTATGTCTATTCACAGAAACACCAAGTGTTGTAAAGGATAGTTAGCATGATGTCACAACACATCTGATTGTAGCTGGTTAGATACCATTGTGTTTGAAGGCGAGGCTTGTTGGTGGTGTTGGTTATTTGCTGCTACTTTATTCGGATCTTCATCTTTCCATTTGTCCATTGAACGTCTTCGTGCATTCATGAAAAAGTTGCCTACTGTAGTCGGTTCTAGTCCTAGCTGTCTTGCGATTGTAACTTGCATTTCTTTTGATGGTCTTTTTGTTTCCTGTAAAAATTTCCATGAAATTATTGTTTTGTTATTCAAAATAAAGAGCTATTTGTTGAAAATAATAATATTTCTTAAAGTATTCAGAATTCTCTGGTCTTTTACTTGAAACTTAGCTTGTTCAATGTATATACACGTTAATTTCATTTAGAGCGTTAATAGATTAGTGACAGTCGCTTTTTTGTTATGTATAAGTATTTAAGCTTATTGAGCCTCGTTAATAAAAAATCACAAATCTATTTTGTTTTTTTTGAATTTTGAGAATTATGAAATTTGAAAGTGAAAATATATTTTGTTTAAACAATAATGGCATAAAATATTAATTCATTGTATTGATTGGTCTTGACGTGTTCTCAGTACACTAAGTAAAAGAACACCTGCAGGAACAGATACAATAACCTATTTCTTTCTTATGATATATTTTATTTAGATTGTATTAGATTCATTACATGAAAAAACAAATTATATTATCACTTAAGTTTTGAATTTGTTGATAGCTGTAAATTTATACAAAAAGAAATCAATAAGTCCTATAATAATTAAAAATGTTAATTATAATAAAAATACATTAAACATATCAAACATAAAATCCCATTATTCTAACTAAAATAAAATGAATACCTTTTGATTGAGATAACTTCACATTGTTGCATACCCATTTATAGCATCATCTCAGTGTCCCCTTCATGTTTTTTTTTTGTGTTGAACCTTGATAATATAAAATATTTCCCCCAACTAAATATTAAAAAATAATGCCAGTAAGATATATAATTTACAGGGTATTCACTAAATAGTTTCCACACTATAGAAAGTATTTTATTTATTAATAAATAAATATTAATCTTGCTTTTAACATTATTAATAATAAGTGACAAGTAAAATAATCAAATAGCTCTTCCGAAAGGAAGATATATTTATGGTTAAATATAAAAGACATATTTGTAACCAAAACACATATTGAAAGTTATAAATGCCAAAAGCCACAAAAATACACTAATATTTACAACACATATCTTAAAATTTACAAGGAAGCACAACAATCAAAGTTTATAAAAAACGTACACAATTGTCAGTAATAAATGTTCCTGTAATTAGTATGTTAGCAGCCTATGTTTACAATCATGCAAATCAAAAAACGATAAATCTTTAAAATTTGAGTTTATATTTTTTTATTTATATTTATTTTGGCGAATATAACTATATTCTAAAGTGTGGAAGGGCATAAAATGATCACCCTGTACATTGATACTCTAGAAAAGCAACGAAAATACTTACCTAATTTCATGTTGATTTCTGGTTATCTCCATCTTGTTATATGAACTACTGTATTAGTATTCCTAAATTAATTATATCTACTGTATTTAAAACACTTTTCCCCCTTTCCTCCGGTTAAGGATTATCGTGTTTGGAAATCTGCCTAAATTGCAACACTCCATTTACTTCAAATTCTCCAGTGTAAGTAAACGTGCCTTCCCCTTCCCTTATCCTATCAAGTAAAAGTTGTTAAAAAGCAAAATTAATTTGGTGATCACGTTGCTATGCAAATTAATTATGTAAAAATGATCGAATTAGATATGGGCTACAATAATGAGAACTTTGTCTTAAACAAAGAATATAAAACTACTCTATTGAAAATGTAATAGTTTATACTACACTGAAAAATTGTGTGTTATTTTTGTCTGTTTAAGTACTATTTTTTGGTTTCTTTGATAATATATGGGAATCTGTCTAAGTATATTTGGCATGAAAACAGGAACTTACAGTATAATGGAACAGTATAGTGCTTAATAAAAATACTATTGCTATAATATACATTTTAAACTTCTGAAAAACAGATTTGGTCATTAAATTTATGGTCAGGTAGCAGAGGTTAAAATTTTCCAATAATGGTCAAAATTGGATTACACAAATCCTTAAAAAAATGTTTCTTTAACTACAATAATAATTTACAGTGATTAATGCTTAATGCTCTACAATACTCTCACTGTAGAGAACATCAATACTTGCACAGACTTCTACTACTGTTCAAACTGATGAAAAGTTCCCAAGAGATAAATATTTTTTGTAAATTTTGTTTTGAATTATTTTAAATTTTTTAATTTTTTATTACTTAGAAAATACTCAACGATGCTGAAAATATCAGAACTGTCAGGTTCAACTTTACAATAAATTTATTTCTTTTTAAAAGGAATATTATTCAGGTGATTTAAGTGTCAACATTTATTATTACTGTAAATCAATAAAATGTGCAATTATTCTATTTTTGTCAATTTTTAGTAAAGGACAGATATTTGCTCTAAATTTTTTTTTATAAAGGTTTCGCGATTGCTGCAGTTTATCATTTGAATAAACATTTAATTAAAGACTCACCTCACAAAACTAGCTATGGTGAAAAAGCAACCCTTTTTCAAAAAATACAGTTCCAAAATATGCAGTTTGCGAAAAACTGTCAAAATGAGTTTTTTGCAATTTATAATTTAATTTCATTCAATTATCTCGTCTGTTTTAAAATTCTAACCAGAAGATTTAGAAACTTACTGGAGTAGTACAAAACTTCATCATGAACAAAGAGATACTTTTCTTTTAAAGGTTTAAGTTTTGCTACTTTCCTTAAAACTTCTCTTCAAGAAACTAGCTCATTTTGGAACTGACCAACTCATAAAACAAATTGTCAAAGTTAATGTCTGAGTTAATTATTTGGATATCGATAAATAAACATTCAGACTTTAACTAAAATGTTTTTACCACAAGTAAAGAATCCATCATTAATCGATGAATAGCATTTAGTTCATTAACCTTAAAGAAATTTTAATTATTTTAATTAAAAAATACTAAAAATCAAAAATATAGCAGCACTAGAAAAACAAAAGCGCATGGCAAAATTCCACTAATTTTAATCATTTTTTATATTAAATGTTTTTTAATATCTGTTGCTAGATATTAGGACACTATCAAAAACACAAAAAACAGTATTACAGTACAAAAAATTTTCAGTTTGTTCAAAATGTTTTGCTTTGAAATATACAGGCTGATTCCAGCCTCAAGCAAGATTCAAACTCAAATATGTTCCCAAAAATTTTGAAAAATAAACCAGTTAAACAAACTTTATAATTTTTGAAATGATAATCAAGAATTAATGGGTTAAAATAAAAAAAAAATCACACATAATATAGTAATTGTAATCAACTAAATGTGATAAATGTTTCACTGATATGTATTAAAATTTTTGTAGTGCAATTTAATACAGGTATTTCATTTTAATATGTATTGAAATTTTAAAAATTCTTTGTAGTGAGCAACAAAATGTAGGAAATAATATACCCCCTGTAATTTAAACTACAGGAAATTAAAAAGTTCTATCATAAGACTTTATATACAGTAATTTAGATCAAACTAAAATTTTTTGTACTGTGATTTTTTAAAAAATCGTAAGTTCGTTGTAAAGAATTGATAATTGTTATCTTTTTTTAACATTTAGTGGATTGTCAAATTAAAAGTTTAAACAAAATTAATGTTAACTGAAGGGAATTATTTCTTTGATAACTCTAAGCGGTCTATCAAAAGAAATCATTTGCTGCAGTAAACATATTTAAAATAAAATTTTTAATTAAATAAATAAACTATTAGGTTGTCAAATAAAAAGTAAACAATAAAATAAAATAAAGTTAACTGTAACAAACGATTTATTTTGATAAACCGTTTATAAGGAAAATTTGATTTGTTATTAGACATGATTGAACAGGATTAAGCAATGTTAATCAAGTCTGTAATAAATAACAGTATGGCTCTAGGCACTTGTTATTGATTTATTTTAAGTTTGTGCTTTGATTGTTATTTCATATTTAATTTGTTTTTTTATAAAAAATAAATTAAAATGAAACATTGAGTCCTAACTCTGCACCTGATTTCCAGTGCTACTCGGGGCATATCTTCTTGCCCTTTGCAATCAAATTCATTTGATCACTAAAAATGAAAATGAAAATATAAAATTAAACAAGCACATTTCTTGATACACATTTACCAAATTGTTTTAAATTCAACTTTATTATTCTTCTTATCGGTAGAACTTGAGTCGCACGGAAACGAGGTGAAGAGTTCGGTATCTCTCATCAAGCACTTCCTTTCATTGATTAAACCTCCATATTTATCCAGGCTATAGGATTTTTCAAATAACAAGAACAGTTATATAACAATGCTTTAAATTCTAAATAAATTTAAACAAGTACAAACATTTTATTTATCAACATAAATTATGTTGAATTATTTACAGTAATTGATGAAAAATTAATTATTGTTCTTGTAATATATAGAAGTCTGTCTGCTACACATCACTCTACAATGCAAAGTGTCTGAGCAAAGTACTGTAAATCTTAATTACTTTATTGTATAAAAATATTGTATTCACAGCCATTAGAATCTTCCAAAATAATATTTAAAAAACACTGAGTTTAAGTTTAGAAGTTTTTTTGTTTTCCTTTGTGGAGTTTTAATAAAAATATTTCATTAACTTTTTTAAATGAAACTTTTCAAATATAAACTTTTATTTTATAAATATCTTGTAAGTTTTTTAAGATGATATAATGGATTGAAATATGTATTTTGTAATATACTGTAATTTTTATTTAATGTTTAGTTAACTAATTAAAATATTTGTAACATCCGTGAATTTTAATAATAATATAAACTGATTGAATGAAAATATTTTAGAACACATAACCATTTCAAATATGTTGAGAAATATCAAATTTTACGTCATTGGCGTAATTATTATTATTTAGAATAAAATTGTACTAGGCTAGTGTTTTATTCCTGTAAAGTTTCTGTAATTAATTTCCTTCACTTTTGATTTTTCTGCTAGTAATTTTTGTATTTTTTTAATTGCCCTAAGGTATCCCAAACATTTAAATTAAACTGTAATAATTAGCACAAAAAATATCGCTCTAAAAACAGTCAGTAAAATTGCCACATACATCTAATTTTGCGTAGTTTCATACAATTTTGCCTAATTTTGCGTAGTTGGCTTCAATTTTGTTTTAAAGGGTATTAATGAACAGTTTTACAGTAATTGCAAAATTACCATAAAACATGATTTTATCACTTCTTTAAAAAACATCTGAGACTTACATAAATTAAACATGGAGTATTTCTTCAATACTGTCAACATGGTAATTGTTAGGTCAACATCAGTAATTCTAATTCAGCACAAAAATTTCATGAATATTGTAATTTGATGAACGAAAGCTGGAATATTCACTCATTGTTCTATACTTCTGGGAAAAAACTTTTATTTACTGTACTTCTATCCAAAATGTTTTTGCTAAATGAACAGCGATCAATGATCAGTGAAATAGTGACTTCAAATTAAATTTATTTAACACATTTTTTGTTTAATTAATTAATTTTCATCGTTGATGGAAATTTCAACTGTAATTAGGTTTTCTTTTTATTATTCACTCTTAAACCACTTATAGTTTGTTACACTTCTATAATTGTAAGTGAGATCACATACAACGAAGATTTGAGCTGCAGGCAAGAAATTAGGCTTTTTAGATTGCCGAAATTCCAGCTCTTGTTAGTAATTGGGTCAACTCCTGAACAATAATTTTCAGGAAGATCACTATACATGGTCGCTTGAGATCTAAAATTGAATACAGTTATTAGAACCATTTCCTAGGAAGTTTACATTTTGTGTTGTTTCATGGCACCTTCAAAATAGAAAATAACCCCCTTAAATTTTTATTTATACTTTAATTTAAAATTTCTCAAGGGATGTGCAAATCATGTTAATCTCATAGGCTTGGGTAAAACTAAAATTTTTAACAAAGTTCAAAGTGGTGTAATTGTAGTAGAAAAGAGTTGCTATAGGGGTTGGCTTGGGGAGGCATAATGACCAGTGTGTAGTCGGCTAAAGGAAGTAAATATGGTCCTGTATGTATCAAGACTTTTAAGAAACCTTGTAGGGCACTATTGGCAGTTTTGTTTTGGGACATTAATTGGCTGTCTTAGTGCATATAAAACAATTTCCCCCTTTGCACATTAAAATTTATAATTTGACATTATTAAAATGTTCTTTAAAATGCATATACTGTTTTTCATAGTAATTTCTAAGCAATTAATTTAAAATATTGTTTAGGTAAATAAATTACATATATATTTTTTAACTTCTTTTATAATTCTCAATCTTGTGCAACCTTGGGCCTTTGTAAATAAACAAAGGAATTAATTGCATTTGCATTGTTATGTTATCTCTTTCTTAAACTCATTTTTTGTCATAGCTATAAAAACTTCCAGATTAAACACTGGTTTATGAATGTAAAATAACACTTTGTACACTAATTACAAGAAAAAAGAACCGTTGATTTGCTTTTGTACCAATAATTCAGTTGATTTTTAAACCAAATAAGCCAAAAGTCATAAGTTGCTGTACTTGTTCTAGGTTAACTAAAATGCATATATTGCTTACTGAATGAATCATCCGTTATTTAATCAATCTTTACTGAATAACCTCTTGCTAAATCAGTCATTACTAGATCAAATCTAACTGTGAATCATCACTTCCTAAAGTCCTTATACTAAATAAACATACCAAAAGCCAAACTCATTTTACCCTAACAGAAGAATTGAATATATATATGAATTCTAGGGATATATAAATGCCAATTGAACATGGAGCATAAGGTAAACTTAGCTGTTATGCTAAATGTGGAAGGTAGGCTGCACTGAACTTTATATCACAACTTCGACGTAAATGTTCAATTCAAAATATTTTACGTGGTTAGCATAAAATTATGTAAAAACCATTAGAATTTTGAAATAGTAAAAGTCTTGTTTTACTATTTTTCTTTATTTTTTGTGACAATTGTTTGCATCTGAAATTAGAATAATTTTTAAATAAAGTAATGATATCTAATTTTCTTAAAACTTGTTTGGTATCCATTAGAAAAATTGTAAAATAAATTTATGCTAGTTTTCCCACATTAGCGAAAAAATATTTAGCTGTTATCGAGAAATACTTAAGAAACTGGTTCAATTCAGTCCAAGTAATAAAAGTGATATAGTATTTGAACTTGTTGCTATTATGTCACTCTAAAGATATTAGTCCAAGTTTGGTGAAATTTTGCCTGTACAATGCCTGTATTTCATAATGTTTAAGACACTGACACTAAATCTGGAATCTCTAATCTTGTATCAGTCTTTTATGACGTCACTAGACTCTTGTGAATTTCATCTGAATATGCCAGAATAACTGCTTTTGAGACTTCTTTTTGTAGTCATCAATAATTAAAGTATAACAAGATTTGTTAATCTAAGTCCATCAGGAAGTACTTTCCCAAAAGTCAAATGACTCATAGCACATTTTTGTTTCATCCTATATGGTATTTTATTTTCTTCCTTTAGTAGTCTTCTGTAAATTTTTGCTTTTGTAGTTTTTTCCATTAAATGCAACACTATTTTTAAAATATTTTTTAAAAGTTATTCAGAGGTATTTTATGTAAATAATTCAAATTTGTTTCTCCTCCTCCATTTCTTCTTTATATTTATTCTCCATAATTGTTTCATTACGATCTATAACTCATTATACATGAAAAATATTTTTTTAAATTATTTTAAGTAGTCTTCTTTTCTAAAGTTGTGTTTTTTGTATTACTGTTCTGGATATTCTGTAGGTAATCTTCAAATGAAGTCTTCTTACCATAAATTTGTATAAAGACATGTACATTTTTACTGGTTACCCATTGTTTTAATGTGAAAAAATATATTTCATGGAAATGTTATTTACCATGAGTTATTAATAGATACTTGAAATTTGTTAGGTCATGACAAAGATTTTGAATTTATCGACTGAAATTTATTGAAAACACTGATATGAAATAGAAGGAATTTAGTCTATAAATACAAAAAAAAAAGTTTTTTAAAAATAATTTTTCAATTTTATGTGTAACATAGTACTTCATAAAAATTTGGTAAAAGGAAAATTAAATATATATATATATATATATATATATATATATATATATATAGCTTGTCAAAAGTTTTAAATTTTAACTTTATGTTAATTAAACTATATCTTCAAGTGTCTTCTTCTTTCATGATATCATTTATTATATATTTTTTTAAATTTGTTTTTAGAGTTCCTCATAATTGTAGATGATACATCGATGAAACTGAAGTGAAAATCGATTTGATATTTTAAAATTTTTAAATTAAACTGTGATTATAAGCAAATGTAAAAATCTTTAGTTTGAAGTTCCATAATTCATTTAATTTTGTTTCTGAAAGTAATAAATCATAGCAAAAATTGCAATGAAATCATCTTGATAAAATGAAAAAATCAAAATTAATTTTATTAAAATCTAAAACGATACTTTATAAAATGTAATTTGTAATTAAAATTTGTTGCTGTTAAATTTTTGTATTATAAAAAAATTTCTTTTTGTGTTTAATTATCCATTGATAATAAAATAATGTTGTCTGATGATATACTCTGCAGCTGTATAAAGACACTGATAGTGGTTCAGCATATCTTACTTTGGCTACTGTAGTTACATTATCACCATAGTCAGTCACTCTAATACTTCAAAACTTAATTATTTATTATTGATTTGGAAAATATAAAATATAAACTTATAGTTACTAGAAGAATGAACATTTTTTAATTTTTTCTTTCATTAATAAAATGAATGAAATTTTAATTCTTTAAATTTTGGTAAATGAATGAGAATTGAATATATTATATAGACCATCCTTGGAACGTACGAGAGATCCTTAAAGAGAGATACCGAACTCAAATCCTCTAGAGTTCTGTGTAACAAGAAATGTGTTTGTTTCTTCACCTGTATTTATTTATTTACTTCATTTGAACTCTTTGTTCTTCATTGGTTCTGAAAATCTTGTTCTTCATTTTAAAAAAGCCATTCAAATCCTATTACTTTAATATTTGATATTTCACTTTTAAAGATGAACTTTATAAGAGGTGAAACCACCTTAAAAATAGCCTGTAGTGTACGGCGCTGTAGGTCGGTGAAAACCAAACGTGGCTTCTTGGGTGCGGGAGTGTGTTCGGGGTGGATCTGCGGCTCTTCTTTCCTCTTGCATGCTGAAACAAATACACATTTATTATAGTGAAACTGCTGCTATTATTTTAAGATAAATATTAGTTTATTGAACTGAAAATTTGATGTAATTTTTTAAAAATTTTGACCTGATAACAGGTTCAGTTCTTGTTATTGCAGTTAGTCTTTCATACAGACTGTTGCAGATCACAGACTGTTGATTCCTCATCTTTATTAATCTTGCTGGCATAAAGTAAAAATATGTTGAAAACAAATAATGCAGTAATCAAAGTTAGTAAGGGAAAAGCTTATGTAATAAAAATAAGATTAATTAGACTGTATCAGTTTAAGAGAACATTAGTGAAATAGAAGTTAATGACTGTTCTTGTAAGTCAAAGATTTGGTCAGAGTGGAAGAAATTAGTAAAGCAGAAAGCAGAGTAGCTTGTCAGCGTAATGGATATAAGAAGAGTTTTAGTTGTGACAGAAGAATAAGAAACTGACCCTTTTTTAATGGTAAAGTAAGTTTGCATAGTAGAAGTCAGCGTACATTGGAAATGTAGGTGTGAGGAGTGGTCATATCGTGAATGAAATCTAAGAACCTGAAGTCAGTGTAATGGTACCACAAATAAATGACACAGTAGTAATCGTAGCTTGTTAGTGTTAAAAATATAAGAAGTGGTTTTGTTGTGGCAGATGTGTAAGAAGCTGAAGTCAATGTAATGGTAGCAGAAGTTAGTATAACAAAAGTTAGAATATCTTGTCAGTGTAACAGTTGTAAGAAGTGGCCTTGTTGTGGCTAGAGTCTCAGAAGCTGAAGTCAAAATAATGATATCGGAAGTTTGAGTAATAGAATTCAGTATAGCTTTTCAGTCATTATAGCAGAAGTCTAAGAAGCTGAAGTCATTGCATAGTAAAAGAACTTGGTGTAATAGAAGAAAGAGTAAGTGGTCAGTGCAACAGATGTAAAAAGTGGCCTTGTGGCAAAAGTGTAAGAAGGTGAAGTCAGTGTAATAACAGATTTACATATAGCAGGAGTTAGAGTAGCTGGTCAGTGTTACAGAGGTGTAAGAAGAGGTTTGTTGTGACAGATGTCTAAAAAACATAAATAATTCTAACTGTAATAAAAGTTAGTATAGCAGAAGTCAGAGTAGCTTGTCACTGTTACAGAATAAGAAGTGGCCTTATTTTGGACAAAGTCCAAGATGCTGAAGTTAGTGTAATGTTAATAGAAGTTAGTGTATCAGGAGTCAGAGTAGCTTGTCAGTATTACAGATGTAAGAAGTAGCCTTGTTGTGGCTGAAGTCATTGTAATGGTAACTGAAGTTAATGTAGCAGAAGTCAGAGTAGCTTGTCAGTGTTACAGATGTAAGAAGTAGCCTTGTTGTGGCTGAAGACATTGTAATGGTAACTGAAGTTAATATAGCAGAAGTCAGAGTAGTTTGTCAGTTTTACAGATGTAAGAAGTAGCCTTGTTGTGGCTGAAGTCATTGTAATGGTAACTGAAGTTAATGTAGCAGAAGTCAGAATAGCTTGTCAGTGTTACAGATGTAAGAAGTAGCCTTGTTGTGGCTGAAGTCATTGTAATGGTAACTAAAGTTAATGTAGCAGAAGTCAGAATAGCTTGTCAGTGTTACAGATGTAAGAAGTAGCCTTGTTGTGGCTGAAGTCATTGTAATGGTAACTGAAGTTAATGTAGCAGAAGTCAGAGTAGCTTGTCAGTGTTACAGAATAAGAAGTGGCCTTATTTTGGACAAAGTCCAAGATGCTGGAGTTAGTGTAATGTTAATAGAAGTTAGTGTATCAGGAGTCAGAGTAGCTTGTCAGTATTACAGATGTAAGAAGTAGCCTTGTTGTGGCTGAAGACATTGTAATGGTAACTGAAGTTAATATAGCAGAAGTCAGAGTAGTTTGTCAGTGTTACAGATATAAGAAGTAGCCTTGTATGGTTGAAGTCATTGTAATGGTAACAGTAGTTAATGCAGCAGAAGTCAGAATAGCTTGTCAGTGTTACAGATGTAAGAAGTAGCCTTGTATGGTTTAAGTCATTGTAATGGTAACTGAAGTTAATGTAGCAGAAGTCAGAGTAGTTTGTCAGTGTTACAGATGTAAGAAGTAGCCGTGTTGTGGCTGAAGTCATTGTAATGGTAACTGAAGTTAATATATCAGAAATCAGAGTAGCTTGTCAGTGTTACAGACGTAAGAAGTAGCCTTGTTGTGGCTGAAGTCATTGTAATGGTAACTAAAGTTAATGTAGCAGAAGTCAGAATTGCTTGTCAGTGTTACAGATGTAAGAAGTAGCCTTGTTGTGGCTGAAGTCATTGTAATGGTAACTGAAGTTAATGTAGCAGAAGTCAGAGTAGCTTGTCAGTGTTACAGATGTAAGAAGTAGCCTTGTAGGGTTGAAGTCATTGTAATGGTAACTGAAGTTAATATATCAGAAATCAGAGTAGCTTGTCAGTGTTACAGATGTAAGAAGTAGCCTTGTTGTGGCTGAAGTCATTGTGATGGTAACCGACTTAATGTTAATGTATCAGAAGTCAGAGTAGCTTGTCAGTGTTACAGGTGTAAGAAGCAGCCTTGTTGTGGCTGAAGTCATTGTAATGGTAACTGAAGTTAATGTAGCAGAAGTCCGAGTAGTTTGTCAGTGTTACAGATGTAAGAGGTAGCCTTGTTGTGGCTGAAGTCATTGTAATGGTAACCGACTTAATGTTAATGTATCAGAAGTCAGAGTAGCTTGTCAGTGTTACAGGTGTAAGAAGTAGCCTTGTTGTGGCTGAAGTCATTGTAATGGTAACTGAAGTTAATGTAGCAGAAGTCAGAGTAGTTTGTCAGTGTTACAGATGTAAGAAAAAGCCTTGTTGTGGCTGAAGTCATTGTAATGGTAACTGAAGTTAATGTAGCAGAAGTCAGAATAGCTTGTCAGTGTTACAGATATAAGAAGTAGCCTTGTATGGTTGAAGTCTAAGAATCTGTAGTTATTGTAATGATAACAGAAATTAGTTCAGACTAAGTCATAGTAGCTGGTCAGTGTTACAGATGTAAGAAGTGGTCTTGTTTTGGATAATGTCTAACAAGCTTAAATCTGTGTAATAGTAACCGATGCTAATGTAGCAAAAGTCAAAGTACCTTGTCAGTGTTACAAATGTAAGACGTGGTCTTTTTATGGCTCAAGTGTAAGAAGCTGAAGTCATTGCAATTATAACAGAAGTTAGTAAAGCAGAAGTCCGAGAAGCTGGTTAGTGTTGTAGTGATATAAGGAATGGTCTTGTCTTAAGCTGTTCAATGTAATTATAACAGAAGTTAATATAACAGAAGTCAGAGTAGCTGGTTTGTCTTAAGCTGAATTCAGTGTAATTATAACAGAAGTTAATATAACAGAAGTCAAAGTAGTGGGTTAGTGTTACATTGATGTAAGGAGAGGTGTTGTAGCTGAAGCCTCAGAAGCTGAAGTTATTACAGTGGTAAAAAAAGATAGTACAAGTCAGAGTAGTTGGGCAGTATTACAGTTGTAAGAAGTGGCCTTGTGGAAAGGGCTGAAGTCATTGTAACAGAAGTTTGTGTTACCTGAGTAAGTGGCATTGAAGGTGAGACACCTAAAGTCAGGAAACACTGTAAATGAAATAGGAGTTAAATGTAATTAAAAGCAGTATAGCTTTTTACGTACCCTTAACACTGTAGCAAAAGGGTACTAAAAAGTAGTAGCATAATAATAGGAAATAGTAATAAAATAGGAAATGGTGTATGTGTGTGTATGTGTGTGTGTGTGTGTGTGTGTGTGTGTGTGTGTGCACGCACATGTGCGTGCGTGTGTGTATGTGTTGATATTATGATGTGTTGATATTATGATATTATGTGTTGATATTATGATATTATGTGTTGATATTATTATGCTAATCATGATATGTGTACTCAAATATGCTGTACTCAAAACATATTTACTCAGAAGCATATAGTTCCATTCTATTCAATTCATAAAACAATTTAAAGAATAGATATTGAATTTGATTTACTTTACAATTTAATTTACAATAATTTTAATTTAACTTACAAGAAACAGGTAATACAGTGGTAAAATAAATGAGTGAAACTTTTAATGAAAGAAAGAAGGTCTACTTTACTTTTTACACGAGTAGTCAAAAAATAGTTTATAACCAGTGGATTTGAACACTATGTAAAAATAACGAAGGTCTGAAGCTATTTGAAAGTTATTGTTTTCATTGCAAAACTTAAAGTAAGTAAATGCAATAAATACTATAAAATATAGAACTTGAACAATACTAAAATCACAAACAAAATATGTACATGCATATTCATAAACAAAACTCAGCACACATTTATAGATGGTGTTTGATAAATAAATACTCCTTATAAATGCTGTATTTGCAATGATGTAATATAAATATGTGCCCTAGGGGGGTTTTATTTATATTACATAATAAAATAATTTATAACAGAATATTTTCTCAATTTCTGTTTTTCGAGAAATTTTAAAGAAATGCAAGAATATTTCATTTGAATGATTTTTTTAATGCAAAAAACAAAATATGTTTTTCAAACTTATAACAAAACTTTGCAAGTTAATATAGATTTGTAAACATATTTTATTACAACTGTTATTTTATATTTATATTTCAGTTTCAAGGAACGGGTGCAACCAAACTGCTTGCCTAGGAAGGCAGTTTGTCTCCTTGTGACAATGTCTATAACTATTGTTCTAGAAAATATATGTGGTTTTTCAAACATTTAATTGCAACTAGGGGGAATTTCTTTTAATTAAGTACTGTATTTTGTTTTAATATCCCTCTTTTTGGGGGACCATTTATCTTAACAACTTTCAAATCTGTTGTGATTTTGACAAGCACCTAATTTATTTACTAAAATTTGCTCCAGGGTTTCAAATGCATTACGATTACTGGTAAATTAGAAATAGTCTTTGCGTCAGAAGTGATAGAACTTGTTATATTTGTTTCTTGTTTTATATTTAGATTGGATGTACGTCTAAACACATCAGTTTTTGTCAAAGTCGAGTATCCATGTCGTGTTCTATAACATGTGATGCACTCAGTGAATATTTGTATTTAGTCTCTGTCAAATCTGAACTTTCTCATAGTTCCATTTATTATGAAAGTAGCTTTATGCATGAAAAGGCCTTTAGTCTGTGAAGCTGCTGTCTTTAAAAGTTACGAACTCTTGAGGTATAACTGAAAATTGTTGATGTTAAATGCATGACATTTGTCCAACAATGGATTATAGTTTGAAAATATGTAAAAGTTAAAATTTCCAATGTATTTAAAGCTCTTTAACAGAATGTCTGTTTTGATCCACAATAGTTTTGATTATTTTCGTATAACACTACTTGTATAATATTTTGAGGAGTTACACCAAAAATTTAACTCCTTATTTTAAATAAGAATAAATAAGTTCATAATAGTTCATAACTTTTAGTCATAAAAAAAATTTGCAATATTTTTAAACGTTTTTAAGGAAAAAAATCTGATCTAATTTTTTCTAAAGATCTTCTACCACTTCTTTGTGTGATTATTGTTTATTACCAAATAAAAGAATTTAGTGCTTTTCGCCTCTTCAGTGTGTCATCGGGGGGATGACAATAGCAAATGTAATCTTTTACTAATCTCCAAACATAACAGTTGCTATCAACTGATGATTATTATTTTTCAAATTGTGGACCATAGGAACAGCCTTACCCACAGTTATAATAAAGTTATTTCCAAAAAAAAAAAAATATTGGCTTGTTTTATTGCCACATAAATAGTTTGCTCCATTAAAGAAATGGACTCAGCTTGTGTTAGACATAACCTACATTCTAACTAATTTTGGACTCAATTTGTGCCACTATATTGCAACAAATTTTGAGTAGGCCTATATAAAAGTGATTAAAGGTTCCAAATATATAAAGTACATAAAAAAATATAAGCTCCAAATATTGATGTTTGAGAGACTCTAACTTTAACAGTCCTACCACCTGTAGCCTTTGAGTCCTAAATCATATAATTGTCTTTTTGTACCTACTTGGTAGGTAATTTTTTAAAATTTTCAGTATTAACTGAATTATATATTTTTCAGAACAAATATGTTGAATTATTGTTGTTCTAATCAGTTGTAGAAATCTTTTTTAACAGTTATACAGGCCAGAATTAATTAGCAGGGTTTTAAATTAAAATTTAATGAACATCAAGTAGTCTTAAATGTTTATTCAGTTTTAAAAATTAAAATCCAAGTAATTCGATGGATAAAATTACTGAAAATGTTTCTGATTTCATGGCTATGAATATATGAAGCTAATATAGAATTATAAAAGAGCTCAATTATAAAAAAGAAAAACTTGTACTGTAATCAAAAAGAAAAGAAACGATTCTTTTGATAATACTGAAATTTGTAAATGATGAACTAAAATTGCCAAATTCGAATAGAAAAGATTTTTTAAAAAATAAATTAGAAATTTAAATGTGAATTTTTTGAAAAAAATCGAATAACAAATTAAAGATTGTATTTATAAAAATAATAAAACCTTTAATTTAAGTGAAGCAAAAACCTATTAAATATAATAGAAAAAATTAATTTATATATAAATTAATTTATATATAATAAATGAAGCATATTTTATTACTGTAATGCCTTGCATAAGGGTGTTTGTTCTTTGGTTCAATATGAAAGTGAAAATAAACCTAAGTGGTATTTATTGCCAAATATAATGCATATTGCAAGCTGTAATTTATTAGGTTCAGAATACACTTAATTTAATTGTGTAAACGTGTTTGATCCATTATGAGGCACTGTGAAGTAATGTGGAATAGAATAGGCGAAAGGCTTGTCGAGTGTAGGGATCTTTCCACCTCCTTTTTTAATATTTCTGCTAAGTGAACAGCAGAAATTAACAGATGAATTGTTTTGTATCTGCTGTCTGTTGTTTGATCTATTTCTGTGTCTACTTCATTTACTAATAATGAAGGGCTAGTTGAAATAGCAACTTATCTTCAGTACAACAACAATTAAAGGCATAGTTTGAGGTAAGTATTTGGAACAAAATTAATTTAAATTATCAATTTCATTTGTAGAAAATTGTTTGTTTTGGTGGTTTATTTTGAAATTATTATGGTTATTTTCGGGGATATTCATTTTCTTTAATTTTATTATCACATTTTTTGTATTGAAACAAAAATTTAAACTATCAGGTACCTAAATCTGGCTCTTTCCATCACTTTGTGGAGTAACATTTGAGCTTAACATTTCATGTTGATGATCATTTAATGTTTTTTCTAAAAAAAAAACTTTTCTTCTTCTTTAATGAGGTACTTATCTAGAAAAGTAGTCTTGGATAAAGGTTTATTTCCTAGGTGTTCTTCACTTGATTAATCATTTTGGCAAAAGTTTAAGTTTATTCAAGCATTCAAGGTTCGGCATTCAACAAACAAGAGTTCAGGGTTTATTATTTCTCTTGATTAGTTTTATACAGCAACTTTACTGTTCAAGTAATCACTATAGTTTTGAGAAGAAAGTAGTTTTTTCAAGAAATTAATTAATTGATTTTTTATCATTATTATTTGAAACATTATTGACAGTATGAATATAATTATTAGCAGAGTCAACTTAATGTTTCCTAATTATTTTTCACTGTGATAAAAATTGTAGTTAGGTGTTCAAATAAATCATTGTAAAAATCAAATTCAGAGTGAAGAATCATGAAAATAGTGACTGTTACTGAATCAGTTTTCTGTCTGACGGTATTTTAGGGTATAAATTAAATAGTAGATTTTAATTTAGAAATAAATTTAGTTAAATGTAATAATAAAATAAATAGCTAACACAAAAACTTAGTAAATTTTTGTAAGTTTTGTAGTTTGTTAAGTTTTTTTGCAAGAGTTTTAGAAATAGTAAGTTTTTTGTTGTTTTTTTGATTTTTTACTAAGTCAGCATGCTGACTTATACAGTTTTAACCTCTACTTGAAAAACATACACTAAAAAAAAAATATTGACATTTATCATACTATTTACAAAAAAAAAGTTAGTAAAGAATCGGGTAAGACTTAGCAAACACCAGATCCTTTGCTAATTCTTACAGGAAGTTCATTTTTCAAGGATTCAAAACATTAAAAATGGCAATGGTAATATTTTTGTATGTGTCTGTACTGTACAAGACATTATAAAGCTTGCTCATTCAGTACAAACAAGAGAAAAAAATCTTTTAATACAAGATGTTGCATATTGTACAAAACATTTATATATGACTGATTTTCTTCATAGTCCGGTCTGAGTGATCAAAAAGTGATTTGGCAATAAGACTTACTGGAGATCTAATAATTAGATTGAATATTAATATTGGGTAAATAGCAGTAAGAACTTAAATTTTGACGTGATTACACGCTAGAATATATTTGAATTACTGCATAATCTGAAATTTGCTCATAATAACATTTAAACCAGGTAAATTTACTTGTGGATAAGTAAACCAGTTATTAACAGATTTAAGGAAAATTCCAGGTAGTATTCACAATATCAAAGTCTTTGCAAGCTGAAATTAATCACAAATAATTTTTTTAATTATTATTTTGAATTTCTAGAATATATTTAGCAACAGTTAAATCTATTGCTATTTATGTGTGTAATTCAAATATACTCAGAAGCATGACCATCTAAAAATTTAAGGTCTTACTGTTACTCTGTTCAGTATTAATGTTTAACCAAAATATCAGATATTGCAGTACAATTCCTAAACTCTGGTCAATTATCAAGAACTAATTTACAATAAAGTCATTCATGAACAATATGAGAAATCTTGTAGCAAAGCTTAATACAACTCACACTTAATACAAGTTTTATCAATATTTGCAAATTCAGATATTTGTTAAATTATTATATATATATATATTGTGTTTTGAGTGATTTAAGACTCAGATTCAAGATACACAGATAATAAACAAATAATTTATTATTGGTTTTAGTTCTGTTACATCAGCCACACAAGAACAAGATACTTTGAAAGAAATGGAACTGTAAAGTTAAGGATTTGTCAGAGATAAGGTAAATATCTTTCAGTACATCAGATGTTATAAAAAAATAATTTTGCATGTACATTCAATTTTGACTCTTGGTAATCATAATTTACTAATCTAATTACTTTAAACTATACTTTTAATATAAAGACTGAGTAATAAAAAAAACAGGAAGTTCTACCATTTAAATGTATTGATATAAATAAATGTATTTTATATCTAAATCAAAGTATAGTAGGTAAATTAGGCACAGGTCAGAATTACTGCAGATCAATGTAAAAATGGGATGGTATAGATTATGATATTTCTATTATGCTCAAACCACTTGAAACTTTCACACAGTCCCATCCAAGGCTGCTTTGCTGTAAACACTTCAGTATTTTCCTGTAATTTCTTCAATGGTTTGGATTATGTTGGCAATATAATATGACCACATAATTTGCAATAATAAAAGGATTAGTTCGGGTGTATGTTTACTAGAAGCAATTGATATTTCAAACTGGGAGTGCACAGTCACCAGCACTGTTCATGCAAAATAACTTTGTGTAAAATATTTAAACAAGTCCAACAGAAAAGATACACAAAACACTTGTGTGCAATAAAAGTCTAGTATCATATGAGGGTTCTTGAAAATAACATCCCAAGAACGATACAGGTGAAGCTATCCAGTACTGTGAAATCCAGTTCTTGTAGAAATCTACACTGATCTACAAATAAGTAAATTTAACATTAAAACCTTACCTTAACGTCAAAGCGTCAATATTATTTCAAAAAATCTGGTGTGGTATGAAAAACTGGTACTTCTATGGCAACTTAAGTAAGAAATGATGAACTTTTTTGATTATTTTAACACAACTACTGGACCACATGTTTAAATAATTAGGCTTAGACGTAATTAATTTTCACTGTCTAGTGGTCTTTAACGCAAGTAGCCTATCATGGTTTCGAAGGATTATAGTTTCATCTTCAGGTCGTACAATTTGTCAAATGCCTGTGGCGAGTTTATCACAGGTTTAACAAAATATTGAAACACTAAACAATTATATCAAAATGTGGAAGATAAAATTTAGTTTGGTCAAATGTCACCACTGTGCGACTTGTTTGTTGGTTCAGTCGAGACAGCGGAATATTTACTGGTACCAGTGTCTACTTGTCAGTGTTATTAGTTGTGGTGCATTTGTTAGGTTTTCATTATTTATTTGAATAGTTATCCTTAGAAGCATGTCATAAATTAAATTGGATTTAAATGAAAGTTTGTCACTGAGGATGTTACGGAGATCTTTATATATATATATATATATATATATATATATATATATATATATATATATATATATATAAATTTTAAACTTTTGATCGCATCCATATAATTGATTTTATTACATAAATTTAATATCTTTATGTTGGTGTAGATTTCTTCATATTTCCCCTCAGGGGTGCACCTATTGAGAGGATTTATACTTCCCTCGCGGTACTCGAGTCTAACACACACTTATACTTACAACACTACACTTACAACTTTAACACTTTACACTCACACTTACATTTAGGGAGGCAATAATAGCCTCAATGTGCTTTTCTCCTTAAAATAACAACAACATTTTTTTTCGAATTTATGGTTTTTATCCATGAGATGTTTTGTGAAATCCAAGTTTGTGATTAAGTTTCTTCTGAGGGATAAATGTTCCTTAATTTTTTTTTAAAGAGCAAGATGTCTGACTGATGTAAAACCTAGGCAATCACTATATTTAACTTTAAATATACCATTACTGTCAAATTTGTTTCCATATGTGTTTGTGTAACTGGCTTTTATTAGTTTATTCTGCGATAGGTCAGTAGATGTTCTGAAGGAGACTTTTATATTTTCTTTGGCTAATTCTTTGTTTAGAGTGTGTCTATCCGTATTCTGTTGTGTTTGTTACTCAGGAACGGTTTTTTTATTTTTGTTTTTTCTGTTTAGAATTTATGGCCTGAAGATGAAACTATAATGTTTCGAAAACACCGTAGCCTATGTGAAGTAAGTGAAAGATCACTAGACGGTGAAAAAAAGGTGCAAATCTAATTATTTAAACATGCAATCCAGTGGCTGTATTACAATAATGAAATTAAACGCACGTCAAGCAGATATAGTGTCCCAGTAAAAAAATATAAAAATAAACATCTTTAAAAACCACTGAAAATCTAAATTTCAATATAAAATGTTACGAACATAACATAGTACCAAAATTTTTTTCTATAAAACAAAAAAAAACTTTTTCCTAGGTGAAGGCAAAAATATGTTGGAATAAAAGACAAAATAAAAGTTGTATACTCACATAAACATAAGTTAAATACCGTACTACACAGAATACACATTGTATATATAATTAGAAACGAGCTCAACGAGAGGTTTTGCTATAATTGTAGTGTAGTGATATGTTTTCCATTGTTTTGTTAAATTTGTGACAACCTCACCAGAGGGATTTGACGAAGTATACAGCCTGAAGATGAAACTGTAATGTTTCAAAACAGTGGTCAAAAGTAAATTAAAGATCACTAGATGGTAAAAGATAGGTCCAAAACTTTTTTGAACTGAACTGGTAACTATCGTGATTTACACTTGTTAGTCATCGAACATTAACTTTGTATACAATGTTTTCTATTATAGAGACTACAAATGCATTTGTCTGGTATATTTTCAATTCAGTAGTACCTTTAAACTTGAGAAAGTGTTTAAAGTAATTTAACTATTTACCAAAGAAAATAGTTTGGTGTAATTTAAAAGCTATGGGCTAGAGTAAGATGCTGTCTTATTCATGATCCAACAATATTAAATTTGATACACACTGATATTTCTTTGTAAATAAATGTTTACATTTTTTGCATTTTCAAGAACACTATTTGTAATCACTTTATGTTCATTTTTGATTTATTAATTCAACCGTAATTTTTATACATTTTATTACTATTCATAAAGTTATGTTATACTGCTGACCTGTATTGTTAAATTTAAATAATGTAGAGTAAAATCCAAATAAGGAAACAAGTGTGTGATGTACCATTACATTTTTAAACTCACTTTCAGTTCTGCCAGTTATTTTGTATTCAACTTTAGTCTTTTAAATAAATATGATTACCAAGACCAGGCCGACAGCTGTGCCGAGACGCTGCAACTCGAGCCATCTTGCACATCCAATAATGTATATCTAAGTATAAGTAGGATATACCGTATCCATCAATATCACATGTTACTTGTACTCTATCATGACATACGAGAGGAACATTAATGTTTCTTGTGTTCCAGGTGTTGTCAGGTAAAGGTTCTCCTGTATTTTGTTTTTTTTTTACTCTTATTGCTTTTTAAGTCGATGCAAATTGCCTTCTGAATTTATTACCGGCCTGAACGTTTTATGCCGTAATATTTTGAAGCTGGGGTCTTGAACTTTTGTTTTTCACTATTCTGAGTAGGGATATTTAGCGACTACATCTGTTTTGAAGTTGAGTTCATAATGTCTGTTCTTTAGTTTGTTTTTTGTATAGCATTAGTTTCTTTATTCCAAATATAGGCTTACAGTTAGATTTTTACTCTTGTTTTGTTAACTTTCAGTTATTCTTAAAATTTATTTAATGACAACATTCAGAAGTACAGTTTGCGTGAGGATTTCGCAGCTGTGAACTTAGCAATAGCTTGGGACAATTTAGAAGGCCACGATTCCAAAAATCACAGGAATGTTAGTAAATTTCGGATTATGTATGAAGACCTTCGTATATGGTCTTCGTCAAATTTATAAAATAAATGAAAATTACTATAATAGAAAAAATTTGCAACATATGTATCTTCCGACTTAAGATAATATATTAAGTTTTGACAAAAAAAGGCAATTGATGTACAAGGCTACTTGTTAAGTTACAGTAGGAATCTCAAGTTTGCCAGTCTTACGCATCAGTTGCAACCGATCGTGTAAGTATTCCGAGCATGAGAACATTACTGTTTTGATATAACCTATTATTAAAACTAAAGTTTTAATTATAAAATCATTGTGTTTAAATATCGACATTCCTTTCATCGTATATAATCAAAACGGATATTCTGTAAACAATGCCACACCTTTTTTAAGTTATCACAGCTGAAACGCTAGGTGCAAAAAGAAAGAGAAAAAAAATTGATCTTATTTTAAGTGCAACTTGACTAAATATTTGCAGTACTACAGATAATACAATATTCTGATAGTGTCCTTCAGTTCCAAACATCTTCAACAGACAATTCGAGCAGCAAGTAGTGAACTTAGATGTAGTGTACAAATTTTGCTGCCGGTCAGGAACAGACCATCAGCAGCTAATCTCCGGTCATCAAGCCATCAGGCTCAATACAGTAGATCCTTGTATTCCTAAACTATGAATATACTTTGTCAACTTCGCTGTAAAAGTGTCGTATCTATAAAAAGACACGGCTGTCTTATTGATTTATGAAAATCTCTGCTCCGCAAAAAAAGATTTCCTTTGATAAATAAAACTACCGCAGCTTACCAAAATCAAGTCATCATTTATTTAAAATGTGGGCTGCCTTCTATTCCGGTCTGTTTGACTGAATCTGGATAACGGTTAGGTTGTAATTTCTTACGCAACAAAATTTTAAAAATTTTCATATTAGTCGACTTCAAGCTTAAACTTTGAAAGTATTGTAGATGATAGATCTTAGTTTAATCGCAATTTATTATGTTATATAATGTGAATAAATTATGGAGAATGTATCAATGCTATATACGAGTATTAAAGGTTTATAAACATATTTAAAGGATTTATGCGTGCATGTACCACACATTTCTTTGTTTTTAGCGAACTTCAATCATATGCTTACCTTTACATTGGGTTTGAACTTGGAGAAAATTGTTACAACTATTATAATTATTTTTTTTTACTAAAAGTTGATGCGATTTTGTACTTGCAAAAACTCTTATTCGATATCTTGTAAGATATTTTTCATTAATATTTTGTTATACCTTTTTTAAAATAATTAATTTTATACTTTAAAAAGTTCTTCAATGTCTCATCACTTAAGGCCTTGACAACACCGTTTCTTGAATATCAATAAATTACATAAGGATTTCTTTTAAAAAGTTGTGATCACATAAATTTGATCGATAAAAATTTGTTATTCCAATCGGAGAAGTGGACGTGAAAACCGACTCGTTCTGAAACTACCGTTTTGAATTTTCTTGAAAATCCAAACACGTTTTCATAGCAACGTATTCGATACAACAAAAAATGACGTACTTTATATAAAATTAATTTTTGATCTCTCATTTACCTCTACTTTTTGAAAATAAAATTGCATTTGTAACACCGGTATGTTTCTTGCATTGCACTTGGATTTTAACAAAACCGCCGAGTTTCCCAGTTCTTTGCCACAAACCGTTAAGATCCTCAGTGGATATCTACGAAGCAGGCTGTCAGTTAGTGGCGCAACTCTTTGAGGAATAGGAAGGTGAGTGCAGCATCAGACAGCTGTTTCATCGCCAAGCCAATGCGGTCTAATATCAAAGGTTATACTTACGACTGCTGAAACAAGAAGAGGAATGGTACTTACTGCCTCGTTGTGGAATCTGAGCAGCTGAAAGAAAAAAATACAAATTATTATTCAGAATACATCGATACATAAGTAAAAAAGTACACATTTAAAAACATTAATAATCACGACATAACATAGAACACTGCATTGGATCCAATCAATCAATTAATAAACGGGAAATCGAACATATTCACATGTAAACATCCACTGATGAAAAAGTAAAACATATTTGTAAATAAAAACATAAAAACTACTAATATACGAAAGAATTAAAAAAAAACTAAATACAAATAACATATATTTAACACAAATATCTATAATTGAAAACGGTACAGTCAAGTTATGTTGAAAACATAATTTGAATTTCTGTGAAAATAGAGAAAACTATAGACATCCCGAATTAAGAAAATTAGTTTAAATTGTGTTTATCAAAACGGGTTACATAATAAAGTGTAACAATCACTACGAAATGTATATTTTTTTAAAACAATACCGACTTTAAGATGGCAAGTTATGTAATCATCCCTTGATAAAGAATTGAATTTATTTTTGAATTGTCGGCTGCGGTGCCTGAGGCAAGTTACAGCACATGTTGTCGACACGCCTCGACATCGAGCTTTTATCCTTTTCCCGTCGCATTAACGCGACTCTCGGGTAATCGGATCTACAATATTCTTAGACCTTAGGATATAAAACATAAAAAATACTCAAGGATCAAGAATTGCGTCTAATCTGCTAAACCAACTATAACAAGATGCAACATTGGTAAAGGATCACTCATGCACAGTAAGCCATCGGACACCAAAAGGTTAAGGCAGGGTAAGGGGTAAGCGCAATCTCACTAGAGAGAATGAGACAGACAGTATGAAGACTCACAAGCACGAAGAAGAGGTGATTAGTGTTTTCCTTCGTTTAGACATAGTGTTGACTGCTTTCACGTTAACATTACGCGTCTGGCAGTCTGCAATGAAAACAAGAGAGTAGTCAGACAAAACTAGACCCCCCAAGATGGTGGATAAACATGGTTTAACAGTCATTAATAAATGCATTCATAACTCAAAATCATCACTGTATTGCGATTATCGGACATAATTATCCTGCTGTATCAAGTGTAAAATTATTCTTATTCATAACAAAAAAGTTAGCAATTTGTAAATATCTATAAAAACTATAAGTGTCAATTTACTTTATAGAAGTACTTTCCTTCATACTTGTACGAACAGTAAATACTGTTTTTTCATCTTTTAATGTGTATATTTGTTTTTTTTTAATACGTTATATTTAGTATCCCGTGACTTGTTTACGAATGGGTAAAATGATAAAAAAAATTCTTTGTGAGAATTATTTTCAAACACCGTACACGATGATGAATATTTTGAGATACTCTTACATTAAAGGTCATCAGTCAAAAATCTTTAAGATTAAGCGATTCTTTGCAGTTTTTTTTTCTTATTCGACAATAGCGCAGAACTCGTGTAAAGGGAAAGTAAGTTTTAAGCAGTTTAGTAAATCCGTTTAATTCTTTTATCATAATTTGCACGTGAAATCCGTAAGGTGTACGCTAAGTTTTTAAAGATAAATCGAAGCAAATTTTGAAACATCGTAATATAATTGTCAGTTCGAAAACTAAGTTAAACTGGACGTTTTCGTGTATCTCGTTTGAATTAATACGAAACAAACGCTTCTACGTGAAGAGAGGAGACAGGTTTAATTTAATTTTCTGTAATGTTTTGAAATGTTTTGAGATAGCAGAACATCTCACTACAAGAACTGTAGCTTCATTGATATGTTTGCTTAGTTTGTATGTGAATGCTTGTTTCGAGCTGTCTGGCGCACTCCTAGTTTGTAATTAGTTCATTTTAACTTCTGATCGTACAAAGCGGACGTGGAATATTTGAAATGCTATTTATTTGATAAAAATACGAGTTTTAACTAAGCATCGGACACACAAAGATAGGAAGTGCAAACATAATTCTGTCTATGATCATGGAGGAATTTTACTACAAAAAATGGGGAATTAAAATAAATAAGCATAGACAAACGAAAGGGCGACTGAAACGACAAAACAGGTACCGATACAAATTGCAAATCTACAGTTATTATTTATCATGGTGCTAAAGCATGTTTTCCATTCAGTAACCACTAAAATATTGTAATAAATCGATAAAAGAAAATAGCTCACCTCTAAAATGGTAACCATAAAATAAACAAAATAAATAAATCTATTAGGAAGGGAATAATAACCATTTTTACGACACTTAAACAAAATTACTTAATTTTATTATCTTGAAACTGGGTTCACACCGCAGTCGACATTTTTGACAAACAAAAGTGTCAAGAAACTTTTGTAAATCAATTGTTATAAAATAAACATGAATAATTGTACACAAAAATGTTGAACCTGTGTGTTTAAGAAACTGTGTTTATATTTTTCGAAACGTTTTTTAAACTCAGTTTTTCTGTATACAAAAAGAGTTTAATCTGTGGGTTTAAAAAACTGTATTTATATTTTTCGAAAAGTTTTTTAAACACTGATTTTTAAACTCAGTTTTTTTACACAAAAAAAGTTTTACGTTTGGGTTTTAAAAACAGTATTTATATTTTTCGAAAGTTTTTTAACCTCAGTTTTCTTGTGCAAAAAAAAGTTTTGGGTTTGAAAACAGTATTTATATTCTTCGAAAGTTTTTTAAACTCAGTTTTCTTGTGCACAAAAAAGTTTTGGGTTTAAAAAACAGTATTTATATTTTTCGAAAGTCTCAGTTTTCTTGTGCACAAAAAACGTTTTGGATTTGAAAACAGTATTTATATTCTTCAAAAGTTTTTTAAACTCAGTTTTCTTGTGCACAAAAAAAGTTTTGGGTTTGAAAACAGTATTTATATTCTTCGAAAGTTTTTTAAACTCAGTTTTCTTGTGCACAAAAAAAGTTTTGGGTTTGAAAAGAGTATTTATATTTTTCGAAAGCTTTTTAAACTCAGTTTTCTTGTGCACAAAAAAAGTTTTGGGTTTGAAAACAGTATTTATATTCTTCGAAAGTTTTTTAAACTCAGTTTTCTTGTGCACAAAAAAAGTTTTGGGTTTGAAAACAGTATTTATATTCTTCGAAAGTTTTTTAAACTCAGTTTTCTTGTGCACAAAAAAAGTTTTGGGTTTGAAAACAGTATTTATATTCTTCGAAAGTTTTTTAAACTCAGTTTTCTTGTGCACAAAAAAAGTTTTGGGTTTGAAAACAGTATTTATATTCTTCGAAAGTTTTTTAAACTCAGTTTTCTTGTGCACAAAAAGTTTTGGGTTTGAAAACAGTATTTATATTCTTCGAAAGTTTTTAAACTCAGTTTTCTTGTGCACAAAAAAGTTTTGGGTTTTAAAACAGTATTTATATTTTTCGAAAGTTTTTAACCTCAGTTTTCTTGTGCAAAAAAAGTTTTGGGTTTGAAAACAGTATTTATATTCTTCGAAAGTTTTTAAACTCAGTTTTCTTGTGCACAAAAAAGTTTTGGGTTTGAAAACAGTATTTATATTCTTCGAAAGTTTTTAAACTCAGTTTTCTTGTGCACAAAAAAAAGTTTTGGGTTTGAAAACAGTATTTATATTCTTCGAAAGTTTTTAAACTCAGTTTTCTTGTGCACAAAAAGTTTTTGGTTTAAAAACAGTATTTATATTTTTCGAAAGTCTAAGTTTTCTTGTGCACAAAAACGTTTTGGATTTGAAAACAGTATTTATATTCTTCGAAAGTTTTTAAACTCAGTTTTCTTGTGCACAAAAAGTTTTGGGTTTAAAAACAGTATTTATATTTTTCGAAAGTCTCAGTTTTCTTGTGCACAAAAACGTTTTGGATTTGAAAACAGTATTTATATTCTTCAAAAGTTTTTAAACTCAGTTTTCTTGTGCACAAAAAAGTTTTGGGTTTGAAAACAGTATTTATATTCTTCGAAAGTTTTTAAACTCAGTTTTCTTGTGCACAAAAAAAAGTTTTGGGTTTGAAAAGAGTATTTATATTTTTCGAAAGCTTTTAAACTCAGTTTTCTTGTGCACAAAAAAGTTTTGGGTTTGAAAACAGTATTTATATTCTTCGAAAGTTTTTTAACCTCAGTTTTCTTGTGCAAAAAAAAGTTTTGGGTTTGAAAACAGTATTTATATTCTTCGAAAGTTTTTTAAACTCAGTTTTCTTGTGCACAAAAAAAGTTTTGGGTTTGAAAACAGTATTTATATTCTTCGAAAGTTTTTAAACTCAGTTTTCTTGTGCACAAAAAGTTTTGGGTTTGAAAACAGTATTTATATTCTTCGAAAGTTTTTTAAACTCAGTTTTCTTGTGCACAAAAAAAGTTTTGGGTTTGAAAACAGTATTTATATTCTTCGAAAGTTTTTTAAACTCAGTTTTCTTGTGCACAAAAAAAGTTTTGGGTTTTAAAAACAGTATTTATATTTTTCGAAAGTTTTTTAACCTCAGTTTTCTTGTGCAAAAAAAAGTTTTGGGTTTGAAAACAGTATTTATATTCTTCGAAAGTTTTTTAAACTCAGTTTTCTTGTGCACAAAAAAAGTTTTGGGTTTGAAAACAGTATTTATATTCTTCGAAAGTTTTTTAAACTCAGTTTTCTTGTGCACAAAAAAAGTTTTGGGTTTGAAAACAGTATTTATATTCTTCGAAAGTTTTTTAAACTCAGTTTTCTTGTGCACAAAAAAGTTTTTGGTTTAAAAAACAGTATTTATATTTTTCGAAAGTCTAAGTTTTCTTGTGCACAAAAAACGTTTTGGATTTGAAAACAGTATTTATATTCTTCGAAAGTTTTTTAAACTCAGTTTTCTTGTGCACAAAAAAGTTTTGGGTTTAAAAAACAGTATTTATATTTTTCGAAAGTCTCAGTTTTCTTGTGCACAAAAAACGTTTTGGATTTGAAAACAGTATTTATATTCTTCAAAAGTTTTTTAAACTCAGTTTTCTTGTGCACAAAAAAAGTTTTGGGTTTGAAAACAGTATTTATATTCTTCGAAAGTTTTTTAAACTCAGTTTTCTTGTGCACAAAAAAAGTTTTGGGTTTGAAAAGAGTATTTATATTTTTCGAAAGCTTTTTAAACTCAGTTTTCTTGTGCACAAAAAAAGTTTTGGGTTTGAAAACAGTATTTATATTCTTCGAAAGTTTTTTAACCTCAGTTTTCTTGTGCAAAAAAAAGTTTTGGGTTTGAAAACAGTATTTATATTCTTCGAAAGTTTTTTAAACTCAGTTTTCTTGTGCACAAAAAAAGTTTTGGGTTTGAAAACAGTATTTATATTCTTCGAAAGTTTTTTAAACTCAGTTTTCTTGTGCACAAAAAAAGTTTTGGGTTTGAAAACAGTATTTATATTCTTCGAAAGTTTTTTAAACTCAGTTTTCTTGTGCACAAAAAAAGTTTTGGGTTTGAAAACAGTATTTATATTCTTCGAAAGTTTTTTAAACTCAGTTTTCTTGTGCACAAAAAAAGTTTTGGGTTTTAAAAACAGTATTTATATTTTTCGAAAGTTTTTTAACCTCAGTTTTCTTGTGCAAAAAAAAGTTTTGGGTTTGAAAACAGTATTTATATTCTTCGAAAGTTTTTTAAACTCAGTTTTCTTGTGCACAAAAAAAGTTTTGGGTTTGAAAAC
This sequence comes from Callitettix versicolor, assembly GCA_022606455.1. Taxonomy (NCBI): domain Eukaryota; kingdom Metazoa; phylum Arthropoda; class Insecta; order Hemiptera; family Cercopidae; genus Callitettix; species Callitettix versicolor. Next base: position 27,986,028 of record CM040182.1, read on the forward strand.
AGTATTTATATTCTTCGAAAGTTTTTTAAACTCAGTTTTCTTGTGCACAAAAAAAGTTTTGGGTTTGAAAACAGTATTTATATTCTTCGAAAGTTTTTTAAACTCAGTTTTCTTGTGCACAAAAAGTTTTTGGTTTAAAAACAGTATTTATATTTTCGAAAGTCTAAGTTTTCTTGTGCACAAAAAACGTTTTGGATTTGAAAACAGTATTTATATTCTTCAAAAGTTTTTTAAACTTAGTTTTCTTGTGCACAAAAAAAGTTTTGGGTTTGAAAACAGTATTTATATTCTTCGAAAGTTTTTTAAACTCAGTTTTCTTGTGCACAAAAAAAGTTTTGGGTTTGAAAACAGTATTTATATTCTTCGAAAGTTTTTTAAACTCAGTTTTCTTGTGCACAAAAAAAGTTTTGGGTTTGAAAACAGTATTTATATTCTTCGAAAGTTTTTTAAACTAAGTTTTCTTGTGCACAAAAAAAGTTTTGGGTTTGAAAAGAGTATTTATATTTTTCGAAAGCTTTGTAAACTCAGTTTTCTTGTGCACAAAAAAAGTTTTGGGTTTAAAAAACAGTATTTATTTTTCGAAAGTTTTTTTAAACTCAGTTTTTTGTGCACAAAAAAAGTTTTGGTTTTAAAAACTGTACTTTTTATTTTTCGAAAAGTTTTTCAAACTCAATTTTTCTGTACACAAAAAAAGTTTAACATTTAAGTTTAAAAAAACTGTATTTATATTTCTCGAAAAGTTTTTTTTTTAACTGAGTTTATTGTACACAGAAAAGTTTAACCTGTGGGTTTAAAAAACTGTATTTATATTTTTCGAAAAGTTTCTTAAACACAGTTTCTTAAACTTAGTATTTTTTACATAATTATAAATGACCTGTGAAGTTATGTAGCCTAAATTAGTTTTATTTATAGTTGTATGGTTTTAGTCGCTTATTGTTAGTGCCTGTTCGCTGTAACAAATAACTGTAAAACATGAATACACTTATAACAACATAAAGAAATACGAATAACTACCTAAAATTTTCGGAAAATATTTATCTTGGGTTAAGCAATGTAGAAATTACAGTTTCATTCTTGCTTGGCGGTTGTTCAGGGCTTAATAAAGTTTTTAACTTAACTAATAGCGGATCGGCGATATAAATCAGCAGGCATGCAATAAAAATTGTATTCTAGGTTATAATTTCAAATTTATTAACCAAAACTAACTAAGATTTATCGCCATCTTCAGTTTGATATCTAATATTTAAACAAATGTCAGCAAATGTTTTACCATAATCAGTTTAAATGTACCAAAACTTTTACCATGTTCAATTTAAATGTACTATGTACCAAAACTTTTACCATGTTCAATTTAATACACAATTTACACAAAATGTTCTACAAATTTGTTGAACAAAACTAACTTTTGCTACTGATACATAATATTTACACAAGTTTTAATAAATTTGTTAACCAGAACTAACTTTTGACATGTTAAATTTGATACCCAGTTTTTATCCAAATTTCAACAAAATCTTTAAGCAAAATTAATTTTTGATATGCTCAATTTTATACCTAATATTTACGCATATTTCGACAAATTTTAAAATCAAAGCTAACATTTGCCATGTTCAATTTGATTTCTAAATACTTACAAATATATTAGTAAAGTTGTTATTTACAAATTAATTTCTATAGAATTTTTTCAAACATAACGGCGCAACAGAAATTAAATTTACGTAAATTAAATGAGGAAATTGTCAGATGCGTCCGGTACGGCAAGTAATATTATGAGGAAAATTTAAGGAGTCTTAATTCTCAAACATTTTCTATATATTTCGGTATTATTGAGCTCAAACATCCATAACTCACGTTGGGAGTTCGGACCATTTAATTTTAACTAATGAAATTTACTTGTTGAAAAAAATCAGTAAACACCAAAATTTACCAAGGCACTAAATTTCGTTGTTGAGAAATACGCATAGAAAAATTGATGTTCAGAAAAATAGAAAAATATTGTTTAACTAGTAGTAATCACTGTTTTCCTTCCCGTTAATGACTTCATTATTACGTAATTTCTCACTAATTACGTTCACTATTTTGAAGTCACGAGTAACTGTTTCTGTATTGAAGTATGCTATTTTTGCTTCCTTAACAACAGATTTACAAGTTTAAAACGTCGGAAAGACAAGGAAAGTTAAAAAACTTATTTCCACGCACACGTTAAGTTAAGCTAGTCTTGATAACCTAATTAAATTAACAAGGTGTGTGTAAAGTACATATGCAGTAGTTTACGATTTATTTATGCTTCTTAAAAACAGATTAATATGCTCAAAAAATCAGAAAAACAAAAAAGTGGAAAATTACTTAATTTCCACGTATATTAGATTACTTAAAGACTTCCTAACCATAACTATCATTGTGTTCAGTATAATGATCTGCCTTCCCTAGCTTCGTCAATTCTACTTTCGTTGACACGTTTCGGAGAACCTCCATCTTCAAGAACTATATCTATACTGGTCACCAATATTATGGCCCGTCCTACTTATAATTTTCTATCTCTACCTTGTACCCCTCCTCTATTCAACACGTGTACGCGCGCGCGCGCTAGCACACACACACACACACACACACACACACACACGTGTTGAATAGAGGAGGGGTACGAGGTGGAGATAGAAAATTATAAATAGGACGGGCCATAATATTGGTGACCAGTACAGATATAGTTTTTGAAGATGGAGGTTCTCCGAAACGCGTCAACGAAAGTAGAATTGACGAAGCTAGGGAAGGCAGATCATTGTAATGAGCACAGTGATAATAATCCTAGTAGAAAAGAAGAAGAATATAAAAAGAATTCCTAACTATCATGTTATAAGTAAGATAGAAATAAAGTAAGTTTGTCACTTTTTCTAGCTTTTGTGATATTTTAAACATGTTAATCTGTTGTTATTAAGCAATAATGAATAATAAATTTAGCCAGGTAACCTATGAATTCATGTTTTCGTTTGCAGCTATGGCACTATAACACGCACTTCAATCCACGTATGTTCAACATTGTGGAATAAGTTACGAAATATATACCTTTTCTTCCATTTTCTTGTTGATTTGACTCTTTAAACATGCCAGTATGTCGTTAAAAAGCAAAAATAAACACCTCAGTACGAAAAAGTTGCTTCGAATGATGAATGGTGAATAATTACGAACTCGCAGACCTACGTTGCTTGAGGTCAACGTATCAACCATCTCCGCATTGATTTATATATCTCTAACGTGACAAGGCGAAATATACAGAACGAAGGCACAGACTTGAACTAAACTGTATTTTTTCTTGTAAAAATTACAGAAGAGTAAAATGAAATTTATGGTCTCCGGGAGGAATGTTGGAAGTCCGGGAGTGTACCAGTTCGGCCGATTCCTCTTATTTTCATCCGAGAAAGTTGTGGTGTCTTGTAAAGTTGTTCCGGCTGATGTGTTGTTGTCTGTAGTAAGTGGTCCTCCTCGATTTTAGACCTGTATTTATACTCGAAATTATGGCGGGAACCATAATTTCTCAGAAATCCGTTGTTAGAACCAGAGAAAGAACACACCAATCGGGATAATTTAGTGCGTACGAGAGATACAATGTGGTGTGCCGGCAGTATTGCATGGTCAGAAATGTAATAATCTAGGTGTTGAATTGTATTTTACAGTTAGTTTGAGGTAGGGGTGCCATCCTATGGGTCACATGGAGTGTTTCTCCCCCCAGACGAGTCAGTGGCGACTGAACCTTTAGAAAGAACACAACGTGACTAGATTCGTTACAAGTTCCACTCACAGATTCGTTACATTGGAGCACCAAGAGGATAGGATAGTGCCAGTGATTTAATCATAGTATTATCACGTATACAAGTTTTAGTGCACTCATTTATTAAATCTTTTTTACCGACTATAAAACAGTGTAAATTAATCATTTTCCAGATTCTAAATTTGCATAATAAGCGACAAACGTATTTCGCCGATCCAACACTAGGGTAATTTGGACCCGAGATATGCGAGCACAACGAACCAGTTAGAAACGAGTAATGTTTGACGGGAGAATTGTGAATTAGATTCGTAGTCGTAGAATGAAAGCCGGGAAAGAAGTTCGGGAATTTAGCGTGGATGTTTTTCGATGCTAGTAAGCGAAACTACGTTATGTAACTTAGTTCCTATGTTGTTTAATAGGGGATAAAGTAATTTTGAAAATCCTAATTTAAATGTTTCAAACTTGAACAGAAATTCGATGTTAGATAAAAACGTATGTTTTACAATAACCTTTATTCGTAATTTAAAATATAATTAGGTCCTTAATAAAATTGTAATTCAAGGTGACATCCTACTGAGAAACCGGGGATATACTGGGAGTTGCGATATCCAAGTTTGGGAAGGGGGTTCTCTTACGATATGATAATTTCCAAAGAACTGGTAGAAAGAAGACGTTGCGTAGAAAAGATGAACAAAGAATTTTATTTTGAGGGATAAAACAGTAAGCAAATACACATGCTCACAATCTTTGGTAATATAGGCTAGTATTCTCCTTCAACTATAGCAATATTTGGAAGTATTTTAATTGGAATTAATGAGACAGAGTACTTTTTGTTGTTATATGAAGAAACTTTTGTTTGTTATAGAATCTAAATTATTTAACTTTTCTACTAACTCTGTTTCCAGTTTTTAGGGTCCGTAGTAAAACTAATGACCGTTATAAATTCGCGTGCGTGTCCCGTCCGTCAGTCCGTCTGTCTATCAGTAACTTATCTCTCACTCGTAAACGATGTGCACGAACATTACGAATATGGAAAAATTAATGTAAATTAAGTATAAATGTATAGCAACAGCAGCAATTTCACTTTTATTATTTTCCCTTAAATATCGAGAAATGAGCCACTGCATCTGCGTGTTCGCACAGAAGTGAACAGAAAGTCGTTAGACTAACAAGTATGACTTCAAGGCTTGTCAAAGAATCAAGGATAATTGAGTCTCTTCTGTAGCCTACTCGGCCACGGCAAGTTTTGCGAAACAAGATTTTACACGAAATAACGCAAGGTGTAAATCACAAAAAAAAGGTTTCTTGGGATTTTTTTAAACAGTTATATTTCAATTTAATTTTACATGTTCGTATATAAAAAAATAAATGGAAAAAGTCATTGGATAAACTTTTCACAAATTGTTATTTCTCTAAAAAAATCTTGTTCTGAATATATCGGCGAAATTGGGATTTTTTAATAATTTTTTTTTTGAAATCTGTTCGTTCTAGATTTACTCAGTTTCGTGATAAATGAAGTTAAATGTTTGTATAATATATATATATATATATATATATATATATATATATATATATATATATATATATAGCTACAGATATCGTACACATTGGAAATAAAAAGATTTAAAAAAATCGTTTTTCTCTTTTAGTGTAAGTTTTAAACAGATGCCCTAGAATCTGTACAAAGTGGCATACACTATTCTAGTTTGTGGTATTTAATTCATCAACTGCCCAAGTTTCGCTCACGTAAATGTGGGAATTCAGTTCCTGCAGTTCGCAGGCCTGCGTGACCTTGAGAATAACGGCGACAGCGCTCAGTTCAGGTGTTCAGTGCAGTTCAATGGGTACTTTGCAGAAAAAGGCGCAGTGTGTTACTTGGTTTGTGCAAACTGAGTCTGTTATAACAGTACATTTGAGAAAAATCTACTAAACCGATAATGAGAAATTAAGCACATTTTTCGGTTTTCTTGCTAAGCGACTTGTTTTGTTTGGATACTTAGGTATTATATTTTAGCAAATGAAAAGTTAAAACCTATTCATTTTTTCTCTGGAGTATCTAATTCTGCTACTAGAAATTGCGATAAATAATGAATGAGTTATTAGGGTTACTACTACAGCACTGCGACCTTGTAGATCTATTGTGCCCCCGTTTTATATTCCTGAGATGTTTAGTTAAAAAGCCTTCTCATATCCTAGCCTCCTTTATAAGTGTAGGGACCCGCAGGGGGTGCAAACTAGCTGCACCTATTGAGAGGATTAGACGTTCCTCGCGGTACCCGAGTCTATCACACTTACACTTACAACACTACACTTACGGCTTTAACACTTTACCCTCACACTTACATTTAGGGAAGCGATAATAACCTCAATGTGCTTTTCGCCTAAATATATATATATATATATATATATATATATATATATATATATGTGTGTGTGTGTGTGTGTGTGTGTGGGTATGTTTGTATATATATATATATATATATATATATATATATATATATATATATATATATATATATATATATATATATATATATATATGTGTGTGTGTGTGTGTGTGTGTGTGTGTGTGTGTGTGTGTGTGTGTGTGTGTGTGTGTGTGTCTGTGTCTGTGTGTGTGTGTGTGTGTGTGTGTGTGTGTGTGTGTGTGTGTGTGTGTGTGTGTGTGTGCGTGTGTGTGTGTGTGTGTGTAGGATTTGGAGGGTATTCAAGGTTAACTGATCCACTTATAATTGCTAACTTCCTAGTTCCTTATTGCTTGAAAATGCTTGCTCTGCTAATTCCCTGTCAATTTTCCTTTCTCATAACCTATATTACGGAGGTTCTGCTCCATTTGACAGTCATTTTAATGTGCGGTGAGATAATATTTATTCAAAAATATAACAAGTTAAATAATATAAAAAGTTTCCTTTAAAAAAAAATCACAAATACTCCACTAATGTGAACAATGGCCTTGCATTTCCTTGGAAAGTAAGGGTGTCAGGTTTGTATGTTGTTGTCTCTAAATCGGCATAAAGACGCTCGAATTTTGAGCTCCACAATTCTTTATTTTTTAAATCCAGCAACTGCATTTCAAAGTTACCAATATCAATATTAAAGGGCGAAAACTTTATTTCTGTTACCGTGGCGTTCAGAGGTTTTTAACAAAGACTAACATCGCGTTGCTGTTTTTAAAGTCTTTGAACCTGATGAGAAAAGCTTCCTTCATATTTAGCAGTGTTGTTCTGAAATATCAAATGCCAATATTGGACTTATTTTCTCGACAATATTTCAATAGGCATGGAAAGTGTATTAGAGTTTCTCTTTCAAAATCTTCGGTAAAAGGCATCAATTTGTTTTAGAATTTTATTACATCTTCTAACATCGAAAAAAATTTCTGTACACTTGCGTTTCAAAACGTTTATTCATCTCTTACAAGGCAAGGTAATAAATCATATTCCGTGCGTGCATTTAAGATTTCGTGGAAGAGCCACAGCCAAGGAGTCAAAGAGCCGCGGTTTGCCGACCACTGGTCTAGACCGTGCCAGTCACTCAGAACATTATCGTGCGGAATGTGCAGTTAGTAGTACACGATTTAAGTGGTGCTTTAAAAAAAATATTTGATGTTCAAACATAAAAAATGACTTTTGATTGCAGTCTATTTACTTTTATTTACATTCAAAAAGGTCGATCGGTTTAAAAAAAAAACTGTTATAAAGTTGTTGGTGAATGTTTCAGAATACGCTTCTGTTGAAGGTTAGTAAATACAATCATATGGAAAATACGGGAAAGCATTGTGAAAAAAGTGTTTTGTTTTAATCCAAACAATAGATTAAAAAATTTTCTCACATTTTTCTGATCTAACATTTCGAAATTAGAAGTTCGGGACACGAGAACTTGAACGTTAGTGGAGAAGTCTTACGACTCTTAAACTCTCTTTGTGAAAACGTCACACACACACACACACACGCGCGCGCGCGCGCACGCACGTATACAGACGGATAAAATAGACAGGTCTCAATTTGCCGGTTTTAGAAAAATAAAATTTGTAAAGTAAATGGATTTTAATAAGAAGTTAAATTAGTTAAACATGTTGAGTCGAACAGCCAGCCAGTGCGTACAAAATGAATAAACTACTGAAGGGTCAAAGTCGAGGAAGCGGCATGTTCAAGGTTCAAAATGCTTAATATCGTAAACCTCAAAATTCGAGGTGCAAAATTTCGGAAAAAAGTGTAATTAAAAAGTTATAGGATAATGTAAAATTTTTGAATTAATAATTAAAAACATAGTTAGGCCTAAGTACATAAAAACGACGAGCTAAATTACAAAGTGAACAGCGCATGAATACACAGAGAAGTTGGTTAGAAACCACGTGTAGTAAAAGGTGTTGAATTTCTTCTAATAAAAATAAATTCTGAATTTTATCCAAAAGGATGTGAAAGGAGTAGTACGGAGGAAATTGTGTTAAGAAGTGTAACCATGAGTAAGAGAAATAATAATTAACTTGGAACTATTTCCTCGAACAACTGGAGGAGGGGCAAGCCAAAGTTTGTCGGCAAGCGTCCTTCTTCTCTGTAAAACCACAGTCTGTGCCGAAGAGACGGGCGACAAATTAATACAAGTTTATTTTTCAGATATTAATTTATTATAACTGTTTTTAACGAACGTTTTAATTTCTAGATTTTTGTTAATTAATGAAATATTAATATTAATATTAATGAAATATACTAGATTATAATAATGAAATTGTTATTGTAGATTATATCTATCAAAAGTCCCATCTTTGCTAAATAATTTAATGCAGTAATAAGGAAGTTATTGTAAACTATAACTATGAAAAATCTCATCACTAGTTTATAATAATGAGATAGTTATTGTAGACCATATCTATAAAAAGTCCCTTATCTTTGCTAAATACTTAATGCAGTAATAAGGAAGTTATTGTGAACTATAACTACGAAAAATTACTTCACTTACTTATAGTAATGAGATAGTTATTGTAGACTATATATATATTAAAAATCATTATCTTTGCTAAATACTTAATGTAGTAATAAGAATGTTATGGTAAACTACATTTTTCGAAAGTCACTATACTCGCGTGTAGTAATAATACAATATATTATATCTATCGACAGTAACTATAACAGCTAATAGTAATAAGACAGTTATTTATAGACTGTAGGCCTATCCATCGAAAGTCACTGTAATGGTTTATAGTAATAACACAGTTATTGTAGAATATATCTATAAAAAAATCACTATACTCGCTATATACGTGGCATAGTAATAAGAGAGTTCTTATTATTATTATTGTAAACTATATCTATCGATAGTCACTATGCTTGCTAATAGTAGTAATACAGTTATTGTAGACTATATCCATTAAAAGGCACTATATTTGCTAAAAACTTAGTGCAGTTTTATTTGCTAAAAAACTTAGTACAATAAGAAAGTTATTGTAAACTATAAATATGGAAAATCACAAAACTCGCACTTAATCACTTCGTTATAAGAATCCCTTAATTGTAATAAGGCCGTTATTGTAGACCATATCTATTAAAAGTCATTATATTTGATAAGTACTTAGTATAGTAATAAGACAGTTATTGTAAATTATGTCTGTCGAAAGTCATTATACTCGCTAATACGAATGAGTCATTGTACTACAGTACAATCATTCTAATATATCCATCAAAAGTCACTATATTTGATAAATGATATATTGATACATGATAAATGATATAGTAATAACACAGTTATTGTAGACTATATTTATAAAAAAACAATGCAGTTGCTATATACTTATTACAGCGATAAAACAGTTATTGTAGACTATATCCATCAACAATTACTATTCTCTATTTGTACTTCGTAGAGTAATAAACTTATTGTTGACTATCCCCGTAGGTTAGCTGCACCTATTAAGAGGATTTAGACGTCCCTCGCGGTACCTGAGGCTAACACACACGTACACTCACAACACTACACTTACGACTGTACTGTAGTACAATGACTCATTAGTATTAGCGAGTATAGTGACTTTCGACAGACATAATTTACAATAACTGTCTTATTACTATACTAAGTACTTATCAAATATAATGACTTTTAATATATATGGTCTACAATAACGGCCTTATTACAATTAAGGGATTCTTATAACGAAGTGATTAAGTGCGAGTTTTGTGACTTTTAATGGATATAGTCTACAATAACTGTGTTACTACTATTAGCAAGCATAGTAGTATCGATAGATGTAGTTTACAATAATAACAATAACTGTCTTATTACTATGCCACGTATATAGCGAGTATAGTGATTTTTTATAGATATATCCTACAATAACTGTCTTATTACTATAAACCATTACAGTGACCAAACACAACACTTTACACTCACACTTACATTTAGGGAGGCGATAATAGCCTCAATGTGCTTTTCGCCTTGAAAAAAATATTTGTATTTTAAACTATATTAATGATTATCTACTCTCTCTCTCTCTCTCTCTCTCTCTCTCTCTCTCTCTCTATATCTCTATATATATATATATATATATATATATATATATATATATATATATATACTTCGTGTAGAAACAAGACAATCATTTAGAATATATCCATCTTTATAGTCGCTATATAGAATTTGGAAAACCTTGGACTTTAAATTAAATAAATTTAATGTTAAATGTTAATAAATTAAATTTTGAAAGGAAGTATTGAAAATTGGTATAATAATTGTAGGCTAATAATAGTGCATAGTTGTATTACAATGAATTTTTCAAGTAGCCTAATATGTTATATTACATCTTGAGTCAAATTTGGGATGATTCCTACTTTTTCAATTTGTTTTATAGTTTCCCACTATCAGGCCTTTAGGAAGTGCATTATAATAATAACAATCATTATTTTTATTTATTTACCGATATACGTACAGTTGGTCTGTCCTGTCTTTTTGTTTGATGTCGCTGCCACTACCTGCTTTATCGCAAGGCGTTGGATTTGTTACGATGGTGATTTACAATCAGGGGATTCTATGCAGACATCTTTTTTAAGGTTGTATAAAGACAGGTTTTTGCCTGGTTGTACAGGTAAAACCTGTTAACAGGTTTACAGGTATACAACCTGGTTGTATAAAGACAGGTTGTATAAAGACTAAAATTAAAATTTACATCTTAATATGCAGCAAATTTTAAATCCAGATAATTCTATTAGAAATCCGTAATGATCGGACTGCTAATAGCTTAGAAAACGAGAAAAAATAGAGAAAGCTTTAATGCCTAGAAGAATGGTTCATGTCGTCCGATTTTTTTGTTTTGTTTTGGTTTATTATCATCTTGTAGCTAACGTAACTCACGCGAAAAATATCACTAATAAGAAAAAAACTTAGGCAATGCGGGACTGGCCGACAGAAGTAACTACTACTTTTTGCCTGACTGTATACTTTTTCACTATTTTATTTAATTATTTTTATAAAAAATTATATGCCTGTAGGAAAGTGCAACTATTGAAAATTATTTTCTTATTAAATTTTGCGTGTGTGTAGGTACACAACTTAAAAATTAACTGAAACTGTCAGACTATGAATTTGAGCATTTTAGGGTATATAAAGGACTTTAATAATGAATCAGTTTATATTATTATAAACTGTCTAAGTATAATAATAAATATAATATTTGTGATCCTGGCATTCAAAAATTGGTAGGTATATAGGTCGTATACGTTAAATAATTTAATTACACTAATTTTAGAAAATACACATTTTAAAAATTAACAAGAACAATAAACATAACCTCAGTTGAAATGATATTGAAGCTATTGTGCGAAATCAGCTGTTTAGAAGTAGTAACTTAAGTCTAGATATATACAAGAACAATATATGCTGTGAGGTATGCATTACGGATTCAAGCGTGACGGGAAAACAAATGTTTATACCCATGTTTTTTCAACCGCGACCATACAAGTTTTCACTTTAAAAATACATTTTCTCTTTATTTGTTTCACCCAACTTTGGGGTACACTAAATCAATAACTTTTTAATGTTCTGTGCCTTTCTCGTAGCCCAGTATTGCTTCATTCGTTGTGATCTTGCTTTTCTTTCTTCGTCAGAGATTTGGATCGTTCGCTTGGATTTGACTTTGCCTTGGAACCGTTGCTTCTTGTCCTTGGTTATTGTTTTGGCTGTTCTGTCCATGAGCATAGTGTCAGTGATCTGCAGTTCTGTTATGTCTTTCTCCGTTTCTCTAAACCAAAGTGGTTTAGTTCTTTTATTGTGAAAGTAGTCAAATATTTTTTTGGTTAGTCTATTTTTGTCCATTCAGAGGATGTACCCATAAAAATCAATTCTCCTTTTTCTTATTGTGTCTAATAGTATTTCAGTTTTTTGGTAAAGAGTTTCATTCCAGATGTGGAGCAATTGGTTGTTACGGAATTTTGGGCCTAAGATTTTTCGTAATATCTTTCTTTCTTTGATCTCCAGCCTTTCAAGTGGGCCCTGGGTTGTGAGAGATAATGTTTCAGCTGCATATAAGGCTTCTGGTTTAATTACCTATGACAATGACAATCTTTGTATTCCAGGAGAGGGACTTCTTGTTGTATGTGTCCTTGGTAAGTTGGAAGGCTAATTCAACTTTATTTCTCCTAGATTCCATAGCTTTTTTTCTCTGGATATCCAGCTGATCCCAGCTGATCCATTCCCCAAGATATTTGAATTTTTTCACTATCTCAATATATTGTTCTCCCACTTGAAGCTTTTTTGGTGGTTTTTGTATGTTTGTCAATATTTTAGTCTTTTCAAATGAAACTTTAAGTCCCATTTTTAACGCTTGCTTCTGGAGTTCAAGAGTCTGTTCCTTAGCTTCTTCCAATGTCTCAGCTAGTAAGGCCATGTCATCCGCAAAAGCCAAACAATTTACCTTAATGCCGTTGTTCTTAGTTCCTAATCTGATTCCACTATGCGTATTCACGTTCCACTCTCTAACTACTTTTTCTAGAGCACAATTAAATAGCAATGGAGAGAGTCCATCTCCTTGTCGGACTCCTGTTTTAATCTCAAAAGGGGTGGAGAGTTCTCCCTTGAATTGAACTTTGGAGAATGTATTAGTTAATGTTTCCCTGATAAGATTTGTGGTTTTGTTATCAAGGTCTAGTTCTTTCAGAACCGAGAATAAGGATTCCCTATCTATAGAGTCGTATGCTTTTTGAAAGTCAATAAAAGTGTTAACATACGATTTACCCCTTGACTTTTGGTAGTTCATGATGTGTTTGAGGTGATGTGATTTGTTCCGGACAGGATCTCCTTTTCCGGAAACCCGCCTGGTATTCTCCAAGTTGAAGGTCCAATTGAGATTCTGCCCTATATAGTAGGACTGTTGAGAATATCTTGTATGTTACGTCAAGGAGAGATATCCCTCTGTAGTTGTTAGGGTCAGATTTGGATCCTTTCTTATGAAGTGGATGTATGAGGGCTGTCTTCCAATCATGGGGGATTCTTTCACTTATCCAAATTTCTTCAAGGATGTTTCTAAGAGACTGTATAGCACTTTCGTTGACATTTTTCCAAAGTTCAGCTGTGATTTTATTTTCTTCTGAAGCTTTATAATTCTTGAGATTCGATATTATTGATTAGAGTTCTTCGACTGTTAGAGGTTCTGAATCAGGTTTAGTTGATGGAGATATATTAAAGTTCATCTTTACTGATGGTTCCTCACAATTAAGGAGATTTCCGAAATATTCCGCTAATATTCTACAAATATCGCTGTTGTTATGGGCAACATTCCCATCTCTGTCCTAAAATTATAGAGTTGGGGGATCGTACTTAGTCAATTTCTTCTTTAAATTCTTATAAAAAATTCTTACATTGTTTTTGGAGAAGTCTTCATTAATCTGCATAGTAATTGATCATCCTGAGCTTTTTTGATTCTTTTAAGACTTTTAGTCACAAATTTTCTAATGCTTAAGAAGTTCTGTCTGTTATGCTCATTTTTCTGTGATTGCCACTGGTGCCATACTTTTCTTCTTAGTTCAGTGAGACTGTCACATTCTTCCGTCCACCACTCATGTTTTTTTATTTTAGTTAGTGGAGCAAGTTGTTCGGCTTTAGTTATTAGACTTCCTTTTATTTGATCCCAGTCTTGATCTTGTAAATCAGCAGTGGCAATGTGAAACTCTTTTGAGTTAATTATCTTCTCTGGATCATAATTTCTAATACATTATCTAATCATAATGTACATTTATGTATTTTATGGATCTAATCATAAAATACATTTTATTAATCACTAAAAAACAAAAATAATAATGTTTTGTAATAATGTTGTAATAATAATGTGTGGAATAGTAATATTTACTAGAGCGTGCGTATGGATGTGTTAAAGCGTTCCGTGACGGTAGAGCGTTCCGTCACGGCAAACTGAATTTTTCCCCGTGCAAAACATTCACCCATACTCCGCGATAAGAAGGAGTCACTTCAGAGATATGACTTGGTACTTCGATTAAAACTACAGGAGAGAGGAGTGAGCTGATGGCCCGATTTATTATCGGGCAGTGCGACGTTGCCGGTTTTAATTTCCGATAAAACCTCGATAAATCCAAATAAAAAGTTAGGACAGACCTACTTTAGTTAAAACGTTTTGAACAGCTTAATAGAGCATTCATTACATTCATTGTTATCTTTAGGGTAACAAACCCAACTGGCGACTCCGTACATGAGAGCGAAGCCAGTGATGCCGTAATAATAGTTTTTTTGTTGGTATTTTAATTTCAATCACGATAAGCATTATTGTGCAATGCTAATTACTGTATATTGGCCTTACTGAATTACTGTATACATTCAGTTATCCTTAATAAGTAGGATAGCTTAGACTATAAGTGCCGTATTTCTGATAAATATTAAACATCCCGCGCGAAATTTCGTACTATGACAGTTTTAAGTAAATACAGCCTGAATAAGAGTAGTCGTTGGGGAGGGAGGGCGGCAGTTGGAAGGAGGGGAAAGTATGTTTAAAAAATAAATCGAAAAGCGATCGGTTTGAAACAATAATCACAAATTTATGAGTTATTGTGGTATATACATTTCAATACAGATAATTTTTTTTTAATAGCAATTTCTATAGGACATTACAATGCCACGTTGTAAGCGATATTTGATGTAAGAATGTAATCTTCTTGTACTTTTTGTATTTAATTTTTTTAATGCACACAAACATGTTAGTTGATTTAGTTACCCTTGAAAAGGCTACGTACAATTGTCCGTGAGTAAAGTCGGCATTTGGTAAAAACAATCCTGCTCTTTGAAGTGTTTATCCCTGCGACTTGTTTATAGTGTATCAGACGCAATTTTAATAGGTAATTTGAAAAAAACATTCTTGATAACCTCTAATTGTATTTTGAAATTGTAATGTACTTCGTGTTTTATGATTAACAATAGATAAATGCACAATGGAAGGAGAAATCACAAATATATTTGTGTAAAAACAGTATCCAAAACATGTGTTTGGCATTCGAAATGCTTGTCCCGGCTTGTATGACGGGAAGGGATAGGGGACTGTCAGTAGGGTCACGTGATCTATAAGTTTTATGAAGTTTAAGTAAATATTGAAATGTTCTAAGCACGTTATGCAAAAAGAGGCATTTTTGATAGGATTAATTGATAGGATTAGGCAGTCTATTCGGGATTAATAAGTTAGCTTCGAAAAATGTACAAAATATTGTCTGATTTGTGATGCCGTTTTTCCTATGACAGTAAAAAAATGTATTTTATGTTAAAATTGTCCACAAACAGTAAGTTTGAGCGCAAAATAGTTTTGCATGTCAGAAGCTGGTTAAAAAATCTTTTTAAAAGATACCTTATTTATGCATGTACGAATAGTATGTGCTGAGAAAAAGGGAATGTTGATTCGAGAAATAATATATATGATAGTGCCACACTACACCTGACTGGCAGGCACGGATCCCAAAGCGCTATTACTCTGTGGTATTAGTTAAGTACTTAAACAAATTACTGTTTTACTCACACTTTGAAATAATGTTCATTTCATGGGATTCCACTGCCTGTTTGTCGGGTAAATGTTGCAGGTCTAACCATTACGTGAAAAATTGGGGGAAATATTGGGATAAAACAAACAAAATTTAATTTTTGCGTGCAATTTATTTTAAATTACATATTCGAAAAAATCTATTTGGAAAAGTACACCTGTGGAACTCGGGGAGTTACCGACAGAAGCGAAGCTTTTGTTAACGATTACTTTGCTGAATATATAATTATTCTATATGTTCACAAATATCTTGTTTTTTTAAAAATAAATAAGTACGTAATTTATATATTATTTATTGTAGTTATAGTATAAGATCGGTTGTTTTATATTAATTCGTAACGATCAGCTGATTTCACTTAACAGCTGATAGACTGTAAGTTTCAGGTTATGTTGTTAAAAACTATCAATATTAACAACAATTATTATAAACGTTTATGTTAATTTCGAATGTATTAAAAACGGTTACAACGTGCATTCAATAACTAAGGAAAAATACCGAAACCAAAGCAACACAACGTTTTCATATAATACGCGTGTACTTTTATCGAAAAGTAGGAAGAAAAAGACTTTTTTTCCTATTCACTCCTTTTCCCAAGGGAGCTTCGCTTCAAAAATCAGGTTGTTTTTAAATCTCCAAAACAAAATTTTATTTTTGAAAAAAAAACTTCTTTAAAGGGTTATGGGGGGAAAAATAAAAACTCATATGAGCATGAATAACCTGACAAAAGGCTTTACGTTTGCCGTATATAAATTATTAGTACTCTTGAAATGAATTTAAGTCTACCAGTGAGCTATTTCTATGAGCATTCCGGCTCAGTACTTTTATAATGTTTGATTATAAAACTAAATATTAGTTCAAATCTTGTTTATCACTAATTTTTTTAATATTTAATATTTATTTGTGTAATATTATGTAAATAAGTTTAATAAAAATATTTAATTATAATTAAAGCCATTATGCTACATACTCAATCCATTTAGCATAAAAATGTTTTAGAGCGTTTACGGTTAAATATATCTAGCACATTGTGTACAAATAACTTCAATAATAAATATTAAAATTATAAACGAATGTTATTGTACGTGAGCAGCCCAGCCAGCACAATTATTAGAACTTAACAATGGGAGAGCTAACATTGTACAAGACTGATGTTTTATATTTGTGTATGATGTAGATAAGGTCAATTTTCGTTAATTTCAGTTGTATTTAATTTCATTTTAACAATAAGATCACCAATATAATTGGACCAGTACAAACCAATAATGAACATTTAATTTTTCGTAATTTTTCTTCTATCGGTCAGTCCCGTAACAGCAGCATTTATTTTTGTTTTGTGTTCTGTACTGAGTTAATTAAGTAGCAATCAGTCTTCTTAATTAATTGTGTTTCAGAATGTGTTGCTGAAAAATGCCATTATATTTTCGACACAATGTAATTTGAATCACAGGGAGATGTTAGCAGTCTAGATTAGCCGGAGCTAGAGGACTGAGAGAGAAGAGAAGAGTAAAGAAGTATGTGGTTGCTAAAAGCATCGTGGGAGCCGAGCCACCTGACTACCCTCCGTCGTTGTGAGGGGAAAAGGACAGTGCACCTTTCAAGATATTCAAACTTAAGTAAAGAACATAGTAAAGGCCTTAAGCTATGACATCAGACAAAACATTTCAAACTGTTCTCGATGCTCGGGGAAACCATTTCTGTTCCGTCCTAACCTCAAACGTAGAACTACGTTACAAGTTGTAATGGCAAGCCGTTGCTAACTATAATATTTTTACACGTAGTGACTTTACTAAACATACGTTAGCTCACTTTAAGCTCGGGGCACATGAAAAAGATCCATTGTAATCTCATTCTACAACCAGATTTAAAAACTAAACGTACAGTATGTCGTACCTTATACTGTAATATGTCACACTAAGTATTTGGTAGTGTACTTTATAGGAAGTAGTCCACATTCCCTGACAGACATTAATAAAATATTAACCTGTTGCTCGGGAAATCTGAAATGTTCTTTTCGTTCTTATCTAAATGTTTGTCCAGTACTAATAACTTTAGCCCAGTACTAAAGTATTTAATCGCCTAACAATATATTATTTTTTTAATTCTTTTTACAGAACCGAAATAGAGATGTTATACATATACAGTGCCAGTTGCACAGCCAAACGTTACCTCCAGGCAAAGTGTACCTCACACGGTACAAAACGCTCTAGACAAATTGCATTCCGGGTAAGAAAACCCAGGCACTACGTACCCACGGTACAAAAAGCCTAGTCCTTGTGCACCGGTGGTAAAAACCCTGAAAATTAAGTATAGAAAACCGGATGGGAGGTACACAACTTAGTTTTTTAATCTACTATATATCGGCATAGTATACGTCAAAGGGGGTACATTGTTTTTCGTACCCCCAAGCCAGTTTCAATATTTCCGCACTTTCACAACTCAAGGACGGTAAAAGGAACCTAGGTTTTTCTTATCCCCTCCCAAGAGATCTATTATATATCAGGAAAATATACGATAAAGGGTATATTATCGTAGTCACTATGCCTAGGGTTTTCTTACCCCGCTCCAAGAGATCTACTATATATCAGCATAATATATGTTACAGGGTTTTGTAACATATATAGTACTATATAGTAACATAGTACACTGTGCCTAGGTTCTTCTTAACCTCTTTCCAAGAGATCTACTATATATCAGCACAATATACGTTAAAGGGAGTATACTGTGCCTAGGTTTTTTTTAACCCTCTTCCAAGAGATCTACTATATATCAGCATAATAGGTATTAAAG
>CM040182.1:28007094-28014594 GCA_022606455.1 Callitettix versicolor
TATCTAATTTTCAAATTGAAATTCGTTTAAAACTAAAATATGAATCATAGTTATATTTTCATATTTATCATAAATATTTTCATAACTATATTTTCATAGTTAGTAAAAAAGTTCATTTAAATAAAATTTTGTTTCAAGAAATCGCATTCTGACTTACTTAATGACGAAACATGATATTTATTTTAATTCATGCAAGGTACAATATGTAGTCGATTGTTTAGACAGCGGAATCTTTAACAACTCCAACAATTCGCGTCATTTTCTCTGCCATTTTTTCATTTTCTTTTTCTCCGTATAGATAATGAAATGTTTTCAAACAGTTATTGTTAAAATTATTGTTATAAAAAGGAATGTCTACTCGCAATAGCGCAAGACTCTGCAATCATTTTCTTGCATTTAATTGTAAGATTTAAAGGAACGGTTCAACCAAACAAATTACACAAGTCGCAATCATTCGACCAATTCCGATCGGGAAATCGAAAAATATAAGTGGCCTAATTTCAAAAAGCAATCAGCAGCGTTGTAAGTTCGAGGCCTGATTGTTTTTACTGTGTTGTTTCTTATTTAACGTATTATTATCAAAGAAAATCTATTTTAAACTTTTATTTAAAACTTCTCTAGGCGGAGGTAACACTTTTTTTTGTAACAGGAACAATTAGAAATTCGTCATAGCGTGAATAACATGTATAAAAGCGTCACGCTTGCGTTTAGTCTACAGATTTATTATTCATGAAATGAGATTTAGTCCACCAGTGAGCTGGTTATTTCTTCTATGTGAATTCTAGCTCAGTGTTACGATTTATGCTTAACAGCTGATATCAAAACCGGTTGCACACTGTTTTTATACTAGTATATATTTCTTTAAAATTATGTGTATGAGTTAGTTCAATAATAAATAATAAAAGTATACCATTATTCTACATACCCGACCCACTGAGCACAAAATTGTTTAGAGCGTTTGTAGTTAAATTTTGCATATGTTTATAAGTAAGTTCATTAATAAATAATATTTAAATTACTATAGAACACTATAATACTTCAGTGTTATTCATACAAATCCCTCAGGGGGTGCAAATTAGCTGCACCTATTGAGAGGATTTAGACGTCCCTCGCGGTACCCGAGTCTAATACACACACTTAACACTACACTTACGACTTTAACACTTTACACTCGCACTTACATTTAGGGAGGCGATAATAGCCTTAATGTATTTTTCGCCTTAAAATAACAAAAAAATATTTTGTAGAAAATAAATATTTTATATTTGTAGCCTATATGATGTAGTTAATATCAGTTGTGTATAATTTTAATTTATCAGTAAAATTAGTAATATAATTTGACCAGTAGAGTCCAACAGTGATAACTTATTACTTCAGTTTTTTAATTTTACATATATGTCAGACAGTCCGCATTTTTTTCGTTCTCTTAAGGTTGACTTATATCGGCCAAAACGGCGTAGTTTTTCCATATTTGAAAAACATTTTACAAACTATGTAAACTGTTTTTTTCGTTACAATATTTAAAATGATTCATTTATTATTTATCTGCAACACGATCAAATTTATCACAAATATAGTTCTTCGATAAGAAAACAAAACTTAAGATCACTTTCTGCCTAAAACATCGTATTCGTTGTGGAACTATTGAACGAAAAAATTGGCGATCATCAATAATGGAGAAAATCTAAAAGGTCTAATTTCTCAAAATAGATAGCGAAATGTTCCGCTTTCTATAACGTCTGATAATTTATAGCCACTGATTCCCAGATTGTATTCATCTGCGTAATTTTCGAATATACTTTAAATTTAAAAAATACAAACTTCATTCCTTTTCTCCCGAACCTCTCCTTTCTATCTCTTTAAACAGTGTATAAATAACTTCCACTTTAATAAACTGCGTGAATTTTTTCATATATTCAAAAATAACTCAATTTATCGATTTGTGATATTTTTAGTAGAGATTCACTTTCGTTATAGTAAACTTTATTCAATTATTTACGTTCCAGTCTGATTGAATTGTTGATAAATACATTTTGAAGTCAGATACGGCATCATGTTTGTTAGGGTATTTGTTCTTAATGAAGGTATATATAAGTAAGGGAGGCTCTCTCTACAAGTCTTACAATAAAAAGTGTCAATGCCTTTACAATGAGGCAATCATAAGCTGTCATTCTGTATACTGTACATCACAGAGTCACGTTATTAGACAAGACGTAGTTATCAGGAGAAAATAGAGCTATCCTATCATTTTAGCTAATTTCCATTACGTTATTAGACAAATCGTGTTATCAGGAGAAAATAGAGCTATCCTATCTTTTTAGCTAATTTCCATTACGTTATTAGACAAGACGTAGTTATCAGAAGAAAATAGAGCTATCCTATTTTTTTGCTAATTTCCATTACGTTATTAGACAAGATGTGTTATCAGGAGAAAATAGAGCTATCCTATTTTTTTTGTTGCTAATTTCCATTGTAAAATAAGCGGGAATTTTCGTTCTATTGGACGTAACTTAAGTAAAACCACGAAAACATTTCAGTCCGATTTGATTCTAACTTGGCATAAAAATCAAGTTTGCTAATCGAGTTTTGAAGAAGTTTCTTACCAAATATGTTCAAAAGTTTCAAAACGGTAGCCAAATTTTGTATCGAAATTATTGTGAGTATACGCTAACTAAATTTATTTCCATAAAAATTTATAAATTTATTTCATTTAACTTTCTGAAAACTAACAACTTAAAAATTAATATGTTACACGATCACGTTGTTTCACCACGATAAAAAAATGTACGTAATGAAAAAATAATACGTTCTTTCTTAACGAAATAATGAAATATATTTGTTTTTTCAGAAGCAGAGATACTCGTATTGAAATAACTTGTTTATTTTTGCTTCCTAATAAAGAGTCGGATCAACGAGATAATAAAAGAAAATTAATGTACCTACAGAGTATCTTATATTACAATACTGAACATTTTTTTTCCGGCGAAAAACCGTTTAGGTTATCATCGCCGTCACGAAAAATGAAAGTATATAAAAAAAAAATTAAACAAAATTTTACTTAAGAAAAAAACAACAACAACAAACTATAACAGTAAAAATAAATTAAAAATTTAGATAACAGGTATTGATATATTACACTTAAGAACTAAATAACAATAAATAATGAATAAAATTTAATAACAATTCGTAAAAGTATGCATAAACATAACAGAAATAAAGTTTTTAGATAAAATAAATAAATAATATAACACAAGACGATGAAGGAAGTCTAGAACCCGGTCAACGGCCGAGGCACTATCTCCCAACATCGTCTGCAAAAAGTTGCTCAGACCACACATAACACGCTCATTTTGAAAACCATCACAATCGAGCAGTATATGTTTAATTGTGATGGTTTCCCTACAGAATTCGCATTCAGGTGGGTCCCCGCGTTCCATCAGAAATCCATGCGTTAACATGGAGTGACCAATGCGAAGGCGGGTGATCACCACCTCTTCTCTGCGACTTGCACGTATTGACGACCCCCAAGGACGAATTGTACTTTTAATTACCCTCAATTTAGCTTGTAGCTGCCTATTCATTTTCCCACTGTAGATGAATTAAATGTTTTACGTGACAAAGAAAGTCAGACACGATTACACGTTGAGTGCATGGCGGAAGAAAAGTTGCTTCCTTTGCCGCATTGTCCGCTACAGTGCTTCCAAATATTCCACAGTGACCAGGAATCCAGATAAATGATACTCTTGCACCTCGTAGTTCAAGTCTATGGACAGAGCACAGAATATCTTGAACCAGAGGGTTTACCGAATACATATCCCGGATTGCCTGGAGGGCACTTTTTGAATCAGAACAAACTACGAAATGCAAACTATCGAATTAAATAGTGTTCAGAGCCTTTAAGATGGCAAAGAGTTCGGCCGTAAAGACACTACAAATTGAGGGTAATCCATAATTATATGTTTCGTCCAGTGAATAAAACGCGCACCCAACATTATCATTCATCTTTGAACCATCTGTGAAAATAAGTTTAGCAGATGGATATGAATTAGTCAGTCGAGAAAACTCACGTTGATACACAATGTTAGGAGTGTTGTCTTTCAGGTGTGTACACAAGGAGAAATCAAAGGTCGGCATATTGATTATCCATGGAGGGACAAGACAAAAGGACCTTTCAAACATTGGGGGTAGTTCAATACGCAAGTCTTCAACAACACGGGTTGTTCTAATGCCAACAGGGGCTGTAGCGTGCTGTCGGGATTCATATTGTTGGAGCAACTGATTATGGAAAATTGTATTATAAGCAGGATGCCATGGTTTACATAATATATTACATACGTAACTTAATTGTAACTGCTGTCTCCGACGAGAGAGTGATGGTTCGCCAGCATCGGCGAGAATACTCACGACGGGACTTGAACGGAAAGCACCAGAAACAAGGCGGATTGCAGA
The DNA here is from genome assembly GCA_022606455.1 of Callitettix versicolor. Lineage (NCBI taxonomy): Eukaryota > Metazoa > Arthropoda > Insecta > Hemiptera > Cercopidae > Callitettix > Callitettix versicolor. The sequence goes on from CM040182.1 coordinate 28,011,544, forward strand.
GTTATGGACAGGATCTAGTTTCTTTAAAATCGATGGTCTAGCAGATGAATAAACAATGCTGCCATAATCAATTCGCAAACGAATTACGGCACGGTAAAACATCAGCATACAGGTCCTATCAGCACCCCATAGAGACCCACTAAGAACCCTCAACATATCGAGGATTTTATTACATCTTATTTTTAAATCACGCACGTGAGGGCTCCACGAGAGCCTTTCGTCGAGTATTAGACCCAAGAATCGAACGGATGGAGAAGTCCGAAGCTGTATACCATCAAGATATAACGACGGAGCCTGGATCTGTCGACGGCGACAAAGCAATACACTGAGTTTTAGCAGCGAAGAATTTAAAGCCAGTAGTTCTCGTCCAGGTCTGCAACCTATTTATTACCAGCTGAAGGGTTCTTTCAGCTGTTGCCATGTTTCTGGTGCTTACGTAAATAGCAAAATCGTCTACAAAGAGAGAACATCTGACAGAGGACCGTACATTGACGTTATGATATTAATTGCAATAGCAAACAGAGTAACACTAAGTACACTCCCCTGTGGAACACCATTCTCTAAGTAGAAGCGATCTGATAGCGTACTACTAAGACGCTCCCTAAAATACCTATACTAAGGAAATTTTGGATAAAATACAGAATCCTGCCTTGTATACCCCATGATTTTAAAGTGTTCAAAATTCCCCTTCTCCAAGCCATGTCGTATGCCTTCTCTAGGTCTAAAAAAACAGCTACTAGTGTTTGACGCAAGGGAAACGCATTTTGTATTGCAGATTCTAAAGACACTAATTGATCCACAGAACATCGTCCTTGCCTAAAGCAGCCAGTGTCTTTGCAAAGTAAATTGTTGGTTTCCAAATACCAAACAAGGCGACGATTTATCATTTTTTCTACCAGCTTGCAAAGAACGCTGGTAAGAGAAATCGGACGATAGCTACTTGCATCAGTTTTATCTTTACCTGGCTTAAGAATAGGAATTACTATTGCTTCCAACCAAGCGTCAGGGAAAGTATGTTCATCGAATATACGATTGTATACCTCGAGGAGGGCAAGCCTACCTGACGTTGGAAGGTTTTTGATCATGGAATATACGAGGTTGTCAGGACCGGGAGCTGTGTCCTTCGTTGAAGACAGTGCAGATTCCAGCTCATGCAGAGTAAACAGACTGTTAAGTGGAGAGTCGTCAGAAGTACCGATGGTGAACGGCAACGTTACAAAAGGCAGCGTTATACGCCGTAGAACAGGAATAGCTAGCAAAAGATGATCCTAATAAATTTACAATATCGGAACACTGAGAAACTAACTCTCCATTCGGCTGTTTAAGACCCATCAACTCCGTGGATGGAACACGGCCAGATATAGAGCGCAGTTTCTTCCAGACGACAGATGTTGGTGTTGTTCTACATATTGTTCCGATATATTGCGACCAAGATTCCTTTCTACTTTGTCTAAAAATTCTTCGAGCTTTAGCTCTAAGAATTTTGTACCGCTCAAGATTTTCATCTGTCGGGCTTTTGTTGAATCTCCGTAGTGCTTTTCGGCGTAGACGCAAAGCCTCCTTACAGTCCTCGTTCCACCAAGGAACAGATGGACGAGGTGGGTATGCGGATGTTTTAGGGATAACATCTTCGGCTACATTTAAAATCGTATTGGTGAGTTTCTTAACCACTGTGTTAATGCAGTTCACTTCAATTTCTGGAGGTACAAATCTTTTTGCAAATTCTTCCCAATTTGCCTTTTTAAGGATCCAACGCGGCAGGCGTCGTTGCACATGAGGGAAAGTACAAAATGAAATATTAATGGGATTATGGTCACTGCCATACAGATCTGGTAACACCGACCATTCAAACTTTGTTTGATTCCAGATTTTTGAAAATTTTCCAGATGTTTGAAAGCAGATCACTTGGGCGAATCTGTCATTTAGTTTTGCTTGATAACAATAATTGACATGTTTAAAGAGTCGGATCAACAAGATAATAAAAGAAAACTACTGTACCTATATAGTATCTTATATCACAATACTGAACAGACGTAAGGTGAAGTAAGCGTTACAGTGTCCCGCTACGGCAATCGGAAACATCACTTCATAGATCACCCGGGCGAATCTATCATTTAGTCTTGCTTGCTAACAATAAATTGACTTTTTAAAGAGTCATATCAACAAGATAATAAAAGAAAATTACTGTACCTATAGAGTATCTTATATCACAATATTGAACAGACGTAAGGTGTAGTAAGTGTTACAGTGTCCCGCTACGGCAATCGGAAACATCACGTGGATGAAGCATTTAATTTTGCTTGCTAACGATAAATTGATTTGTTTAAAGAGTCAGATCAATAAGATAATAAAAGAAAATTAATGAACATATACGATGAGTATCTTATATCATAATATTGAACAGATGTGGGTTGAAGTGTTACAGTGTTCCGTTACAGCAAACGGAAGCATCACTTCATAGATCACCTGGGAGAATCTGTCATTTATTTTTGCTTGCTAATAATAAATTGACTTGTTTATGTCGGAAAAGCAAGAAAGTGACAAATCTATTGTCGCCTTTCATTTTAGATTGATTAGCAAGACTTGCTAACCAATATAATACTCGTATAACGAATATAATATGCATGAAATAAAGTACATTTTTTTGTTTAGGTCTCGGTGGTTGATGTGGATAAAGCACCGGTCAGTCTGCTGTGTCTCTGAACTGCGCACCTCAAGTTTCTTAATTCGAGCCGTAGTTACGTATATACATACATATATACAATAAAGCTTGTTGTTCATATAGTGTTGTGCTCGGGTTCGAGTCGCAAGTTACTCAAGTTGCCCTTAAATAGTTGCTACAAGAAAAAATGAACCAGAAACTGCTACGATCATGTTTACAAAAATCGTGTTTTCAAGCCTAAGATGTTAGTTTAGTTTTGTTCTTTAATAAACTGTAGTTATTTAAATAATAGTAGGGTAAACATTTTAGTTTAATTGTTAATTTTAGTAAATTAATTCGTTGCGTTTTTCATAATTTTTTTTCTTAATTAAAACTAAATAAGTATTAGC
>CM040182.1:28019594-28122094 GCA_022606455.1 Callitettix versicolor
TGATATGAACATGGTTTAGGTACTTAAGATGAACACATCTATTTTTGTTTTGAAAAACTCCATTTTACTACTTACCCCGTCCAACTTTATTATTTAATATTTAGTTTTGTGACATGTGTTAACTGTACAACAGTGACGTTTTATACGTTTGTTGCATATCGGTAGGTGTGAATAATAAATGTGTAAATTATTTTAAACGCCATTATACTACTTACCCAGTCCAACTTAATTATTTTATTTTCGTGACATTTAGTAACTGTACAACAGTGATGTTTTTAAGTTTTTAATTTTTTTCCTGCATGAAACCAGAGGGTTATTACATATTTGTAGGTGGGAATAATAAATATTTACATTATTTTTAAACACTGCAGGTAGCAGTGCTGCATTTGGAAGAACCATGCTTTTTCTATGGCCATATGTAGCATGTTCGCGTGTGTCCAATGTCAAGAATTTGTATGCATTAGCTCCAAATGGAAGGACATACAACATAGCATAGAGCAGCGTCCTAAAATAATGCTATTCTGTACCCATGTGTGCAATGGCCAAGGACAAGCGGAATTAATAAGGGATGTTAATTAACTGTGGGTAAAATTGAAGATGGAGTGGGATCTTCAATTCGCAGCAAGGCAGAACCTGTGACTTTACTGACACAAATTCCACTGCTACTTTTCTACTCCTAAAATTATTCCTCATTTATATTGTGTAGTGTGTTTTTTTGTAACATTTAACATCTACCTGTATTGACCAACACTCTGAATTGAATAAGTTATTCGTTTTTACGTTAATGCTTCCTCTATCGACCGACAACCTCAATAGATTGACACAACCTATATTAACGAGAACGAAGCCGCGGGCAAAAGTCAGTATTCAATAACAATAAATTTAGTATTAATTATGTATGAATTACATTGAAAATCGCTGTACACCCGTACGATACAACTGTATCCTGAAAAAACACAGTCCATACTTCCCGCCATCACCACTGGTATCTTCGAGGCGGATGGCTTGAAGTAGACGTATTAGGCCTACTATTTTTCAAAATAGAAAAACAAGGTGAACTTAATAGAAAGGACGACGCCTGTGATTTGCCAGCTGTTTGGAGGTCTGTCCTAATTTGAGTCGTTGAGTCGGACCTAATAAGGCTATTGACAATTTCAGTGGGCCTAAGCAGCCGGACTAATTTGCGTTAATGGCTTGTCGAACTTCAACTTCAAGCCAGCTCCACATTCTGTGTGCTTCATTCAAAGGTTATAAAGTGAGCATGCAAAGTGTTTCTCTACTGTTCGACTTCAGATTTAGAGAGCGCCGAACCGTATTGAAAATGCCAGAAACAATTTTGGAGAAACATTGGGAGAATGATTTTTGCTGGACACATACACACACAGACGTTTATATATGTACGTATGTATGTGTATACATACGTTCACATACGTTTGTGTGTGTGTGTGTGTGTGTGTGTGTGTGTGTGTGTGTGTGAGAGAGAGAGAGAGAGAGAGAGAGAGAGAGAGAGATTATTGTAATTTTGTTCGAGAAAATTAAACCAAATGCTATGATTAATTCGAGGTCTGTTTTTGGTCTTAAAAAATTTTTAATTTTTCATACTAAATACATAGCCTATCAATTTAAATATATGTTGAATATATTTTATAATTTTGAAATTATTGGAAGACTTTGTTGAAAATGGTAACCAACAAAATTTTAAGCATAGCTTGTTTGCCAACTTATCAAGCATATCTCCTGTGCTCAGAATCATCTGTGATTGTTTAACCGATGAAAACGCACTTTTGGCAAGCTTTTTATATATATATATATATATATATATATATATATATATATATATATATGGGGGGTGTATTTTTAACATACATGCTTTATGCCAGTTAGACTAATGAGGACGAGGGATTAGTGTTAACGGTAAGGGAAAGCAGAGGGAGCAACTGCGGCTCGAACTAATAACCTTTAGGTGCGCGGTTGAGAGACGCAGTAGACTAACCGATTCTTTAGCCAATTCGACCACCGGCACCCAGAAATCTTTATATAGTAACACACTATTATATTAAGTATAAAAAATATTTTTTTCACTTCTACCCCAACTTAAAATTTATGAAAAAAGCAACGAAATCATTTATGTAGCTCCTGTCGAGGAAGAGCATACTTTGCCAAAAAATCTTATTAATCATATTAAATGTGATTAGTAGAAACTTAAATTTAAAACATCGGCATTGGGTCATTGTGTCTCAAACATCTATGATGGTCAAATAAACATCGAGGTACTTAAATTTTTCAATTGAAGTAAACATTAGGGTACTTACATTTTCAATTTAAGTAAACTTTTGGGTGGTTATATTTTTCGATTTAAATAAACATTGTGATACTTTATATGATTCAAATAAACACTGCGATAATTGTATTTTCCAGTTTAAATAAACATTAGGATACTTTTATTTTTCAATTCAAATACACTTTGGGGTGTATTTGAACTTTTATTGGGGGGGGGGGGTATTGAAATTTTTCAATTCAAATAAACAATGAGGTACTTACATTTTTGAATTCAAATAAATATTGGGTACTTAAATTTTTAATTGAAATAAACATCAGGGTACTTATTCTAGTCATTTCTCACAGGGTTGTTGTGGCGACGTCCGGTTGCGCTTTTCTATCTGGCCAGAATTTGGCAGGGGAGAGTGGCTTTTAGGATACCTGTAATGTGTTGATCAGTATTCTTAAAATAATGAAAGCTGGCAACCATTAATTTACTTGGAAACAACTATTTGTCTATTGTTTTTAATAACCTTGGATAAAATCTTTATTAATATTACATAAACATACTTAAAATTTAATGATATTTTTTGTTGAATATTAGAAAATTAAAACTTCAACAGAAATTATTGTAAAAATTATTAAAACTTGCATAGGTACTTTTCTACTTTAAAACAACAGTGATTGTTGTTTATATGATATATTTATGAAAATATTATGTGCAAAATATTAATATACAGTTTTTGTAAAAACTATATTTTTTGCAATTTTGAAAATGTCATTTTAAAAAAAAATCAGCCTTTAGTTTCAAGATAAAATTACTAGAAGAAAAATAAGTAAGCATTTTTTTAAACTGTCCAAAAGTTTTTTATCAATTAACCCTGAATATATTGAACAGTTTGTAATTAAAAAAGAACATATCTTTTATTAATTCCTGTTATTATCTTGTCATTAATAATTCACTTATAAAAATAGTTTTAAGATGTTAAGCTCTACAAAAAATGCAAAAATATCTAGATTTATAACTTGTAACTGTAAATAGAAAAGTACCTTTATCTAAAAAAAAACAAAACAATCATTTGCACAAAACTAAATACAGAACTACTGTGCGTTTGTTTCACAAACTTTCTAAGACTAAGGTAAAGTAAGATGCACAGCAACTTCAAAAGAAGTTTAAAAAATTATTATAAAAATAAATGCATATTTGAAGTAAAATGTAAGCAAAGAGGCAACACAAAAGGTAAAAAGTGAATTTAATACGCTAACAGGTCCGCCTTCAAATGTTTAGTTCTTGTTTTAGAATGTTTTTTTTATTGAAAAGTGTATTCAAGATAAAGAAAAGAAAACTATCTCTTGTTAAACATGGGGAAGGTTAGTTAGGATTTAAATATTTTTCATGTTAAATTACGAATTAGGTTTGGCTTTCAGATGCTATTCAATTATTTACTTAGGTCCTATAGATTACTTGGGCTTATATTTTAGTTTACGTTTTTATAACCTGTTATGTTATTGGTTTTTATAGCACCACTTCAAGTATTAGTGTGCTATTTGAAAATGGTTGAAGTTGTTTTTTCATTCTTTGGTTAGGGTCGAGTGACTGAATTAATTTGTAGGTTACTATTGCACTGCAACCTTCTATATTCCTGAAATGCTCGGTTACACCTTCTCCAGTCGTCTCTCAATAACGTTTATGATTGGAGCTGAATCGAGGTGGGTAGCTCCCTACCCACTTTTAATTGGCGATTTCCCAGTTCCTTATTGAGGTGCCGATCAACTGCTCACTTCAACTGCCTCCAACGGATAATTATTAAGTTAAATAAGATATTCTTCAATTATAAAGTTAGGTTAAATAAGCTCGTTGAAGTTAAGATTTGTTACTTTTATTTGTTATAATACGTTAAATAACAAGCTGCTTTGTTAATAGGTGTTGTAAGATATTCTTCAATTAATAAAGCACTTTTGAAAATAGTTTATTATTAGTTTAGGCTAGGTTTTATCATTCCTTGGCTAAGTTGAATACGACGTCCTTCATTTAATAACTTAGGTTAAATAAGCTCGTTCAAATTAAGGTTTGATATTTTTATTTCATGATACCTTAAATAATAAACTGATTTTTTTAATTATAGCGTAAGAGTAAGATGTTCTTCAGGTATGCTATTTGATAATATTTTTTATTTGAGGTTAGGTATCTTAATTTTTTGGACAAAGTAAAATAATATGTTAGATAGTTGTAAAGTGGAATACGATGTTCTTTAATAATTTAATAAAGAAGTAAAGCTGATATTTTTGTCTTTAGGTTTAGAAGTTTCGATTATTAGGATCAGGTATTAGGATCTTAAATAATTGGGTAATTAGTTGTTAGGCGAGATAAGACGTCGTTAGGTATACTTTAGTTTCACTTTTAATTTAGATTGGGCGTTTTCATTCGTTAAGGAATATTCAATAATATGTTAAGGTTGGGCGATGTATTTCTAAGGATGTTTTTACTTAAAAATAATAACTCGATAGATTTATGAACATTATTCACTCGACACGTTAGGTTAATTTTCTTAATTAGGATTACGATGGAAAAAATATTTGCACAGAAAACAAAACTACATTAGTCTTAGAGAGTTTGTAACTTTAAAAACGTCGAAAGTGACGACTTAAAAATTAAGATCCACAGTTACAGGTAAACAATACAGTACAGAGTTATATATTAGAGGTAAACCTAACCTAACCTTGAATAAGCTAACTGATTCTCTACACATACCAAGAGAGCAATTTCCCACAGCTAAATGGTTGTAGTCCTTCAACGCTCCCTCACCGTACATTGATTCCGCTAAAACAGGGAAGGAAATAACAAAAATAATACTTTGTATAAATAATAACTAGATAATTAAAAGAAACTAGGATTAACTTAGGCTTAATGTTTAGCAACGATCATAAATACTTTAAAATTAATTATAGCATACAGTTTTGTTTAGTAGGACATTTTATTTTCGTAAAGGGGTTTCACCATTTTCATGTATAATTTCCAATATAATATAATGTTTAACCAACATAACCTACAACACTTCAGGTAACATTTAAAAGTAGTGTTATACTAAGATGAAACAATCCAACGAAGAAATTTTATTTTATTTGGTCACTTTTTATCGAACAATCCTCCAGTTTTGAGTTTCTGTCACAGGTTTTAAATTAAGCTAAAAGGCTGAAACGTAAAATTCGGTAACTTGAGGGAAAAACCATTAACAGATCAAAAGAAATAAATGTCGTAAACTATTGCTTCTTACCTCGAGCTCGTTTTAAGTGGTTCTAAAATTTTAACGCAGTTAGAATACATTTTTTAAATTCTTTTGACTACTGTAGTTCATTACGGGTCATCGGAGTAAAGAATATTCAAATAAGTGAGTACAGATAATGGTGTTTTATTTTTAATTTTTTAAGTATTGAATTTAAAAATTCATTTACTACTTATTAATTTTACAATCGTCAAATATTTTTTAACGTTAAGATCATAAATGTTATCAACGTATTATAACATTAATATTTTTTTTAAAGTTTTTAATATAATTTCCGGTTTCGATGAAAAATATATAGATAAATGCATGCTTTAAAATAAATAAATACTGGTTATGTCATTATTTGAGTCTTGAAATTCAAAAAGCGTCTATTTTGAAAACTATGTTTTTATTCTGGTAACTATATAAAATGTACTACTGTAAGTATATTATTTATTTTGTTTTGTGTATTATCCTTTGTTCAATTTTTTTTGTCTTGTCCTTTGTTGTTTGTCTTGAGGTACAATATTTTTCGATTAGGTATCCGACAACCTGCCATAAGTAAAAGTATTTTAAAAGCTTATGATTTTGTAAATTATAGTTTATTAAAACTATCGACAAATTTACATAAAACACATCAAAGATAGTGTCAAAATAAAAGGAACAGTGTACGGTTTTCAGTAATTTAAAATATTTTAAACAAAATATAAGCTAAGTTTTAAATAAAAAACAACACTTCCGATTTTAATATTTTTTTAATGTAGAAAGGGAAATTATTTATATTAACAAAAATCACTACTTAGATTATTAAAGAACCACAACCGTTTTTTATTAATTTCCGAAGTTTATAAAATATATAGTTTAAAATATTAAAATTAAAACGGAGAAAAAAATGCTGTGAACAGGAATTGAAGTTTTACAATTCGGGCGTATCGGTAAGGTAAGCAACTTATTTCGAAAACATCAGAGTTTTAAGGTTTTTGTGAACTTCAAGTTTTCCATTAAACAAATTATGAACATCTTCTTACAAAAGTAACCCGAAATTTTGGTTATTTGGTTTGTAAACTTAAACGTGCGTGAATAAATAAAATAAAAGACAAAAATATGTTTATCGGCTATTTAATAGTAATACGGTGTAATGTTTTATTTTAATTTTTACAATAAAATGTCCACCAAACAAACCTGTAAAGTTTTTCAATTATTAAAATGATATTGCCTTAGATGTTGCTTTTATAAAAAAAACAATTATAATAAAATGATATTAATGATAACTGAGCAAAATAATAAATGGATTAATAACTACACTAAAATTAATAATAAAAATCTAAACGATTAACACAAAATAAAAAACGAATGAAAATAAATGTAGCTTAAGCGTTGTTTGGGGTCGGGTGTATTTAGGACAATAAAACGATATCTAAGTGAATCGATACGAGCATTGAAGATATTATCTAGTCTCAATTATGAACAAAATTCCGAATAGAATGTTTCATAGATACCGGGAAATACATAGACATATAGGTCCTTAAAAAATACAAATTTGAATACTGGTTGGAATTTTCGTTAAAGCTTTTTTTAGCCCCTTTTAAATAATATAATTAAGTGTGTAAAATATGCAGTTTATTTAAGTAAGAGCCTACAAATTTGCGTATTATAATTAAGTCAGTCACTGTGTCAGGGGCTGTACCCTGCCAAAACACATTATATTGTACAACTCAGTGAAGTGCTTACCGAATAAAAATTAATTAATATTTACAAAATATTGTATTTTTTTACTTTTCCTCAAATTTTACCGTATCCGACAAATTTGAAGTCTTATCGTGTTTAATACACAATAATAATTCGTGTCAGACACTACACGTAGCTTTATAATATAAGATAATAGGAATAGTAAGGATCCTGGACTGGAAAGAAAAAGAGTGCTGAACATTATAGCGGGGGGGGGGAGTAAATGTAGGGTAGCTAACCGACGTTAGGCCTAGCGAATCTCAGTCATTTTCAAATCGTTTACAGCAAGTAAACCCAGTAATTGCCAAGGATAATGGCACAGGCCTTCTAAGGACTCTCAGGATCGATGGGCGGTTAGCAGAAGCGCAGCGTTTAGTCTACTTCATATTTTTTCCAGATAAAATGTGTTGATTTTTTTTGTACACCTTATATTTAATGTACTTAAGCTAAGTACTGATATTTCTGTCTTAAATAATTTTATAGAATATCATTCTTAGTCTCCATGCCTTTCGAGGCGAAGGGAGTAATCGAGGGTTGAAAAGTTCTAACGATGGTGTGCTTTCAGACCGAAGTGGAATTACACGTGAAGTGGCTACGGTAACGTTGGAGATGTGTTGCGATATGGTAACGGTGGAGTGATAATTTTTTATACTGAATAATTTTTAGAGGGAAGTTATACAATTGCATATGTAGTTTATATTTCTGATTCGAAAGCCATAATCAATATGATTTTACGTAAATAAAGATCTTATGAATCTTTAAATTGTCGGTCACACTGAATTTGTCCCTATAAGAATAATGTTAATTAACTTGTTAATGAATCTGTTGCCTATAAGATTAACGTTAAATAATGATAGACATTACCTTGCTAACTTTATGCCAGTTAGACTTACGAGGACTAGAGATCAGCGTTGAAGGATAAAGAAGTGGGGTTTACTGCGTGTGTGTGTGTGTACATATATACAAACAAATATATATATATATATATATATATATATATATATTTGTTTGTATGTTTTATATATATATATATATATATATAAAATGTGTGTGTGTGTGTGTGTGTGTGTGTTTGTGTTTGTATATATTTGGTTTAAAAGTTAGAGAAAAAATCTTTAAAAACAAAACAAAAAATAGGGGACAAAATGTAAAACGCTAACCCTCATTCCACATATCAAAATGATATATCAAATATAATTTTATCTTAACAAATAGGGCAGTAATCTGTATCGTTAACCAACAGTAGTGTTATAGGGAATATTTTCATTAACAAATAGCGCAGTAATATGTATCGTTAATTAACAATAGTCATATAGGGGATAGATTCATTAACAAATAGCGCAGTAATCTCTATCGTTAAGTAACGTTTGTGTTATATGGAATATATTCATTAACAAATAGTGCAGTAATCTGTATTATTAATTGAAATTAATTTTAAAGGAAATATATTCATTATCAAATAGCGCAGTAATCTATATCGTTAAGTAACATTATTAGTGTTATAGGGAATATATTCATTAATAAATAGTGCAGTAATCTGTATTATTAATTAAAATTAATGTTATAGGGAATATATTCATTAACAAATAGCGCAGTAATCTGTATCGTTAAGTAACATTATTAGTGTTATAGGGAATATATTCATTAATAAATAGTGCAGTAATCTGTATTATTAATTAAGATTAATTTTATAGGAAATATATTCATTAACAAATAGCGCAGTAATCTGTATTGATAATTAACATTAGTTTTATAGGGAATAGATTCAAGAATGGCCGGCAGCATTCACAAACTCTTTCCTTCTACCCCCAGGAAAGGTTTTGTTTTTAAATGAATGTGTGATATAGTGAAAACAGTTTGTGTTCAGTTCTTTAAGAAAAGAAAAAGATGGTTTAAAATATTCAGCGTGTGTGTGTGTGTGTGTGTGTGTGTGTGTGTGTGTGTGTGTGTGTGTGTGTCTTTTGACGTATGTTACTTAGTAAAATAAACAGGTAAATATATTTTATTCTCTTCCGTAGAAGGTTTCATCCTTTATGTTCCATAAAACTGAACTAATTTTGCGCAACGAAAGTAAACCGAATAAGCATCAGTTATAGCAACGAATAATCGCTGCACGCAACTGTTTCGCGAATGGAAGCTAATTTCGTGCAATAATTTTCTTACCTAACACTAGTGAAAATCTGAGCTAACAATCATAATCATCACTGAAATCTGCATCATTAGTTTTTTAAGCTTTCAAATTACATATGAAATGTAAGAATCAATCTTCACTTCAAATCCATTTTCTTGATTTTAATGGATTTTGAAATTATCAAACTAATTTATGCAGATTAAAGGTGATTACGATGGTGAAATTACGTTTTCAAAAAATTTTTGGTTAAGCGTTATAACATCAGACTATAAAACTACTCTTTTTTTCTTTCTCTACAGTACCAGTAAAAAAAATTGTTTATTATGCTTTATTTTTGCAACGAGTTTAGTGAAAACATTTCTGTAAAAGGTAAATTGTTTTGAAGAGAGTCCATCAGTAAGATGAAGTAAACAGGATATTATATAACAGGTTTCTAAATTGAAATGATAATGTCAAAGCCTTATTCGAAATCCGCAATACATACAGTTTAGGGCTAATCAAAGGTCATAGATCTGTCGGTGAGCTCGTTACTTTGGTATTTCAGTTTCCTTGACAATTTTTTATTATTGTTAGCTTATGTTGAATGAAGTTGCACAAAGTAAGATGCTGCCACTCCACCAGTCTCTCCTAATCCTCAGTAGCTTATTTTAATGACGTTTGTAGGAACCGTGCAGTAAAATAATAATTACAGCAAGCAGCTGTCTCGCTGATGTGATGGAAACGAATTTCCAAAAACAATTGAGAGGTCGTTAAAATTTACATTGGTCTGATTTGATTCAAATTGGTACAAAAACCGATTATGGTAATATCTTGGACAAGTTTGTTAACCAGCAACAGTTTCGAAATGGCGGTCATTCCAAATCATTCATCATTTTGTTGTTTTAACTTTTTTCATAATCAGCGTTGAAAACTGCATAAATTAACATTTTCAGTTTTCAAAATCTGTTGAAATTAAGAAATTTAATTTGGCGGCGGTTAAGGCTAATTTTTGCATTTTCAATGTAATTTGAAAGTTTAAAGTGTGTTATATAATTTAACAATAATTATATAATATTATATATAATTATATTATATCTAATTCATATTATATTTCTGAAAGTTTGTGTGTTTGTTTGTTTGTTTGTTTATTTGTTTGTTTGTTATTCAATCACGCTTTAACCACTGGACCAATTGAGATGAAATTTGGTAGGAATATGGTTTAACTATCAGAGATACACATAGGCCTATTCCCGTTTTACAAAACGTCATTATACTACTTACCCAACCCAAAATAATTATCAGTTTTTAGTTTTGTGGCATGTGTTAACTGTAGTTATTTACTGGACATGTGATTTAGGTACCTGAGATAAACATAGATTCAATCTTATTTTAAGAATCTTAATCTGTGTTTTATTTATTGCAAAATTATTGCTTTTAATGTAACATTTTCAATATTTTAGTTGAAATTTTTTTCAAAACTGACTTTAATTTGTTACTTTGTGTTGAATTTTCAATATTAAATGTAAAAAAATCCCTACACAGAGTGCCAATTGCAAGGTAGTATATATATTTGTGTAATTACATTATGGTAAACATGCAGTGAAGCATATCCTTATTTTTCGATATTTTTGTTACTAAAATGCCTAATTATGTGCCCAAAAGCAAGAATCCAAAATATGAATGCACGAGAAGTACGATAAAATCGAAAATAAAAGTGACCAACATAACCTCAAAATTGCTACCCGGCGAAAATTAGTAACGTGTTGTACATCGGTAAAACAATAAAAATACGTCTAACACGGGTTTTGGGTGATAAGAAACCAATTTTTTAAAAGAATACAGCATAACCAAACTGTCACGGTTGTTAGGCCTAACAAGGTGATGCGTGAAAAAACCTTTATATTTTTTAAAAAATAGCCTACTATATATCCTGACACGGTTGTTGGGCCTATCACAATGATACGTGAAAAAACCTTTATATTTTTTTAAAGACTACTACATATCCCAACTGACACATTTGTTGGGCCAATCATGGTGATGTGTGAAAAAAAAAATATTTTATTTTAGAAAACTACATAACCTAATTGACACGGTATTTAGGCCTAACACGGTGATGCGTGAAAAACCTTTATATCTTTTTAAAGAATACTACATATCCTAATTGACATGGTTGTTAGGCCTAACACAGTGATGCGTGAAAAAACCTGTATATTGTTTTAAAGAATACTACATAACATAACTGATACGGATGTTGAGCCTATCACGGTGATGTGTGAAGAAACCTTTAATTTTTTAAAGAATACTACATAACCTAATTGACATGGTTGTTAGGCCTAACACGGTGATGCGTGAAAAAACCTTTATATTTTTTTAAAGAATACTAGGCTACATATCCTAACTGACACGGTGGTGCGTAAAAAAACCTTTATATTTTTTTAAAGAATACTACATATCCTAACTGACACGGTTGTTGGGCCTATCACGGTAATGTGTGAAAAAAACTTTATTTTTTTTAAATAGTACTGAAAAACTTAACTGACACGGTTGTTAGGTCTAACATGGTAATGCGTGAAAAATACTTTAGGCCTATATTTTTTTAAAAGAATACTCCATAAGCTAACTAACATGGTTGTTATACCTAACACGGTGATCCATTAAAAAAACCTTTATTAATTTTTTTTAAATAGTACTTATAACCTAATTGACACGGTTGTTGGGGCTAATAAGGTGATGCATGAAAAAACCGTTATATTTTTTTTAAAGAGTACTCCATAACTTAACTAACACAGTTGTTAGGCCTAACACAGTGATGCGTGAAAAAACCTTTATATTTTTTTAAATAATACTACATAACCTAATTGACACTGTTGTTAGGCCTAACACGGTGATGCGTGAAAAAACCTTTATATTTTTTTAAAGAATACTAGGCTACATATCCTAACTGACACGGTGGTGCGTAAAAAAACCTTTATATTTTTTTAAAGAATACCACATATCATAACTGACATGGTTGTTGGGCCTATCATG
This sequence comes from Callitettix versicolor, assembly GCA_022606455.1. NCBI lineage: Eukaryota > Metazoa > Arthropoda > Insecta > Hemiptera > Cercopidae > Callitettix > Callitettix versicolor. The sequence continues at coordinate 28,031,982 of CM040182.1, forward strand.
GCGATGTGTGAAAAAACCGTTATTTTTTTTAAAGAGTACTCCAAACCTTAACCAACACGGTTGTTAAGTCTAACATGGTGATGCGTGAAAAAAACCGTTATTTTTTTTAAAGAGTACTCCAAAACCTTAACTGAGACGTTTGTTAAACCTAACATGGTGATGCGTGAAAAATGTTCATATTTTTTTTAAAGAATACTCCATAAGTTAACTAACATGGTTGTTAGGCTTAACGCGGTGATGTATTAAAACAACTTTAATTTATTTTTTAAAAAAGAGTACTCCAGAACCTAACTGACACGGTTGTTGGGCCTAATACGGTGATGCAGGAAAAAAGCCTTAATTTTTTTTTAAAGAGTACTCCATAACTTAACTAACACGGTGGTGTGTTAAAAACCTTTATTTTAAAAAAGAAATACACCATAACCTAACTGACACGGTTGTTGGTCCTAACACGGTCATGCGTGATCTTTAATGTATATTACGATTGCGGGAAAAGGCGTGACGGGTAACAGGTAATCATATTATTTTTCTGAAAGTTTGTTTTTGTTTATTTGTTTGTTATTCAATCACACTTTAACTACTGGACCAATTGAGATTAAATTTGGTATGAACACGGTTTAGGTACCTGAGATAAACACAATACTATTCCAGTTTAATTGAATAATAGTGACTTTTTAATAATACTGTATTTTATTAAAATATGACAGGACCCTGTTTTAGAGTATCGAGTAGCAAAAATGTATATTTCTTGGCCGAAAACCATAAATCGTATAATATTGTAAATAGTATATTTACATTTACATTTAATATATGTAACATATATTAAAATGAAATGACCTATTCTGATTTTGAAAATCGACTATAAATTTTATTGCCTACATTATAATTGCAGGCAAAGCCGCAACGAGTAACAGCTAGTTATAATATATATTATTATATATTATAATTATATTATATATATTATAATATTATATAATATAATTATATAATATATATGCAGATTTTAATGCTGATTATGTTTTGAAATATGAGTTTCAAAAACGATAAAATAAATTAAAATACCTTTTGCAAATTCGCTTTTATCACGTCAGCGAGACAACTGTGTACCGCTGAAAACTTGTACGTTTTTGAAATTTTTACTTCACCATCATTATCAGCATTAAAATCTGCATATACTATCATTTTAATCATTTAAATCACATTGAAAATAGACCCTGACCGTTGCCAGTTTTTAGTTCACAATTTCAATAGATTTTGAAAATTCAAAATGCCGTTCTATGCACTTTTTAAGGCTAATTGTGACGGTAAAATCGTCTTTAAAAAAAACATTAAGACAAAAATTTATGAATTTTTAAAGATTTGAAATTACCACCATTTTGAAACTGTTAAAAGGGTTTTTTCTTGTTATTACCATAATAGATTTCGTGCCGAGTGTGAATCAAATCGGACCTGAGTTGCGAACGTTAGTTTTAAATAAAACGCACATACACAAACGCTCGAGGAGTTGATGAATTTGACTTTTGAAATATATATTAGGAATGAGTTGATTCCAAATATCGATTCTCAGTACTACCGATTCTTAAGACAGGATTTGGTATTGGTAACCGATACTTAGTCAATTTTTTTGTATAGGCCTACCATCGATTCTTTCCGCTAGAGATAGCTTCGATGTTCAAAAATCAATAAATGGTAGCTTAAGTTTATTTGAAAAAAATATTGAAAATACAAGTTTTTGTTGTTTCTTAGTTTATTTTACCAAGTGATACTTTTTATAAAGAATAAGATTTTGGTTATAAAGAATAAGATTTTACTAAATATAATTACATCAAAATAACTGTATCGATTGAAACAAAGTATCAGTACAGGTTAGAATTACTAATAAAATCTGTATGAACGTTATAAATAAAACCTGTTTTAATAAAATTTTAATAAATAAACACGCTGGAATAGCGTGTATTGTTTTAGTGGTCTAAATAACTTGATGAAGTTTGTAGAGTTTGTTGTCAAGCAAATTAATTAACCGACCTCAAAACACAATATTGAAATACGTATGTCAGCATCCTTCCGAATCCATCTCTTAAAAGAATAAAAATGTAAAAAAGAGGTATAAATGTTTGCACGGAGAAAAATATTTTTGTTGGATTTTATTAAAAACTTAACAAAAACATTTTAAAACGCAAATTATGAAATACGCATTTCAGCATTTTCCATAAATCATCCCCTAAAATTTTTTTAAGGATTTCGGCGAAAAGCACATGAAGGCTTATCAAAGGGGTATAAAAATTGCATTTGAGAAAAAATTCGTGTTTTTTTAAAGTAAACATAAATACTATAAAATAGGAAAAATGAAACATGTATTTCAGCATTTTTCCGAAATCACCCCTAAATGGGTAAAATCAAGGTATAGAAGTTTTTAATGGAAAAAATAATTATCATATTTTTTGTGTTACCCGTATTACGAGTTTTTGGGTATTTTAGTTCGAATACAACATGTTTGAAGTCAGTATCAGTCAATACCCAAGTCAAGACCAGTGCGGGTCGCTAGCTACTTTAAGTATAATATTTAAGGTATTGTGTTAGTTTTCTTCTTTATTTGTTTCACCCAACTTTGGGGTACACTAAATCAATCACTTTTTAACGTTCTGTGCCTTCCTCGTAGCCCAGTATTGCTTCATTCGTCGTGATCTTGCTATTCTTTCTTCGTCAGAGATTTGGATCGTTCGCTTGAATTTGACTTTGCCTTGGAACCGTTGCTTCTTGTCTTTGGTTATTGTTTTGTCTGTTCTGTCCATGAGCATAGTGTCAGTGATTTGTAGTTATATTACTAGTTTTAGTTTTAAAACTAATAAAACTGTTATTAGTTTTATTAGTTCTGTAGTTGTGTTAGTTTTATTAATATATTTTTTTTTTATTAATTATTATATTACTGAAACTGTTTAAGTTTCGTGGGCAAAGCTGCGACAAACTTGATGAAGTTTGTGGAGTTTATCGTGTAAGTTATTAATTGTCTTCATTGATTAATAAATGAAGTTTGCAAGTTGTATGTTTGCATTTATTCTATGTCTGTTTACTCGAGAATTTACCTAATTAAGGATCTCTACGCCATCGTCTGTCTTTACTTTGCTATCGTCTTGACGTGATCTGTTTTTTTTTCGAAAGTTAAGCTTAGTCTGAAATCGTTTTATGAACTAGGACTAATGAAGTGAAGATATTATTGAGTTACGGTTTTGATTGACCGAAAATTTTGACGATAAATAAGATTATTGTCGAGTGGTACACAAAAATTGTTGTTGTCATCTAGTGTGTGGTAGTAGGGGCCTATATTTAAAACTGGTCTATGTTACTTTTAGTAATAAGAAACATAAATTGTTTTAGCTTACTAAAACCTTTATCTATAAAGTTTTTTTCATTTCTGTGTTACTTTTAATACTAAAACATATGTTTCGAGACGAACAGAAAATATTTTTAATTTTCTGTAAAATTTGGTAGTTTTGATACAAGTGTTTTGGTAGCTATGATATCGGATCGAGAATCAAAAAAAGTGGAATTGACCCATCACTAATATATGTACTTATATACTTTTGTGGACAAAATCATCAGTCAAAATTCCCAGTCTGGGACATCACTATGGACGCTCCAATAGCTAATTGTTTAATGGAAATTTGCTGATTATGTGATATCCAGCGATCTATTTAAGTACACAAACGCATGGACTTGGAACACATGACAACTAGTACAGGTTGCACACCAAAATCGTCAGGTCAAAATTGGCATTATGATCTCGTATTTAATATGCTTAATTATAGTACTTTGTAAAGTAGGAAAATAATAAAAAATTTAAACAATACTAATCCTGAAACATTAAGCGTGTGACTTACTTATATATGCGATTTTCCCTTCGGAAAACGATTTTGGTAAATAATGTTGGAATATATTGTTCTCTGGCCCAAAAAAGCGATCTTGATGGGTCTCATCTTTGGTGAAGATTAAATAATACTGTGTAAATAATGTACTGCGATTGTGAGAAATAGGCAGTATTTGCCGGAAGTACTGCAGAACCGCTACATCATTTCCTTCAAATTCTGGCTTTCGAATTTTCTCGTAGCTATTCCCTTCGTTATAAGCCTTTATTTTATGTTTATTTTTCAATATCGGACAGCAGAAGAACTGATTAATGAAAAGTTCGGCGAACATTTACTTGCTTCACACCTTTCTCTAACACGCAAAACTCTAACCTTTACATGTTTACGTTTAGACGCCATCGTATTGTAAAAGTATAAAAAGTAATGCACTACTTGCAAAATGTACTAGTCACAAAACACTCAGTTGACGGATTACTGTAGAGGTGGGCGTTATTTAACGTAACAGCCAAAATAACATTGTTCCAAAGGAATAAGCGTTCCACGAGTAACATATTATGTCATGTACCCTGTTATTTTTGGAACAGGGTCATACGTCATAGGATGCTACGCGTGACAATTGAATAGGCAATCACCCCTCCAAACGCCTCGAACAACTCGAAAGTTTCTACTGCGCATGCGTGCCTGTGTCTGTTATTTTGAAACTTTTTTTTGGCTTTGTGGAACGATATAACGGCATTGTCAGTGTGGTGTTATTTTTCCATATTGACCTGTTCCCTGTTGTGTTATGTCTTGAAGTTTTTTTGTAATGGATAATGGGACTAAAGAAAAAACTTTACTATTAAAGATATTAATTATTTTTTAAATTATTGAAAGCTGTACCATAACTAAAACAGTTGTGTATGAATTTGTTGAAGAAGAAATTAAATATCCATGTTTTTCAATGTGTTTTATGAATTGTTTCATACACTTGTTCAGTGTATGCCCATACGCCTATTTTTATCTCATGGAAGTCCTCATACATGTGTTCCAGTGTAAACGTATCTTAAATCATTCAGTTCCAAATATCTGAATGTCTAAATCATTCGAATATCAACTGAATCCCTGTTAAAAATTAACAACGTTCCAAACTTGTGGAATGTTGCTTTGTAACGTAGCTGAAACACAAGTTTGGAAAGCTGTTATTTTTTAACAGGGTTAGGGAACCTGTTACTAGATTGAAACGATAACGTTGGAACCTGTTACCAGGAAATAACCTGTTCGCCCACCCGTACTACGCACTGCTTTTAACACTCGAATGATGTGTTAGCATACTGAGAAATAGGGTAGAAAAGTATAAGTGTGCACGTGTTTCACCGCTATTCCTGGAATTTTGTTGGCCTCAACAGAGAAGAAGTTATAATACATATTTTACTATAGGAATGGGAAAAACCAACACATTTTGCTTTATAGAGAGATTTTACTGTATATATATATATATATATATATATATATATATATATATATATATATATATATATATATATATGCGGAATCAGTATCACTTTTATAGTTTCAAACAATAATCCTCCTAGATACGAGGTGTGTTCAGAAAGTAACGAGAATTTTTTAATTTCGCGGGCTTAGAGAGCCCGATTGTCAAAAAGGTTGTTTACTATGTTGGTATACATGTCCTTGAAGTATGATAAAACTTTCAGCTGTTTTCATTGTTAATTTTGTCTGTGGCAGCGACTAAGGTTAGAGTGTTTTTGTGAGCTCGACGATTTTCGTTTGTTAAAAGAAATGGATCAAAGAATTTGTATCAAATTTTGCGTAAAAAATGGAATAAAGTGTAACAAAGTGTGTGAAATGTTAACAAGACCATAGATGAGTCTGCTATGAGTAAAGCAAGAGTTTACGAGTGGTATAAGCGTTTCCAAGAAGACCGTGAAGACGTTGAAGATGACGAACGCCCTGGACGCTCCAGCACATCAACAACCGATGAAAATGTGGAAAAAATGAAAGAAATGGTTATGAACAATCGCCGAATCACAATTAGAAAGGTCGCTGATGATGTTGGCATATCGATTGGATCATGTCATGACATTGTTTCCAATGTTTTGTTTATGAAACGCGTGGCAGCAAAATTCGTTCCAAAATTGTTGAATTTTGAAGAAAAACAGCGGCGAATGGAAGTTGCTCAGGAGTCACTAAATGAAGTCAACGACGATGCAGAATTATTGAAACGTATTATAACAGGTGACGAAACATGGGTTTACGGATATGACGTCGAAACTAAGGCTCAATCATCCCAGTGGAGGCATTCTGGTTCGCTAAGACGGAAAAAGACTCGACAAGTGCGGTCGAACGTGAAGGTTATGCTCACTGTGTTCTTTGATATTAATGGCATAGTGCATCATGAATTCCTGCCACCAGGTAAAATGGTCAATAAGGAATACTACCTACAAGTTCAACGCCGTTTGCGTGAAGAAATCCGAAAAAAACACCCGGATCTGTGGAAAAACAATTCATGGATTTTGCACCACGATAATGCACCAGCTCACACTTCATTGCTTGTTCGTGAATTTTTGGCCAAAAACAGTACTGTAACGATGCCCCAGCCTCCATATTCGCCAGACATGGCTCCGTGTGACTTTTTTCTACTTCCAAAAATAATGAACCTTAAAGGGCCGTCGTTTTACAGCCGTAGATACATTAAAAGAGCATCGCTGAAAGAACTAAAGGCTATCTCAAAGATCGAGTTTGAGAAGTGTTTCGAGGATTGGAAGAAGCGCTGGCACAAGTGCATAATCTCCAATGGGGACTATTTTGAAGGCGACAACATCAATGTAGAAGAATAAATAAATATTTTGTTCAAAAAATTAAAATTTTCGTTACTTTCTGAACACTTCATATTACAAATAAAAAAAGTATATATTTTTACCTTTATATTTTACCCCTTAACAACCCATAAATGTTTTTTGTCGTTAATCTCTATATTTTATCGCCAAATGTTATAGTGCTCGATCACATAGTGTACGAGTATGAGCTCCGGTACGGATAGACGAACACGCGAACGAATTTATAAGGATCGTTGGAGCTAAATGTCACCAACATACTCGAGAAGTTCTATTGTCAAAAGAGATTTATTTCTTTATTTGTTCGTCTATTTATTTAATAACGTTTAAAAGAAATTACTTAACGTACGCGATGACCTTTGATTTTAAGCGTGAATAATTTGTCAAAATTATTTTGAATAATGATGAAATATTTTACAATGAAAAATGGCTGAAAGTTTTTTTTTTTAAATAAGTAGGCATACACTAAGGATTCATAAAAAATAAGTTTTTATATAAATGATGTAATTTCGGTTCTTTTATTAATTGGATTAATTCAAATAAATTTATTATTATACTAACGAGCAGAACACAGTGCCATCGGTGTACATTGAATATCGAATGCGTACTAGGCATTTATAAAGTGTAAAAATAAATATGGTAAACAAAGTAACAAAAGCTGATCGGGCGTGTGTAGGAATAATGATTTTAATACAACTGCACACTTCTCTAATTGCGTGCATTTATTTTTTAAAACGCCTAATGCTTACTTAAGGCCTACGCCCATGTTCCCTTGTGGCGTATTTACTACGCATAGAGAATTAATGTATTGATGTAATTTTTTATGTATGTATAATATAAAGGGTTTGTTCGATTAAATCACACTATTCAGTACTAAACTGCCACTTGTTAAATTCAACAAACACCGCTAAATTCCCACCATTAGAGAATGTATTTGGAAAATATAGCCTACAATAATGGTTCCGATTTTTTTAAACTGAATTTCTGTGATTCATTTTAACTCGTATAAATCTGATCGAACGACTTATCTTACGAAAAATTCAACCAGACTTTGATTTCAGACTTAGAGTGAGAACCCCCTCGAAGATGCCATACGATTTTGCCAAGTACGATTTTGGTGAAACGTAATTCATATTTGTCCATCCGTCAATGAATACAAATTAAAATTATATACTTAAGTAAAAAAAATATTTATAATAAAATTTATATATATATATATATATATATATATATATATATATATATATATGATTTTATGATGTAATATGAAATTTTTTATGATATTTTATGATATAAATATTATATATATATATGTATACAGGGCCTTTTATGTCCCTTTACGATCTATTTTTTCTACATATTACATCAAATATTTTTCCTTCGATGCCATTTAATGTGCATATACGCGTAGAAAAACTAACTTTGTGTCATTCTAATAATTTGGCCCTGCAGGGGGTGCAGACTAGCTGCACCTATTGAGAGGATTTAAACGTCCCTCTCGGTACCCGAGTTTAACACACACACACACACACACACACACACACACACACACACACACACACACACACACACACACACACACACACACACACACACACCTACAACACTACACCTACGACTTTAACACTTTACATTCACACTTACATTTATGGGGGCGATAATAGCCTCAATGTGCTTTTCACCTTAAAATAACAACAACAAAATCAAATAATTTGGAATCTTCCTCAATTTGTGATGACAAGGCGGTTATGCGACATATCTTTTAATACTGTGTTTCTTCTGAAAGCGTAGGTAACATCAAAACTCCAAAAGGCTGTACCGTTTTCAATAAATCAGTGCTTAGAAATTAGGTGTCGACTTGAAAGTTGTTATGACAAGGCGGTTATGTAACATGTCGTTTAGTACTATAGTATTTTTTTATATTATTATTATTATTATTACCCTATTATTATTATTATAGTATTATAGTATTATAGTATTTTTTTATTATAGTATTTTATTATAGTGTTTTATAGTAATATAGTATTTTTTTATTTATTATATGACCATGCTAAATTAAATTATCTAATAAATGCTGAAGAAAATAAAATGTGTATGCATTAAATTTTAATGCTTAAATTTCATTATAATAGCCATAAGATTTTAAGGGCTGCTTTTTTTTAAGACTATAGAGAACTAAACAAAATTTTAGTTTATTAATATTTTAGTAGTTTTATTGCAATGTTATAATTGCAAGCGTTTTTATTTTTAGAATATCTGTTCGAAAGGCAGACATGACTGCAGCCATGACGAATAAAATGAGTTGAGCATTGATGAATATTGGTTTAGTATTTTCTTGAGTTGTTTAACAGTTCTAAAAAATAGCCTATATAGGGCATTAACTTTATAATTTTAATTATTTTTTTACTGGTATCTTTTGCAATTTAATAATTTTTATCATTTTTTTTTACTTTTATGCAAAATGCAGAAAGATTATAATGGCAAATAAAATAAGCCAGCGTTGATCAAAATTATGTAGTTTTGGCGCGTGTAAATGTTTAAATTTTCCAACTGTTTTTTGTTGTTTTTGAAAGTTTGCTTTCGCAAACGTAATTATTTTTGGAGTTTTCATGTAAAAGGTAAGGTACATCCTACAACTAAAACGATAAAACTAGCCATCGTTGATCAAAATTTATCCAGTAGAATGTAAACTTTACAGCGTTAAAGAAGCAGGAAATAGTTGACCGTGCCATTTTCAAATCTTTGTGCTTTGATTCAACCGTTTCTAAAATTTTATTCCCGTATTACCACCATCATGCCTCTTAAAATAATAGTGGAAACTGGAATGTCTTGTAGGGCGGTATGCTGCCGCGTTCCTTGTTGTATGTTTTATAAATGTTTTAATTTTTAATTAAATTAATACATGTTGTACCGTTTGTAATTAAATTTACAAATTTCTTATGGAAGGAACCTATATAGGGATCAACGACCGTTATAATAAGGCTAGTTATTTTAGAACTTTGATTTGTGTTGTATTTGGTATTTTGTTGTCTTAATGAACGAAGTTTAAAGAAGGAACGTGATTATGTTCAGTATAATGATCTGCCTTCCCTAGCTTCGTCAATTCTACTTTTGTTGACGTGTTTTAGAGAACCTCCATCTTCAAAAACTATATCTATACTCGAGTATAGATATAGTTTTCTCTGAAACGCGTCAACGAAAGTAGAATTGACGAAGCTAGGCAAGGCAGATCATTATACTGAACATAGTGACAATAATCCTAGCAGAAAAGAAGAAGAATATAAAAAGAATTTCAACGGAACGTGATATTAGAATGATTTTGTTTTGTTTTAAATTATAATAACTTGAGATTCAGGCCTCCGGTACTTGATTCATCGCGCGTGGCCAAGCGGCAGTGACAAGGCTTGGCCCGCCTCAGAAGAATATGTCTGATTATAACGATCGTCTGTTATCTCTAGAGTAATGCTGTCCGAAATTATATAAATTATTTATTGTAAACAATTTAAGGAGCGCAAAAAATTATACGAATTCTAAAAATGTGATTCACTTTGCGATCTTTGGAAACGGAGTTCCACTGTTTCATCGCTCAAGGAGGCAGCGAAACACCGATCTTAAAATTCATAAAATTAAACATTTCGGGAAGAATTTTTCCAAACTTTTCAGATTAAGTTCGAACCCGAATCGAGTTCAGATTAAAAGTCCGCATCGACTTTTATCACAATAAACGAAATGTTTTCATTCGTCCCGAGGTTCAATCATTTATACAGCTTTTTTAAAATCAGACTTTAATTTATCTCCAAGTTCGGTTGTACATTGTTGCCGAGATGTTGTTATTACCTCTCGTAGTCCCATTCCATCCGCCATTGCAACGATTTTCATTCTTATATTATTTTCCCATCCCTTTGCCCCTTCCTTTCTTCGTTTTTCTATTAATTTCAAAGGTTTTCTAAGTTACTCATTGGATACATGATCTAGTTATAAGCGTGTGTCCGTTATATGTGTTACTAATTTACTTTTTTTTAATCTAGCCTAGTTACTTAATGAGCGTTTTTTATAACTACATTTACTTAAACACATCCACGAATAGTTAATTTAAAACGATATATAAAGTTAAAATTTATTTAGCCTAATCGGATTCGTGTCGGCTTTAGGGACTTAACTATCGTTGGCCGGGCTTGCTAACACAAGCAATACCAGTCAAGATGGGATAACCTTCATAGGCATTCCCATAGCAAGCGCCTCTTGGGTAAGTTTCCTCATGGAGGACTTAGAGGGGCAGTAGACATATTGGGCAGAGCACAACTTATGAATTTAATTACTCATTACTGGGCATTGAGGTCTGAGGGTGAACATGAACAGGATAGGTGTGTCCGCGGAGAATCCGTGTGCATAAAAACGTTTCCGCAGTACTACACTAAAGAGGAGAAAACTGCAAAACACGTAATTTATGATTGTGAAGCCCTTGCTAGCAGGATTTTAAGGATTTTTGGTTTTCAGGACCCTGGGGACCTCCAGTAGGATAAGGTAGTCAGTAGATTGTTGGAACTTACTAAGGGTACTAATCTGCTGAACTAGTATTTAAGAGTTTGGTTGTACAATTGGTCCGTCGATCGCAATGCCTGGGGTTTTAAATTATTTCCTCTAGTATCACATTATTCTAATCTATTTAGCCTAAATATCATGGATAAGGCATCCTGTTAATCACGCCCCATACGACAACTCCAACTGACTGCTGACTCATATATTCTCCTCCCAAACAGGTAAACATTTTAAATTTGCCAAACTCTCTCCTCCTCTGCTAGTATTCACAGTGTTGCTGAGCCTTACAAAATAAAGTGTTACAGCAAAAATAAATGTTTGTAATTTACGCGTGTGAAATCAGCTAATTGGCGTAGTCATTTTGAATAGTTAAATAAAAAACAACTAACATTGTTATTTGTTATATTGTAGTTTTATAGTTACTATTTATATTATATACATGTTTGTATGCTGTATACTTTCTTGTTCTTGGACTATAAGTTTACTCAAGTTTTTAGACATAAGAGTTTGTTGTGCTTTCAAAAAAACTGTGACGTCACCGTCCTCTTCGTACAGTTTTAGGTTTTCCAGTCTTAGGTCAAGTTTCATGTATGTTGTTTTCCTTTGTTTGCGTTACATAACTCATCATTGATACACCCGATGAGTTCTATGCTTATGTTTTCATGCGTTTGGTCTAGATGAAACATTGTTCCGACGTTGGCTGAAATTGTATTTTGGGATCTTTGAGGTGGTTATCGCTCAAGTCTGATATCGGACTGAATAAAGAAGCACTTGTTTTTCTTTTTATAAACTTCAGTGGGCTAGCTTGAAGTTGAGGCAGGTTGACCTTCCATTAACGTACATGCCCGGCTCATTAAGTCCCGTGATTTTTACAATGGTCTTAATAAGAGTGCCCCTACGTCGGGAACAATTTGAAAGCAGACTTCCAGAGGTAAATTTGGGCGTCGTCCTTTCAATTAAGTTCACTTTGTTTTCAGTGGTCTCTCTTCCCGAAAAATGTGAAAAGATTAAATAATCGTGCATAATGTTATGCAGAGTTTTTTTTTAAGAAAATTAAAGTTTTTTAAAAAAAAGATATTAAAGTTACAATTTTTAAGGCTTTTTTCCTTAACGACCATACTTTATGCTAGTTAAAGTAAGGAAAAGGGTTTTCACGAAAAAGGTAAAGTTTATGCCAGTAATTGCTGTCTAGAACCTTCAGATCTTTAGGTGCGCAGTTCAAAAAGGCAGGAGACTGACAAGTGTCTAGCCACCTCAACGATCGAGTCCCTTTTCAAAGTTTTATCGGCCACCATTTTGTAACGTATGAACGGATTTCGCCAGATAACGAACCAGTTTAAGCTGTTACTAAAATCAGTTTTTATACCACGTTCGAATCAAACCGGGTCTTTCTACGATGTCTGCTCCAACAGCTTATTTTCCAATGAAAATTCTCTGGCTGTTACAGCCTCAACTAATATGGATACCCACCCTTGTATGCTCAGTCTTGATATCTTTTCTTGAAGATTCAAAAAAAAAAAAAAAACGAAAATCTGCTTAATATTTAATAGGCCTTCATACATACACGTATATCTGACAGGCAAATTGTCTTTACGTATTGTATGAGTGTAGTGCATTATCCATTCAGATAAGCAAAGAACGTGTATTAACGTAAACGTTGTTTAATACGGTATGTGGAGACTAAGTACCAGTAGATATACTTAGTATTATAGTACATATACGAGAAAGCAAAACGCTATTGTCGTTCCAACACCGTCTCCCAGTAAAAACTCAATAAAAGCTTATCAAAATTCATACATCATTTAGCTAAAGGGAAGAAATGTCCCACCCTACCCAAACCACCCCTAAGTAGGTTCTGGCGTTCTAAATACCGCAAAGAGACATAATCTTTTTTTAAAACATTATTTGGGCTTAGGGCCTACTATTAATGTTTGTTTAGGTGAGTAAACCACCTCGAATGTCTGCAATATTACTCCCGAAATGATAAATAATAAAAAAAACTTTTTTTATAAGATACGTTAAATAATTTTAAACCTAGACAATAGTTACACCATCCTTTAAATTTGGTGTTTGTGGACAACCCGTGGAGTAAAAATACGCTTAAACATTGTCGGTTCCACAGGTTTGCGAAAAATAATATATATATATATATATATATATATATATATATATATATATATATATATATATATATATATATATATATATATATATATATATATATATAACAATTTGTTTTCGTTAAGCGTTACTTTTACTATATTTGATAAACAATAGCACAATTACTTTAATTATTATGTAATTGCTACTATAGAATCAGTGTTCTAAAAAGGACAATATCGATGGCTCACTGTTATTACAATACATTAAAACGAGCTAATGGTGTATGTCTATTACTGTACGCAACTATATAAATTCAAATAATACGACTTTTGATTGATTGATTGTTAAAGGTTATGTGGTTTGGTGGCCCCTGGACACCGCATTAAAGTATTGATTGTGCAACTAAGCTTGTCGGATTCTAGTTCAGTATAGCTCATTCGACCGGAAGTCTTCAGGATCATAGAGGCCGAATATTCTTCGTCTCTTGTTGGCAAGAGCCTCACAATCATAGATTATGTGACCCGCAGTTTCATGTTCCTTTCTGCATAGCCTACACACGGTTTTTTTTGATAGACTACATTCCTTTCCTGTTCAGATACACGCACAAACCACAGTGCTACATAATGAGTCCCATGGTTTTCCTGAGTTTCCCTTTAAGATCTCTAGTGTCCCTCTACATCCGCTTAGCAGAATCCGTTTATTATGGGAATATCCTCTAAGTTTATCTCGGTCTTCCCTGATGTCACTTGTAGATCTATTGATATCTGACACGGTCGAATACAGAGAATACTGTATTATTACGGCTAAATACTTAAATACTGTTTATCTGTCCGGTAAACTCAAATGCGGATCCCAGTCTAGCCTGTTTGCCTCCTCATTACCCACAACCCGCTTGTGCCCTGATACCCATGAGTGAAGTAACTTGGTTTCCCAGGGACAGAACATTAAGGTGTTAAAACTCTGTGAAAGCACTAAAAAAACGCTTCGCGTACTCCCATATAACGCCATAAGTTTTTAACAAAAAGTTACAAAATATTCATGACAAAATGTCATTTAAAAGATTGCTTTTTATTATTTCATATATAATTTGATAAAAACCTACAAGCAGTTGACGACGTTTTAAGTAATATACAGAAAAAAACTTTTGTACCTACAAAACTTTCAAAAAGCAGTTTTGAAGAATGTTTCTTTAATGTGTTACAAGTTTTAAATTCATAAGACAATTTTTACGGCCTGAATATGAGAGCCTGCAAAAGCTTGCACGAACGAAATGACGGTGTTTTTGATGAACTAGTTGGTCGCGGATTAATATCACACTTTTAAACTTTTATTTACGAAGAAAAACGATGTCTGAATATAACAATGTATTTTTAATCCTTCACTTCGAGGAGTTACATGTAGGCTACATACTGTCACATGTAATTTAGACAATCATAATCTGGTAATTTATAAGTTAAAGTTCACAACTAACCTCTTCCCAGTTATAATAATTTATAATTTTTAATGTTGACAAATTACAAGTTTATCAACAAAAAAATAGTTATAAAGTAATTGAGTAACAGGCGAATTTAATAATTACCGTGATCGCCTAACAAAATATTGGATAGATGGATAGGCAATAAATAATTAAATGGATAGGATAAAAAAATCGGGTAAGTTTAACGTTCAGAACTAACCTCTTCCCTAATTATAATAATTTATAATTTAAAATGATTTTTGATGTTGACAAGTTACATATCTAGCAACAATAAAATAGTTATAAAGTAATTGAGTAACAGACGAATTAATAATTTACTCGAATTTAATAATTATCGTAGGCCTAGTCGCATAGAAAAGATTGGATAGATGGATTAGCAATAAATACTTAAATGGATAGGATAAAAAAATCTGGTAATTTATATTTTAAAGTTCACAAATAACATCATCCTAATTATAATAATTTATAATTTTAAATGATTTTTAATGTTGACAAGTTACAAATTTAGCAACAGTAAAATAGTTATAAAGTAATTGAGTAACAGACGAATTAATAATTACCGTGATCGCATAAGAAAAAATTGGATAGATGGATAGGCAATAAATAATTAAATGGATAGGATAAAAAAATCTGGTAATTTATATTTTAACGTTCAGAACTAATCTGTTCCCAATTATAATAATTTATAATTTAAAATGATTTTTAATGTTGACAAGTTACAAATTAACAATAAAATAGTAACAATAAAATTTTAAAATTTTAATTTAAAATTAATTTAAAATTTTAATAAAAAAGTAACAATAAAATATTTAAAAAAGTAACTGAGTTACAGACAAATTAATAATTACTGTGATCGTCTAGCAAAAGATTGGATAGATGGATAGATGATAGGCAATAGAAATACTGTATGAGTGAGTAGGTGACAATATTACGATGTGTCAGCAGACTGGCGCAGGCCGAGGACTTCAAGTATGTTTTCCTGGTAGCCACGTAGCCTGTTTGTTAAATTTATCATGCTGTCTGAATTTCCGTCTCAATCTTAGTTACTTAGTTCATTTTTTAGATTTGGTTATTACAGGATAAAAGGGAGCTCAGTTATTTACTTAGCTAAAGTTTTATTGTCATCATTAAACTGTTACAAAACAAAGCGTTCTCAAATTAAAATTGTTTATTCTTTTACTTAAAATTTTAATAAAAATATTCTTAAAATGTACCATGCATGTACATTCTAGGTTACAGTATATATTGCATACGCTACTACAAAGCAATTAAAAAACAAAAAAATAAATCGCAGTATTTTTCAAAACTCTTTTATTAACCCTGTCCAAATGTATTGCAAGTAATATAAGTTGTAAGTAATAAACAAAATTACAAAAAGCCCATGTTTTTTTACCAGTGTAAAAATGTGGTTTTTCGATATAGCCAATACTGAACTGTTATTAAAAGATAAAGGTATGAGTTCGCTACCATTTATACAGTGCTGTAGATCATATTGGTGTGTGTGTGTGTGTGTGTGTGTGTGTGTGTGTGTGTGTGTGTGTGTGTGTGTGGTGAGTGGGTGTTGTATTTCTTAAGTTATTGTTATTTCTTGTATTATCGTTTGATTGTTTGCCATGGGTGAGCCGTACATGAGCACATGTTATATTGTTAATTATCCAATAGATCCTATAGGTTTAAGAAAGAATTTTTATGTAAAATTAAAATACAGTTTAAAGATATGAACAAACTACATTTACATATAAAATTTTTTTTAAATTTTGTTAGTGTCAAGCGAAATGTGACTTTCTTTAAGTAAGATGGCTTGAAAATAAATATATCTATCAAATTCGACATTTTTTACGATCAGCGTGCTTTCTAAGTACAATACTTCATTATTATAATGATCACTGGAATTTACTATGAGAATAAATTAAAAGTAATTGGCAAATAACAATTAAAATACAAGAAGAACAACAATTAACATTAAAAAGAATAACTATTAAAATTTAAAAAAATTGTTAATATTAAATAAAATTCTTGATTAAATAGAACAACAATTACAATTTTTGTAGAGGCCGTTGTATACTACAAGGAACGATTTTGTAAATGTATTTCCTCTTTTCTCACCAGAGTCGCATGGATAAAAAAATATTTGTTTAACATGCTTTTTGTCTCCCGATGTTCTCAGACCAGTTACTTTAGTATTACATTTTTAGTGGACAGTGTTTTAAAAGAGAACGACACATTTTAAAAAAACTAAAAGTTAGATAACCTGCAACGAATTGCGGCGTAGAAAAAATTCGTTTCTCTTAATTGTTATGCCATTTAAAAAAAGTATGTATAACATAGACATTTTATTAAATGTCATTGCGTACATTTTATTTCAAGCTTTTTAAATGACCCAGTTTAAAACTAAGGATAACAATACTTTTTATAATGACGCATCTAAAGAGGGGGGATAATAATAAGTTTTGCAAAGTTTCCAGTCGTGTTTAAAGTGGGACATAATGTCGATTACGAATATATATTTTGAATTTCAAAATAAACAATTCAGGACGACAGGACGCGAGAAACTCAGCAAAATTTAAATCACCTTCCTCTAATTTTGATACCGTGTGTAAAGAATTCTGAAAATTTTTATTTTACGTAATTGAGAAACAATTTAAATTAAAAAAGAATTAAATAAAAATTAAATATGTTTTTGGTTAGCAAATTGAATATATTGTAAAATACAATAGGCGTTCTTTTTTTAGCCAAATATATCGCAGTTCGTTATTCTATCGTATAGTCTCTGTCGATATGCCTGCGAATCTTTGTACATTTTAAGCAACACACATGAACAAATATTATATGTGCGATTTGAGTGCACTTAAAGCATATTTTCTGTTGAGTGCAGTAAAGGAGTAAGAATGTCAGTGTGTTTAGGTATGTCCACTGGCAGTGCCTGGCACGGCAGTCACCCACAGTTAGTCGGAGTTGCTATGGTAATATTAGTGTATACATTGCACGGCGATCAATACCGCAATGGAAACACGTGGAGCCGACACTAAAATCATATTATATACGTTCTTCACTTGGTATTTTCTTTCAGTGAAAATGTTTTCACTCTTTCATGAAAAATAGTTGAAAATGAAAGAAAACAATTTATTTTAAAAAACATATTACGTTTAATTCTACACATTAGTGTACAAATCACAAATATCTTTATACTTTTTTATGAATAAGTTGTATACATTTATGAGATTGGCCTGTGAATTCGATATAATTTTCAGAAAATAATCTTTGGAAGGAATAATTTTGGGGCCCCCATTACATTAAATATATTACAAAATGTGCAAAATCAAATATTAAAGATAATACGTTAGAATATATCTTTTACTAATTGTAAAGCACTCGGTATTGATCAGCTATTTACTCTTGAATCGGTCAGAATTTAATACAATGTACTTTGTAATAAATTTAAAAATCTTTAAGTATTACTAGAAATAAAAGTTTTCTTCTGCCAAAAAGGAATAAATCGATAAGTATTAAGGATAGCTACATTAAGGCAATAATAACTTTTAATAAGTTGCCTAATTATTTAAAGACTTTAGAAAATAAAAACTTGGTTAAAAAGAAAATGAAAAAATGGATTAAAGAAAACAGTTAGAATTTTTATTATAATATTGCGAGATTAATGTTTAATATGTTCTATTTAGTTATTTTTTTTAGTTTATAAGGTAAACAGACTGCACACAGTGATTGTTATCCCTCTGCAGATTACTATGTATTTTACGGTGTATCTTCATTGTAATTCATTGTGATAATTTTTTCTGGTATAAATAAATAATAAGAGAAAGTAAAAGAGTAAATTTAACTGAATTAAAGTGTCAATAGACTGTACAAAGAACGTTGACGAAGATTCAAATCTTCATAAAAATTCTTTACCTTTAGGAATGAAACAATAAATAACTAACAGATTTACTTCTTAGCCATCTACAGAAAAGTCAGTAAGAACGATATCTTCGCGTATAACCATGAGTAACAAAATGAGTCAAAATTGGGTTTAAACGTTCTAAATATGTTAACGGTTTTGTTAGAAATTCATTTTATATTCCGTCAATCATTTAATTTACTTATATCTTATTGAAGACGCGTTTCGGATTCAATTACCATTTGCAGTTTATATCGCTCCTAGGAGGTCGTTATCATTATTTTTTAATATTCCATCATTTCCTCACAATCAATTATTTCTTTCACATTCAATTATTTCTTTCACATTCAATTATTTCTTTCACATTCAATTATTTCTTTTGCATTCCGTTATTTCTTTCACATTCAATTATTTCATTCATATTCAATTATTTCTTCACATTCAATTATTTCTTTTACATTCAATTATTTCTTTCACATTCAATTATTTCTTTCATATTCAATTATTTCTTTTACATTCAATTATTTCTTTCGCATTCAGTTATTTCTTTCACATTCAATTATTTCTTTCACATTCAATTATTTCTTTCGCATTCAGTTATTTCTTCACATTCAATTGTTTCTTTCACATTCAGTTATTTCTTCACATTCAATTATTTCTTTCGCATTCAGTTATTTTTTTCACATTCAGTTATTTCTTTCACATTCAGTTATTTCTTCACATTCAATTATTTCTTTCACATTCAATTATTTCTTCACATTCAATTATTTCTTTCGCATTCAGTTATTTCTTTCACATTCAATTATTTATTTCGCATTCAGTTATTTCTTTCACATTCATGTATTACTTTCACGTTCAATTATTTCTTCTCATTCAATTATTTCTTCACATTCAATTATTTCTTTTACATTCAATTATTTCTTCACATTCAATTATTTCTTTCGCATTCAGTTATTTCTTTCACATTCAATTATTTCTTTCCCATTCAATTACTTCTTCACATTCAATTATTTCTTCGCATTCAATTATTTTTTCACATTCCATTATTTCTTCACATTCAATTATTTTCTCACATTATGTTATTATTATTATGACAAACAGAAAAAACAGAAAAATAAATATAATTTCTTAATGTTTTGTCAGAATTTGCTCAAAATTTTGTCACGTGTGAAAACGCGTAACTTAAACCAGTGAATCAAATTTGAAATAAAATACATTTTCGGTTCGAATGTAATAAAAAAAGTAAAACAGACTTATGGCTGTCAGGGTTTTTTGTGTGTGTACATGCGCGCGCGCGTATGTGTGAAGGGTTCGATTTGCTTCCGAACTATTTTTTTTATATCTATTTACTAGGATGACTTGTGTTTTGAAACTTCATAGGCCAAATTTTAAACAAATCTTACTTATTTCCCGTATTTTTAAATAGGTTCTGAACTAGTTTTTTGAGGCTGTATCAATCCATAAATTTTGATTCGTTACTTATTGACCACACTCTTATTTAAGTACACTCTGACATTTTTTTATCACGAAGGCTTCAAATTTTTCTTAACTAAAAAAACGAGATCAGGTTATAAAAAAAAAACGGACTGTCATTCAAAATTTTATCACAATGACTCAATTGTCTTGAGCGATGTGCTCGCGCGAACACACACACACACACACACACACACACACACACACACACCACTTTTAAACCTTAATAAGTTAAGATTCATGAAATACTCAAGCTCGATGTTTCAACGATCACCTTTCTGTAAATTTTTTCACGATCAACTTTATATTGATTATTCATAATGATTTCTTTACATTGCGTATGATGAGAAAGTAAGATTTTTTGGCTTAAAGTCCATACTTTATGCCAGTTAGTCTAATGAGGACGAGGGACCGGAGTTAACGGAAAGGTTAAATTACGGTAATTGTAGTCTCGAACCTACGAATTTGAGGTGCGCAAGTTCAGAAACACAACATACTGACCGATATCTACCCACCTCGACCACCGAGCCCTGTGAATGTAACAATAATGTCAATAGGAGTAATAAGGCCTATCGGCAAATAACCCTAGAAATATCACTACGTGGCCTATTTGTTTATTCACCGATTATAAATTATGACTAAGTGAAGGCAAGATGCAACTGACACGAGACTCTGTGACACAAACACCACCGACGAGGGCTACAGTTGACAACTGCAAATGTTTCAATGTATTTAAGTAGAGCCACAATTATAAAAAGCATGATTGATATTAGCGGCTAATGTCCAAGTAATTGGACTATCTGCCGCTACAAACGCTGCAAGGGCAGGGGTTGGAAACGTTTGAGAAAATAGACAGTACTATTATCTATTTAAATGTATTTGAACACTCTGCCGCAAGATGCCACCAGCAGTGAGCGCACACATGAGGGTTATCATTCTATTGTGTTTATATTCAATGGTATTAGTGACGTAACTACGAGGGGAAGATCAGGGGGGATAATCACCTCCCAGTAGAAGGAAAAAAGACACATAAATTTATAAAGTATTGTTTGTGAACCTGTACAAGTAATACATTCATTTATTTCAGTTTTAAATATGTGTTTCTTAAAGCATATATTTTATTGTGTATTTTTTTAATAGTTAAAACGAAACGTACAGTATCTAAAAGCCAAGAATCCGCAGTATACGTATTAATACTGTTAGTCGTTAGAGGTTAATACTGTCGTCTGTTAGTCGTTAGAGGTTGCCGCGTGCCGCTTCTCATTGCAATAGTGGGTCGAGCGCGGTGCAATATCCTTCAGTTTTCAAAACGAAAGCATGGGTCAGCATCGTCTATTCACGACCCTTTGTGGTCCCATTAAAAACACGACTTTTGTAAGCTTTATTTAATAACAGGACATGCACTGTACTGTTTTATAAAACTTCATAAACATAATAGTAAAATGAATCTTTGGAAACAATTAGTCAACATTTTCTGGGGGCTTTGTAGTGTGTGGTAGATTTTGCCATATGTCTTCACTCATCCCTCCCAAGTGTAAAAGTTACACAATTGACACGAGCAAATGTGGTAAACTTTAAACTGTACTTCTAAAGGCTTAAGTATCTGAAGACACAATAACAGCAGAGACCAGTAAAGATTTAAGGATGTCATAGCACAAAAACTGCAGAGACCATTTAAAGCTTAAGAATTTGATGGCACAATAACTACAGAGACAAATAAAGGCTTAAGAATGTGCGGCACAATAATTTCAGAAACTAGTAGTAGCTGAAGGATGTGTGGCTAATTATTTACAGAGACCCGTATTCTGAAGAAGAAAAAGATGTTTTGCAGAATTTATTGACGAAAATTATGGATATAAGCTTTTTTAATAAAAGGACATGTACTGTACTGTACTGTTTTATAAGACTTCATAAACACAATAGTAATATTAATCTTTTTTAAACAATTATTCAACATTTTTTGGGGCCTCTATATTGTGTGGTGGTAGATATTGTCACATGTCTTCACTCATCCCTCCAAAGTGTAAAATCTAGTCACATCACTGACACTTGCAAATATGGTAAACTCTAAACTGTACTTCTAAAGCCTTCCAGTAAAGATTTAATGATGTCATTAAACACCATAGCACACGAAATGCAAACACCAGTAACGATTTAAGGATGAGATGGCACAGTAACTTCAGAGACCAGTAAAAGATTAGGGATTTTATGGCGCGATAACTGCAGAGACCAATAATAGCTTAAGAATGTGTGGGAACAATAATTGCAAAAGCTAGTAGAAGCTTAAGTGTTAGAAGCCATTAACTAGTAGAAGCAATTAGGCTTAATATCCGCAGAGGCCCGTATTCTGAAGAAGAAAAAATGAGTTTATCGATGAAAATTAAGGATATTAAACCATTTAGGCCTATAATAAGTAAGACAGTTCATTAAGATTTATTAATGTTTTAAAATTTAAATTACTAGTATAGTATAATGAATTTTAGTAAAACTAAGCTTTTAATTTTATGGAATTTTGTTTTTAATTAAATTAATTATAACTTCAAAGACACAGGATATGTTTGCATCATTCTAAACTAGGTGAGAAGTTCCTTTGAAAAACCCCCGAGGTTAAAGGCTGAATGGTGTTCCAGGTTGTGAGCATTCAGAGTGTTCATGAATAGTTACTAATTTTGTGAATTTTAACACTTTCTCGTTCTAACATGGAGACAGGCCGCTAAATGGCTTAATGCTACTTTGTGATGGATATTGACTTAATGGACCGAAACAAGTGACGGTAAAGTGCAAACTCGTGTTACAGTATGTCACACAATTCATGTACCTATATTAGTAAAAATAACACTAAAATAAAGTTTGATGTTGAATAAAATATTGAAAATTTAATGCTACTGTCTGAAATAAATTTAATTAGCGTAAAACCTATAAATACTCTAACTATAACAATAGCAGATCAGACGTTACAAATTATTCGCATATTTAACCTTTATGCGTAAACTTTGAACCTGTTATTTATCAGCTTAACGTAGATTACTTTTTTTACGTTTAATGATCAATAGAAAATATTCTCGGCCTGAAGCTGTGACGCTGATTTGATAGAAGCGAATTTACGAAAGTAATTTTAATCATTATCTTTTCTGAAGATCTGATTTCACCATCATAATCAGCGTAAAAATCTTCACTTATTATCATATTAAACTTACAAGTTATATTAAAAATACGAAAATGAACCCTGACCAGCGTTATCTCCATTTTAGTATTTGTAATGAATTTTGAAAACAAAGTGCTAATTTATGCACATTTTAACGCGTATCGCGGTAGTCAAATCGTATTTTCAAAACGGTGTTCGTTTGTTTTTTTTCAAACGTTATCAAAACATTTTCAAAACGTTATGATTTGTTAAGGTTAGAAAATGTCAGCCATTTTGTAGCGGTTTATTGGATTTTGATGGATAATACAAAATTGATGGTCCATTACAAAATCAAATCTGTGCCTATAAAAAACTAAGTGAAGTTTGAATGAAAAAGGACAATCATTGCGAAGGTGAGAGTGATAACACCTATATACGTACATAAACGTAATGAATACGTTGAATACTGATGCAGATCCTTTTGACTGTAAACGTGTTTCTAGAAGAAACAGTTCCTTATCTGGCAAATCGAGTGGTTTCATTTCGACAATCTGAAATCAAACTGAAGTAAATTGTAGGTTACTGGTTTACTTTTATATGAAGCAAGTAGAAAGGCTTGAAGTTTACGTAGGTTGACTCGTCATTAAAGCACATTAACCGGGCTGATTAGGAGGGACGATGCCCGTAATTGACTGCTGTTGCCCTCATATGTGTTCGAATTAAATGCAGTGTTACAAAGGCCATTATCAATTTCACTGGACCTAATCAGGCAGGCTAATAATCGTTTATAGCAGCTCAAGCAGCCATTTTATAAATGGCTTCTGCTTGCGCCATTCGGTTATAAAAGAAACAAACCTTTCTTCAGGTTGACTTCAGGTTGAAACGAGAATCACTTTGAAGATGTCACATACAATTCTGGCGAAACTTCGGAATAATGTTTCATCTGGCCGCAGTTACTTCCGTTGCTTTTGCCTTACCGTTAACGCCGATCTCTCGTCCTCATCGGTCTAACTGGCATACAGTAAGGACATAAGAAAAAAATCTTCTGGAAACCGTTGTATCGAACGGATGTACACAGCTTTTCAATGTAATATTTAATGCCAGTTAGACTAATCAGAACGAGGAATGAAGGTTAACGGTAAGTGAAGGGAAAATCGACGGGAGCTACTGCAACTCGAATTAAGAACTTTTAGATGCGCAGTTGAGTGACGCAGTAGATTGACAGCAGTTCGACTACCGAACTATTACAAGGTTCCGGGTCTAGGTCTTATCGTGATGGCCGCTTCAATTCTCCAATAGAAAGAAGTCTATGATATATATTAATGCTTATACATAACACCAGGTTGTCCCAACACATTTACTGTGTTCATTTTGGAACATAAATTCAAGTTCCAATTGAAAGGTCTATTATTAATTTAATTTTCCATGTTCATGAACTTGTCAGTTGTAATCTCTGAAAGCTTTTCTGTACTGTGTGTTCGATAAGAGACAAATTTTGTTGACAACCAAAGAAACAGTTTCGATAAGGGAACAAGATAAGTCATTTGTCGTACTTGAAGCAAACGTATTTCTGATCCGAATGTAACTAAAATGATTTTCCATTTTCTCCCCTTCCTAAACCATCCAGACTCATCCCTTTATTTCATGCATCTTATATACAGGGCTAGGAAAACGTTCTGTAACACGGTATGTAACTTACAAAAGGCGATTGGTGTGGTATGACAGAGGACAGTTCTTGCTACGAGTCGTGTTTGCCGCTTGGCCACGTGTGATGAATCAATTACCAGAGAACTGAATCTCACCGAGTCATTTTTAAACGAAAATAAAACAGTCATCCTAATAACATGCCTTTAAATTAAATTTAATTTAATACTAATAAATCGACTTTTTAACATTATTGATCAGCATTATTGTATTATACAAATATATTTAATTGTTATTATTTTAACTTGTGGAGTAAAATTTAGCCAATTTATGTCATATTTGGTAACAAACGAAATTTAAAGGCAAATATGATTTATTAGGATGCCTTTTGTGACACTTTCAATTAAATAAAAATTTACTTTTTCAGATACAAATCACTGCTTGCGGTCAAGCGGCAATAAGAAGGGGAAATGGCCCTCAGAAGAATGGGCCAGATTATGACGAACGCCTGATCCATGTCTTCAGTTTTGCCAGAACTAAACTGTCTGCTTTTTCAGTACGTTTCGTCGATTCCCAGATCGTCACAACTATAATTCGTATACAATTTAAATAATTTTGTTGGGATTTAGTCGAAATTGACTAATATCTAAAAGGGACTGATACAAGCAAGTTGCAATTTGTTAAAGAACAATGTTTGCTGAACAATACGCTATTCATTTAAATACTGATTAAATAAAACAAATGCTGAATATATTCAGATATATTAAAATATATCTGTCTCGCTGACTTGATGAAATGTCTCGCCCTTCCCCCCCCAAAAAAAAACACGTAGGCCCTTAGTTATCTATAAATATCTAAGTATTTGCTGAATTGTAAAAAACTATTGTTAGCTTCGATTAGAAAATCATTCCGACAATTTATCTGACGATTTGAAGTTTATCTCTACTGACGTAATATAAAATTAACAGTCATCAGCGATCGCTTATAGGTTTTTGTTTATATTATATAGTATATTATTTTGTTTATAATTTTGAAAAACAATTAGTTTAGGTTAAAAATACTTTTTTTATATTGCTTAACATTCTTATTGTATGCCAGACTAATGAGGATAAGGGATCGGTGTTAATGGCAAGAGAAACGTTTGGTAATAACTCCAGTCTCTATAGTCTGAGATGCAGGAGACTGACTAACTAGACTCTTGTTTAACGGTTATTATTTGTTTTCATTTAATTTTAAAGAAATATTACCTTTTAATAGAATATCAAATCCGTTAATCTATTCTGACGGATATTCTATACGGCTACTAAATCTATTGGTCACGTGACCAATAGATAATATTTTGACCTAACGTGTTTTTGTGTTGATATATTTACCGACATAATTAATTAGTTTGGATTAAATATCATACCTCTGACCATACAACATTCATACAACTTAATCTGACAGACTTTATATAGTGATATAATAACGAGGTAGGTCACCCTTGCTTTTCTTACTTCATCCCTCCCGTATGTATGCTAAACGTAAAGTGGTGGACAGATTGTAAAGGGGTAAACGTTTGTCCTCTAGCAGCAGATTATTTCAATGGTAGTTACTTTTGCAAAAACCAAGTCAATAAATAATTTTATATATTGAATAGTAAGCTTAGAATAAAATATAGAAAACTTTACTGGCTGCTTGGACGTAACTCTGAGCTTTCAGTGCAGAATAAAATTTTAATATATAAACAAATATTAAAATCAGTATGGACTTACAATTGTGGGGTTGTACAAAACCGTCGAATATAAAAATAATCAAAAATTTCCAAAACAAAGTCTTGCGAGGAATAGTCAATGCCACATGGTATATTCGTAACAATGATTTACATCGGGACTTGAACATCGGGCTTGTCACAGATGAAGTTAAAAAATGTGCAACTAGTCATAATCTACGGCTTCTTACGCATGAAAATTGTGAGATGGAGGCAATACTTGAAATGGCCGGCAACGTTCGTCGCCTCAAGAGGACTAAACCTCATGAACTGCTCCACTGATGTGAAGGAAGTTATTAATGTAATAGCTATCCTACAAATGTGATATTGTTGTAGATGTAAACCATCAGTAAATCTTGTAGAGATTGGTTAAGAGTATTAAATAAAAAATATTTTTTGTTTGTTTAACGTCCGACTATTGTGCACATTTGAGCTAATGCAGACGATGGGATGATTTATAGCGTATGAAAATGCCAAACCCTGGCCGGGAATCGAACCCGGGTCCTCGGGGTGAAAGCCCAGTACGCTATCAATTAGGCCACCGAGGCGGCATATATATACTATATATATATATATATATATATATATATATATATATATATAATAGTAAAATCTCTTGCTCTTCGTTGTTTATGTAACTAGTCAAAATTAGCCTTCCCGCTGAAAACTGAATCGCGGTTGTTTACCTGAACGTTATTATTGGTTAAGCTGAAGCCACTCGTTCAAATACCTGCGACAGAAGAGTCGTTACCCCGTCACTCACTACAACACTCCTAGACAGGCCCTTGTAAATCCAATTAGGAACGCTTCCCCAAACTCCCCACACGATGTGAATCTTAAAAGTTGCGTATTATTTATAAAAATGGCCACTGTATGACAAATTTAAAAAATTACAAAATCCGTCTTTTTCCCACAAAATTTGGCCAAAAATTAATTTTATAACAATTCAATCGCATGTCAATAGTAAGAGTAAAGAAAGAAAATAATACAACAGACAATTGTTTCATATTCTGAACGCAAAAAGAAGATTCTCATATTACGAGTATGAGTGAAAATGTCATAAAAATGCATTGTACACAATAGGTTATAGGCCTACAGAATGTGCTTTTGTGAACATTTGAAAATCAAACAATCAACAATTCAAAAGTCCTAAGGTCTTAACTTTATAGCACAACACGGTTACTTTCGTATATGTTTAACTTTCGGAAAAGCTCAAACTGAAAAACCGAAGTTACCGTTGAAACATACTTTTGTCTGCGCAGTTTCGTATGCTATTTATAAATGTATAGCCTAGTGAAGGAAGTAATTTGAAGATATTAAGCAAGGTTTATTGTTATTATTATTATTACATATTGCCTTAAAACATATAACTCGATATTAAAAATCATTTTCTTTACACTACAGACGCACTCAACCTTTTGGAATAATTTAAGAAGGCGCCTAACGATTTAAGTTAAAAACCAGCTACTTAATGCGTGTTTTGCGTAAGGTTACATGCGGGACTTCACTTGCTGAAAAATATTTTGTGGGGGAAAATCTACTTCTTCACAGATACTTAGAAAATATAATTTACACGTACGCAACATTTTGAATAGACCTAAGATTAAAATTACATGTTTCGAATTAACTGTTTGCTAGTAAACAAACAAGTAATATTGAAATAGTTGTTCCTTTAAAGTATTAACTTACAGATTGTATTTATTAATTTTAAACAAATTTGGAGCTGCGAGTAGTGTTGTTAGTTTAGTTCCGAACAGGAAAACTCTGAACAGGAACAGGCGACCGTCGTAAACCGGTCCATTCTACTGACATAATTGGTCTCGTCTCTAACTAGATCCAGACAACATAACTCTAGACAGGAAGAAGACGACCGTCGTAAACCGGTACATTCTACTGACATAATTGGTCTCGTCTCTAACTAGATCCAGACAACATAACTCTAGACAGGAAGAAGACGACCGTCGTGAACCGGTCCATTTTACTGAGGTAATTGGTCTGGTCTCCAATTAGTTCCGGACAGCATAACTCTAGACAAAAACAAGCGACCGTCGTAAACCGGTCCATTCTACAGACATAATTGGTCTCGTCTCTAACTAGATCCGGACAGCATAACTCTAGACAGGAAAAGGACGACCGTCGTAAACCGGTCCATTTTACTGAGGTAATTGGTCTGGTCTCCAATTAGTTCCGGACAGCATAACTCTAGACGGGAACCAGGGGACTGTGATAAACCGGCCCATTCTTCTGAAGTAATTGGTCAAGGTAACTGAAGTAATTCTCTGGTCCATTCTCCAAAATAAATTTAATTAGTAGCCACTGGTTACTATTTTTACTCAATTGAAATTACCGATTTTGTCTTATTTTTTATTACATTAAAGTAATAAAAACGGAATGTGATATTAAAATGATTCTGTTTTATTTTCAATTATACTGTGACTTCTATAGATTCAGTCCGTTAGTACTTGATTCATCGATTGCAGCCAAGCGACAATAACAAGCGGTTGGGTCCGCCTCAGAGCGCTGAGCCGGTTTATGACGGTCGCTTGATCTCTCTTTAAAGTTATGTTATCCAGAATTACTCTACGTTATTAAACCTGACCAGTAAAAATTGTTAACAATAATTTTGAAATTTTTAGATACAGTTTTCTAGCGTTTTTCAATCAGCTGTTTTGGAATGTTATACAGTCAACGAAACGTAAATTTTGAAACAAGAAATAGAGTTGTATTCAAGACTCGCTGAATCATTAACGCCCATGTCTACTGTGTGATCTGCAACACAATTGATCCTACGAATCCTGAATAAAGTACGGATCGCAGCCTTTGTTTGGAAGGTGGACCTGTTTTGTTTCAACTGTTGATATTATAACTAAATATCCTGTACCTGGTAGCATAATACAACTTTATCATTACTTATTATTAAAAACTGTTACAACATTACTATAGTAGCTCAAAGAACATTAGACCTAGCAGTATATTCTTAATTAATATAAAGCGCTCCACGACAACGCTCGGTAACCCGGTTAAACGAAAAATATTTACTTAGGCCTATTCACGAAAAATGTGTCTGGACCGACTTTTTTATTGGAAATTTTATGCTCTTTCTCTGTAAAGTGGTACTCGCAGGGGGATGCAGACTAGCTGCACCTATTGAGAGGATTTAAACGTCCCTCGCGGTACCCGAGTTTATCATACACTTCACTTACAACACTATACTTACGACTTTAACACTTTACACTCACACTTACATTTATGGAGATGATAATAGCCTCAATGCGCTTTTCGCCTTAAAATAAAAAAAAAAATCTATTCAGTGGTGAGAACTGTGATACGTTTTGCTGTTCAGTCAAACAGGAATAACCAGCAGTTCTGAACGTGGAATCAGAGCCAGCTATCTTAAAACCGAAGTGAATGAGGAAAATCTTACACATACGTCTTTCGGGCTTTGTACAAGGTCCTTCGTACCTAATTTCAAAACAGTCAATGCGTTTGACCAAAAATGCGTACAATCGTTATCGTTAAATCTTAGGCCTCCATCTTGAAACAAAAGTAAGTGGGAAAAATCTTGTAAACATACGTTATTTGGGTCTTATACACGGTGCTTTCGTATCAAATTTCCAAACAATCGGTCAATACGTTTTGGTTAAAACCGCATACACTCTTTATTGTAAATTATAGGCCGCCATTTCGAAACGGAAGTGAATGGGGGAAAATCTTACGGTACGCCGTTCGGGCTTTATACAAGGTATCTCCGTACCAGATTTCAAAACAATCGGTCAATGTGTTTGGTCAACTATGTTCAGTATAATGATCTGCCTTCCCTAGCTCCATCAATTCTACTTTCGTTGACGCGTTTCGGAAAACCTCCATCTTCAAAAACTATATCTATACTCAATATATGTTTGGTCAACTTTGTAAAACACACACACACACACACACACACACACACACACACACACACACACACACACACACAAACAAACAA
Organism: Callitettix versicolor; assembly: GCA_022606455.1. Classification (NCBI taxonomy): domain Eukaryota; kingdom Metazoa; phylum Arthropoda; class Insecta; order Hemiptera; family Cercopidae; genus Callitettix; species Callitettix versicolor. The sequence continues at coordinate 28,062,663 of CM040182.1, forward strand.
ATGTTGAACGGTCGAGTTGAAGTAGAGACCTCGATTCGTTCGGTCAAAAATTTAAAAAAAAGTTTCGAGTGTAGTTAGGGTTTATTTTTGGAGGTTTTCGATTTACTACACTGATCTTAGTAATGAATCTTCCTGTCTGACTACAAATTTGAAAAAATCTGATGATGTGAAAAAATATTCCGATTTTTTTAGTTTTTTCTTCAATAGTTCCCGAATCTATGTAGCCGATTTTGAGAAAAACCAATTTTTAATCTTTTTTACCAAAATAGGCTTTAAATCCATTTAGGGAAGATAATATAATCAATAAACCCTAGAAAAGAACAAACCATGGTCAAATTTCCAAAATCGGTCAATTAATTTTAAACCCGACATCGTTTATTTTTGGTTTTTCGTTTTACTCCCGAAGAGTAATTCAAATTTGCTACAGTTCACCTACTGGACCTACTGGTATACTTTTTGTTTTAACTATTTTCAAGCAAAAATCATGAAAATTGTTTGGAAATTTTTCTGGTCAAAAAAGAGCTTACTTTTTCTTAAAATAAATAAATTAAAAATAATTCCGAGATACATTCAAACAAAGCTTTCATGCCAAACTTTATTCAAATCGGTTCATTAGTTTAGTGTCTAATAATATGTACTTTTAGTCTATAGCCACTAATATGTATGTATAATCATGGTTATTTCAGATGTTTTTTGTGCGGTTTCCAGTACCATATCTGCTAACATACTGCTTTGCATTATAATTGATTATTGGTTACTTATACCCGGTATGATTTGACGAGCCTGTTAATTTGCCTCTACCGCACAAACACGCGCGCGCTCGCGTACAGGCAGAGGGTACGCAACTTTTTTTTGTAACTTTTTAGAGGATGCTGCCAGAATTTCTTCGAGGACCACAGTTTGGAAACCGCTGGTCTATATAAATATATCTGCGGCACTTCCTTGTGAAGTTTCATAACGTTAGTGTTTAAATTATAACAGTTTATACACTTTCCAAAGGGTTTACATTGAATTATGCAATACAAGCGGTTAGGTTAGGTTTATATAGTCAAGAACAAAGACAAAGCACGATGTGTTGTGCTCGGTTGCTAAGCAACAAGAATATGCGCGCGCACCTGGGCGTACAAATAGTCCATCACCTGCTTAACCTTCGTCCTTCATCCTTCATACTTTACATCACCGTAACTGGGTATTACGCATTCCACACTGCATATGTCAAAGGCAAAAGAGCTTACCGAAAAATCAAATAATAAAAACATTCCTAACAAGACACAAATTAGTCTGCTAAGATGAGATTAAAGAAGCGGCATGTATTGTACTAAGATTTTCAGAAAAAATCGTTTGGTAACAATAACTAAGTGAAATTCACATCTGTTTTGTAAAAATAGTTATTAAACGGTAAAAATTATTGCTAAACGGTAAAGATTGTTTTTAAGCGGTACAAATTGTTATTAAAAGGTAAAAGTTGTTTTTAAGTGGTACAAATTGTTATTAAAAGGTAAAAGTTATTATTAAACTGTAAAAATTGTTATTAAACGGTAAACATTGTTAATTAACGGTAAAAGTTGTTGTTAAAAGGTAAAAATTGTTATTAAACGGTAAAAGTTGTTGTTAAACGGTACAAATTGTTATTAAAAGGTAAAAATTGTTATTAAACTGCAAAAATTGTTATTAAACGGTAAAAATTGTTATTAAACGGTAAAAGTTGTTGTTAAACGATAAAAATTATTATTAAACTGTAAAAATTATTATTAAACTGTAAAAATTGTTGTTAAACGGTAAAAATTAATAGTATATATTTTTAAACGATACACATCATTTGATATGAATTGATTTAGGAAATAAATTATTGTTTTATTTAGATTAAAACTCCATATTTCTATTTTAAATTAATTAATTTTGAGAAATAAATTAAGCCGTAGGCCTATTACACCATTAGCTGTTACCCGTTGCGGCTTCGCCCGCAATTATAATGTAGGTAATAAAATTTATAGTCGATTTTCAAAATCAGAATAGGTTCATTTCAGGTTAATAAATTTCTATGTACAATATTATACGATTTATGGTTTTCTGTCAAAACAAATAGATTTTTTTTTAACTCGACACTCTAGAACAGGCTATAACTGACCGTGGGAGAAGTACGGAATTCCCAAATGTATTCCTGCTACTCTTAACGTCTGAGCCTGCGACGTTAAGGTCATTGTAAATGACAACTTTAATGGAAACTGCAATCTTTTAAATCAGAAAGGCAAGTTGTTTGGGATTATAGGGATTTTTTAAAAATTTTCAACTAAAATCATTGCAAATGTAAGCTTATAAATAATAATTTTGTAAGAAATAATAACAAGTATTAAAATTTTTAAAACGGGGATACATCTATGTCCACCTCAGGTAGGCCTACCGAAACCATGTTCATTCCAAATTTCATCTCAATTTGTCCAGTAGTTAATGCGTGATTGAATAACAAACAAACACACAAACTTGCAGATTTACAATATTATATTAAGAGCTATAAAATATTATTTAAATGTCACAGTTAACACATACCAAAAAAGTAAATACTAAATAATTAAGTTGGACTAGGTAAGAGTATAATGGCGTTCAAAAAAATTTAAGTATTTATAATTCACACCTACCAATATATAATAAACGTATAAAACGTCACTGTTAAGTTACACAGTTAACACTTGTCACAGTTAACACTTGTCATCAAACTACGTACTAAGTAATTAAGTTGGACTGGGTAAGTAGTATAATGCCGTTTAAAGTAATTTAAATTATTATTATTTACACCTACCAATATATAATAAAAACGTACAGAACGTTACTGTTGTACAGTTAACACATGTCACAAAACTAAATAAATAAGTACGACTGGATAAGTAGTATAATGGAGTTTTTTTAAACGGGAATACGTCTATGTTCACTTCAGGTACCTATACCATGTTCATACCAAATTTCATCTCAATTGGTCTAGTAGTTAAAGTGTGATTGAATAACAAACAAACACAAACTTTCAGAATTATAATATGATTAAGAAAGATTGCTTATTAATTTTTCAAGTGAATGGTTTAGGTGGGCACAGCATGATGATTTTTGTATCAGGAAAAATAAAAACTCGCGAGGTAAATAAACATTACGCTTGCCGTATACACATTGTTAAGATTTTTAAGTCAATTTAAGTCCACCGGTGAGCTGATTGTTTCCATGTGCATTATTCATGGCTCAGTACTATGATTTCTGCTTATAAAATTGCAACAAAACACTTTGTTGATTAACTATTTTTATAGTTATTATTTATTTTTTTGAATTATGTATAGTTCTTAAGCTATGGCGCCTGAGCACAGAGAGGCACTTCCTCTCTCTTCAGGATATATGTACTCCTTATGGAGAAGTGTGTGTGTGTGTGTGTGTGTGTGTGTGTGTGTGTGTATATATATATATATATATATATATATATATATATATATATATATATATGTGTGTGTGTGTGTGTGTGTGTGTGTGTGTGTGTGTGTGTGTGTGTGTGTGAGTAAGTTCAACAATAAATTTTTAATTTACAATTAAAGCCATTATACTACATACCGACTCGTCTAGCACAAAATTATTTAGATAGTTTACAGTTAAATATATCTTTCACATTTTATAAAAATTAAGTTCATTAACAAGTAATATTAAAAAAAATAAGTTAATTCCTACTTAGGTCAAAAAGTTATTCCTAAATTTATTTCCTGCTAGATATGTTATATAAGAAGAAATTTTTTCTCCCATATAAAACTAAAATTAATTAATTAAATTTAATTAATGAATTAATATTTGAAAAAAAACTGTATTAATAACAAGTGTCATCCACTTGAAGTTAAAAAAAATGTATTTGAACTTGAGTCAAGCTTTTTTCAAGGACCAACGTATGTACGGGCATTTATGCCTCCTGTAGGTCCTTCATATTTTGTATTATATTGTATAATTTTTGAAGGACTTTTGGTAATAAATATGAAATATGAAACCTTGAGTGAATGAATAGAAAGTATTTTATTAACGACTGAAAATTTGAACATTAGTGATATAATTTGACCAATACAAAAAAACTAATTACTTAATACTTCAATTTTTTAAATTTTAACTACTGTAGACCAATCCATAAAAATTTACGTTTTTATATTGCCACATTAAAAAAATAGCATCTATAGTCCCTAGGAGAAAGCCGAACGCCAAATTTTAATGCAATCTTTTCAGCAATTTAGAAGAAATTTTAAAAAGGCAGTATATATGATTCGTAGCATTAGCTTTTCCTTGATATTTAGAGTCTATAGATACTGCGAAATTTTAATTTAAACTACACTAAACTTAAAATATCTTAAAATTGGTGAAACATGGGTATTCGGTTAGTTATTATTATAAAGAGAATTAGGAATATTAAATTTGAGAGACTTATTATTTGTTTGTGCGAGACTCTAAATACCGGGTCAGTAATTAGTGCCGCGTTTACGATGATGGAATTCCCGAGTCGCTTATTACAAATATTATAGGAATAAAAATCAAAATGAGGGAATTGCGGTCGGAATTCCGTAGGCTAGGGACGTTGTTTGACTGTAGCCAACAGCATTCCTGTTCAGGAGTTAACTTTGACCTAAAGGGATACCGCTATCCCTGTTATCCCTTCCCCTCCCTACATTGTCATTCATGCTTTATGAAAACCGCAAGCGGCAGATTGATCGGGAGCTTGCTTTGCCGTCGGTCGAAATTGGATAATACACATTCTTCTTTTAGCCGTAAAGCAAATTCCGAACATATTTACGAGCCAGGGAAAAGTTGCTCACCTGGACCTTGGCTTAGGGCACGTTAATTGTTTCTGCGATAAACCGCGAGCAAATATTTTAATAAAATTTTACTTCGGTATTCAGCTAGAATACCTCAAGACTTCGACTTCTAGGGTAAACAAAATTATTATTATAATACTCGTACGATAGATGGAACTGTACAGAACTGTAATGAGGGCAGTTGCGGATCCCGGGGGATACCGAATATCTAAGAGAAAACAGGGGGGTTCGGATATTCTTTTAAATTACACATTGAAAACTCGCATTTGAACGCTTAATTTAGCTTTCTCAGAGGAACAGTTCATACATAAATATATACGTTATAGATTTTTGAAGCGTTAGCTTCTTATACCGCGTTGTGCACTTTGTATTTGTCACCATGGATTTCATCGAGTAGGCTTACAAAGCGTAAGTAACGCGAGTAGGGGAAGTATTATACAGACCCACTCCAGTCATCAGTTCTTCTCCTTTCTTTCGTCTGCCGGTTCCGACTGAGTTGGTCGCGCGCGTATGTATGTTTTGTGCTGTATGCACATAGAACGTGCATGCTTCTCTAGCTCTTTCTCTTTTTATCTCTCTCTTTCTTTCCACTTTCCTTCTTTTCATGTTCTCGTCGTGCGCGCATGTAATGATGTTGTGTACATTGTGTATATTGCAGCAGCAACAGTTCAATGATATAAGTTTTATATTCAGTAATAACACGTGCGTTTGATTTTATTTTTCTTATATTCTCGAGGCGTTATATATATATATATATATATATATATATATATATATATATATATATATATATATATATTAAGATGCTAACGCTTCTGCCGACAGTCCCAATGACTGTACCAGTTTTATGTTTTTATCGTGGCGCTTGACTTCGAGTGGTATAAAATGTTTTCTGCTTACTATACGATAGATCACCGGTTCTCGACGGGGTCTATTGAACTTTGAAGGGAGTCGATTTAATATAAGGATTTAGAAAGTTTAAATGTTCCCGCTTCGATTATAAAACCATTTGAAAAACGACATGGCCGATATTGATTTCCTCATTACAAGAAGAATTGATTGAACTTAAAGAGAATTTGGTTCAACTTTCAAACAATCGGATATGCTGAATTTTGGAGTTGCAATGACATTCGCGCAAAATACGTCAGATTAATAAGTATCAGCGAACCACTGTTGTTAGCATCTCCTAGTTCTTACTTGGTTGAGGCAGGATTTAGCCATGTAAATTATTTATTGCGAAAGACGAGAAATCGATTCAAGATATCAGAACGTGGAGATATCTTATATATTAATTAATTAATTAATTCCCCCGGATATAAGTAAGATAATCGAATGACATCAACTGCAACCATCTTATTAAAATTGTATGTATTTATGTGATATATATGATTTATATTTTATTTAAATATCTACTTCTATAAAAATAATTACATCTTTAATGTCTATCTAAAAATACAAATTGTTAAAAAAATTGTATTGCTGAACTGCTCCTAATAAAAGCTTCATTTGTGATGATATCTGAAGGAAAACGTTCAGTAGTAGATCAACTGAACAGGCTGGATAAAAAATAAATGGACACTTGCGCAAAGAAATAATGATCTTTTTAAATAAAAAAGTAGCCAGTCTTTGTACTTGTATTAAAATGTCTCAAGAGTTAAATTTGCAGTATGGACCAGAATTTGTTTATTAAGCACTACTCCCTGCAGGGGCTGCACCTATTAAGAGGATTTAGACGTTCCTCGCGGTACCCGAGTCTAACACACACTTACACTTACAACGCTACACTTACGACTTTAACACTTTACACTCATACTTACATTTAGGGTGGCGATAATAGCCTCAATGTGCTTTTCGCCTTAAAAAAAAACTACTACGCTGTTTTGCCCATGACATAGGCCTATCAAGCTGTGGGAGACTTTCCAAAAATTTAGATATGAAATGTGGTTCACTTAATGGAGCATTTTACTCCAAAGTTTTGATAGCTTTCCAAATTCCTACCAAATTTGTACCCTGCTGCAACTCTTACGAGTTTAATAATACTGTACATAATTTCACTCTAACTGCCCCGTTTCCACTCTCAGTCGTGCACAATTACAAATTTAAAATTTTAACTTTGACCTGATATTTTTCAACAAATAGCCAAATACTAAATAAAAAACAATGTATACACAAATACCCAAAACCTTCAAAAGTTTCGTAAACCTTCACCAACTATAGGTCTTACTAAGTAGGCCTAGGTGTAACTCACTAGTGGTTCAAGGTGGTAGTTTTAGCTATGGTAGTGTACGGTTTTAACTGAAGCGGTACATTTTTTAACTACTATAGTGAAGTAAGTCAAAATACAGTGGACTCGTGATTATCCGAGGTAAATGGGCTGGAGACTACCTCGGATTAGGAAAAACTATGATAATATAGAGTTTGTTAATGACGAAGAAACGAGAAGAGTAAGTTTAAAGTTGTAAAAAAACAGGTTGTACACCAACAATTTAAGATATTTTAGTAAGAAGCTTGAATAAAAATAAAAATATGTACAGTATTTTATCTTTGAACAAAATTATTTTCTGAAAAATTCGTTGATGTTTTTTTTCTGGGATAACTTCTTGCCTGTCTTGGACGCGGCGATATTGAGCCAACTCTGTAGAGACAGATTATCGTGCGGTGGGGATTCCTTTTGCTGTTCAATATAAGTAATATGATTCAATTTAAGCCATCAGAGTGAGATAGTTTCTAAATTATCTCGCCAGCATTGTCCTCTTCGCCACGAGGGTTGTTTACCATATCGGCAATTGCGTTGTCACTAAGCCTCATTTGCACATTTTGATTACACCGGTAATGAATGTCCGCATCGTCAATTGAAAATTCAACAGGTAGTACATTAGCTTGTTCGACTAGTTTAATGACGGAGTTACCCTTGTCCTGTTCTGACACTTTTTTTATGCCAAACAGTTTCCACCACGAATTTTATTTGGTCGAATATTTTACCAAATGTGCCAAACAAGGAAAAGTAACCTTTGTTATATTCCTAGAATTGGTATTTGGCAAAGCGTGGTAAAGTTCCAGAACAATATTTCCCATAAAATTACTACGTTATGGTTGGTGGAAAATTACCGCCCATTTGTCCATCCCTAATCACATTCAACGAAACAAATAAAATTAGACATTCTAAAAACAGCGCAAGCTTTGTATCCGTCCCTAATTCTAATTTAAGCTTAATGCACTGTATTTTACTATGTTGAGTATAATGATCTGCCTTCCCTAGCTTCGTCAGTTCTACTTTCGTTGAAGCGTTTCGGAGAACCTCCATCTTCAAAAACTATATCTATAATATAGATGAGTGTAGATATAGTTTTTGAAGTTGGGAGGTTCTCCGAAACGCGTCAATGAAAGTAGAATTGACGAAGCTAGGGAAGGCAGATCATTATACTCAGCATAGTGACAATAATCCTAGCAGAAAAGAAGAAGAATATAAAAATAATTACTGTACTTTATTTTATTTTTTAATTACAATGCTTCGGTTTACCGGGACTCCGATCATCGTGTCTACTGTAAATATAATTTTACTATTATTACTTTACTTAAATACAAACTTTAATTTGTTATGTTAAGATTATTAATAATTAGTTTTTTAATATTTACACTATATATGTGTAAATATTAAATACTATACATGTGTAAAAATAAAAATACATTATTTTATTTTTAAATAAATGTTTTAATACATATATACTAATATAATTTTTAATTTACTAGTAAAATATAGACGGTGTACTTATCCTTTGCTAGAACTTGAACAATTATTTTTTTAACTAAATTAATTGCTAAATTAATTATTGAGAAGGATTTTTTTAAAAAGAAATATTGCAGAAGCAGAAGGCGAAGGTAATCCTTTGTAATTTAAATCCTATTAAATTACAGCAAACAATGAAGGCGATACACTTCGTTCTAACATAGGCAATGTCACAAGTCAGTTAGCTTTAGTCTATTTACTCTTTCACTCTATAGAAGTAATGGGAGTTAGTTCTGGGCTTAAATTGAACGAAGTACGAATGAGTGAACATAATATGCGCGCGAAACTTACGCAGATCTACTGTTTGTAAGTTAGTTCGTTCCGGTGTTGCAAGGGATTTGAATGGAACTAATATTTTTTAGTCTTATATGAATTAGGAACGAATGAGTGAACATAATATGCGCGCGCAACTTAGGCTACGTAAATCTTTGTTTTGTGAGTTAGTTCGTTCCGGTGTTGCAAGGGATTTGAATGGAACTAATATTTTTTAGTCTTATATGAATTAGGAACGAATGAGTGAACATAATATGCGCGCGCAACTTAGGCTACGTAAATCTTTGTTTTGTGAGTTAGTTCGTTCCGGTGTTGCAAGGGATTTGAATGGAACTAATATTTTTTAGTCTTATATGAATTAGGAACGAATGAGTGAACATAATATGCGCGCGCAACTTAGGCTACGTAAATCTTTGTTTTGTGAGTTAGTTCGTTCCGGTGTTGCAAGGGATTTGAATGGAACTAATATTTTTTAGTCTTATATGAATTAGGAACGAATGAGTGAACATAATATGCGCGCGTAACTTACGTAAATCTTTGTTTTGTGAGTTAGTACGTTCCGGCGTTACACGGGATTTGAATGTAACTAATATTTTTGAGTCTTGTATGAATTAGGAACGAATGAGTGAACATAATATGCGCGCGCAACTTAGGCTACGTAAATCTTTGTTTTGTGAGTTAGTACGTTCTGGCGTTACACGGGATTTGAGTGGAACTAATATTTTTGAGTCTTATATGAATTAGGAACGAATGAGTGAACATAATATGCGCGCGCAACTTACGTAAATCTTTGTTTTGTGAGTTAGTACGTTCCGGCGTTACACGGGATTTGAATGTAACTAATATTTTTGAGTCTTGTATTAATTAGGAACGAATGAGTGAACATAATATGCGCGCGCAACTTACGTAAATCTTTGTTTTGTGAGTTAGTACGTTCTGGCGTTACACGGGATTTGAATGTAACTAATATTTTTGAGTCTTGTATGAATTAGGAACGAATGAGTGAACATAATATGCGCGCGCAACTTACGTAAATCTTTGTTTTGTGAGTTAGTACGTTCTGGCGTTACACGGGATTTGAGTGGAACTAATATTTTTGAGTCTTATATGAATTAGGAACGAATGAGTGAACATAATATGCGCGACGTCTTATTTAATTTTATCTTCTGGTGTAGTGTTAGGTTGGTTTAGTTGAAGTTGTTGGTTACAGATTTATTGGTAATATTAGGGTTACTTTGGTAAAGCTTCAGCAATTAAGAGGTAAAATTTCATTACTGATATTACTTAATATTATTTGTAAAGTTAAGAGGAAAACAATATTTTCATTAGTTTTGTAATTTAAAATTGTGCAATATATATATATATATATATATATATATATATATATATATAAACTATACAAATATTTTGAAATGAGAACTATCAACCGCTGTTTTTTTTGGGAAACATATAATTTGTTTAATGGAATTAGACCTACTGTGATAACTAATGTCATTCGTTGTCTTTGGCCTATTATGAAGAAAATATCGAAATTGTAAATAGGATGAAATTTGTACAAAAATACAAAATGTACTAACCATACTTTTACAATGGTAAGAAAAGTGTTAGGCTTTTTGTAATTTTGTATATTATTTGCAACATGTTGAAACATTTTAGCCCGTAGTAAGTACAATAATTTTTAAATAACACTTCAAAGTATTTTTAATTTCCTATATAGCTTTACTTCTATTGTGTTCTTTTCCTATATTACCGCATTTGATAAAATACAATTTTAACATTTTAAATAAATAAATGTTTGGATTGCAAAATGTTTAGTTTCGAAAATAGTAGAAACGGATGAACAAATTTACTTTTGAATTAAATAATGTTGATAAAGTTCTTCTTTTTTAAAAAAAAGTGGCTTCAAGGTTGTTCCTTCTCAGCATTCAGTTCCATACATGCTAGAGTAGCCTAGAGTATACATTTTAAGAGTACATATTTGTATCGCAAATTTTACCCAAAAAATAGAAAATTCTAATTTGAGAACGCATTTTTTAAAATGTTTATTATAATGACACCTTGAAACATCAGAATCACAGATTACGATGTGATTACCTTTCATCAGAATGTGATTACCTTTCATGATCACATCTAAAAATCAACTGAGACATATTACACAGCGAAACATAAACAAATAAACTATCAGGAAAACATACTTCTCGGAACTCCTCGGCCTATACATCTGCTGACACATCGTAATATTGTCATCGACTACTCTTTACCATTTTCCTTAACTTTTGTTAAAAGATCATCAAATTATTATTTCGTTTGTTACTCATTTACTTTATAGCAATCTTATTGTTGTTTAATTTGTTATTTGTTGACATTAAAAGTCATTATAATTATACAATTTTTATAATTAGGTATAAGGTAGTCTAAAAGTTAAAGTCTAATATACAAGATATTTTTTTCGGATATAGATGTTAATCTTCGAGGTGAAGGATTACAATGTTGCATTCAAACATCGTTATTCTTCATGAATGAAAAATTGAAAGCGTGATAATTAATCTGCAGCCAAGTAGTTCTTATTTAGGCCATTACGCTCGTTAAAATACCGTCATTTCCGTCGTGCAAGCTTTTGCGGGTTCCCAGATTCAGGCCGTAAAAATTGCCTTACAAGTTTTAAAGTGCAGCATATTAAACACCATTGAAATCTTTAGAAGTTTTGCTTTTTGAAATTTCTGTAAGTGCGGTAGTTTATTCTCCGTACATTAGTCCAAAAGTTCGTTAAATTTAACTGCTCGTAGGTTTTGGCCAAATTAAACCAACTAATTAAGGTTAAGCGGGAGGCTTAACATCCTCTTAAGTGCCTTACTTTATAGTCTGTGGAGCCTGTCGGTCGTATTTAATGTATTCCTTGTAACATTTATGATAATGAATGATATATATATATATATATATATATATATATATATGTATAACATATGTATATATATATATGTATATATATATATATATATATATATATATATATATATATATATATATATATATATATAACATGAAAAAATATATATATATATATAACTCTTATATTTGTTAAGACAAAAATTATGTTTAATGACTAATTTTAAAGGTATGTGTAATTTTATTTTTTTCGCCTTGTAATTTTTTTGCTCCTGTAATTTTAAAAACAGTATATATATATATATATATATATATATATATATATATATATTTTGTGTGTGTGTGTATGCATATATGCGCACGAGCGTGTTATTCATACAAAATCTTTAAAATGAGTTATAAAACATAATTTTATCTTAAGAAATAGCGAATTAATCTGTACCATTAATTAACATTATTCTTAGGGATTAGATTCTTTAAGGCTGACAAGATCCACAGGCTCGTAAAATTAGAACATAAGCCTAGATAGTCAAGCATACGAATACAAGAAACAAACTCTCAAAGCTGATACTCATCATTCTGTCACTCATAGGTCTATTGTTTGGGTTTTGGGTAGCACTCCACTATGACCTCTTTAGAGGATAGGCTGCCACATGATTTGGCGAATCCTGCCAAGACATAAGCTACTGATCTACTTTCATATCCAAACCCTCGGGAGGAATCAGAACCTAAACCCATCATCCCTTCCATTTCTTAACAATCCGTTACTATTCCTAACATATCCCAAACTAACGTGGAACAGCCTACACCTAAAGGTGTGCTGCTAATGGTTAGCTGAACGTATGACCGCGGACTCTGGATACCAGGGGACTTTTGGTTTTAATTTAGCCTTGCCTATGCATGCGAGGCTCTTAATTTGTAGACTTCTTATTTTTTTAGCTGCTCGGGCGTTCCAATGACTGAAAACAAACTGTCAAAGCCCAAAAAACCTTAGGGAACTGGCAAAACTGGATCTGAAGAGTAAAATTGCGGAGATGGAGGAAACGGGCTGTATCTAACCCTGTGGAGTTCACGTATAGTTAATTGCAGCAGACTGTGCGGACACTTGGCTGACCTAACCAACCTGAGATGGAATAGGTGAGCGATGGAGCTAACACTCAAAATAAATGGTCTACAAACATCTATCGGCAGCTCAAAATTGCAAGCTGAGAAGAGAGGTGGTTCCAGCATAGGGGCTTCCAATTAAACAAGACCTACGGATCCAATCACGTGGGTAAGAAGCACAGTTCTTTATAGACGAAAGCTCGAGAGTCACTGACAACCACGCGAGTTCCTCAAACCTTAAGAGGCTGAGATCTGATAATCGTATCCTGGAGGTATTCTCATATGGACATACTGGAGGGTAGTTAGTCAGGTATGTCTATTGAAAGAGGAATGTCTTGGTGCACTTAAGGGGACAGTAGGGACTCTGTGTGAAGGGCAATTTAGAAGAATTATTGGATTCTTTACAGAGCACAGTGGTTCGGGGTAGGAGTGTACCACGGAGAAACTGTGTGTAGCCTAAGATAGATGAATGAGGATATTGCAGGGTCACATAATTTGTAGCTACGAGGCTCTTGCCAGCAGAAGGCGAAAGATATTTATTTTCCAGAAGTTCTAAGACTTGCTGCTGAATGAGTTAGTCAGTGGCTGATCAAACTCATTAAACCTGTCTACTGAACTACTACATAAGAGATCCTTTGATTCGGTGCAAAGCCCCCAAACCCCGTAATCTTTAACAACACCCGTAATCTATCTATCTATGCGTCACCGAAATATTTAAATATACAACAGGAGGCATGAAAACGTTTAATGAAATTTTGCTGAAAAAAGTAAATATTTATTTTATACAGTGGTACACAAATATGTTTATGTAGCAAAATTTACTAACTTCTGTCAAAAATTAATTTACGGAGAATAAAATGAGAACTTTGTAAAAGCCCATAAAATGTGGAGTTTGTTCTTTCAAATTTGTTTGCTTCTAAAGTATAGACAAATCTGTTACTATAAACTACTGCGACTGCGTTATTGTTGTATACAATAACATTGTGGTATAGACATTAAAAAATATGCTTTCTGAAAGAAGGGGAAAACAGTAATGTTCTGTAATTTTGTGTTTTGATATAAAATTTAATTGTAATATTTCATAATGTAATAGAGCGAAAAAAAATTAATAAATTGTTGTAACATACATTTTTGTGTGATAACCAACAGCAATTTCATATCATCATAAACTCAGGTGCAACATTTTAGAGACTGTCACGATTCTCTTAACGTTAAATCAAACAAGTCTATATGTACTTGTCCAGTACATCCTTGACGAATTATAAAAATAAATCTTTAAATATGCGAAAAATTACATTGTACGGCCGTGTCACATTATAGTGTGAGAAAACACGAGTATTCTTTAAAAAAGTTCATAATGTAGAACTCACACCGCTTGGAGAGGGAGGGAGAGTGTGAAGGCAAAGGAGAGAGGGGACAGAGCTGATTAGGTCAACATAAATCAATAGCTCAACATTTTGAATACTTTAAGCTTGCTGCCTGTTATTTGGCCTTTGAGCTTTCTGTAGAAGTTGTTTCGAATACAAAACATGTTTGCTGCAATTGTGAATCAATGTAGGCCCTACACCTAGACAAACAATAGTTATTCCGTTTACAATTATTGTAAAATAAACCAGTTTTGTGACGATCATATTTAATCAGTCTACAGCAAAAGAGACAATGTTTAAATTTGTCAATCTGCCACTCAGTTGGTCGACAAGTCTATCGACCAATTATTAGGCTAGATGGACAATTAATTAGTCAATCGGTTAATGAACCATTGATGAACCTTGACAGTCAATCAGTTGGTTGATGAATCCATTACCAAAACTGGCATCCTTTAATTTGTAAATGCGCCAGAAATAAGTTAATAAATTGTTTTTGATCTACAGTTTTTTAAAAATAGAATTTTTTAACCACTTCAGTCATTAAGCACGGTAGTCAGTTACTTATTCAAATAATGAGGATAGAAAGGCCCATCGATTAGAAAGATTGTCACTGCGACAGTCAATCAACAGACAACAAACCCATCACTACGTCATACTATTAATCAAATTAATAAGTTTATATGTTACTGCGCCAGTCATTAAGCATGTGAGTCAGTCACTTAGTCATTGTACCAGACATTACTAAATTGAGATTGATTGTCACTGAATTTGTATACAATAATAGTGAATGACTATTTCAGTAACTAGCCAATTACAAAACGAACTAATCCTTAAGCCTTACTGTCAATTAATTATATAATTAATAAGCAATTTGTTGTTAAATCGTTAAGCTAAACAGTCAGTTGGTCAATCATTTAATCATTAAGCTGAACAGTCAGTCACTATTGTAGAATTATTTTCTCTCTACATGCCGGTCAAACATTCGATAATCAATCATTAAGCCAACAGTCAGTTGATCACTTAATCAGTCATTAACCTGAACAGTCAATAACCTAGTCACTTAATTAGTCATTACGCTAAGCAATCAGCCACTTATCAATTAAATCAGTTGTTAAGCTAAACAGTTAGTTGCTTAGTCACTTAGTCACCAAGATGAACAGTCAAACACTTAGTACCTTAATCAATCATCAAGCTAAAACGTCAGTCATTAATCGCTTAATCAGTCATTATGCTAAACAGTCAATCACTTAGTACCTTAATCAGTTGATCACTTAATCAGTTATCAACCTGAACAGTCAATAACTTAGTCAGTTAATTAGTCATTAAGCTAAACAGTCAGCCACTTATCAATTAAATCATTCGTTAAGCTAAACAGTCAGTTGCTTAGTCACTTAGTCAGTCACTAAGATGAACAGTCAATCACTTAGTACCTTAATCAAAACTTAAGTAAGCTGAAGAGTCAGTCATTAATTGCTTAATCAGTCATTATGCTAAACAGCAAGTCTTTGTACCTTAATCAATTATTACCCTAAGAAGTCAGTTGCTTACTCTACCTTGTCAATATTTTGTTGTTAGTTATTGTCGAAATACATTAAAAACTATCCAACCTATTCTTCTATAACTCAGTTTCTTAATATTTGTCTTTAGTTTTTAATTCAGTCAAACGTTTTTACACTGTATTAAAAATAATAAATTTTTTTATCACAGTATAGCTTTCCATTTTATAGTTTTTATTATCAATATAATCTAACATAATCTTCTCATACTGTAATCTAATCAAACTAGATAAATGGTAAATATTTATCAACTAACCTAACCTTTCAGTACAGTATTTCCAATTTCTAAAGCGTTTTATTCATTCTAAAGATTTCGTTGTCAATAATAGAATTTTCGTATAGCTACGACAATAACACTCGTTCTGGAAGGGAATTTATATTTTCTAATAAAATTGAAACGTAATTAATGTTAGCATATATGTGCCTTTATAAAGAAACCTGATCAGAAAACTAGCTTTTAAATACACAATTACCCCAAACACTGACTTAAGAAAAAAAAATTCTATAAAAAAAGAAACACTGAGCCAACTTTCAAAAATTTGAATATTCCAGTTCTACATATTCCACTGTATGTTATTTTGTTTCAGAAATTAAATTTAACGAAAATACTTCAAGGTGGTGACGATTTAGTTTTATAAACAGTGAATTTCTAAATGTAAAAATAAAATTTTATATTACAATCATAGACAGAACGATTAATCTACTATTAACTTTTTAAATAGTCTTAGGGGAAGTTTAAAATATTCAGGAAGGAAAATCTCCATACCATGCATTAAGAAACAACTAAACGTATAGTCACATAAAAATATATTAATCATGTTTTTTTGATATTTATGTAACTAATGCCATATTGTGGAAAGATTACACAAAAGTAAAACGTTTTTAATAATGGAAAATCCTGTTTACGAAAATACCAAGATGGGTTTCGTGGGTAAAACCCACCTTATTAAGGTTCATAAACATTAAATTTTAATTCACTATAAGCTTTATTATCACTCTTTTTGTAATACCTTAGTATTTATAATATTTTTGTTGTTTCTATTGTGTGGTTTTAGGAAATGTTTCTCTTTCTGAATCTTAACTGGAGTTTTAATCAATCAAGTGCGGTTTCTTAAACATTGTTCTTTAATTTTTTTGATGTGTGTTTCGTCTTATTTAAAATCAAAACATTTATTGAAATATTTCTTGATACGAAGGAAGTAACTATTATTTTAACACAAAATCTTATAAATACAAATTGATGCTTCAGTATTTTTCCAAAATAAAGAATGGGATGGAAGTTGAAAAAACAGACAATACTCGATAAAATAAGAATAATTTCTTGAATTACAATTTTTAATTTTCCGTCTATTTGTATAGGCCATATTCTAAAATTTCACTTTCGAATAATTTGTTTCCTACTCTATCCTACTTCTAACAGTTAAAAAAAATCGATTATCATTATGATTATCATATGAAATAAATATTTTCGAATATGTTTATTATACAGTTTTCTTTCCTTTGTTTAAATAATTAAATGATAGTTAATTTTAACATCTGCCAGAT
Organism: Callitettix versicolor; assembly: GCA_022606455.1. NCBI lineage: Eukaryota > Metazoa > Arthropoda > Insecta > Hemiptera > Cercopidae > Callitettix > Callitettix versicolor. Next base: position 28,080,001 of record CM040182.1, read on the forward strand.
CTAAAAAAATATTTTACAAACATTTATTTCTTTCTACAGATACAATCCATTACCATAGTAAGTAGCCTTAGGCCTAGAGCTAATATAGGTTATGTATGAGGTGTGAACACATGGGAAAAATCAATACTCATAGCAGTAGCGCCTGGCGGGTACACCCCCTCACGTGGAAAGTCACGTGTTTACTTCTTACTGTTATCTGTTACACCTTAATTCTACACTTACCTGCTAATCTCAAGGCGGACATTCTTTGGAATTCGGGTTCCTGAAGCCACTTCCACATGCGACGAAACGTTTCTCGACCCGATTTCAGCTTCGACCAGGGCTTCGGATTACGCAGAAGATCGGAAAGCGTTCCTTGGGATCGACAGAGTACGCGTTGGGCGAAGATGGCTTGGGGAATGCTGTACCTCTTTAGTTCCGCGCTTATCCTCTGGGCGAGCTCCTTGGTGTTGATCTCCTCCAGATCGCCAGCTTGAGCGACTCCGAGGGCTCCTCCCCCGGTGTTGCAGTTGTTGGTAGGCGTCACTTGTTTCAGAGACAACGTCGCTGTTTGTTGGTTCTGTTGCGAGAGGAGTTTAGGTGGCGAAGGCGTAGCTACTACGACGGCTTCCCTCTGCATCTGCGGCGGCGAATGGTGAGGCGAGACGACCACCGTGTGCGGAGTAATGGTGGTCAGTCCGTTCATGGTGGGCAGGCTAGCCGCTAACGAGGTCGTCGTCCCTCCGAAGCCAGTGACTATGGTGTTCGGAGGCGAGTGTAGCGATCCCGACGGCGGACTCAGCGTTGGACTTTGCGTTCCTCCCAGGTTCCCTCTTCCTACCAAGTCTCTCTGGTTGTACGGCGAGTCATAGCTGTTCGGAGACATGCTCTTCTGAGGCGAATGCAGTCCATTCTGACTATACGAACTCTGTGGTGATAGCGGCGAGTGTTGCTGGGGTATTCCGATGGTTCCGAGTCCGTTGTTAGGCGAGTAATGATGAGGCGGTGACATCCCCATCGAAGGAAGTTTGTCGTAACTATAAGGCGAATTCACTCCCATACCCAGTCCGATATTATTTAAACCGTTGTTTTGCATCACAGTGAAAGAACCCGAAACATTACCCGTGTGTCCGTAAGCGAACTTATCTGACATCGTGGATATCGGAGGAAGGGGTTGCAAGGGCGTTAAAGTAGCGTACGACGAACTGGGGCTGAACCCCGGAGGCGACATCCTACCGTTGACAGAAGTCAAAGTCTGGTACGTCGGCTCGGGCTGCAACGCCCTGAAGTCCGTGGCGTCTATCATGCTCGCTACGCTCACCGATATTCCGGAAGTCGGCGATATCTTTCCCGGACTCAACAATTCCGAGTCGTGTGAATCGTCATGAGGATGAACTATCACTGAAAGATTCTCTTGTTTGACAGTATCGCTAGCGAGGCTTCCGCCCCCCTCCGCTGATAAATCCTCACTACTACCGGGTAACTCTCGTTCTTCTTTGACGTCGCTCCTGTTAGATCCTAACTCTGCGAGCGACTCGTGAGAAGTGAGTACGGAATCCGACACTACGGAGCGTGAAATAGTAGTTCCGAGTTCACTCGGCGACATGTTTAGCCCGGCATGCGTGGATACGGCTGGCGAATCGACCGCCTCAACCGACCTCTCGCTCATAGAATGTTGCTCCGCCATTTCCCCCATGTTTTCCATCTTTATTCATAAGGATAATCGCACAAAACTCACATCGAATCGATCACTACGATCACTACCGCACGTTAAACGCACTTTTTTCCGTCACTAAAACGCCTGGTCGATTATTATACGCTCAAAAATGTCCCGAACACATTATTTTCACCGGCGACGGACGTACATGTTTGCGTGGTAACCCACTGCACATATCGCCGCGCAATCGATACTGGCGTGCGCCGGAGTAGCTCGTCGCACCGATCGATTTCACCTCGCACTTCAAACGTATTTAATAAATTAAATATAAAATAAATATACACTTTTATTATACGCGATACTGTTGTAAAACTGTGTAGAATCTAATGTCGAGCGGTTTTATCACGAGAGCGTGCTATATACACAGCTGTTTGAGTAGCGACTGTTAGAATACAGCTGTTTCCCACCCTATCCCGCTGCACGCCATTCACCAGCTGCTAGTTAGAAATGGCTCTCGATTTCCCATACTTCGTACTCACCCTTTTGTTCGTCTGTACTCTCCTTTCCCTTCGCATTCTCATCCTGCTTAGTATGAACCGTTTAAAACGGACAAATCAAAACAAGAAATTAGGTTAAACATAGGACACTGTATACAACAGTAGGGCGACTGTTCACATGTTACATTCTGCACGGTACACAGTGTATGTATTGATTACGATGTTTAATAGTTTCAAATAATCAATAAATAACAACCCAGCCCTTTGGTCTCGACCTCAGTCTCTCTCTGAACTCCAAGTAGAACTAAGCTTTGTGCGATGTTACTGGTTTTTATGTTTTATTTAAATAAATACCGGTTAAGTGTTGTTTACGGTAAGTCTAGGATGATTGCGACCGTGCGATCAGCGGGTGATCTTTTTTTGGCGTATTTTAATGGTAGTGGAAATGTCTAGTTTTTATAAGGCCGAACATTTTAAATCTCAGTTTTTACATTTCTGAAAAATTGGTAAAATTTAAGGTTGCGCAGTTATTTTTGTATGCCGAGTAATTATCGCGAAATTTGATCGAACAACGAAAATAATAATTCGAAGTTCTTTTAAAACTAAACGCTTAAAATTACTTTTATGGCTTATTGGTTAGATAAAATTTTAAAACAGAAACAATTTCGCCGAAAACGTATTTAAAAATTCGTAGTAAAATTGTACGGAAGACAAAACTAAAATTTATGTTTAAAGTGTGAACCAATTGTGAAAAGATCTATGTACATGCAAAGAAGGATTATTTTTTTTAATAAAATTAAAAATTAAGAGTTGTTATTGTTTAAAGATTTCTTAGATATCGTAATACTTTTTACGTAAAATACAAATATTAATGTAATATTTTCCCAGCATCGAATGAAAGCGTGATTCCATGTCTTACGTTAAGTTTTATTTCATTTGGTCTATCAATATTCACTAAAACTTCACAATAAAAATTACTAATCTCTACAGCTCATTCGAAGATTATAACATTTTACAGTATAATTGTATAATTTTGTTTTTACATTTTTTTTAGAGTCTCACTATTAAAGAGGAGTAAATTGTAAAACAAATTTTATATAGTGCCTATATTTGTATCCATTTTTAGGTCCTTTAAAAGCGAAATGTTTTCGGATGGTAATGCCTTTTAATGCCTTATTATTTTTCATTAAAATGTAAATTTTAAATCTTGAGTTATAACAAATATTTTTGTACATTTCGTGCTCCAACTTGCTGTATTCGCAGTTGAAAATCTGCACAATTATTTTACTCTCAACATTTTAATTACAAAACAAATCGTCTAAGACAATCCATATTTATAATAAACATTAGCATTCTCCGTCCCAGATTTCCCTCAAAATGTTTCAGTAATGTAAAAAGTGATTAACGTAAAATATATATTAATAAAAGCGCGAACATCTAAATCACTAAACGTGTTTTTTAGTAACGAATATGGAAAATTATCGCAAATACTTTGTTGCACTTGTTGCATGTTCAAAAACCTCATCTATTACGTGATGGTATTTTAATGGGTACCTTGAATTTATTATATATTTGAAAGCTACGAAATCACTTTTAACGTCCACTTAACGTTGGTGTATTTTGAAAAGCTTTATTAGTAAGCACCTACTATTTGACCCGAACCTCCATGTTAAACTTTAGCCTTTTAAATGTTACCGTTTTAGAAATAGTAAATATATTTCTTTCATTACGGAAGGTGAAACTGAATGTATTAGATTCAATTATTAATTAATAATAAACAACTCATTTCGTTCGTTTGTACTTGGGTTGAATTTCAAAACTTTAAGGTTGAATTTTTGAAATATGTGTTTCATTTGTTGTTATATTACATTGTGTTGTAAAAAAACACACCTTAAGAGTATTATAATAATAATAATAATGATGATGATGATGATGATGATGATGATGATGATGATGATGATGATGATGATGATAATAATAATAATAATAATAATAATAATAATAATAATAAATGCACTGACTTAACTATGTAACCAAGCACTACTTATACTCTGTTTTATAAACCTTATATGTCTAATTGTTAGATTCATATTGAGTAACTCCTAATAATCAATATCAAAAATAAATAAATCAAAAGAATGCAGTGTAAATTGTTAACAAAAAAAGATTATGTATTACGTTATTTAAAGACAAAATGTCCAAAATCTTGTATTTTGCGATAGGAATCCTTTTTTACCATTGTAGAGTCTGAACTATGGGGAAACATTCTTAATGTACGCTTACGTAGTAATATGACGGTATCTCCGAATTTCAAATCTCCAGCAATAAAAATGTTGTTTGTACGTTGATTTTATATCAGTCCTGTACAAAGCCGCTTATATGTTGAGAAATAGAGGAGAAAGATTATCCTTTCAGGAGTTAAATTAAAAAAAAATCATTATTTGTGTTTTATAGTGTATATTTTTTCATGAAAATCAAATCAAAACAAACATTTTCCCGAATGTAACCTTTTATACACCTTTTTAACGCTTTAGGGGTTGATTAGAAAATACTGAAATACGTGTTTCGTTATTTGTGTTTTAGAGTACGTAGTTTCACGAAAATTTGATAAAAAATTATTTTAACAAGACAAACTCTTATACCCGTTTTTTACCCCTTGGTAGTTGATTTCTGAATAAATCCTTCCTCTACACCCTTTTAAGGAACATGTCTTTCACATTTCATGTTAGGATGTGCGTTGTCTGTCAGTCCAGTTAGTCGTAGAACAGTTATATATATATATATATATATATATATATATATATATATATATATATATATATAGAGAGAGAGAGAGAGAGAGAGAGAGAGTAAAGATTTTTGTAAATATTAAGGTTATCGGTTAAATTGGCGGAAAAGTTATAAGAACGTGGAGCGTTCTGTATATTAATTAAGAATACTGTGAGGCCTACAGTTCTTTGAAATACTAGTTATTATTATAATGTGTAACACTTACAATTCTTATTTCACCGATAAAATATTAAACTGTTACTTTTTGTACGGTGAAATAATGTTAAAAATCGCAACTGTAGACCTGAAAATATAGCCGTATTAAAAAAAATTGTTTAATCTTTATGGTAGGCCTATTTTCTAAAAACTAAATGCATTCCCTCATTTACTTGTCGCAAAAGTCTCTAAATTTACAAGGCCTACATTTACCAAATCCGGAAACATTTTACATTCATAGTGGATGCTTGCTAATTCGTTTTAAAAATTCCACCTTAAATGGTTAAAGTAAGGTAAAAGCGAACTTTAAATTTTACTCTGTAATTCAAATTCAAAAGATGTAGGGAGCTGAAATTTTTAGAAATGCTTATCGGAGGGGAGCAAAGAAAAGGTTTTCAAAAAGTCCACCTCAAAGGGTTAACATTGGGTATTTTTTAATTTGTAAATGCCGGCTGTACATTTTGGTGTAAACGATTCTATTGTGTCTTTAGTGATTTCCATGTATATTAATGATATTTTGCGCTTAGAAAATATTAAAACCATGCAAGCTGATGTCAACTCGTCGCTTGGTAATTTTGCAGAGATTTTCGAATGCATTTAAATCAGAAAACAATTTATTCCACACTGTTTTACTGATATTCGATAATTGTGACGTTGTAATTCTAAAATAGTTATAATTAAGAGCAAAGTTAGTAATATTAATAAAAGTGTAACATAATATAAAGCATAATAAATAATAATAATAATAATAAATATATAAATAATTAATAAATAATAGAAAGTATAATAAAAGTATATAAACAATTTATTTTAAGTGGAATTGGGAAAGTCACCGCTTTTTTTAAATGGGGACGCTAAATCTAGCTGTTGATCTATAATGTGTAACAGAACAGTAACGTGTAAGAAAACCGTAACTTGTAAAAGAACCGTAATTTATAAAAGAATCGTATCGTGTAACAGAACCTAACGTGTAACAGATCCGTAACGTGTAACAGTTCTTAACATATAACAATCGTAACGTGTAAGTGATCCGTAACGTGTAACATAACCTAATGTATAACAGAACCGTTACTTATAAAAGAAACGTAGCGTGTAACAGAACCTAACATATAGCAATCGTAACGTGTAAAAGAACCATAACGTGCAACATAACCTAACGTATAACACAACCGTAACTTATAAAAGAACCGTAGCGAGTAACAGAACCTAACGTGTAACAGAGCCGTAACGTATAACAGTTCCTAACATATAACAATCCGTAACAGATCCATAACGTGCAACATAACCTAACGTACAACAGAACCTTAACTTATAAAAGAACCGTAGCAAGTAACAGAACCTAACGTGTAACAGAGCCGTAACGTGTAACAGTTCTTAACATATAACAATCGTAACGTGTAACATAACCTAATGTATAACAGAACCGTCACTTATAAAAGAACAGTAGCGTGTAACAGAACTTAATGTGTAACACAGCCGTGACGTGTAACAGAACCTAACATATAACAGTCGTAACGTGTAACAGATCCGTAACGTGCAACATAACCTAACGTATAACAGAAACGTAACGTATAACATAATAAATAATTGCTACCGTATACTGTTAGCTTTAATAATATTATTTCTTAAAGTATGTATTAATATATTTATGATTATTTAACATGATTGTTATTAAAATTTGTTTCAAAATTAATGTCTTATATTAACTGTCTTTATTCTTATGCAGTTATTGATTAAGCGTAATTACGCAATTGTGCATCAAGCAACTGCATTTCCAACTAAAAACGTTTCTACAATCAATGGACTAAATAGTAAAAACGTAAGTAAGGCGTACATTAATTCATACTTTATTTAGATTATGACCGCATACTTCCAGTTATAATTTATTTTGGGTTATTGTTTGGGAAGGTGCATTCAAATCAATTCTCAACCCATTATCTATAGTCTATTTCAAGGAGATATAAGTAAGGTGGTCGTGGATAAACACCGCGGTTTCCTTCAGATAATTTCTTCGCCGAATTTAAAGTTCTTAGTCTAAAGCAACTTTCCATAAAATGTCTTTTAATTTATATGTGTTTATACGTATTCCTTCACGAATAGAAAAATGTGAATCACATTGAAAATCGGCGTAATCCATTCGACAAGATTTTTTTCTACAAGAAACGTTGTTCCGACGTTTCGCCAAAACCGTATGTGGCGTCGTCGATGTTATCCTCGCCAAAATCCAAAGTCTCGAATTGGAATTGTTGCGAGATAACATCAACGATGTTTGGCGATTTTGGCGAAACGTCGGAACAATGTTTCCTGTAGAAACAACTATGTCGAACGGACACACACACACACACACATATATATATATATATATATATGTATATGTATGTATTAAGTAAACCACCATTATACAATTCGGAATAAATTCAATAATTTGCTCAATCAGTAACACAAGTAATGTAACACACATATTGTGCAAGACCTTCCAGAGCATTTGCGAAGGTTTCTGAATTTTAAAATTCATAGATTTATAAAAGGGATTCATCAATTGCTAATATAAATATGAGAAGGACTTCCGTTGAGGACCCCATTTTGTCAGGTTATAAGTAAAAAGGCAATAATACTGTTACCCGTTAATCTGGAATCATAATAATATAATAGATTTTTTTTTTTTTAATCTTCTTTAATGGACTTTGTTAGCAATGCGTTAACAATTGACAAGCTTAAGCACATGTGTTCAAAATTGTCTATGTATCGTTTATTTTTTTTTTGTAAATATATAACAAGATAAAATAAAAAGAAACAAAATATAATCTAAATTATAAGAAATGGCATCATGAACTTGCCGACATAAGTGAAAACTTAAATAAGCCTAAATGCAATCACAAATTTATAATGCCCTAACAATTTTGAAGGCTGAGCTGAACATGTAACTCAATGGTATCATTAATAATTTAAATAATTAATGAACTTTAATTACATTATATATTACATTATATTATTATATATAATATATATATTTTCATCACATCATCACAATATGGAATGCTATCAGCCAAGGTTCAAATTTTGGTTTTTTCGTGCACATACATTTTATCTACGTTTTACTGCACTCCAGTGCACGTAGATCGTGTAGTGAACAATGTTCGGTCAGGAGCAGGGGCCAGGGGGCTTTGAAGTCCCCCCTTATCCGCACGCGTCATGTACAAAGCTCTTTCTCATTTGTAGGGTCTCCCACCCTCCTCGTACAGAGGGGAGTACTGCAGGTACAGTCCCGTTAGAATTAACCCGGTACACTCGTATTTTACACGTGTACAGTATATGACGTGTAATGTTATCACCGGAAACAGGTGGGTTCACGGAACACGTGTCTAGTATCCGAGTATCGCGGAGACCGCAGACAGCAGACTCTGCAAATTAGGGGACTTCATGTCCGTAATGTACTCGGCTATGACGGTTACAAAAATATACAGACTAAGAAGCTTCTGATCTTATCGATCACAGAATCTGTTTGGAAAAATTAAAATCAGCCAGTATTGGGTGTGACACTAGTGATCGGTGTACCGTAAAAAAGAGTTCGAATTTGAACCATCTTATTGCACATTCTGAGGCGTTCCGCAGGATTCAGGCTCTCCACAACTCTCTTCCTACTATAGACTATTAGTTTATCATTATAAACTTCTTACAAATTTTAATTTGCTGATGACACTGCTTTTCAGTATAAGGTCTTTCTTTATTAAATAGTTGGTGTGAATATAATGGAATCCTTTGTACATGAGAGAAAAATACTTACTGATCTGCGAGAATTCACTTCCAAAAAATATTTTATATTTCACTTTCTCAACTATCAGTCTGTCCGTCAGTCGATCAAACAGATGAGATCAAATATTTAGGAATTACTTTAGACAGTAAGATTACTTAAGAAAACATAGGGAAAATTTGAAATGTCAATTCCGGTAAAAATGTAACACAATTTTGTTTTCTCCACAACGTTTGTGACTTACCAAATAAGAATTCTGAATGAAAACTTATAGTCTAACAGGCTCGTTGACTCGAAGTTGCAGTATGCTATTGAATATTGAAATGGTGCTCCGCTCAATACTGTAAAACAGTTTCCCTTAGCTTTGCATTATTTTTACCAGATTATTATTTTAACCTTTCCCAACAGATACAGATCATGTTTTTCCTTTATTTTTTATAACTAAGGAAAACCTCTGTCTACTTCGTAGACCAACCAACGAAATATCTGTTTATTAATTGTAATTATTTAAACTTTCACCAAAGACACAAATATTAGAACTTAAATTTGATTTACTACTTTTGTTTTAAGTTAACAGGTTTTACGAAAATTATACTTTTGTTACCATGGAAACCAATATTAGAACTCAATAACTTTATTTATAATTCCGTTTGTATTCAACAGCTGCTATGAAAATTGTACACTTGTTCTTATTTAGCGGCTATAAATAGCTGTTTATTTTATAAAAATAAATAAAACTTATGTGGGAAAGAGGAACTTAAATGGATGAATGAATTTTGCAGGAATGTTTTTTTTTTCAGAAAATTCTTTCTTAGTGCGCTTCTACGTTAGAAAACGAATATATCCTGAAAATGTCAAGTTTTTAGAAAACATCGTTTTAGCTGTGCGTTGATTTAATCAGTTAGTCAGGATGTTTTATTTTTATATATTAAGTTAATAATATCATTAAAATATCTATTCATTTGTAAAGTTCTATAGTAGGAGTTGTCACATATAAATCCACTGTAGAAATAGAAGCCGACAGCAAGGAGTCATGTTTCCGTAGATCGTCCTTATTGCTCGGACTGGAATTTATTTATTAACAATAGGATAAGAAAGATGCATATAAAATTACGATGTTTTTGTGTAAAATTAATTAAATAGAAACACTAAATCCATAAACGTGTTTTACTTGGATGTTTGTGTGAATATGTCTGTCTTTCTGCCTGTCTGCGCACATCTCTGGAGACTGAAACAATGAACCGATTTTAATGAAATTTTCCATAACGGTATGTTTACCCTAGTTTCGAGATAATTTTTTTTAATTTCATAAAATTATATTTTCAAGCTATTTTTTAAATTAAAAAAATCGGTTTTAATAATTTTGATTACAATTTGTTCAAAAGTAGTTTTTTATTTTCTTCTTATTCTTTTTTTTTTGTCAACGTCTACACTCTCAGCTTCAAACCGTACTACCTTCGACTGACCCTTGTTTTTATTTTAGTACCTTGGACATGCTGATTCCCGCAATGCTAAACGAGCTACTTAAACGAATGAATAAATGACTGACTTTCTAGGGTTACTATTACACTACGAATAATTAATTAATAACTTAATGAAAACACTGTAAAAGATCTATGGTGATTGTAGATCTATTTTGCCCCCTTTGTATATTCCTGAAATGCTCAGTTACAGTGTCTTCAGTACTAGTCTATTCATAAATTCTAGGTTTTCGAGAAGATTCAATGTGGGTGACTTCCCCACTTCTAATTGGTGACTTCCCAATTCATTAATGAGGTGCGTGTAAATGCTTGCTCTGATAATTGTCTTTCAATTTCTCACCCTTAATTTTGACTCTTATCATGCAGGTTGTGCTCCATTTAGCCAGTTTTTTTTTTGTGCGGTGAGTTCCCTCTAATACTATTTACATTATTACTCAATTATATATAGAAAATATAACTAGCGTCCAAAAGTCTTAAAAAATCGATCTAAATTTCGTAAATATTTTGTAAAACAATGTTTTGCAAAATTTTATTTGTTTTCGACCTTCTCCTCCAAATTCTAAGTAGCATTTTTCCATTAAATGCTTCCTGCCTCATTAAAAAGCAGTCCATCATAAAACCAATAACGTAAAAAACGGTACTATTTTCTCCAAATCGGGTTTGTTCAAATTTGAATAGTATGGGAAGATTCATAATTCAACTCAGCATACAAAATTTGAAAAAAATTGGAAAAATAAAGAAATTTACTGTTATAGAGTGATTTGGGATACAAGAAAGGTTTATTTTTTCAAACTTACTCCCGATATGTAAATTTCTTTTATTTCAAATGAACCCCCTATGCTACACTTACTTAAATTACAAATGTTGATATGTTACTAAAATTTGATAAACCAATTTTGAGAAATTTGGCTAAATTTTGGGATTTTTGTCGATAGGTTCCGGACTGAATTTCTTAGGGAAATAATGAAATTAAAAATCTCATAATACCTGTTTAGGTATTAAAGATGTCTTACGACAAATATCTTGTCCTTGATAACTTGCACACTGAAATACGGTAATTATTTACTTCATTATTTCTGTGCTTCTGTATTTGTGTTGTGTAAAATTAATCAATCTTCGAACACGTCACTACTTGTAATCTCTTATTACCCACTACGGAGTCATGGGCATGAAATACAGTTATGGAGAGCAGGTGTCCCGAATGTGCCGGGGGATGCGGGGTCAGCACTTCCCCTGCCAGGACTGTGCCGTGGTGATGGCATCTTAGATCTATTGTCTGTACCGTATCACCTCTCAAGGCTTAATCCTTTCCTCCCCCCCTCACCGGATGCCTCAAAAAGTCTGCAATAAAAAAAAAACGGGTAGTTTATTTACAACCTATCGTGATGCCTAGTAACATTTTAAAAACTAGATAATGTTAAAATATGAATAAAGAAAGAAATACTTGTTCCACTACGTATGTAATCCTGTTAGAAATATTTTTTCTGGAAATAGATGTACAAAACACACATATGTCAATTTAAAACTAGTATCTTCACATGAAAAAGAAAAATGATCAGTATTAAAGAAGTTCATTAATTAAAAAATTAGTTTAAATTAAGATTGCGTTAACAACACGCAGTTTTTCGTGTTTAATATTTCGCTAACAGATTCATTTCAAAATCTACAAAAACCTGAAAACAGCCTAATTTCTTGAAAACAGGTCATCAGTTTTTTTTCAAATTATGATTCATATATGATAATTCATAATTCAATCTGATTTTCAATAAAAGAAACTTATCGTCGAGTGAATAAAAAAAAAAAAATTCAAATTCGCTGAACATGGATTTTAACATATGATTAAAATTCTAGCAAAATCTGATCAGCGGTTTTTGTGTAACCGTTCGAAACAGATTTATTGAGGTGATAAAGTGATACATACTTTTTATTTCGGTAATTATGAACAACAGTAGAGCTTAACTTAATTTCACTTGTTAAAACCGATTTTCGGAAGGTAAAAGTAATTGTTTGACCCAAAAAAACTTGAAAAGGATTTGTTTCAATTGTTTGACAAAAGGTCTGCAGATGTGGGTAAATTTCATACAGGCCTATACGTCAAATTTCATTGAAATCTGTCATTTGATTAAATCTCCAGTCATATTCATAGACACACTAACACAGACATCGTATTTTCACATTAAAATTAATTTAAATCCTAGAATAACAAACCCTACAAGAATGAAAACTAAAAGAAAAAATGAAATAAAATAATCAATGTTCATTGTTGATTTCTACTGGTCCAGTTGTAATTGGACTATCTGCCGCTACGCATATTTTTATATGATGTAAACAATTGTCCTTTTTTATATTTCAGTTGTATATAATTTAAATTTAGTAATAAGCAATTTGTACTGAGCATGTAGTACAATGGTGTTAGTTGATAAATTAAATATGTATTATTATTAATGAACTTGTTTATATACAATATGCAAGATATATTTAACTGTAATCGCTGGCATTTAGAGTTAAATATATGAAATACAATTGCTTCAATTCTAATTTAAATATTTATTGCGAAACGTATTTATATGCATGATATAAAAGTAAATAATACATTTAAAAAAAGTTGGCAACGGTTTAAAGGCAAATTTCTTAGTTTCTCAAGCAGAAATCAAAGCACAGAGTCACGAATGCGCATAAAAACAATCAGCTCACCGTTAAACTCGAATTCACTTTAATGATACTAATCATGTGTATAAGGCAAGCGTGATGATTTTTTTACATGGAATTTGTGGTCTCGCGAGTTTGTATTTCCTCATTCGAAAAAGTGTTAGACTCTCCAAAAGAAATTTTCACTTTGAAAATTGGTAGCCTATTTAAAAACTAAAATTTTTGACGCTAGTGTTCTTATTTAAATGTGTACTATAAAACTGATTTTTGTTTTTTCAACTATAGGTTATCTTCAGAATCTATAGTTCTTCAAGATTTATTCAGTATTTTTTAATAATTATTTATTTTGTGCTGTCACAGTGAAAAGTGTTACTACACGATGTGGTTTAAAATAAAAATATTTAAAAAAATAATTCTCAAAACAACACTATGAAAAACCGACTAAGAAAATGTAATAAGAGGTTTACAGACCAAGGCCTACAGTTAAACAGATAATAGTACTGTCTATTTTATCAAATGTTTCAACCCACGTCCTAGGAGCTTGCAGCATTCGTAGCGGCAGATACTCTAATTACTTGGACTACAACTACTAATACCATCTACCCTTTTTATAATGGTAGTTGTACTAGTCAGTTTATATTTAATGCTTTTATACAGTACTGTAGATCATATTTGTGTGTGTGTGTGTGTGTGTGTGTGTGTGTGTGTGTGTGTGTGTGTGTGTGTGTGTGTGTGTGTGTTAGTTCTTAAGTACATTTGTTATTTCTTGCATTATCGCTTGTTTGCTTGCCATGGGTGAGCCGTATATGAGGACATGTTATGTTGTTAATTATCCAGTATAGTTAGATCATTTAATTCTCTTGTGAATTTTGTATTATTTGTATATGTTTTTCCTTTTTTTTAACTCAAATGATATTTTTTCTTTTTTGCAGTAACCACTATTAGTGGAAACAACGGTTAGGAATTTTCCTAATACGTAGTAATATATTAAACTTGTAATTAAGAGAGGTAAGTTGTATTTGATAAGTTAAATCTTTTGAATAATATTTTTTTAATTAGTTCTTTTTCAGTTTGGTTAAATACACACGGTTACATTGTTGTAAGAAGGTACACTGAAATCTTCTAGTCTCTAGTTATAATAGTCTCGGCAGTTCATTGATTATTAAATTTGGACTGGGTAAGTAGTTTAATGGCGTTAAAATCAAATTTTTGCAAAATACTTTCTTAGTGTACCTCAACATTTTGTAAGATGGTACCCTGATTATTTCAAGTATAGCTATAATAGTCTCGGCTGTACGTTGATTAACAAAATTGGTCTGGGTAAGTAGTTTAATGGTTAAAACTAATTGTTTGTAAAATCCTTTCTTACTGCACCTTGACATTGTTGTAAGAACGTATCTTAAAAATTTTAAGTCTCTAGCTATAGCCTAATAGTCTTCGCTGTACATTGATTTTAAGCGTAAATAAATTTTGACTGTGTAAGTAGTTTAATGGTGTTAAAATCAATTTTTTGCAAAATACTTTCTTAGTGTACCTTGTCATTGTTGTAAGAAGGTACTCTGAAAATTTCAAGTCTCTAGCGATCACAGTATTGGCTGTACGTTGATTATTAAATTTGAATTGGGTATGTAGTGTAATGGCATAAAAATCAAATTTTTGCAAAATCCTTTTTTAGTGCACCTTGACATTGTTGTGAGAAGGCACCATGAACATTTCAAGTCTCTTGCTACGATAGTATTGGCTGTACGTTGTTTATTAAATTTTGAATGGGTAAGTAGTTTAATGACGTGAAAACCGAATTTTTGGCAAAATCCTTTCTTAATACATGCCTATATGGTAACATAAATGTAACCTGAAAATTTCAAGTCTCTAGCTAAAATAGTTTTGGCTCTACGTTGATTATGATTCCGTCAGTCAGTCAGAACACTCATGCACTGAAATATACATATTTATGTCTTCTAAATGCTTCATAAGGTTGATTTTTCTCCATAAATAAACAAGAAAAGTATGAGTAACGAAAACATTTGACCGATCCTGTATATTAATACAACTTACTGTTCAATGACAGAACCGATGATGACAGGCGGGAAGAGGTTCGTTATTTGATTGCAAATATAACTTTCACAAGTTGACCCTGTAGTAATTTTTCGCGAACAGGTCAAGCGTTAGGGTAGGATTTGGAGAGGGAAAGTCAGATAGACAGAAATTGATTGCCATCACCCACCCCCTCTCTCGCTCTCTCTCTCTCTTTCTCTCTCTCTCTCTCTCTCTCTCTCTCTCTCTCTCTCTCTCTCTCTCTCTCTCTCTCTCTCTCTCTCTGAGCTGCAAGTTTAGAAAAAAACACATGCAGCGTTGCTTATTGACGAGGAATCCAAGTAGCGTTGTCGGTGGAATAAAATGGGCTGCCTTTTAATGCAAGAAGTGTCCTTCTTATAGATTCTGTATTCATTGCATATACCAAACATTCCTTTAGAATGTGGTTGGGATGAGAGATGAGTTCAGACTCAAGAGTAGATTAACGCACCTTCACACGATTCAGGTTGGAAACGTATTGATGCACCTTAAATGGATACTAAAAACGAAATATATAAAACTAATAACCCTGGGTACTTGCAGAAGTGGACCTACAGATGAGAATCCAGACAAGAAGGACACTGAGGTTGAATTCACTACCGTATAATCCACCAACTTTGCATTTGAGCAGATTATAAAGGTACTGGACAGGTATAAAATCCCTTCTTCTGTAACCGATGAGAGTTTTAATATCTCTAGGGATGCTGTAGAAGGTCCTCTTGGTGAAAAACTTGGCTGTCTTACTGAGGCTTTTGAAGGATTACACTGAATTCTGCTTATTTGCCACACGAAGATATGGGCAACTTCCCGCCCATCAGCTTTCTATGTGTGGTGGAGCACTGCAGTGAGGAAGGAGTTAAGAGAAAAGATGGAGGTAGAGGTTGTCAGGTTCTGTCCGTAGGGGAGCAGTTTTGTCCCCTTTCATATGGAACCTGGTGGTGGACTAAGTCCTGGATCGTCTGTCTCCGGAGGGATGTTATACATAAGGATATATAGATGATGTGGCGGTGCTGGTGCAGGAACGGCATGGTAACGTTGGATCAAAAGAAAAGAGCCTTATCACTAGTAGAATACTGGTGTCGTCAGGAGAACCAAGGAGTTAACCCCAGGAAAACTACTCTGGTTCCTTTTACTAAAAGAATAGTATCTAGAAGGGCTTAAGCTCTTTGGGGATCTAGTTAGTGGATTGATGGAACTTACTAAGGGCACCAATCTACTAAACTAGAACTCAAGAGGTTTAATCGCAATCAAGGAGGTTGATTGCAGTGCAGGATTTTATTATCCATTCCTGTAGTAAGTCTTCTGTGCTAATTTTACTTGGCATGATCCCCGGAGTACGGATTTGAAAGTAAGTTGTAACATTCACAAAGAAACAAAGATTATCGGCAATAGAACACGTACTGCGAATTGAACGGGATTTATCCAACAGCCACACTCTTAGACTGATAGCGCCACGATACAGACATTGGCAATGCTACACTAATTACTTCTGGTATAAACAACGTGACCAAAAATTTTCATTTTTGGAAAAAATCCATTTTTTTCTGCTTCTAGAATATTCCTGATCCTAGACTTCGGAAAGACAGCACACGAAAAGTTACAACATAATGTGTTTTTGGAAATTGTGAGCGATGCATGAAGTTAAGTGTAAAAAATGCTTGTAAAAATCCGTTTTTTTCATTCTTCTTTTATAATGAAATGAAAAGTGTTTGCCGTGGTGCAAATATTGCAATTGTTAAATAAATAGTTCTGATAAATAGTTGATAATAAATAGTTCTAGGTAGCCGGTTCCAAACACAATGGCCATGTTCAAAAATACTAGGAACCAGGTAAGTTGACTGCAATTATATTTAATTATCGAAAAGAAACTGGATACCTCCTCACAAAAAGTCTTTTTATATCTCTCTAGTTTGAAAGTGCATATTATATAGAAATATTTCATTAAAATTTCAATCTTTAACGTAATGAATGGAAACTTTAGCTAAAGTTAGGTTTAAATTGATTATACCTGTTTAAATCTTAAAATTACACTAATTATTGAACATTAAGTGTTAGGAAAGTAAAGTTTTAGCCTTTTAAATAACTTAATACAACCTAAACTTTCGTTTTTGATTTTCTCATGAGTAGCCTTTCTTAAACTTTAAAGCCAAGCTGGAGCTACTTTCCAACATTTCTTGACAGTTCTAGAAACTGATACATGGGCTAACATACAAGTCCGTGTTCAGTCGCATAATTCAAAACTTTCACTGTCAGCTGATTTTAACACAACAGCTGTTTTATTTTACTTCATAACACCTGTTACTTTTGTAGATGAATTCTACAGGAACCGATATCCAGTTGCGCGGAATTATGTGAGAAAAAAGTCTCGGCAGTAAATTTGTTTTCTAAAAATATTTAATAATGATTTGATTTGTTTTAATCCGTAATAAAAATGTTGTCTAAAATTGTAAATTGGTGTTTACAATTGTTTAAATGTTTAAAATTCTGTGCTAGTTGTTGTTATATAATTAGACTTCTCTTTTATGTAATAATAACAATAATATTGATGAAGACTACGATAATGATATTGATGATGATGATGATAATAATAATAATAATAATAATAATAATAATAATAATAATAATAATAATAATAATAATAATAATGATAATGATAATGATAATGATAATGATAATGATAATGATAATGATAATGATAATGATAATGATAATGATAATGATAATGATAATGATAATGATAATGATAATGATAATGATAATGATAATGATAATGATAATGATAATGATAATGATAATGATAATGACAATGACAATGACAATGACAATGACAATGACAATGACAATGACAATGACAATGATAATGATAATGATAATGATAATGATAATAATAATATTAATAATATTAATAATAATTATAATATTAATAATATTAATAATAATATTAATAATAATAATAATAATAATAATAATAATAATAATAATAATAATAATAATAATAATAATAATAATAATATTAATAATAATAATAATAATAATAATAATAATAATAATAATAATAATAATAATAATAATAATAATAATAATAATAATAATAATAATAATAATAATATTAATAATAATAATAATAATAATAATAATAATAATAATAATAATAATAATAATATTAATAATAATAATAATAATAATAATAATAATAATAATATTAATAATATTAATAATAATAATAATAATAATTGTACTCGCATATTTTGTGTGAGAGAGTTTCATTATCTGAGGCCACAAATATGGAGTTTTGATACATGCTGCAATCTCATTAGCCCGAGTTCCTCTAGGTGTAACCGTTATTGTTTGTCGAAAATCTCCAGCTCGAAGTACTGTAACTCCCATTTTTTAAATTTTAATTTTTCAGATCCTTTAGACAGTTATTTAGAGCTTCAGATCCTTTTTTATGTGGGATTGGGCTTTCATCCTAAACTATGAGCTTGTATTCTTTTAAAACTTTTGCCATATTAGTTTCTTTATTATTATTACATTTCGGAGTCTTGATGGTATTCAGGTTAAGTGGCAATTTGAATAGTACGCCTCGATATTGTTGTAAGAATGTATCCTGAAAATTTCAAGTCTTTAGTTATAATAATCTCGGCTGTATGTTGATTATTAAAGTTTTACTGAGTAAATAGTTTAATTGCGTTAAAATCAAATTTTTGAAAAATCCTTTCTCAGTACATCTTGATATACGCGTATTTGTAATAAGGTACCCTGAAAATTTCTAGCGATAATTAATAGTCTCGGCTGTACATTAATTATTAAAGTTGAACTGGGTAAGTAATTTAATATCGTTAAAATCATTTTTTGTAAATCCTGTCTTACTACACGCCTATATCGTAACATAAATGTATCCTGAAAATTTCAAGTCGCTAGCTATAATAGTTTTGGCTCTGTATTGTTTATGAATCAGTCAGCCAGAACTTCTTCTTTATATACTAAGATGTATATATATATATATATATATATATATATATATATATATATATATATAATTAAATTTGTTATGCAATATGTATTTAACTGTGCTCGCTATAAACATTTTTGTGCGGTAATCGGGCCGGTATATGGTATAATTGCGTAATTTATAATTGCAATAATTTTTATTCATATACATAATTTTATAGACATAAACATGGATCAATCAAAAAAGTTAGTCAGTAGCGCGTTTTGAACTGTAATCCTTTAGTTACATAAGCAGAAAACCGTGTGATAATTTTTATCTCACACGATTGCAAAGTATTTTATCAATTAAATTAACATGTATCATGTTTTAGGGCAGGTTGTGATGGATTTTGCGATTCGTGATGCAAATGCACAAATTTATATTGATACTAAATAACGTATGTATTTTGCGCGTCACAAGTCTCATATTATTTTAATAAGTAATGAAAATAAAGAAAATAAAATGAATATTACTGAAATTATATAAAAAATAACAAATAAATGAAAAAAAATATTATTAAAAAAATACAATTCGTCTTAATATATAAAAGAAGTCCTGACTGTCTGACTGATTCCTAATCAACACAGAGCCAAAATTATTTTAGCTAGAGACTTGAAATTTTCAGGGTACATTTACGTTACCATATAGGCATGTATTAAGAATGGATTTTGCAAAAATTCGGTTTTGACGCCATTAAACTACTTACCCAATCAAAATTTAATAATCAACGTACAGCCAATACTATTATAGCTAGAGACTTTAAATTTTTAAGGTGACTTCTTACTGCAATGCCAAGGTGCACTAAGAAAGTATTTTGCAAAAAAGTGATTTTAACTCCATTAAACTACTTACCCTGTCCAACTTTAATAATTAACGTATAGCCGAGACTATAATAGCTGAAGATTTGAAATTTTCAGGGTTATCACCACATGTAGGGGTACACTGAAAAACGATTTTCCGGTATTCATCCCCCTAAAGAGGTAAAAATGAGGTACAACAATTTTTATTGGAAAAAAATGTTTTTCGTCTGACCTTAGAACGTAACATAGTCACGCTTAAATATAAGTAATTAAATATATTTTTCACCATTTCCCAAAACTGTTCCGCTAAAGAGATTTCAAAGTTTGTAGACAATGTAAAAAAGGGATATACAATTTTGCATTGAAAAAATATTTGTTTTGGATCGTATATTCTAGAAATTTGCTATGAAACACATATAATGAAATACATATTTCAACATTTTTCCGAATTCATTCCCTAAAAGATTAAATATCTAAAAAAGATGTATAATTGGAGAAAAAAGTGTTTTTATTGGAGAAATTTTTTTTCATTGGATTTTCTTAAAAGTAAACAAAATATTCTAAAACACAAATTATGACACACGTAATTCTGCATTCTTTGTTAAATTTAGATTAAGAAAAATGGTAAAATCAGATTTTTTAAAAATCAGGTTGATGATTGTGCACAAAACTATAATCCATACTTACTCAAACAAAATGTATGAGTTCTTACAGTCCAAAAACCAGGTTCTGGAGCTTTAAGAAAACTACTCATCAGATTTCGTAGGTTAATAATTGAAGTCAGTGAGCAAATTTTTACTAAACAATTTTACAGTTTCCAAATTAAAGCGGAAAAAACTAAAAATAAATCTAGACTAATTATGCGGATTTTAATGCCGGTATTTGTTTTCAACAGTAGGTTATCCTGGTGTTTATTTTTGAGTTAAATAAAATACAAGTTTTTTTTGTTTTTTCTTTGGAGAATTTTACAGACAGACCGGACAATCGAAAAAAGAAACCATTTTTTTAACATGGATTTTAACATATGTCTAAAATTTTAGTAAAATCTGATAAACGGATTTTGTGTAAACGCTCGAACTAGATTTGTTGAGGTGATAAAGTGATACATACTTTTTAATTTCGGTAATTATGAACTACAGTAGAGTTTAACTTAATTGCACTTGTTAAAACCGATTCTATGACGGTAAAAGTAATTGTTTATCTCAAAAAAAACTTGAAAAGGATTTGTTTCAATTGTTTGACAAAAGGTCTGCAGATGTGGGTAAATTTCATACAGACCTATATGTCAAATTTCATTGAAATCTGTCATTTGTTTAATCTACAGTCATACTCATAGACACTAACACAGACATCGTATTTTCACATTAAAATTAATTATTAATTTAAAACCTAGAATATCAAAGCCAACAAAAATGAAAACTAAAAATAAAATAAAATAATCAATGTTCATAGTTGATATGTACTGGTCCAGTTATATTTGAAATTGTTTACAACTTATATTAAAACAAATGGACAACACACAAAGAAACATCGTATTTGTACATTAAAATTAATTATTTAATTAGATAATAGAAAAACATGGTGGACAAAATTGAAAACTAGAAAATAAAATAAAATAATCCATTTTCATTGTTGATTTGTATTGGTCCAGTTAAATTACTAACCTTATAGCTAAACTGAAATTAGACACCTGATATCAGAGAAAATGGACAACTGTTTACATCATATATAAATATAAAACATCATTCTTCTTATATATATATATATATATATATATATATATATATATATATATATATATATATATATATATATATATATATAATATATATATATTTATTTATTTATTTATTTATTTAACGTCCGATTATTGTGCAAAGGGGTTAATGCAGACGATAGGATGATTTATAGCATATGAAAATGCCAAGCCCTGACTGGGAATCGAAACAGGGTCCTCGGGATGAAAGCCCAGTACGCTATAAACTAGGCCACCTTATATATATATATATATATATATATATATATATATATATATATATATATATAAAAAAAATTATGTACTGAGCATGTAGTACAATGGTGTTAGTTGATAAATTAAATATTTATTAATGAACTTGTTTATATACAATATGCAAGATATATTTAACTGTAAACACTGGCATTTACAGTTAAATATATGTAATACAATTGTGTTAATACTAATTTAAATATTTATTGCGAAAAGTATTTATATGCATGATATAGTAAATAATACATTTAAAAAAAGTTTGAAACGGTTTTAAAGTTACATTTCTCAGTTTCTCAAGCAGAAATCATAGCGCTGAGTCACGAATGCGCATAAAAACAATCAGCTCACCGTTAAACTCGAATTCACTTTAATGATACTAATCAAGTGTATAAGGCAAGCGTGATGATTTTTTTACATGGAATTTGTGGTCTCGCGAGTTTGTATTTCCTCATTCGGAAAAATGTTAGACTCGCCAAAAGAAATTTTCAATTTCAAAATTGGTATTTAAAAACTAAAATTTTTAACGCTAGTGTTCTTTTTTAAATGTGTACTGTAAAACTGATTTTTATTTTTTTACAGCTTCAAAATCTATAGTTCTTAAATATGTATTCAGTATTTTTAATAATTATTTATTTTGTGTTGTCACAGTGAAAATTGTTACTACACAATGTGGTTTAAAATAAAAATATTAAAAAAATAATGCTCAAAACAACACTATGAAAAACCGACTAAGAAAATGTAATAAGAGGTTTACAGACCAAGGCCTACAGTTAAACAGATAATAGTACTGTCTATTTTCTCAAATGTTTCAACCCACGTCCTAGTAGCTTGCAGCATTCGTAGCGGCAGATACTCTAATTACTTGGACTACGGCCACTAATACCATGTACCCTTTTTATATTGTTAGCTGTACTAGTCAGTTTAAATTTAATGCTTTTATACAGTACTGCAGATCATATTTGTGTGTGTGTGTGTTTCAGTTCTTAAGTACATTTGTTATTTCTTGCATTGTCGCTTGTTTGCTTGCCATGGGTGAGCCGTATATGAACACATGTTAAGTTGTTAATTATCCAGTATAGTTACACCATTTAATTCTCTTGTGAATTTTGTATTATTTATATATGTTTTTCCTTTTTTTAACTCAAATGATATTTTTTCTTTTTTTCAATAACCACAATTAGTGGAAACAACGGTTAGGAAATTTCCTAATACGTAGTTATATATTAAACTTGTAATTAAGAGAGGTAAGTTGTATCTGATAAGTTAAATCTTTTGAATAATATTTTTTTAATTAGTTCTTTTTCAGTTTGGTTAAATACAGCACGGTTAAGACAAAATCATTAAGACGCGGTGGTGTATGCTCCGCGCCAGACCATTGATTTGTATTTTAGCTATTTGTGGCATCGCTTCGATGTTGATTGTGATTTTTAATCACTTTTTTATCCAGTAATGTAGTAATGTAGAAAAGTTTTATTACATTAATTATTTTAAAGAAAACCTTGTGAAATATATGCGCAAGCGTGTAGACGGAGGGAAGACCATAATATAGAGAAAATTTATGTGGTTTCAGCAGCAGCGGCAGGCATTATTTTCGTGGGAAGTGGTTCCTTTGGTCCACAGAAACTGTTACGAGCTATATACGTGAGATGAATGAGCATTAAAACTTATGAGAGATACCACCAAGGTCGCCAACGATTGGAAAAGAAGTTAAAGGAGGCAGTAGAAGAGGGCAGAAGAGAACACGAATGTAAGAGATCGTGGAGACCTATAGAAGGCTGGCACCCCTGCTTAGTTTTAGGGAACACTAGCTAGACCAAAAGGTCCTAAAGGATTCTTTTGTTATGTTTTAAGTGTTTTCGTAAAAAAAGACGAGAAATAATGATTATGTAAAATTAAATTACAGTTTAAAGATATGATCAAACTATAATTATATGTGAAAAAACGTATATTTTTTAGTTCTCATCAAAGTGCGACTTTTTTAATTTGGAGGGCGTGACAATGGATATACCTGTTAAAATCGACATTTTTCACAGTCAGTATGATTTCGTAGTACAATAATTTATTATTATATTGATAATCGGGAATTTATTAGGGGCAAAAACTAAAAGTAATAATAGCAATTAAAACATAGTAATATGGCACGTAGCTGTCTTGTTATTATAGTGGAAGTAATTTAATAACATTATATAAACAAACATTTTAGTAATGAATAACAAAAGTTAATTAAATAACTAGAAATTCATTTATATACTATTTCCCTAATATTTAACTCCCATAACATTTATGACAGCACCCTGTGGTCAAGAATAGCCTTTTGTTGTCATTGAAAAGTCCCACGATTTTATTCCCATTATTTAAGGAAATGTAAATTTATGTCTGTATTCTGTATTGAGTTTTTACTGAATCAGAACTGATAAGAACTAAAGTAATGAATGTTTGCAGAAAAAAGAAATCAACTTCGTTTTTATTGCTCTTTCAAATACTTAAGAGAAGACTGAAAGAAGTACAATAGGCTTATTATCAGGGTCTTGACTATTGCCTTTCTCGAAAATTGGAATTACAACAGCTTTCTTTAGTACTTCAGGAAACTTCCGCCCTTTCATTAATAAAATTGAGCAATTCATCCAGTATATTATTAATTAATAAATTAATTTTTTCAGGATCTTGGTGCTAACTCCAACTTTGTCTTGCAGATTTTTTGCTGCCTAGTTCTGTAATCTCGTTTCACGTAATACAATTTGTAAATATTTCGGTTTACAAAATTTAGGAAAAGCAGAAATACTTCGATTATCATCTGATTTATGTTTTTAATATTGAATTGTATATGCACCGGAACATTATAAAGTATGAATTACAGAATTGTGCAATAATTTTTTGGATTAGTAATTCAATCTATTTTAATTTATAACTCTCATCTATGGAACATTTAGAGGTTTTAGTCCCAGAATTTCATTAAGAACCCTTCACTGTGCTTTAAATTGCCCTTATTCGCTTTTAAAATTCCCTTAGTAGGTAATCTATTTTCATAAGAAATAAAATAGTTGCCTGTAATCTAGACCATCTAGGAATCATTTCTTATTTCTTATTTTTATTATTTATTATTTTTATTAGTTTAAACGAATCGAATGTAATCCAAGGTTTCGGGGATACTTTTTACAGTTTAGCCTTATAAATACAGTTTTCCTTAAAGTAAATACATTTTTCTAACGTAATAATAAATGTTTTAAAAATAAGGGATACAGAATTTTCCTGGAATATCACATGCCAATCATTCCAAAATCGGTATTAATTTTGTGTAATTTATATTAATGGACTCATAGTAAGTAATATTTTTTATGATCGACAGTTAACGCACGGCAGGACGCAGTCTTCTTAGTAAGTAGATTGTGATTAAATCGCTGCTCATTTACGTAACTGCTCAGAGCATTCACCGCTGAAAGGAAAACTCTGTACAAACCTGAGTACATCTCGATAAATTTGTAAGACGGTACCCTAAACATTTCTAGCGATAATTAATAGTCTCGGCTGTACATTAATTATTAAAGTTGAACTGGGTAAGTAGTTTAATATCGTTAAAATCAATTTTTTTTCAAAATCCTGTCTTACTGCACGCCTATATGGTAACATAAATGTATCCTGAAAATTTCAAGTCGGTATCTATAATAGTTTTGGCTCTGCACTGATTATGAATCAGTCAGCCAGAACTTCTTCTTTTATATACTAAGATACACACACACACACACACATATATATATATATATATATATATATATATATATATATATATAAGTTATATAGTGTAATTTAAGTTAAGACAATGTACAATGTTAACGAACGATATATAATACTGCAGATGTTCATTTCTTAGAATAGCTATATCAGCTTTTTCTCATTGTATTTTTAATAAAGCTTTTGTTAAGTTAGTTAGTTGAGTCTGATCCAGTGTGTGAACAACACTGTAAAAAAGGTTACCTCTAGGCATAAGAGTTATACCTATTATTATAATTATTATAATAAACGGTTTTGTAAAATTCAAGTTTGAGTGTTTTAATAACCAATCGATCGGAACCAAAGACATAACTGGCGCAGTCGGTAGGACACATCGGGAAAATTAGTGCATATAATTTTTCTTCAGTTTCAACTGATTAACCGAAGTGTCGAACAAAAGACCAACCGTTTAATTTAATAAGCGTATATTATTAAATTGAACACAACCAACCGGCAAAGTGAATATTTGCAACCGTAGAGTGAACATCTACATCCGAACCGAAGTGAAGTGAAATAATTGTGTAAAAGTTCAGTGCATCGCGCAATGAGCATAGAGTTTTGGATTTTGTAAGTAATACAAAGAAGAATAACCTTAGTGAATCTGTATACATTATCCTTAGTTATTTATAACATTTTAACTTTAAGTAATAATTAAATTAAAATTTTACAATGGCAACTCCTGTTTTAAAGAAGGAATATCTAGATATGATTCCGGAATATTCTGGAGAACCTACAATGTTAAGTAGATTCATATCAATTTGTGACAAAATAGTTGCTAAATTTTATGTGGCTAGTAATCCAGAAGACTTTTAAAATGAATATTTGATGTCAACGATTTTAGCTAAGTTAAAAAGACCAGCTTTAGAATTAGTTGTAAGTTCTAATAGCTATGCTTGGTTAGATGTAAGGAAAACACTTTTATCTTGTTATTCAGACAAAAGAGATTGCTTTACATTAAATCTCGAAATGGCTGAACTAAAACAAGAAGTCAATGAATCACCATTCAAATTCTATGACAGAATCCAAAAATTATTAAACCTGCAAATAGCATATTTTGTAAATAAAGAAGTAGGCAACCATTTGGTATTATGCGAGTATGTTAAAAAATTAGCGTTACGAGTTTTATTAAGAGGGCTACAGGAACCATTAGGTTCTCTTATGAGAACGAAAAATCCTACAACTTTGCGTGAGGCACTTAACATGCTAACGAACGATTTTCAATTTAAAAATAATAAAATGTTTTTACAAACAAACAAGCATATATTCCTAAAAGTCAAAATAATTTTGTACGCAGACCGACAAATATTGAACAACCAAAGTTTAACCAAACTCCTAGACAAATATACCAACAACCTAATCCTTTTTATAAACCGCCCTTTGCTAACTACGGTCAACAACAGCGAAGTCCGTTTATGAAGAATGGAAATCAAAAACCTAATGTATTACCCCAAAACAAAACATATACACCTACTCCTATGAGTATTTCCACTAGACAAACACATGGACAAAATTCTAAACTTTTTCAAATGACAGGATAAAACACTGAAACGAGCGATAACAGCGTGGAACAGACAATACCAGAGCTAGATATGTTTGTAACAGACGAGAATTCGGAAGAACAATGTTTTGATTACAACCACACTGACGAAGGCTGTGAAGATAACCACTTAAGCTCACAATCCGAAGAGAATAATTTTTTAGAGATGACCAACTCAGGAACCGATTTTCGATAATGAATCTGAGGAGTGATAACAATCAGCTACCTTTTATATACGATCCGAATACTAACTTTAAAATATTAATCGACACAGGTAGTACACGATCTTTTGTAAGAAAATCATTAGGCCTAGAATGTTTTAAAACAAGTATAATTAAAGAACCCTTTGAAGTAACCACTGCACATGGCGTTTCAAGAGAAAACTTTAGTTGTAAACTACCTTTGTTATTTAAAAAGGCAATGAAATTTCACCTGTTTGACTTTCATAAACAATTTGATCTATTGCTAGGTTTGGATAACATTAAATATCTGGGAATAAATTTAGATTTTATAAATAATAAGCTAATCTTGTGTGGTAAGAAGATTCCTATTCATTATTTTAACACGGAAGAAGACGTATCACAAAAAAGAACAGACTCTGTTAAACAACAAATTTCAAGTTACATAGTACAAGATAGAACCAGTCAAATTATGAAAATTTCGGTAAATAATATAAATAACGGTGAAGGAATGTTAACATATAAACAAATAAATGGGTTAGAAATTCCTCAATGTTTAGTAACAGTACGTAACGGTGAAGCTCTTTGTCCCATTACTAACAAAACAACAAGAAATATTAAATTGACTATAAATGAAAGATTTAAATTAGAACACCTAAGTTATTACAATATTTATGAACCAAAAACATTGGACAATAGAATTAATTTTAATATGATTGATTACAAAAGTCGAAAAAATATTTTTGATTTGTCAAAAATTCGAGTAGAAAACATGAATTCGGAAGAAAAAATTGCCATTACTA
This sequence comes from Callitettix versicolor, assembly GCA_022606455.1. Lineage (NCBI taxonomy): Eukaryota > Metazoa > Arthropoda > Insecta > Hemiptera > Cercopidae > Callitettix > Callitettix versicolor. Next base: position 28,108,159 of record CM040182.1, read on the forward strand.
AATTAGTACAAGAGTACGCAGATATTTTTCATGTTGACGGAAATAACTTGACCTTCACTAATCAAATAAAACATATAATTCGAACCACAGACGAAATTCCTGTATATTCTAAAAACTACAAATATCCAGAAATTTATAAAAACGAAGTTAACAAACAAATGGATGATATGCTGAATCAGGGAATTATTCAACCTTCTCAATCCCCGTGGAACTCTCCAGTTTGGATTGTACCCAAAAAGCAGGACGCCTCCGGTAAACAAAAATTTCGACTAGTAATAGACTTTAGAGGCCTAAACTCAAAAACAATTGATGACAGATTCCCTTTACCAAATATAACAGATATTTTAGACAAATTAGGACGATCTCAATATTTCTCGACATTGGACTTCAGGATTTCACCAAGTGGAAATGGACCCAAACAGTGTAGAAAAAACAGCATTTTCAACAGAAACCGGACATTACGAATTCTTAAGAATGCCTTTTGGTCTAAAAAAGAGTCCTCCCACATTTCAGAGAATTATGAACAATGTTTTAAGGGGAATTCAAAATGAAACATGCTTAGTATATTTAGATGACGTCATAGTTTATTCGACCAGTCTCAAAGAACACATACAAAGACTTAGGGAAGTTTTTGACAGACTAAGAAAAGCAAATTTTAAAATTCAGTTAGACAAAACAGAATTTTTTAGAAAGGAAGTAGCGTATTTAGGTCACCTAGTAGCAGCAGAAGGTGTCAAACCAAATCCAGATAAAGTGAAAGCAATTAAAAACTACCCAATTCCAAAAACCACCAAACAAATTAAGGGATTTTTAGGTCTATTGGGATATTACAGAAAATTCATGACAAATTTTGCTGGAATTACCAAACCTTTTAAAAACTGTTTGAAAAAAGATGCAACAATTAAAATAGACGATCCAAATTATATAAATTATTTTGAAACTTGCAAGAATATATTATCTAATGAACCTTTGTTGCAATATCTAGATTTTGGAAAGGAATTTAATTTAACTACGGATGCTAGTATTTTTGCGATCGGAGCAGTGCTTAGCCAAAATAAAAACGGCGCTGCTTTACCTATGCGAGTCGAGCATTAAGTGATGGCGAAGTCAATAGAAGTGATTCGGCAATAGAAAAGGAATTACTTGCTATAGTATGGGCAACTAAATATTTTCGGCCCTATATCTACGGAAGAAAATTCAAAATTTATTCGGACCATAAACCTTTACAATGGCTTTTTTCAGTCAAAGAACCAAATTCTAAACTTCTTCTGTGGAGACTTAAATTAGAAGAATACGATTACCAAATATTGTAATAAAAAGGGCAAATTAAAACAAAACGCTGACGCACTTTCTAGAATACAACTAAACATTAGCGATACCAGTCCAGTGAACTCAGGATCAACGACCGATCAAGACATTCAGCAAACAGTAGCAGAATCAGTAAATTTATATTTTCCGGAATTAGACGAAGGACTTCCAGAAGTAGACGATGACAATCGAAGTTAGCTAACATAGACTAAACGGAAGATATCTTAGTCGATTTGGCATCAGCAGAAGATAACGACCAAACGTCAAATTATGAAGGTAACACGGTGATTGAAATGCCAATTTTGGATGAACCCGTAAATTTTTGAAAAAAACAGATCATAATATCTCTTGTAAACTATAACTCCAAAAAAGTAAAAATACAAAAACTATTTAACAGCAGTAAAACAAGATTCATTGTAGAAATATCTAAAAATAATTTCGATAATGATGCCGTAAATTTTGTAAAACAATATTTAATACCAAATATAAAATATAGTATATACTTTGAAAACGATATTTATGAAAAATTTGCAACTTGCATAGCCAAACATTTTAAAATTCGCAACCATGGTTAATTAAATGCACCACAAAATTAGTGGACATAACCGATGAAGAAGAGGTTCAAGAAATCATAAAAAATTATCACGTAGGGAAAACCAACCATCGTGGAATTCAGGAAACATACGAACAAATAAAAAGGAGATATTATTGGCCAAAAATAAAAAATTGTATTCAAACTTTTGTAAACAGCTGTGACATCTGCTTAAAAACAAAGTACGAGAGGATACCCTTAAAGCTAGAAATGAATTTAACACCAACAGCTACGAGACCACTACAAATAATGCACGTGGACAGTATTTCGCTTGATAAGCAAAAGTTTCTAAGCATTGTTGATAGCTTCTCTAGATATGAGCAGGTGTATTGTATTGCAGGTGCACAGGCTGTTGAAATAGTCAGCAAACTCTTAGATTTCTTTTCTCATCATGGCATACCAGAAGTTATAGTAGCAGATAACGGCGTGGAATTTAATAACAGGTTAGTAAAAGAAATGATGGATTTTCACAAAATAAAAATCCATTTTATAAGCACACAACATCCACCATCAAATGAGATGGAAGAAAGATAACATTCTTTCCTAATAGAACATATAAGATTATTAAACAACCAATCTGAATTTTAAAATGAAACAATCAAAAATAAAATAAAATATGCAATAATCACCTACAACAACAGTATACATTCTCTAACGAAATTAACTCCGTTTGAAATTTTAAATGGACACATAAATTCAAATTCACTTTTAGATATTGACGTTGAGAGACAAGTTATGAATGATTACGTTACTACCCACAAAGAAAGGACACAAAAATTGTATGAGATTATTAGAGAAACAAACCAAAATACAAAGAAAAATATTTTAACTAAAAGGAATATCAATAGAGAATTAGTACCCGAAATTCCATCTGAGGTTTATGTCAAAACTGTACAAAAACAAAATAAAACTAAAAACAAATATAATAAAGAAGTCACTTCCGTAAACACAGAATTAAAAACTGCGAAAATTAAAGGGAGACACCCTAACACCAAACAAAAAATCCATCTATCAAAAATTAAAAGACCAAGGAAAATCAGTAAAATTCCAAAATCTAATGATCCTTTTATAAATCCTGTTTCAGGTCCCTCCTCTTCCTCCAGGGAGTAATTAAAGATAAGCTAGTGATAATTTATGTAGAAAATAAAGTTAATATTAAGAAAACTAAATATACTTCAACCAAGTATAATTTCCACAAATAATTGTTCAGTGAAATATAAAAAAAATCATCAGTTCTATAATAATAAATTACCATTAGAACCAAAAATAGAAAATATGTGGGCATTTGAAAGTGTAATAGACGTAAGTTGAAAAATTAGAGCTAAGGAAATAGTATATTTGCTGAAATTGTTTACTGTAGATGAAACAGACTATAATTTTTATAAGTTGTTATCTGTACCAACCAAATATGAATCAGGATATATAACTGTAATTCCTAGAGTAAAATTATGTTAATGTCTAAATCTAAGTTAGGTAAGGTTAAACTCTTAGGTTTAAATATTAATTGTAAGAACAAAGTTCATTCAAAATCTCTATGCTCATTGGAACAAATAATTAATCATAATCTTGATTGCGAAAATATCTATAATATAATCCGGCAAGACGGACAGCTGCAAATATACTGAATTTGAGATTCCTGAAAATTTAATAATATGGATTCCTGAAATGAACCAATATTTGGCAATTTTACCTCAAAAGGAAACCTTAAAATGTATGAGTCAAAAGGAAACTATAGCACTACACTTCAAGGTATCTACTTAATCAGTCCCAACAATGATTCAATTTTTTATCAAAATAAACAATTGTATCATTCATCAGAAACAAAAGGTGGTCATCCACGATTCCTAGATGCCTCTGGATTACATCTTGAAGTCAGTCAACGACCAGAATTCTCCATTAATCTAAAGAAATTGAACAGAGAAAAAATTAATTTAGACGCTATATCAAAAATTCAACAACATTCAGTTATTATCACAAAAATCAGCATCTGGACCATCATCATATTCGGAAGTCTTCTCCTGTTTCCGGGGATTATTTATATTGTGTTTAAAGATTTTCGGGAAAAGACCAAGGTCAACCCAGCACTCAACCACGCCCGGAAGATTATTTAGGGATGGAGTAGTTATATAGTGTAATATAAGTTAAGACAATGTACAATGTCACGAACGATATATAATCCTGCAGATGTTCATTTCTTAGAATAGCTACATCAGCTTTTTCTCATTGCATTGTAATAAAGCTTTTGTTAAGTTAGTTGAGTATGATCCAGTGTGAGATCAACACTGTACAACAGGTTACCTCTAGGCATAAGAGTTATACCTATTTATTATAATTATTATAATAAACGGTTTTGTAAAATTCAAGTTTGAGTTTTTTAAAAACCAATCGATCGGAACCAACGACATAACTTATATATATATATATATATATATATATATATATATATATTATATATATATATATATATATATATATATATATATAAATTTATTATGCAATATATATGTAACTGTACACGCTATAAAACAATTTTGTGAAGTAAACGGGCTGATATATGGTATAATGTTGTAATTTATAATTTGCAATAATTTTTATTCATACACATAATTTTATAAGATAATTTTTAAACAAAAATTAGCACACGAGCTAATGCAAATGATAGGATGATTTATAACATATGAAAATGCCAAGCCCAGGACGGGAATCGAACCAGGGTCCTCGGGGTGAAAGCCCAGAACGCTATAAACTAGGCTACCGAGGCGGCTATATCTATATATATATATATATATATATATATATATATAAGAAAAAATGATGTACTGAGCATGTAGTACAATGGGGTTAGTTGATAAATTAAATATTTATTATTATTAATGAACTTGTTAATATACAATATATAATAGAAAAACATGGTGGACAAAAGTGAAAACTAGAAAATAAAATAAAATAATCCATTTTCATTGTTGATTTGTATTGGTCCAGTTAAATTACTAACCTTATAGCTAAACTGAAATTAGACACCTGATATCAGAGAAAATGGACAACTGTTTACATCATATATAAATATAAAACATCATTCTTCTTATATATATATATATATATATATATATATATATATATATATATATATATATATATATATATATATATATATATATATACATACATATATATATATATATATATATATATATATATATATATATATATTTAACGTCCGATTATTGTACAAACGGGTTAATGCAGACGATAGGATGATTTATAGCATATGAAAATGCAAAGCCCTGACTGGGAATCGAAACAGGGTCCTCGGGATGAAAGCTCAGTACGCTATAAACTAGGCCACCTTATATATATATATATATAAGAAAATTATGTACTGAGCATGTAGTACAATGGGGTTAGTTGATAAATTAAATATTTATTAATGAACTTGTTTATATACAATATGCAAGATATATTTAACTGTAAACACTGGCATTTACAGTTAAATATATGTAATACAATTGTGTTAATACTAATTTAAATATTTATTGCGAAAAGTATTTATATGCATGATATAGTAAATAATACATTTAAAAAAAGTTTGCAACGGTTTTAAAGTAACATTTCTTAGTTTCTTAAGCAGAAATCATAGCGCTGAGTCACGAATGCGCATAAAAACAATCAGCTCACCGTTAAAATTGAATTCACTTTAATGATACTAATCATGTGTATAAGGCAAGCATGATGATTTTTTTTACATGGAATTTGTGGTCTCGGGAGTTTGTATATCCTCATTCGGAAAAATGTTAGACTCGCCAAAAGAAATTTTCAATTTCAAAATTGGTATTTAAAAACTAAAATTTTTAACGCTAGAGTTCTTTTTTAAATGTGTACTGTAAAACTGATTTTTATTTTTTTACAGCTTCAAAATCTATAGTTCTTAAATATGTATTCAGTATTTTTAATAATTATTTACTTTGTGTTGTCACAGTGAAAATTGTTACTACACAATGTGGTTTAAAATAAAAATATTAAAAAAATAATGCTCAAAACAACACTATGAAAAACCGACTAAGAAAATGTAGTTGGAGGTTTACAGACCAAGGCCTACAGTTAAACAGATAATAGTACTATCTATTTTCTCAAATGTTTCAACCCACGTCCTAGTAGCTTGCAGCATTCGTAGCGGCAGATACTCTAATTACTTGGACTACAACTACTAATACCATCTACCCTTTTTATAATGGTAGCTGTACTAGTCAGTTTATATTTAATGCTTTTATACAGTACTGCAGATCATATTTGTGTGTGTGTGTGTGTGTGTGTGTGTGTGTGTGTGTGTGTGTGTGTGTGTGTGTGTTTTAGTTCTTAAGTATATTTGTTATTTCTTGCATTATCGCTTGTTTGCTTGCCATGGGTGAGCCGTATATGAACACATGTTAAGTTGTTAATTATCCAGTATAGTTACACCATTTAATTCTCTTGTGAATTTTGTATTATTTATATATGTTTTTCCTTTTTTTAACTCAAATGATATTTTTTCTTTTTTTCTATAACCACAATTAGTGGAAACAAAGGTTAGGAATTTTCCTAATACGTAGTTATATATTAAACTTGTAATTAAGAGAGGTAAGTTGTATCTGATAAGTTAAATCTTTTGAATAATATTTTTTTAATTAGTTCTTTTTCAGTTTGGTTAAATACAGCACGGTTAAGACAAAATCATTAAGACGCGGTGGTGTATGCTCCGCGCCAGACCATTGATTTGTATGTTAGCTATTTGTGGCATCGCTTCGATGTTGATTGTGATTTTTAATCACTTTTTTATCCAGTAATGTAGTAATGTAGAAAAGTTTTATTACATTAATTATTTTAAAGAAAACCTTGTGAAATATATGCGCAAGCGTGTAGACGGAGGGAAGACCATAATATAGAGAAAATTTATGTGGTTTCAGCAGCAGCGGCAGGCATTATTTTCGTGGGAAGTGGTTCCTTTGGTCCACAGAAACTGTTACGAGCTATATACGTGAGATGAATGAGCATTAAAACTTATGAGAGATACCACCAAGGTCGCCAACGATTGGAAAAGAAGTTAAAGGAGGCAGTAGAAGAGGGCAGAAGAGAACACGAATGTAAGAGATCGTGGAGACCTATAGAAGGCTGGCACCCCTGCTTAGTTTTAGGGAACACTAGCTAGACCAAAAGGTCCTAAAGGATTCTTTTGTTATGTTTTAAGTGTTTTCGTAAAAAAAGACGAGAAATAATGATTATGTAAAATTAAATTACAGTTTAAAGATATGATCAAACTATAATTATATGTGAAAAAACGTATATTTTTTTAGTTCTCATCAAAGTGCGACTTTTTTTTAATTTGGAGGGCGTGACAATGGATATACCTGTTAAAATCGACATTTTTCACAGTCAGTATGATTTCGTAGTACAATAATTTATTATTATATTGATAATCGGGAATTTATTAGGGGCAAAAACTAAAAGTAATAATAGCAATTAAAACATAGTAATATGGCACGTAGCTGTCTTGTTATTATAGTGGAAGTAATTTAATAACATTATATAAACAAACATTTTAGTAATGAATAACAAAAGTTAATTAAATAACTAGAAATTCATTTATATACTATTTCCCTAATATTTAACTCCCATAACATTTATGACAGCACCCTGTGGTCAAGAATAGCCTTTTGTTGTCATTGAAAAGTCCCACGATTTTATTCCCATTATTTAAGGAAATGTAAATTTATGTCTGTATTCTGTATTGAGTTTTTACTGAATCAGAACTGATAAGAACTAAAGTAATGAATGTTTGCAGAAAAAAGAAATCAACTTCGTTTTTATTGCTCTTTCAAATACTTAAGAGAAGACTGAAAGAAGTACAATAGGCTTATTATCAGGGTCTTGACTATTGCCTTTCTCGAAAATTGGAATTACAACAGCTTTCTTTAGTACTTCAGGAAACTTCCGCCCTTTCATTAATAAAATTGAGCAATTCATCCAGTATATTATTAATTAATAAATTAATTTTTTCAGGATCTTGGTGCTAACTCCAACTTTGTCTTGCAGATTTTTTGCTGCCTAGTTCTGTAATCTCGTTTCACGTAATACAATTTGTAAATATTTCGGTTTACAAAATTTAGGAAAAGCAGAAATACTTCGATTATCATCTGATTTATGTTTTTAATATTGAATTGTATATGCACCGGAACATTATAAAGTATGAATTACAGAATTGTGCAATAATTTTTTGGATTAGTAATTCAATCTATTTTAATTTATAACTCTCATCTATGGAACATTTAGAGGTTTTTAGTCCCAGAATTTCATTAAGAACCCTTCACTGTGCTTTAAATTGCCCTTATTCGCTTTTAAAATTCCCTTAGTAGGTAATCTATTTTCATAAGAAATAAAATAGTTGCCTGTAATCTAGACCATCTAGGAATCATTTCTTATTTCTTATTTTTATTATTTATTATTTTTATTAGTTTAAACGAATCGAATGTAATCCAAGGTTTCGGGGATACTTTTTACAGTTTAGCCTTATAAATACAGTTTTCCTTAAAGTAAATACATTTTTCTAACGTAATAATAAATGTTTTAAAAATAAGGGATACAGAATTTTCCTGGAATATCACATGCCAATCATTCCAAAATCGGTATTTATTTTGTGTAATTTATATTCATGGACTCATAGTTAGTAATATTTTTTATGATCGGCAGTTAACGCACGGCAGGACGCAGTCTTCGTAGTAAGTAGATTGTGATTAAATCGCTGCTCATTTACGTAACTGCTCAGAGCATTCACCGCTAAAAGGAAAACGCTCTTAAAACCTCCACTATAAGCCGGTCTTGTTAAGGGAGCTTCAGAGAAAAATATCATCCTTTGAACTTGTTGTCGGGAAACAGCGCAAAACAAATTAAATTTTAGTAAATATCGTTCGTATTGAAAGGTTTTATAGATATTTTCAGATCTCCAGATTCTAATATTGTAAGTGTTGTCCTTACCACTTAGATGGAATATTGATGCATAAATGAACACAACACAATGAAGAAAGTCATAATTTTCCTGCTTCAACATTTAAATTACGAATTTGGAGAGCACATCTTAGTAAGTTTGTAATAGTTGTAAACGGTAACGACGTATATGTAAGCGTTTTTTAAGTTCTTCCATACTATCATCACTAGCATTGTTGTTTACGACTGGTCTTCCTAACAGACTTTTTAGGACTTCGTAAGAAAGACTTTTATTATTTTGATTCAGATTCGGCTGATGTCTGTCTAAGCACGATTAATAAGACAAAAATCATTTTGTCATAAAAATAAATAACACTCATGCATAAGTTTGATTTTTCTCCATAAATAAACAGGAAAAGTATAATTCACGACAACATTTGACCAATCGTTTATATTAATACAACTTACTGTTCAATGACAGAACCGATGATGACGGGCGGGAAGAAGATTCGTTACTTGTTTGCAAATATAACTTTCACAAGTTGACCCTGTATTCATAATTTTCCGAACAGGTAAAGCGTTAGGGTAGGATTTGGTGAGAGAAAGACAGATGGAGAGATTGTCATCACCCTATCTCTCTCTCTCTCTCTCTCTCTCTCTCTCTCTCTCTCTCTTCTTTCTGAGCTGCAAGTTTAGAAAAAAAACATGCAGCGCTGCCTGTTGACGGGGAATCCAAGTAGCTTCGTCGTTCGAATAAAATGGGCTGACTTTTAATGCAAGAAGTGTCCTTCTTATAGATTCATTGCTTATACCAAACTTTCCTTTAGAGTGCGGGTGGGATGAGAGATGAGGTCAGACTCAAGAGCAGATTTACGCACCTTCACTCGTGTCAGGTTGGAAACGTATTGATGCACCTTAAATGGATACTAAAAATTAAATATATAAAACTAATAACCCTGGGGGACTTGCAGATGTGGACGTACAGATGAGAATCCAGACAAGAAGGACACTGGGGCTGCCGTGTAATCCCAGGACACTGGGGTAATTCAGTACCGTGTAATCCACAAATTTTGCATTTGAGCAGATTATAAAGGTACTGGACATGTATAAATTCCCTTCTTCTGTAACCGATGAGAGTTTTAATATCTCTAGGGATGCTGTAGAAGTGGACTTGGGGGAAAAACTTGGCTGACTTACGGAAGCTTTAGAAGGATTACACTGTCCTCTGCAAACTTCCCACACGAAGATATGGGCAACTTCCCTCTAATTACCTTTCTCTGTGTGGTGGAGCACTGCAGTGAGGAGGGAGTTAAGAGAAAAGATGGAGGTAGAGGTTGTCAGGGGCTGTCCGTAGGGGGGCAGTTTTGTCCGATTTCTTATGGAACCTGGTGGTGGACTACGTCCTGGATCTTCTGTCTGCGGAGGGATGTTATACATAAGGATATGCAGATGATGTGGCAGTGCTAGTCCAGGAACGGCATGGTAACACGGTGGATCAAATGAAAAGAGCCTTATCACTAGTAGAATCCTGGTGTCGTCAGGAGAACCAAGGAGTTAACCCCAGGAAAACTACTCTGGTTCCTTTTACTAAAAGAACCGTATCTAGGAGCGCTTAAGCTCTTTGGGGATCTAGTTTGTGGATTGATGGAACTTACTAAGGGCACCAATCTATTAAACTAGAACTCAAGAGGTTTAATTGCACAATAGTTCCGTTGATTGCAGTGCAGGATTTTATTATCCCTTCCTCTAGTAAGTCTTCTGTGCTAATTTTACTTGGCAGGATCCCCGGAGTACGGATTTGAAGGTAAGTTCACAAAGAAACAAAGATTATCGGCAATAGAACACGTACTGCGAATTGGACGGAATTTATCCAACAGCCGCACTCTTAGACTGATAGATAGCGCCACGATACAGACATTGGCAATGCTACACTAATTACTTCTGGTATAAACAACGTGACCAAAAATTTTCATTTTTGGAAAAAATCAATTTTTTTCTACTTCTAGAATATTCCTGATCTTAGACTTCGGAAAGACAACACGCGAAATGTTACAACATAATGTGTTTTTGGAAATTGTGTGCGATGCATGAAGTTAAGTGTATAACAAGCTTGTAAAAACCCATTTTTTCCATTTTTTAAATCATGAAACGAAAAGTGTTTGCCATGGTGCAAGTATTGCAATTTTTGAATAAATAGTTCTGATATGTCTAGGTAGCCGGTTCCAAACACTATTGCCGTGTTCAAAAATACTGGGAACCAGGTAAGTTGACTGCAATTATGTTTAATTATAGAATAGAAACTGGATATCTCATCAAAAAAAGTCTTTTTATATCTGTCTAGTTTGAAAATACATATTGTATAGAAATATTTCATTAAAATTTCAATCTTTAACGTAATGAGAGGAAACTCTAGCTAAAGTTAGGTTTAAATTGATTATACCTGTTTAAATCTTAAAATTACACTAATTATTGAACATTAAGTGTTAGGAAAATAAAGTTTTAGCCTTTTAAATAACCTAATACAACCTAAATTTTCGTTTTTGATTTTCTCATGAGTAGCCTTTCTTAAACTTTAAAGCCAAGCTGGAGCTACTTTCCAACATTTCTTGACAGTTCTAGAAACTGATACATGGGCTAACATACAAGTCCGTGTTCAGTCGCATAATTCAAAACTTTCACTGTCAGCTGATTTTAACACAACAGCTGTTTTTTTTTACTTCATAACACCTGTTACTTTGTAGATGAATTCTACAGGAACCGATATGCAGTTGCGCGGAATTATGGGAGAAAAAAGTCTCGGCAGTAAATTTGTTTTCTAAAAATATTTAATCATGATTTGATTTGTTTTAATCTGTAATAAAAATGTTGTCTAAAATTGTAAATTGATGTTTACAATTATTTAAATGTTTAAAATTCTGTGCTAGTTGTTGATATATGATTAGACTTCTCTTTTATGTAATAATAACAATAATATTGATGATGACTACGACAATGATATTGATAATAATAATAATAATAATAATAATAATAAAAATAATAATAATAATAATAAAAATAATAATAATAATAATAATAATAATAATAATAATAATAATAATAATAATAATAATAATAATAATAATAATAATAATAATAATAATAATAATAATAATAATAATAATAATAATAATAATAATAATAATAATAATAATAATAATAATAATAATAATAATAATAATAATAATAATAATAATAATAATAATAATAATAATAATAATAATAATAATAATAATAATAATAATAATAATAATAATAATAATAATAATAATAATAATAATAATAATAATAATAATAATAATAATAATAATAATAATAATAATAATAATAATAATAATAATAATAATAATAATAATAATAATAATAATAATAATAATAATAATAATAATAATAATAATAATAATAATAATAATAATAATAATAATAATAATAATAATAATAATAATAATAATAATAATAATAATAATAATAATAATAATAATAATAATAATAATAATAATAATAATAATAATAATAATAATAATAATAATAATAATAATAATAATAATAATAATAATAATAATAATAATAATAATAATAATAATAATAATAATAATAATAATAATAATAATAATAATAATAATAATAATAATAATAATAATAATAATAATAATAATAATAATAATAATAATAATAATAATAATAATAATAATAATAATAATAATAATAATAATAATAATAATAATAATAATAATAATAATAATAATAATAATAATAATAATAATAATAATAATAATAATAATAATAATAATAATAATAATAATAATAATAATAATAATAATAATAATAATAATAATAATAATAATAATAATAATAATAATAATAATAATAATAATAATAATAATAATAATAATAATAATAATAATAATAATAATAATAATAATAATAATAATAATAATAATAATAATAATAATAATAATAATAATAATAATAATAATAATAATAATAATAATAATAATAATAATAATAATAATAATAATAATAATAATAATAATAATAATAATAATAATAATAATAATAATAATAATAATAATAATAATAATAATAATAATAATAATAATAATAATAATAATAATAATAATAATAATAATAATAATAATAATAATAATAATAATAATAATAATAATAATAATAATAATAATAATAATAATAATAATAATAATAATAATAATAATAATAATAATAATAATAATAATAATAATAATAATAATAATAATAATAATAATAATAATAATAATAATAATAATATAATAATAATAATAATAATAATAATAATAATAATAATAATAATAATAATAATAATAATAATAATAATAATAATAATAATAATAATAATAATAATAATAATAATAATAATAATAATAATAATAATAATAATAATAATAATAATAATAATAATAATAATAATAATAATGATGATGATAATATGATGATGATGATGATGATGATGATGATGATGATGATGATGATGATGATGATGATGATGATGATGATGATGATGATGATGATGATGATGATGATGATGATGATGATGATGATGATGATGATGATGATGATGATGATGATGATGATGATGATGATGATGATGATGATGATGATGATGATGATGATGATGATGATGATGATGATGATGATGATGATGATGATGATGATGATGATGATGATGATGATGATGATGATGATGATGATGATGATGATGATGATGATGATGATGATGATGATGATGATGATGATGATGATGATGATGATGATGATGATGATGATGATGATGATGATGATGATGATGATGATGATGATGATGATGATGATGATGATGATGATGATGATGATGATGATGATGATGATGATGATGATGATGATGATGATGATGATGATGATGATGATGATGATGATGATGATGATGATGATGATGATGATGATGATGATGATGATGATGATGATGATGATGATGATGATGATGATGATGATGATGATGATGATGATGATGATGATGATGATGATGATGAT
>CM040182.1:28727094-28930948 GCA_022606455.1 Callitettix versicolor
TTTATTTGGATGAATGTTATCCCGCTCTCGAAAATTTTCAACTATACCTTTGGTTCAGTTGATCAGGACAATAGAACACAAACCTATTTATTTATTCTTGAATAAGCCACCAGTTTGCAAGAATCATATATATATATATCATTCATCATTCATTAGAAGATGCCCCCATGTCCAAAATCCTTAAATATTGCTTCCACATTTACAGCCTTATATCTCAGCTAATTGTAAAGATATATGTGTCATCCCATTTGAGTATATGTTTAAAATAACAGATTCAACTCATTTATTCCCATACGCTCTAATGTATAATACAATTTTTTATATAATTAATCAAATATTGCCTCCCGGTGGCAAGGTGTAAGGTTAGCATAAAACATTTGTTTATCAAACATGGATTGTTGCCTCCGGATGTCTTTAAATATAATTGATGTCTAACTTTGCAGATATATACCATTAGACCTTACATCCAGTCTAAACCTTTTACCAAACTAAGCACTACTGAAGTTCTATATACGTATATAGTTGAGGTGTTTAGATTATGTTTTATGTTTCTAAAGTTTTATCACCTACAAATATACCGAAACTGTAAAGTTCTATTTCCCTATACATAAAAACAATTAATTTGTTCTTTCTTTGAAATTTATTGTAATCATTAGATATGGCGAAACATTTATGGCTCTTATACTTGTGCATAATTTTGGTTTGACAGTTCAAACATTAGGTTAGAGTTGTAGTTAATATTATAAAATCTACCTTTTCTTTCTCATATACTTTTATAAAAGTATATATATATATATATATATATAAGTAATACATATACATATCTATTTTCAGGCATGCCACATTTTAGGCTACTTAAATTTTGTAGTTTAGAGGGAAGTAATGTACTTCCAAAACAACAAAATGTTTTTCATTAGGTCTTGGGAATTGATTTTTAATAAACTGATTTGCCTAATAATAATACAAAAAATATGATTAAAATATTTTGGGCCAAATTTTAGTCCTGTAAGCCGTTTGGCTATATAATCACAGTATAGCCTATTGTGATTATCTATATAGCCAAATACATACAGGTGCTGTATATAAAAGGTACACATACACATTAAAAAAATTAAAATGTCTGGTAATACAAATTTAAACAACCAAGTTCAAATTTTATCATATACTAATATTGTATGAGAAAAATTTAACGGACAAGTATTAAATATTGATTTCGATTTGCTCAAGTTTTTAACCTAAGGAGCAAAATATCACCTCAAGTGTTTTTATGTAGAATTTTGATGTTGTGGTAGTAAAAAAATAAAACCAACAAACATAGGAAAGAAATATTGCTATCTTTTTGTTTTCGATGTCATTTAACCTTGGTGCGATAAGCTGTACAACTCATAATAGCCTGCTCCAAAAAGTTATACGAGGTCATGATTCCCTTGGAAGAAGGTTAAAAGAGTAATGAACAACAAAGAAGAAACAGAAATATTATAGTCTAGCACCATTTCTATGTGAAACCTGATCTAACCTAACAGCTGCAGTATGCATTATTTATAAAGTTTTATCTAAAATTATTTCTTTTAGTCATAAAAACTTTAAGACTAAAGCACTGTAATAACAAGTTTTTCAGCTTTTTCTTGCTTTCACCAATTTTAAAACCAAAAAATTTTAGAAATGCAAAACAAAAATGAAAATATTACTTCTTTATAACTATAAAATAAGCTTTTCTGTAGAAAAAAATACTTCAAACTTTTCGTTAAAAATGTTTGTAAGATATGTTAAGAAGACTTGAAAATATGAAAAAAATATATATTATAACTATACAAAGCTATTACCTCTACTTTTAACTACGAACTTAAAATTGTTACACTTTGCAGTAGTATACAGATTGATAACTATTTGTACTTTTCTATCAGACTGATAGCTAATATAATATGTTAAGAAGATTAATGTTTAGGCCTGTTAGTTTTTTTTTTTTTAGTAGGCTATGGCTGGATGTTGGTATAATTACGAATGTAAAAGCACAAGGTAAATCATTTTTCTTAAGAATAGCCCATATGGGTTATTTGTAACATAGTGAGCAGCAAAGATACAATCAGTATTTATATATATCATTCATATAATCAGTAGACTATTTTATACATCATTTTAGCACAATCAATAGACGTTCAGGAGTTTCTTCTGTTATAAGCTTCCAGTATTTGCATGTTGTCCATGACAAACCAATTTCTCAAAGATTGATGACTGATCCTAGAAAAAATATGTATTATAACTATACAAAGCTATTACCTCTAATTTTAACTACAAACTTAAAATTGTTACACTTTGCAGTAGTATACAGATTGATAACTATTCCATCAAACTGATAGCTAATGTTCTATTTTTATAATAAAACTGCTGATCAAATAATTTAGTAATGCTAACAATTTTTTCTCAACAATATAAATATTCACCTCAGTTTCAAGTAACAAAATATGTAACTTTGAAACTACAAAATAGGAGAACAAAACTACATTTAATGCAGATTTTAAAATATATATAATAGGTTATACATGTTTTTCTTGATTTAACTTAAGACACACATACACTTGACACTTAACTACAAGTTTTACCTAGAGTGAAATCTGATCAACTGTGTATGTATAAAAATTATTAAACTTGATCTTATTTAAGGCTGAGGTGAACAAAGTTGTACTTACTGAGTTGTTTATTCTTTTCAGTGATGAAATAGGCACATATTCGATTTGATAAAATCAAATATGTTCAAATCCAAAATATCTTTGGCTAGGTGATGATTACTGTAATTTAAAACTTGTAGTTGAAAGGTTTCTCAAGTTTAACCTGCAACACATATATTTCTCTAAAAAAAATAACTCTGTGAAAAATATATTTTCTATGTAGTCTAGCCTAATATCATGATAGTCCATCAAATGATAATTTATACAAATGCCTTGACATTTTTTGAAAAAAAAACTTTTATTTTAATCACATGGTCATAATTTCATGAAGGCAAATTTTGTGTGGTCCTTCATTTACCAATTGTAATTTTTGATTAGGCTACCTACACCAATAAATTAAAAAGGCAACATGTAAACTGACAAGTATTAATATACATTTTCTTAATGCCAATCACATGTGAACTATATCAAGTGGTACTTCTCCTTGTGGAATTATAAAATATACTGGAAAACTGGTTTACAATATTCCAAACCTGCTAAGGAATACAATATTCCTCTATTAATTAACCAGCAAACAATCCAATAAACAAGAGATGGTAAAACTGAGTTATTGGGACCGATATTAATTTATCAAAAATGTAGAAATAAAGAAACAAGTAGAAGTTACAAAAAAGTGAAAATAAAAGTTACCAACATAACCTCAAAATTACTACTGTTCAAAAGTAAGTAACATGCTTTTAATGGTAAAAACGATAAATTTAAAGTGTATTTTCATAATTAAAAAAATACATATTTTTAAAAAAAAAGAACTTGATAACCTAACTTGACTCAGCTGTTGCGTATTTAACCTAACTTGACTCACTGTTGGGTGTTTAATGAAATGCATGTTATTACTAATCAAAAGAATATAATTTTTTTTCTTAAAAAAGGAACTTGGTAACCTAACTCAACTTAGCTGTTGGATGTTAACTCATTTATTATGTATATAACTTGTATTCCTTAAACGTACTAACCTTTGTTGTTAGTAGTATCACAGCATATAGTAAAAATGGACGTCGGAATACAGATTCATAACAAATCACTAAAAATCATAATTTATTGTAATAAAGTTAATCTTCCATGGGTTAATATCTCTTAACGAAATGACAGAGCATATAATAAAAGCAAAAAAATAGTAAAATCTCGATTTTTGCAAAAGTTCCGAAAAGTCAGACATACCCAAGAGGCAATTACAATCCAAACTGTTAAATTTTTATATTAACGTACACATTTTACGTATACATATTGTAACCTATATAATAGATTTATTATTATCTTATTATTACTTATTATTAGCAAACTTTGATTTTATACTGAATTTGTAGAAGTCATTAAAGTTTATCTAGTTCTTTATGAAAGAAAGACATAACCTCAATTTTGTAAGCCTGGGATTAGTTTATTCATTACCTATTTTAAACCATATTAACTTTTTATAAATGTGTATTTAATACTTATCCCTCAGCTGACTTTTGAATGCTTTTTTGCCAAAACACTTTGTTTAATTGAATGTATAGGCCTGTATGTAAAAATCCAAAATGTCATTTTGCACAAATGAATGAAAGACAAAAAAAATGAACCTAACTAGTCTAATATGGGTTTGTGTGAAATATAGATTTGAAATTAAAAATAGTTAGGCCTAATATAAGAAGTATTCATCATTTTATATAAAAACTATATTTTGTTTTAAAAACTTACTAGCTTAACTAGTATGATTTTGTGTGAAATGTAGACATGAAATTTAAAAATTAGGCTATATCTCTGCCTTTAGCTTATATTGAACAATAACATGCTGGTAGCAGCACTAAATTATTCTTGTGAATTCTACTAATATTGATATATTTTAGACTTAAAAACGACTGTTGAAAAAACTTCACAATTAGTTAGTGCCTATCATCTTGTTACTTCAAAAACTTGCATTGAATTAATTACTGACTAATTTGCAAAGTAAATCCTCCATGCTCAATATAATGTAAAAATGTAATAATAATGTCGCAAAATTGTTTTGTTAAAAATTGTATAAAATCGTTACTTAATTGTGTGGGTTAATATTAGGCCTACTTAATTTTTATAAAATAATTGTAATTATATTATAACGGAGGCATATTAAATGCACAAATAACTTAACTTTTCTCCATAATATAAATAAAAGAAGAAAATATGTTATGTCCTTACAGAGCTTAATATAGTTTATAAGTTGTAACTTTAGGAATATTTTATACTTTTTTGTAAATATATTCTCACATTCACATAAAAACCTACTTTAGACTAACCTCACCCCATTACAGTAGTAGGTATAAGAAAAAAAATATATTTAGACTATGATGCTTAGTAAGTTTTCTTTGGTCTGTAGACATAGACATATTATTTAGATATTTGCAAAATATTACTAGATCTACCGGTGTTACAACCAAGTAGCCTACTTTAATATTAAAAATAAACTGATATCTTAGTGATATGTAAAAATTTATTACTGATACATTAGTTTCAGTTTACTATTATTAATATAGTAATTATTATAAAAGTGATTGTTGGTCCTCAAACTATTTGTCATGTACAATAATTGTTAATATTCTAAGTTATAAATAATATGAAATCTTATAATTATAGTAACATACTCATGGGTTTACTAACTTTCTTCCAGTCCTGTTTTCTTCAATCCAACAGAATTTTGGTCCATAACAATATTTTGTTAATATATTTCAAAACTTGTATTTGTTTTTACATCTCAATTCTTCATTAAACTACTTTTTCTAATAGAAAAATCCAGACACAAATGAACAAAATACATTGTGGTTATCAACATTGGCATAACTTCAATCTAGGAAAAAGCAGTTTACTTTGCTTTTTTGAAGACGCATTCATATACAATAAAGTATCGTATTAATATGTCACTCTACTCACATTTACAATATTTTAAAAGCGTTTCAACACAGTACTTAATATTTCATATTTTTTAAAAATCTACAATGAATCTAATATACTTCTTCCAGTTCTGTTTTCTCCAATCCAACAAAATTTTTGTTCATAACAATATATTGTCAATATATTTCAAAACTTGTATTTGTTTTTACATCTCAACTCTTCCTTAAACTACGTTTTCTAATAGAAAAATCCATACACAAATGAACAAAATACATTATGTAACTTGAGTTCCCACTTCAATCACACATGGCAGCTGGCTTGTTGGCCATCTCCTATGCGAACTATCACTGCGCGTCCTAGTGTTAGTGGAATGTTAATTGTTTTTTGTTGTACACCATTGTTACAACTTCACGTATCACGAATTTATAACTCTCTTTGCGAATTATTTCCTTAACCTTTTTAATATTTTACATAGACGATAAAACATTATTTATTTATTATTTGTGTGCGCCTTAACACTTTTATAACTTGGCACTGTTTCCACAAACACTAACACTCGACGGTGGGCGATAAGTTGCTTCGGTAGTAGCGGTTACTAAAAACACCTCCACTGTTGTTGAAAGTCAAAACCAGAAGAAGCTTTCCCATGTGCTTCGCACATGGAAAAACATGGCAAATCCTGTCCAGATTGCCAAACTTCAAAGTAAGAACCCCTCTTGTGGGAACTTATTTCTTTGAGTTAATTAGGAGGTGCCATGCCGCCCACTGAGGCTCATGACACTGTGATAGCTTTCAGTACCCATCTAATCTTCAAAATCTAATTTGTTCCCTGGTAATTTATATATTTGTTATGCATTGGTGCACAATCTGGCAACTCTGGTTAACTACCCTCTCTGTCTCCCATACATCCTTATTTGAGTGTGTGAACCGGCAGTTGATATCTATCTCTCCAGTACAATTTTTAATTTTGCTTCTAGCTGGCCGATTTTCCTGAAAAGGCTGTCATATTCTTCAGCAGCTCATTCAGATCATGTAGAAACTTGCTTTGTATTTCTACGATCACCCGTTCCCGAGTTACCCTTTGGTTTGTTATTCATGTTTTATTTTGTGTTGTTTTAATTTGGTGATTAATTTATATTTATTTGTTTTGATTTATTAATATGTAGTTAATTCACATTTAAGTTTTCAATATCTATTTAAGCATAGTTATTATATTATTTTAAAACCTAATTACTGATCTCTATTATTTCTTAATTATAAGAAAATTAATTTACTATTTACAATACATTTAATTAGTTATGTTTAATCAGAAACCTGTTCCATGATCAAGGTTCACGGTCTATAGTTTAACAAATTCGATAATTACAGATTCCCTTGTTTAATTTAGTTTACGATAATTTTCCCTAGGCCTACGGTGTTGTATCAGTAGCTTTGCTGTTCTTCACCGGAGGTATTTCCTCTGCTCAGCTCGTGATAATCGTCGCTGACAGCTTAACCATGTGAAAATTACTTAGACCGCTCCTCAACCATGCAACAAATTTGTGACTTTACATTAATTTTCATGCTCATCAGAAATTTTTCGTTGCAGTGTGTGTGTGTGTGTGTGTGTGTGTGTGTGTGTATGCTTACGTGTGTATGTGTGTACGTGCGTGTGTGAGGCAATAGGAAATTTCTGATACTTATAATTTAACATAAAAAAGTCAGAAATTTATTTCATGTCAAGTGGTGTTTTAAAAGTTTTTGTGTGGCTAGTAAAGATCATTGTTTCAAAGCATATTAGAAGAGCGGACAGTTGTTAAACTAGTTATCAATAATGAATGCTAAAGTTATAGGTTTATGGTCAAAGGTCAGGATGGAATCAACATAAAACAAATCAATTGGTTGTGTTTCATAATGCATTACAAATTTAGAAAATTTCGGGAAAATCTAGTTATAATTAAAATCCCATAAATCTTGATTCAGAAACAATTTTCTGAAAGAAAAATGTATTTACAAGAAGGTGATGATTTAAGAAGGTTTTGTATTAAAGTAAGTTGTAAAGATTAGAATTATGCATTTTAGAGACACATCTTAGGCATTGTTCTGTAGAATAACTAAACTAAGTTAGATCAGATCACTGAAATTATCAGGTTCAACACTGGATCTTCAGGTCACTCACTTCACTAACACAGCTCATTCCTTTTTCTAAATTCCCCTGTTCCCTTCTCTACTGTTACCTTTTGTTATTTGACATTATTTTATACTAGAGTTAAGCACTATGTTCTTTCAATGTTCATTGTTGAAATAAACATTTTTGTAAAGTGTGATTTTGTAAAGTGTAAAGTAGTTGCTGTTGTTAAGCTATATTTTGAACAGGTTATTCTGTATTAAGTTTACTGTTAGTTTTTATCTAAATCCCTATTTGTACTAAATAAAATTACAAATATATATATATATATATAGCCGCCTTGGTGGCCTAGTTGATAGCGTACTAGGCTTTAACCCCGAGGACCCGGGTTTGATTCTTGGCCAGGGCTTGGCATTTTCATACACTATAAATCATCCCATTATCTGCATTAGCCCAAGTGTGCACAATAGTCGGACGTTAAACACCACAAATAAAAAAAAAAACAAACTAAATTTCATGTTATTTCTGTTAAAACATAATATTAATCACTACTATAATAAATTTAAAATACCTGTGTTTTCATAATTCAAAGTAAAGGCAAACGATTTGATCTGGATTTAAACTGATATGAACTATATTATGTTAACTGCCTCAGCTCTAACAGTTAAAAAGACCGACAAGATTATATTCTGGGCTACTTACTTTAAATCAATTTTCAAATTAGTTGTTGCTGTTCAGATTAACTTGTACTTTTAATTTATTTCAAATTTAATATTCTTATTATAATAATGTATTTAGGTCTCATTTTTGTTAAATTCAATTATTTTTATTTCATTATGTTTGGAAATTGTTAAATTCTAGCTGAGCCAGCTTGTTCATTAGTCACCCATTACTAATTTAAGGCTTTCTTAAAGAATGTTATGATTCTTGTCTAAATTTTGACAATGACCAACAGTAGTTAGAGCGATATATAGAGAGGAAAATATAAATGGTTTATTGTCAGTAATTTCCAGTTGATTAAAAAAATGATTTTGTTTTGTTCCAGGTTCATAATTTGACAGTTGTCAAACTGAAGGGATATTTGTCATCAAAATTTCTTCATGTAAAAACATGGTTTAAAAAAGCCGCACATGTTCAGTTAGTTTACAATCCACAGTAGACTCTTCAGTTCTAAGCCTACTAAACCAGACACATTTTCCAAGAAAGAAAGATTTTCTTGAATCTTTTCCAACAAAACTTAGAAGATTTCCAAACACAACTTTTATGTTAGAAAAACAAAATATTTGAATGATTGATCTTCAGGATTGTTGAGTTCCAGTTACATATGATTCTGTTAACATCTTAAATATATTTTAACCCTTTGAGGAGTAAAGATATCATATGATGTCTTTAAAGCTGAGTTGGAGTGAGTAGAATATTAACATCACAACTGTAACAAAGGGGTAAAACAATTTTTTTTAATCTATCAAAGCTTATTTATTTTATTGTAATAATAGATAAAAATGAAAAATTATACATTTTAGTATATGTTCTTTATATGAAAATCCTCAAAACATGGATATACACACAGTGCAACACTACACTGTGAATATTCAAAGGAAGGGTCTTTTCTTTTTAGTCCTTTGTTTTCATGTTGTAACAAACGTAACACTTCCTTTGAATTTTTTCACTTCTTGTTGGTAGAGGTTGGATAAAATAATGTAGTGTGAGGGGTGCGACTGTTGAGAATCATGACCTTCTTTAAACGTGTAATGTATTTCTACAATTTGCCTAATCAGATTAAAACAATAACCATTAGCATTTTTTTTTATCAGTATGTAAGTTGGACATCTGATATGCATTGAACACAAGAATATAAAGTAAATATAAATTGTAAAAAAAGTGATAATAACAAATCTACAATAAACAACAAACTAATAAATAAAATAAACTCTCTTACTAACAAATGTGTTGCTTCTCAATATTTCACACATCAAATTATACTGACATTACAAGCCCATTCCATTTTCTTTGAACGCCCAATTGTCATTCATCAATGAGTGTACTACTTTTATTTTATTTAATGGGAAATTGCACCAATGTGAGATGGCTTTATAAAAATAATTTCATATTATCTTCTTTTATTCCGTTTACACAATAATTGCAGTGTGTAAATATAAAAAATAACCAAGATATCACATGACGTCCATACTCATTAATATTGTATATGTGAATGACATCTTCCGATGTCCTTACTCATAACTGTACTTTTAATGCACTCCTTAAAGGGTTAATTTCACTTGACAAAGAAAAACATTTACGGAAAGTGAAGGGTGATAATGATAATAAAAGCGATTCGTAAGTGAAAGGTCATAATAATAACACAGGTCTACAAAAATAATGTTTCTGAAATTTGATTTGATGATTTTGGTCAATATTTATGTTTTTTGGTGTGCTGAAGCCGAACATGAGGTCAGTTTTTTTCTATCACGTAAGGAAATTGTTCAATCTCAAGTAAGGGCAGAGGTACTACCATTAAAAGAAAACAGAATTGGCGAATAAGAGTTTTCATGATCTTTTATTTATTTAAATGTTGTTTACTGTACAAAATACATAAATGAGTAGAAATAACAGCTTCAGAATTAACAGTGGCATATTTAGTTATTATTTTTATGAAAACGTTTTTTCTCTTGAAAATTTCTCCGTGTTCGTTTCGGGTGTAGGACTCTTCAGATGATTCACGCTGCAGCATCCTGCAGCATGAAAAACACCAACAAAACTGCTTCACAGTGTCGATACCATGAAAAAGAAGTGCCTGGCTGTAATAAATTTTTTTTTTTAAGACGGGAGCCAAGTAACTGAGCTGCATCTTTTGGAAGTCCAAGATCTCTCACTAAGTCGTTCAACTCCTGTTGAGAAATAAGCTCAGGTTCATCCTCTGAACTGCTTGCTTTGAACTCACTATGTACTTCATCGCTCTCCGACATACAGGCTTCTCTATTAGCTTCCCTATCTATACTGTCCAAGTCACGAGGGGGCTGAGGAACTGTCAATCCAGGACCGTGTGGTACCGGACGACTAGCAGATTCCAGATTAGGGTAGTTAATGAGCTTATGGTTTTTGAAATTATAGCCTTGAACATGACAAGTACAAAAGTAACAGTAATTAACGTGGTTTTTGCTCCTCCACATCATTGGGATAGCAAATCCGAAAGATTGTAACTCTCCTTTGTACCATAAGCGAAGTTTTTCTACGCAGCTATGACATACTTTGTGAGAGCCCACACTTTATCTTGATCTCCTATTCTCAAGCCAAAATATGCATAATATACATTTTTGACAAAACCTGTTATATTTCGTTGGTATTTCTTAACTGTGTACTCACCACAGATAAAACAGAAGTAGTCTGGACTGGTAACACAACGACGATGAGACATTTTGTCAAAATGCACTTTCAAACCTTAAAATACGTTCTTAATCACTTTGACACAACTAAGAGACCTCAGTGAATGTGTTCACTTCAGTTGATACTACTGAACTGAGAGAATGAACAGAAATTTAGCTCCAAGTTCCTGATACAACAAGTTCAATCTCGTTTTAGCTTTAGACGGTGACTACTGAGACCAAACAAGTGCGTTCCTGTCTGAACAGGTCGTGCCTAGACACCCTCAGGCCTACAACATCTACTGAGGGAGTCATTGCCTACACCACCTAGTGAAAGATGTGTGTTTATAAAAAGAGAAATCGTTTGGAAAAAAAAACACCTACTTCTTACCAAATTTATGTGTATAGCAGGTATATTATGTTCTATGGATTTGAAAAAAATCTGTACGTGATAGAGAAAAACGGACTTCATTTTCGGTTTCAGCACACCAAAAAACATAAAGATTAGCTAAAATTATCAAATCAAATTTTTGGTTGTAGACCTGTGTAATTAGTGAAAGGTGATTTTTTAGGAATTTGGCATCTTTCCTAAACCGGGTCTTTTAAAGAATCAATTATCGATGGTTCAACATGTCCTTTAATATATAATTATATTACAGTATTCTTATATTGTTTTGGCTACAAGTACTTGTGATATCAACCTAAGAATGAACACTATTGTATTACGCGATCAAAATGTTTTCCTGAAATAATGTTTCAAGATCCTCTGAAAACTCATGCCTCAATTTCTTTAACCCAGAAAGAGAAGAGGAAGAAGTGTATGCAAACTGTCTACTTTAGACTGCCAATCCGTTGATTCCCACCACCATCTGGCTGGAATGCCATCTTGGAGCAGTTCTTGACCTACCAACTTCTTTCCAGAATCGCCTAACCATGATCTACTTCTTCCCCAAGCTTTTGCCTAAACTGCTGTTCTAGACATCTTGTTGTTTATAACAAAAGGCAGAAAGTCAGTAGTTCCATATAATTTCTGTTTTTTTTTCAATAGTGTTTATTCTTTGGTTGTATCCTCTTTATAATTTTTAAAATTACAATTTTAATTCGTAACAGTACCGGGCTTTCTTAGGATGTTGTTCCCAACATCAAAACTAGGTCTTCTATACTAGAGGGGTTTACAATTACATGAGTGGGATGAGTTTAGTAGCATCCCATTTGTGTCTTTGCAGGGTATGGAAAGTGCTAGGGTTTTGAGAGGGGTTACAGGTTAATTGTTTTCATCTTAATAGGCTACGTATAATTTACCAATGTTTAGCCTGAAATCAATTGAAAGGAATAGTGGCAGAAGGGAAGTGCAGTCCACCATGTCTAGTCTTGTTTTTGGTAGTTCGACTGAATATAGGTTATGGTTATAGTTAGGTTATCGACTGCTGTGGTTATGCATAAACATAGTCAGGGTATTTACAGTCCAGTTCTGATTCAGGATAGACTTCCGGGAACTAAGGTTGATCTTGTGATACAAATGGTTTGATCACTAAGGATGTTAGTGTAGTCCAGGAAATAGGAACATTGTGGTTTATTTCATGGTTCAAGGATGTCCTCCTGTCACATGAAAACTGTTTGTCTACCGGGATGGTACCGTCTTCGTGTCAGGCACATTGACAAGGGATTTTTATTTTGATTGTTCCAGGAACTTTATGCAATGATATAGGAGTGAGTGTGGTGCCGTTGCAGATTGTTTGTGTGTTGGATGTAGGACTTGTGATGGCAAAAAGATCCCTAGTTATTTCCATGATTATAGGGCTCTTGCTGCTGGGAGTGCAGTGAAAAATGCATTGTTGTGTTATCACATGCATATCCTTACCTCTCATTAGTTTTACTGCACATCCTTCAGATATCGTCCCCAATAGCCTTTGTCGAGGTAAGAAATACAGCCCCATGCATCCCAGTTGAAATCGTCCAGTTGCTTTCCAGATATTAGTTGTGATAGTTGTCTCATCCGTAGCAATGATTATCGGAGAGTGCAGGTGTCGTTTCCAAAATGTAGGGGTGGTGGAAGGTATTGAAAGAGTTCCCAGTTTTTCTGGATTGATGCTGCATTAGCACTTTCACTGTTGTCAGTATAGAGTGGGGTATAATGATGCAGGAAGAAATGGGTAGATGATAGTGAAGGTATTTGTTGTCCTTAGGAACAGTGATACATTTGCAGTATGTACTATGAGTGACGTTGTCATGGTTAAGTCTTGATGGTCGTTCCTGATAACTGCCTGGATAATGTTGATGTGCTTGTTGACAGCTTCTTCATTTGTAGTCAGGGACATTTGGCTCGTTGTTAGTGGCTGTGCCAAAACACCAATGAAAAATATCGCCAATGATGTCAATAGCCCACATTGTCCTGTAACGGACTACTTGAATCCAGCCTCCACTTTATGTTACACGTCATCCGTTCTGTCCATAAGATCCTGTATTGCCTGTACCAATTGGCACACCAGTGTCTAATCTGGCTCCAAACAGGTAAACCATGTGGAATGTCTGTGAAGTCTGCGAACAAGATAAGATGCCTTATAAGTGTATTGTGTTGGAAGAGGATGGAAATAGGTTAGTTATGTATTAAAAAATTAGTTATTTTTGGAAGAGAATTGGTTTGGACCATGAGCAGGATAAGGTTAAGCGTAATAAAAAGAATGTAGAGTTACAATCCTATTGTTGCCATGTGTGGTGTCTGCAGCAAAAATTGTCTTAAGTCAGTGAGTCAGGTATGTCTCAACTTTGTTCACTGTACTCCTACTTTGTTTGTCTGGAAATAAGTAGACAATTATTGTGTAAACCCATTTTTTTCAAAAAAAAAAAAAAATGGCAAAAGGGAAAAGAAAGAAATTTAAAAAAATGATAATAATTATAGAGTTGAAAAGAAAATTTTGTACCCCAAAGCAAGTGTTCATTTTATATGTTGTCACCATGAATCTACTCTATGGAGAATCTATTCTGTCTTATAATAATATTACAACCTGCTAACATGTACTATATCCACCTTTGGGATGCCATATCTATAAACCTCTATTGTATAATTTAACGATGTAACCTTAAATAGTATCTTATACAGACCCGACATTTGGTAGTACTAGTCAAATGTTTGACTAGTTTGTTCAGTTTTTTGGATAAGAAAACCAAATCCCCAATGCAGTATTCCTCCACTCGGACATGTTTTGTTGTAATGTTCGCATTGTGACCTTTGAGTTAGTTCTATTGTCCGTAATATGTCTTCATGTACTTTGTGGAACAATCCTTACGGCTGCACAGAACATTGTGCTTTCGTATAATTGGAAATAAAGCCAAATCAATGGGCCAGTTTGTCTCCTACCTGTGCAACAAGTAAAAAGATTAATAGCTTGTAGAAATGATTTTTCCTGAGTTGTATACAAAAATCACAAATATAACATATTTATGCCAGTCAGTCTGACATTGACATAACATCACAACATGTCAAGTGTAGAATTATACATTTCAGTAACACCTTGACTTTATAATGTATAAAATTGGTGAAATCGATGGTTTTATTCTTGAAGTTTCCATAACTTAACATTTAGGGCATGCTTTTACTTTATGATATCATTAGTCATGGAAGGCCGGGGTATCTTTGCCGTATTTTCGATAGTGTCAGCTATACCCACATGTCCCTTTGTAAGTGAATTGGTATGCCTGCAGAATGTCCTTTACTATTAACCTAGGTACAGCCAGTAATAATACAGTTGAAAAAAAAATTTGTACCCCAAAGCAAGTGTTCATTTCATGTGTTGTTACCATGAATCTACTCTATGGAGAATCTATTTTGTCATAATAATGTTTCAACCTGGTAACATGTACTATATCCATCTTTAGCATACCATATCTATAAACCTCTATTGCATAATTTAATGGTGTGATCTTACATAGTATCTTATACAGACCCTTGTAATGTGTGTGGCTAATTTGTTCAAAACCCCATCAAGCAATGTACATACCCTTAACGCTCAAGAATGTGTCTCGTCAGCCTGTTGTGGATTATACTTGTCTTATGTAAAATAAAGAATCATCCTCCAGCTGTAATTGTCCTGTATATTGTTTATCTGAAAATCTTCCTGTAAGTGTGGTGTGTTGATATTCTTATCTTCCGGTTGTCTACTAAGTGTCCAATACTCGCATTTGTGTACCTGGTTTGTGCTTAATATCATATCATAGTCTATGAGTTTCAAAGCATGCCTATGATTTTAATTCATCATACAGTAAAATTGCAAGAGGATGTTATCTGCTTTCTCACAGTTCAAGGAACATTGTGTAAATTTCTTGCTTTTCTTCCTCTTATCTAGTGTCAGGGCTGAAACAAGTATACTATAACTATTGTGTACTATTGTAATTGTCATTGTGATAAAAATTTGATGTAAGTATCTTAGTTTTTTAAGATGTGCTTGCAAATAAATATTTGTTAATTGTATTAATTTTTTAAAATTAATTTCATTTTAAATACAGTGTTTATTCTTGCATAACTTTATAATGGTTTCTACATACTGTGTCATAGTTATTTCTTATATATAAAAATTGTTTGTTATCAGTTTTACTGATGCTTATATTCATGATATTTGTATATATATATATATATATATATATATATATATATATATATATATATATAACACTTTTGTAGAAAAGAAAATTGCTATATTTTTTTAGCAATTTTAAATTTGCTCTTCAACCCTTTACGAATATTTACATAAATATATTTTTGTGTGATATTAGTTAGTACAGTAATTTATATATATATATATATATATATATATATATATATATATATATATATATTATATACACACACACACATATTTACATACACTCACATGACAGGCTTACACCCTGTGTAAACCATTTTTATGTTCCTAGTGTTTTACCAAAGGAAACTAACCTTATAAAAGTGTACAAAAGTAAATTTTTAAATAGTAAACCTTTTATATATTTTATCCTATATCATTTAATAGATGTTTACTTTTTATATATTTATAATATTGTAAGTTATAGTAATGTAATAAATTTTTAAATAATTAAATATATATTTGTCAATGTACTATTTGGTAAAATTTGGACTTTAGAATACAAAATTATTTTCTATCTTTTACCTGGCACATACTTCAAAGATATTTTCTTGACATTTTGGTGGATCTATCTGTTCTCAAGTCTTGAGTTAGGTAAGTTTTTTGCTTGGATGTATGTATGTATGTACTGGAGACTAAACTGCTCAACCAATTTTGATAAATGAGCTAGTTTATGATTTTGCCGAACTAATTGATTTTTTGCTTAATTTTTGTTGATTTTTTTGTAAAAAACCTAAATTTATTTTTTCAAAATCTGCTGTGAAGATT
Organism: Callitettix versicolor; assembly: GCA_022606455.1. Classification (NCBI taxonomy): domain Eukaryota; kingdom Metazoa; phylum Arthropoda; class Insecta; order Hemiptera; family Cercopidae; genus Callitettix; species Callitettix versicolor. The sequence continues at coordinate 28,743,518 of CM040182.1, forward strand.
TTAGTGAAATTTTGTTCAGCTAAACTGGTCCATAAGTACTAAAGTAATACAAACAGGTTTGGTGACTGATACTATAGAACAAAAAAATCCAGTTTAGGAGCAAGTAAAACTATTTTAGCAATTGGTCCCAAAATTAAAAAAAAATATTTTAATGTGTATTTTATGTTAAGCATACATTAAAATGTCCTTAAATAATATTTTTAAAATGTAGTTGTAAAAGTAATAAATAACAAATAAAGCAGGCCTAAAACTCACAAAAGTTGTGTGGAATCTACGATATTTAAAATTTGAAAACTATCAAAAAGTAAAAGAATAAAAATATTGAAGCAAGTCAATTTGATAACTCGCTAATTGTAGCATATTGTTATTTCCTTAACAAATACATGAAAGAAAATATATAAATACCCCACATAAATAATGAAAGTGTAGGTTTTGATTTCAAATTTTAATAATTGTGGATTTAAAAGATGCAGATGAACAAATTTAACGGAATGTTAATTTTATTAAATATAAATGATAAATTTTATTAAATATAAATAAATTAAAATCTAATCTCCAGCCTCTGTAAAATTTAATAATTTAGGTGTATAATTACATTTTAATTATACTCATGTAAAATTAAAATGTTTAGAGGCTGTAAAATACTAGGTGTATAATATATACTACTTTCATTAAGGGAAGTGATTATCGAAAAATTTAGAGTATTTGACTTTACAGAGGTAGCAACATTCAGATTCATTTTTATCATTTCTAGAATTTATAAAATGGTAAACAAATACAGTAATGATAGACTGAATGTCTGTCAACTTGATGTTAGCACCCCATTTGTTAGTATAAAAGCGATTTATTCGATTATGAGATTAATAATTACTAATTAGTAGTTACAGTTTGATTATGAACATTAGTATACTCTTAATCTGTTAGTCAATAGTGATATAAGTATTTACTAATTAGTCAAATAATGAAATCATTTGCAGTCGCCCATCACTACCGCATAGTAAGTGGCCTGTGCAAGAATTTCCCTCCAACAGTCCAGTGACAAATGTCTGCAATTCTAATGTTTATTGTTTATTTTGTCTATGCTTGCATCTTCTCATTATCAATGTGTAAGCATTATTTAGTACAACATAAGTTATGGGTTTCAATAATTTATGTATGCCAACAATATCGCTATTTCACTTACAAATCAAAGAATGATATATTTGTTATATAACTGGAATTTATGAAAATAAAACACCAGTAGGTCTAAATAAATGATAAATTAAAATGCTGAATAATAAGTATTTAAATGTGTATATGGTGTTTAACAAAGTTCTCCCAGCATTATCAGAGGTCAATCTCATAGTTGTAACAGAGAAAAGGTTCATTAAACACAGTCCAGAAATGCTCCGTTTTCCAACCATTTACAATTTTATTTTATTTTATAAATGTTATAACTTTGAAAATGCTTCAGATTTTGTACACACCATAATAATATAACGTTCTATACAGTACCAAAAACAAAGACATTATATTTTAAATATTTTCAAAATAGAAAATCACATGGGATATTCCTGTTAAGTCAAAACAGCTGAAGGAAATATACCAAAAATAAATTGACTATATTGTTGTACCTGTTAAAATATAAACTGAAGATATTCATTTTATATCTGAATTATATAAATATATTTTTGTGATGACTGGAAAGATTAAGAAAACTTGGAATTTTTATGAAATTTTACTTAAATTATTATGAGTGTAAACAACTGTGTCAGTTTGGTAACTACTTAGATACCAAAATTTCGTTAGGAAAAAAATATATTATTATAAACTAATATTATCTTATATTACCTAAATATTAATTTGTTGGAAGTGTTTCATTTACTTGAACAAATTAAAAAAATCACTGAATAAGTAGAAATACAATCAGTAACAAAGACAAATGAGCTGGTGCTACACGACATTTAATCAGCTGTAATTGATACCCTGATACTTGCTACTCGGAGGAATAGTGAAGGAGTTGTGAGAGAGCCCACTTCTCATTTTATACATTTTGCTCTGTCCCACTGTTGTACTGTTTTTAGCAGGTCGTTTTTTACTTGTGCAACATATAGTTTATTTATCACTCTTATTGGCGCCGGCACATGAGCATTATGAACCGCATCTATAAAATATTTATAGTAGTAGTTTTTATCACAGTTTGAGTCCGGTTGAACAATCGAGAAGTGTGACATTTGTTAGTGGAATGGTTTTTAATTACTGACTTGGCATTTAGTGCAATGCTTTCCTTTTCCTTGACTCTACATTGATATTAATTAATTAATTATTTTTTTTGTTCAGTTGAGTGTAAATGCAAATTATTTAAAATAATGAAAACAGCGCTTCATTATTACCAAAAATTTACAAAATAAAAGTTAAACTACAAATTTTACAAAGTTATCACAAAAAACAGCTTTCTTTTACAAAATATACAAAAAACACTCGAAAATCTAATTACATGCACTACTTGATCCATGGGAGTACCTACTGGGCTGCATTTTTAAAATTTTTTACCATAAAAATAATAATTTTTTATTATTTTTAATATTAAAAACGCAATAATATTTACATAATGAAAGTTTTGTGTATATTTTTTTATACATGAAGTAGGACTTTACAGAACAGTAACTGTAAGTGAAGTTTTTAATTCATATCCATGTATACACTCGACATAATTATTTTTTATAAGATCTTTACAACATAGGATAATATTTCTTACTTCCTGCCTCATAGATACAAATACATGTAGTATTTGACATTAATGTAAACTGTTCCCTATAAGGAAAAGATATTGTCTGCTTTATGAAGAATTTATTATTTTATTTATATAGTCTTGTATTTTTGTTACATGTAACCTATTCTTCTCTTTGTTTTCAGTATAACATTTACATTGATTTTTTAGATTTTTAAAGATTAGATTTTTGTTTTGGTGTTGTAAATCAATGCCATTTTCAATCAAAGTGCTAACCATTGATATTTACAATTAAAGACTAGATTAGCTATTTTTCATTTACAAACCTTAATTAATTTCTATTTTCTCTTTAATTTATAAGTGATATTTAAAAATACATCCAGTAACAAAATATCAATATATTTTGCATAATATATTGAATATAAATTTGTAGATATTTTTTGCAAATATATCAATTTAATTATTTGATATATCGTTGCCATCACAAACTCTATTATTAATGAGCAAAGTCGTTATTTTCTGTGATCCCTTTTTATTAAAACCTACATTTTGAAGAATTGTTCGCCACAATGATAGTAAAAGAACGATATTTAAAATTTAACTACTGTATGTTAGCAATTTTTCTGTAGAAGTTTTTCTCACAAATTATAATGTCTGAAACTATATACAAACTTTTCCTAATGATATTTTTAAGTTCAAAATGTAATAAAAAAATTGTTACATTCTTGTTAAAAAATATAATTTGAAATTAAATAAAATGTTTAAATAAATCGTGTACAAATTCAATAAGAAACTTATGAATTTTTAATTTCAATAATGAATTTTAACTACTTAATAATTTTCTAGAGAATATCTCTACCTTTCATAATATCAAACATCTTATATTTATTAATGTGTTTTTTTACTGCACTTTTTTAAGCAGAGTAAAAGGTTTTGAAAACAGATGTATTCAAACGCCTCAACAAATATAGTGTTTGAAGCTATGAAAAGCAAAGATATGCGCTCTACAAAATTACAACATTTCTAACAGAAAAAAGATGATTACATTAAGAATGTGTATTTAATAATTCCTAATTAAAAACAATTTTTTTCAATTTTTACTTAAACGAGGAACGAAGCAATGATTGAACGGTGAACGAATTTGGTTTTCAATCTAGGTATCTAGATGAGGAGGATTAAAGTTATATGCTGTTAAATTGGTAATTGTAGGTATAGCGAACAATGAACGATGATTCGGTCTTTTCAGTATATCTATCTATTGTTGCATGCAGTCTTTGATGTGAACTGTGGTCTACTGTATGGAGAATAGAACGATCATTCTTCAGAAATCGGTCTCGTTCACACCGGGTCTCTTCAAAGATCTGTTTATTCACGAATGGCCCATCTACGAATTCATCTCTAACCCCTGTCCTTAATGTACTGTACTGCTTCAGCAGTCAGCAGAGCAAAGGCACTGAGGTAGAAATAAACTCAACTCTAGCGATCGTGTAAATCTTCGCCACCGTTTACTATAGACATGAGCCTTCTGAAAGTGCATATTTATTTTTTTGTTATGTAAAAAATATCAGTTAGTACAGTAATTATGTTGAATTGTTTCTTTGAATTCATTATTTTAAGGAAATTTATCTTTTTTACTTCGTTTCAACGAATTGCGTCATTATCATTTTCGTGCAAATAGATCGAGATCAAGTAATCTTTGAGTTTGGTTGTATTTTGTATCTGTGAGGCAGAAACAAAAGAGGCGAGAAAGGAGAATCTTGTTCTATAATCTGTGGGAGAAATTTAGAAGTTATTGTATGTTGTTCAGGTTCAGGTGTTACAAAAAGTTATTTGGACTGTACATGGTTTTGAATAAAAAAATGTACACACAGTTACTGTTCAGTAAATGAGACCTACTTAATGAAATAAAAATATACACAAAACATTCATCTATTCAATCAAGGACAATGCAAGGAGTGTGTAAATTGTAGCATGTATAGCAAAAACCAATAGTAGGCCTAATTAATGTTTTCATGTAAAATTAACTCAGTTTTAATAAACGAGAAATTGATTATAACTCTCATAACAACATGCCCAAAGAAGAAAGGATAAAGTCCTTATTTCAAGACATAGGAAAGTCTACACTTAGAGGGGTTAGGAAATGTCCTAAATGTGGCACCTCAAATGGAATGAGAGGATTTTGTTGTAAAAATAGAGCCTGTGATGTTGTATTTAAAGAAGCAGGAGAAAAAAGAAAACAGTCAACAGATGTATGTAAACTTGCAACTGGTTCTACTACTCAGGTAGATAAAGTTACTAACCTAATCTGTAAATTGTTTTTAGTTACCCTAATTGAATTCGTGAATTATTACTTGATGCTATATTTGAATGGGGTAAATATACAGTTGAGGTTGTTTTTTGGTAATTTTTTCACTTAAGATCCTTTACTACATGTTAAAAAAACAATAATCCAAGTTAAAAAAGTGCGGAGAGCGCAGGAAGTACTATAAAAATTGAAAACAAAAGTGACCTGCACAACCTCAACATTCCTACCATGCAAAAGTAGGTAACATGTTTTTGATTGCTAAAATGATAAAAACACCTTTATTATTATTATTTTTTTTTAAGTACTCAAAACCTAACTGACATGGGTGTTGGGTTATGAATCTAACACAGTTGTTTGGTAATAAAAACACTTTTATTTAAAAAATAATACTCAATAACCTAATAGACAGGGTGTTGGATGAGAAAGCTAATTAAATTTGTTATCCTGTAGGTAATGTGTTTTTGATGGCTAAAACATTTAAATAACCTTTATTAAAAAAAAAAAAAAAAAATGCGGAGAGCACGGGAAATACTATGAAAATCAAAAAAAAAAAAAATTGACCTGCACAAACTCAACATTGCTACCATGCGAAAGTAGGTAACATGTTTTTGATTGCTAAAATGATAAAACCTCAATTTTTCAAAAGAAAGTACTCAATAACATAACTAACATGAGTGTTGGGTTGTAAACCTAACAAACATGGTTGTTGAATAATTAAAACACTTATTTACAAAAATAATAATACTCAATAAGGGTGTTGGATGAGGAAGCTATTTAATTAAATTTGTTGTCCTGTAGATAACGTGTTTTTGATGGCTAAAACATTTAAATAACCTATATTAAAAAAAATATTTTTTAGACCTATCTGACACGGTTGTTGGGTGGTGAACCTAACACAAAAAGACGCAAATAGTGAAGTTCACAAATAAAAAACACCATTTTAACGGTGTTTTCATTACAAGAATGAACCAATGAAAAAAAGGAATATCTTAACATTTAGTAATGGCTGTCAGAATTTGTAACAGGCATAAGCAGTAAGTATATGTAGTTAATAATAACATGCAATCCGACAAGACCGTATATAAAATTTAATATGCTTAACACTGCATTGGTCACACCTTTTGCCATTACGCGAGTGGTTGCTCATTTTACAATTGTAGAACATCAGCAGTTTTTTCTTTTTAAGTGTATTATTGGTTTTAACGATACATTTGGTATTGAGTATCTTTGCTTAAACTATTATACACGTTTTAAAATATTTTTTAATAGTTTTATTTGAGTAATACAGGAATAATGAAAAAATAATGAATAAGTACATTTTAGGTTACATATAGAAAATAATAATAAAATTAAACAAATGCCAAGGTAAGGTGTGCAGAAATAGTCATGTAATCAAAGCATTCGTAACACATGTATTTCTGGTGATCTAAGCACACTCATCACTGGCATTTTGCACAAGTTCTTATTGATTTTTTGTGAGATCGGCCACAAAGGAAATATTTTCCTACACTGGATACCCTTGCTTGAGGTAATGGAATCTCTGCTGATGCCAAGCAAATGTTTTATCCTGGATCGATGCTCTTTTGGCAAGGATTTCATGGCCACACATTGGTTTTGTTGGTTTTATCATATCAAAAGCTAAGTAATGTAAAAAAATCTTGTGACTGATATTGTCATTGTTCCTGTTTGCTCTAAAAATAAAAAGAGCATTATCATATCAAAAGCTAAGTAATGTAAAAAAATGTTGTGACTGATATTGTCATTGTTCCTGTTTGCTCTAAAAATAAAAAGAGCATTTACACTGGCTACGTTCAACAGATGAAAAAGATGGTCAGTGGCCACTTGCGAGAATTTCTTGTGACATTGTAATGTCTACACATTTTGTCCTAGATGTCGACGTCATGTTTTGTCTTATTATATGTTGTAATGCACGGCTTCTTATCTTCTACTCTCACCATCAATCGCTTTGTTGTAGTGCATAGTTGATTAGCAGAAGCTACTTCTTCTGTGGCACATGACAAGATCATACATTGGTTTCAGAACTCGAAAGTGTTTGATTTAGGTTTCCTGTATTCCTCAGGAAGAAAGCACTTGGGGATCTGAAGCTTTTTTTTTTTTACGGTTCCCTATATGAGATAGACTTCCGTAAGAGCAGCCTAGTAAGAGAAACTGACGAAAAAAATTAAACACATCTTACACAGAAGGCTACAAGTTGTTCATCTATGGTTAGGTAATCAGAGGGTTTGAATGCTTTTTTTGAACTGAAGACAAATCGGTTGAATAGTTGCCTGATTGGGGCTAAATTTGTCTAATACTTTACGTTGTTCTTTATCACGAATGTCATCGAATCTAAGACATGCACTAGAAACCTGAATCGATGCTCACTCATTGTGATGTACATAGCTTCACAACCAGTCCCTTGTCTGTTATCCCGTAGTTCAAAATCATTTCATCTGCTCAAAGAAGCGATTTTGTTTCAAGTTTATCAAAACTTGTTTTTTGATTGCTCAGTACCTACTTAATGAAATCTCATTAAGCTGTACATGTCATGTAATCATTAATTAATGATTGTAACAGCTATCATTTTAAATATCGTTGTACTCTATAATAACTACATTATTAATTCAAAACATTTTGGGTTAATAGTTTTGAAGTGTCTTTCGCCCATGTGAAAGTGGAAGTATTAAAAATAGGTTGGAATGTAAGAAAAGGTGGAGATGGAAGGTACCTGACTGCTCAAGGTCGAGCGTATTGCCTTCTACTTGGAATTGCAAAAATAAAACCCTTGTTCTACTATGGTGGAATGCGCGAGTAATGCAGTGTTAATGCAATGTATATTTAGCATCTCGTGCAGAAAACAATGTGCTAGATCATATCAATTACGCATGACATTGACTCAGTAGGAGTTTTTGCATTTTTAGCAATACCTTGGGGGCCAGGTATGTGAAAAGCTGGTATTATATTTGGGTGTTCATGAGTTTCTAGCCATCACAGGTTCTAAATATAAGCGAGGTGGTTTTTTGTTTTTCTCTACCAATATAAAACGCATGTGTGTCAAGAGGAAATGGCATAGTACGACCGCTGGCTACTGTATTAACTTGTATTTGAAGGTTGTCTTCTTCATCTTCTTCCGGTATATTGTCTTGTACATCTTCAATATCGTTGTACTTAACTGTTTCTATAACATAGTCTTCCTCAAACTCTTCTGCGTCTTTGACCCCAACTACACTTTACAGTCACTTTTTGGCTCCAACCATCGCTGCAACTGTTATCACGTTCTGACATTTGAAATATATATATATATATATATATATGCATGTATTCTTGGTTGCGTGATCTACAGTGAAAGAACAAAACTCGTAATAGCTCAGCCCGTGTGAAAGTGGAAGTATTAAAAATAGGTTGGAATGTAAGAAAAGGTGGAGATGGAAGGTACCTGACTGCTCAAGGTCGAGCGTATTGCCTTCTACTTGGAATTGCAAAAATAAAACCCTTGTTCTACTATGGTGGAATGCGCGAGTAATGCAGTGTTAATGCAATGTAAATAGCACTGATGCCACAATATAGTTCCATAAAAGCTGCCAAAAATCGTAAGTAATCTTTGAAAAAGTTATTTTCTGCAGTTGAATATGCGTTTTGGTGTTTAACGTCCGACTATATTGAATATGTGTTAATTAGATAGTAAGGTACACAATAAAATGAAAAATACTGAAAAATCACTGTTTGAAAAAAAAAACAATCTACAGGACCTAAATACCTTGAATGATATTTATGCAAAATATTTGTCGCATTAAACCAGTTTTACTAAAGTACTGATTATGAATATTTTTTCTTTTATTATATACTTTGTTATTAAATTAAGATATATTTACCAGCGAAAGATTAAATTTTTTGCGATGACTTACAATCTTATGTTGTTTTAATGGAACTATATTGTGATAACGTAGCTGTTTACATTGCATGTAGCCAGTGCTACATTTACTATGCTATGGTCAACCACTGAGATGATTTTCATGTGCATTATCACAATCTCATTCTCTATATGCTGTAACGGTATTTCTGAATTTTAGGGGCTTTTGTAACAATCATTATTTCAATGATTTTTTTTTTTTTTATTTGTATTATGTGTTATATCATTTCCTTGAGAGATTTTAAGGCATGGAAGAAGACATTTATTATTTACAATAAATTAAATTTTTAGCTATTTATTACTAACATGAATTTCTAACCTATATTCTGATGTCATTGATGTTTTCTTTGCATGAGTGTACTTGCATGTTTACATGGATTTGCTTGTATGTTTACTTTGTATGATAAAATTGCTTCATTAATACACATTTTATAATAAATCATTTGTTATTGTGATAGTTTTTGTTCTAAATACATTGTTTGGAAAAATGACTGCCAGTAATTATGAAATTTGTGATTTGCATCTTTTTGTCAGTTTAAGTTGGAATTATGGTAGTGTTGAATTTCTTATAAATCACGGCATCTTTAAAGAATCATATTATTTTTTGACTTTGTTTCGCTTTCTGATAACGGGTTCACCCATCTTACAGTTATCCACTCGTTTACTTTCTTTTTTTATAACTGGTGTACGCACAAATACAAGTGAAATATGATGGCATGAAGTTCGACACACGATCCCTCGATTTGGCATTAAAAAAAAAAAATACTTTGTGGGATATTTAGCCGAATTTCAATTTATATACAAATATGACAAATTTTTGACAAATATGACAATTTCAATTATAAGCAAAGGATTAACCATTTTTACAAAGCCTCAGTAGCTACATATCTGCATAATTAAAACTATGTTATGTATAAATTGAAATAAAGGTTAGTATTTTTTTAGGAATACTGCTTATTTATATAACAAGTGAGTGAACGTCATACAGCCGGGTTAAGTTAGGTTATGCAGTCTTTTTTTAAAAAGAAAAAATATGTTTTTCATTGTTAATAACATGCTTTTCATTAAACAGCCAAGTCAAGTTAGGTTAAACACGCAAGACAGCCAAGTCCAATTAGTTTATGGAGTTCTTTTTTTTTAAAACAAAATTGTTCCTTTCGTTATTAATAACACACATTTATTTATTAATAACACACGAAATTAATTGCTTTCGCTATAAAAAAAACATTTCTCACTTTGCGTGTTAGTCATTTTAAAGTTATGTTTGCCACTTTTATTTTCACTTTTTTGTAACTTCCCGTTTTACGCACTTTTACATTTTGGATTAATAATATTGGACGTAATTTGAAGTGTTTCAGTGCAAAAATTACTAAAATTGACAAAAGTCCTTAAAATGCAGTTTTACCACTTTACTCATTACAAAATTACTAAGTACTTCCTTATAAAATTGTATTAGGTTATTCACGCAATTCTTATTTCAATACAAAACTGTGTTAGGTTTTAAGTTTATTTTTTTTCAAAAAAGTTTCTATTGTGTTTTTTATTATTAATTACACATTATTAGTTAATCGTTTTTGTTAAGAACACATGTTAGCTAGTAATAATTTTTAAGTGAGGCACCCGCAGGGGGTTGCAGATTAGCTGCATCTATTGAGAGGATTTCAACGTCCCTTGCAATACCTGAGTCTAACTTACACTTACAACACTACACTTACGACTTCACTATTCTGTTAAAACCTAGTACTTGATGGTGTATCAATTAACATCGGTTGACTTCGAGTACATGTAACAATGTTTGGCATAGTGGTTTCAGTGTGAAAGTACGGCAGTAAATTCAAAACGGATATGTAAGGTTAAATTTGTCTTCAAGAAATGAACAAGAAATTTCTCTGTGCAAAGAAAGCAAAATGACACCACAATATAGTTCCATTAAAAATTACATAAAATCATAACTTATCTTAAGGTATTGATTTCTTAAGATAATATCAGAAATTTTGTACATTGAAATTCCCACAGATATATATCCCACAGATAACGGTGGGATATCTTCTATGGATGAATATCTCATTTCAGTAATAAAGTACATAGTAAAAGAAATAAAATGTTAACAAATCTTTACTTTAGTAAATTAAGTGAAAGTTAAAAATACCGTAATAACAAAGGTTAGTAACTTTCAAATTTAGTAACATTCATTGGTTAGGTCATTAAGGTAATTTTTAGAAAAAATATTTTAATTACTAATACTGTTGAATTACGTATATGCATTTAATAAAGCATTTTTGTGAGAAAATTTTTAATAACTTCAGTATAAGAGTGATAGTTAAGTTTTAGAGGTAATATTTTTGTCTTCATTTTTGTTGTTTTTCAAGTATTTTTCTGATTTGTATTTAATCTTCTGGTGTTTCTCTCACTTTTTATTTTTATTTTTACAGTGGGCATGAAATAAAGTGTTTTAAGCTATTCTATTGTGTCAGGTCAGATAGTTGTACTGTTTTTCAACAATAACAGGATGATAAGATGATGTATCAAATATTTGAAATAAAATCAATGTAATTTTTTGTTTTGCAAAGAAATGGTTTTACCTTGTTTTTAAACCTGAATGTCACAAGGTTAAAAACTTAGCTAACAGCTAACGTTTTCAAAAACATGTCACAAGTGGGACAGCAAATGAACATCATTTTGAACATGCATCATTGTTTTTTTTAAAACTGTAAATAATTCACTGTTACTGTTGAAAATATATATTGTTCACATTGCTATAATAGTTTACATAATGATGACTCAATAAGTACTAAATTAATCATATTTAGTATTAGTTTATAATAAAAGGCTATCAAGGGTATGATTGAAAAATGTCATGAGTGAAAATGTGTGAATAAGAAACAGTTTTATGACAGGTAAATAATTGTCTTCAATATTTAATAGTTGAATTAATAGTCAACCATTATTTAGAGTTAATTTCTCATCTCAACATAACCTAATATGTGTTAATAGGAGATAACACATTAATTGTTAAAAGTAAGATAACTTATATAAATATATATGTCATTATTGTATATATTCTTAATTATTACATCATTGTAATAACATTTTTTTTTTTGTTAAGGCGAAAAGCACATTGAGGCTATTATTGCCTCCCTAAATTTAAGGTGTTAAAGTCATAAGTGTAGTGTTGCAAGTGTAAGTGTGTGTTAGACTCGGGTACCGCAAGGGACGTCTAAATCCTCTCAATAGGTGCAGCTAGTCTGCACCTCCCTGCAAGGAATTGTAATATCACATATACAACATAACATATATACATATATATATATATATATATATATATATATATATATATATATATATATATATATATATATATATTGTAATACAATATGTCTTTATATTGTATATAATGCTAACTTATATAAATATACATGATATTATTGTATAGATTCTTTTACAATCCTAAAGGCCACAGATTGTTGCCTTTTAACAAAGACGTGCTTTTTAAATTTTTTCAGTTGATATTTAAGATTGATAATAACTTGATCGATAGTCCCATCAGTTACAACCAATATAGCGATATCCATCTTCGTTCCATTGTTTCCAATATATTTTTTAAGTGAATAGATCAATTAGATTGTGAAAATTCACATTCACTAGTCATACATTTATTTCTAACTTTCTAGGTTAGCAGATGAGACTTAGCATATCAGGTGATTAGGTACAAAATTTCTTATTTTTTGTGAATGATGTCAATAAGAAAGTTGAAATTTACAGAGATTGAGGACATTTGCATTAATCTTGCAGCACAAGACTACTGATTTGATCAGAGCAGATTTGAATTCAAGCTGATATTTTTTTTCCTTTCAGCTTCTTTTGTATGATGGTCAGTTAAAGAGATTAATGAAAGATTAATGATTATCAGTTAATATTAAGTCTTCTGTAAACACTTTTTCTTCATATGTTTCATTCTTGATTCTATCTTGGCTCATTTTTTCTTGATGTGTCCTCATGCGCTCTGTTAATATACACGTTTCCCCATTGTTTGGAAAAGACAACATTATTATGATTTCTTTTAGAATACTACTATGAAGTTATTTGTCAGATGTAAATACTAATAATCTTTAGTTAATATTATTTTTTAATAGTAAAGTAATGTTATTTTTACAACCAATATAAACTAAAAATGTTGTGAACCATATTAGATCTAAATGTTTTCAGATTAAAGTGACCATCCAAAAAAAACTGTTGAATGTGGGACAGAATATCAAATGGGGTTTAAAAAACATGTTATTTACACTTAAAAATATTATTACTGGTTCACTGGATGTGTTTAATACCATTTCTTATTTGTAACCTAAAATAAACAACATTTAAAATTGTTAAGTTGAATGAATGAATGATTTTGTAGGGTTAATATTGCATTGCGACCTTTTGTAAATCTATTGTGCTCCTTTTCTATATACCTGAGATGCTAAGTTAAAATACCTTCTCATAGTTTCTTTAATATCTACGATTTGGAGAGGAGTCAAGGTGGGTAGCTCCTCCAGTTCTAATTGATGACTTCCCAATTTCTTATTCAGGTGCTTGCAGATGTTTACTATGCTGATTCCCTTCTAATTTTTCTTTTTCTTGACCCTCATTATGGAAGTTCTGTTCCATTTGGCCAACCTTTTTATTGTGCAGTGAAATCACACTCATTCTATTTTATATTTTTATGGAAACACCCATAAGTAGCTAAGGAAGTGAGGCTGCCTGTACAGAGCTCAGCATACATGGGTAAGGCTAAGGTACACTGGAAGTCGTTTCATACACCATTTGGCCAGTGACATTCACTTAATCAGCTTAGCTCATTTTGCACTTTAAAGTTAGCCAAGCTATTGTGTGTGTGTGTGTGTGTGTGTGTGTGTGTGTGTGTGTGTGTGTGTGTGTGTGTGTGTGTGTGTGTGTGTGTGTGTGTGTGTGTGTGTGTGTGTGTGTGTGTGTGTGTGTGTGTGTGCGCGCGTGCGTGCTTGCGTGCGTGCGTGCGTGTGTGCGTGCGTGCGTGCGTGTTCACCCCATAGGGGGTGCAGATTAGCTGCACGTATTGAGAGGATTTAGACGTCCCTCGCAGTACCCGAGTCTTAACACACCCTTACACTTGCAACACTACCGCATACCCACCACGTTTGTTCTCCCTCTTTGAGTAAATAATTCTCATTCAGGTTAGAAACTGCCTAGCTGAATTATAGTAAGGTTTTAAATTGTTTTGTTTTAGTAGACCATCTTTCAAATCTAACTTAGTAGGCTAGTCTTGTAATGTGTTGGATGGTAGGCATATTTTTTATCCTAAAAACACTTATATTTTATTTATTAATTTTAAGGAATATAAGGAAATTTTTGTATACTAAAATAATAGTACAGTCGTACTCTTAATTCCTCTCGACTTACTTTCTCCCATATATGTGTTGCTGCTTTGTTGTGTCAACATGTGTCATTATTCATACTTATGTTGGTTTGTTGTAGATATGTGAGAAAGAGGAAAACCGTTTCCTACCATGAAACAATCTAGAGTTTTTGTTTTAATTTATATACACAATATACAATTACAGTATACAATTTAATTTATATCAGTTTTACTGTGAAACCTACTACAACATAACTTCAAGGTAGGCCTACTATTTTACTACAGTCGACCTTGGTTCTAACGCCCTCGGTTAGAACGCTAACTCGATTATAGCGCTATTTTCATTATGTCCCCAATAATCTATATTAAGTGTACTTGTAGTTTAGGCTCAGTTACAATGCTTTGTGAACTCGGATACAACTCTGTCACGCTGCTGTTGTATCCACTTTGTAAATGGTCTGCACGAGAATTTCTCATGCATGTAGGAGAATTCCCTTCCAGCTCCCTCCAAACAGTTCATGGACACAGAGTCTGCCAATCTGAGTTTAGAAACTGTTACTTCTCTTCTCAGTGATAGTGAAGGAAAAGGGAGGAGCTATGGTGAAAGAGTGGGGACCTGACCTCTCGCACATTTTTCTCTCTGTCCCACTGGTGCTTGTAGCAATTTTCTAAGCTGCTGACCTATAGTCACTCTCACTTAAATACAATTTGTGTTCTATTTTTATAATAAAGGTTGAGAATAGAAACGGACACTTTCTTAGAATTTTGTTGCAGGCCAAACAAACAATGTAAATTGTGTCCTTCTCGTAAAAGTGTTCTCATTTTCGCACTTTGTACGCCTTAGGGGGGGTGGAACTTCAATGTCAAGAACCCTCACAAAAGTGTACGCACTGTGTTGTATGTAATACATACTGTAGTATACTTATTTTCTATTAGTTTTAACTAAAATATATTTCAAAATTATGTAATATGTGTAATAAATTGTAATGAAATGGCCTATCATTATGTATACAGTACAAAGTATGTTTTTCTTTCGCTACATACAGTATTTCCGCCATTTACAAATTCGGTTACAACGCTATCTTACTTACAATGCTCATATACATTTCATCCCTTCAACCGCGTTATATCCGAAGTTGACTGTATTTCAGAACAGGAATGGTCAGCAGAAACATTGTGCTTGAGGGAAATTTCAGGGTGCTGAATATTTAAATAAAGGTGATGTGTAGTTTTTTTATACATGTTCTCTTTCATGAGTGAAATTAATAATGACTGTTTATTTTTAGGTATTTTCAGTGCGAGTAAGAGATAAAGGTCCGGACTATAGAGGTTTTGTGCAATTACCTTTACTACAACCTTCACTAACTGATTGTCTTATCAATGAAGCAACTGCCCTGTGTTTTGTTGACAGTTGTCAGAGAACATTTACTACTAATGTTCTGAAGTGCCATGTATGTATTTTTCATTTATTTAATTAATTTGATTTAAAATTATGTGGAGTTGGGAAATATAAAATAATTGTGGCACACACGTCATGCTAACTTAATGGAAGGAAATTCCCAACATAATAATTTTCTTTAATGTTATGATTGCTTGAAGATCTGGTTTCAGCATTTATAATTGGCATTAAAATTTACGTAAATTGATATTTTTAAAAAATCTTCAAATTACTTTGGAAATATGAAAATGAACCCTGACCGTCATCAGGTTATTTTTTTCAGTAGATTTTATAAATTTAAAATGTTAATTTATACAGATTTTAAAAAAAAGTAGTCAGATTTTTAAAAAATTGTCAAAAAGGTTATGATTTAAAGTTTTTAGTGGCCACCATTTTAAAACTATTGAATAAATTTTGCTACGTAACAAACTTGTTCGAACTATAACCCAATTAAAATTTAGTGACATTTGAATCAGATTGACATAAATTAGCATAAATGTTAACTTAAACTTTAAAATTAGAAAAACCAAAATTAACCCATTTTCTTATTTCCAATATAATGTGACATTGTAAAATGTAAAGGGAATTACTTCGATTTTCAAAACACATTTTTTGAACATGTAGAGGGGTTAGCAATGGAGTTATCTTTAACACGTTATTATCTGAAATATTTATGAATCATTTTGAAGAAATGCTTTTTGATAATAACCCTTTCAAGGATAATATAAAATATTGGTACAGGTATTTGGATGATGTGTTGTGTTTGAATTGTCAGACTGCCAGCTTCTGTTGTTTCTTAAACATTTAAATTCAGTTAATGAGGTGATATAATTCACTTTGGAGAAAAATCAAAAAAAGGTTAATCTGATATGGTTAATCTGATTAAGTTATTTAGACCTTAATATTAAAACTGAAAATAATAGACATGTTTTTAGTTTCTTCAGGAAACTTATTTTTACAGACAATTTTAAGAACAAATTTATTTTGCCAACTCGCAGTGCGGATGCTGTATGTTTTCCTCTTTGGGATACTTAAACCTCTAGTCTTTTGAAGGTAATTGGTCCAAGCAACTGGTTCAGTCCCAAATTCAGTAAGTGTTGCAATCTACCTTAACAAAGTCACTATCTTTAGTTTCTGTAGTTCACGTACACATCCTTCATCTTCCATGACCAGTTCTGTGTTAGGACTGTTTGGAGGCGGGCTGCTTCACAAAAAGTCTCTGTGTGACGAAGCTAATGACACTGGAGTCGAACTCTAGTTACTTTCTCACTGTGCTTCTCTAAGGAGGCTCAGGTACTCTTCCTCTGAAGAGAATGGTAACGATGTGACTTGGTCTGGAGTGAACTGTCCTGAGAGGTTCACCCATGATTCTCCTAGAGCGTCTTCAATAGATTTCGGCGTGCTTGTCATTCATGCCATGTCATAACATTCCTTAGCCCATAAATTTGCAGCTTTCCATAGTATATTGTATCGTCTCATTAATATTCCAATGTCAAATATGGATTTTTGTATTGAATTAAGTTGCATTAAAAATATTGCTAGACATAATGATTATGATGAAAACTTAATAGACAAAATGTTAAGTAGTGAAATAAAAAACAATTCAAAGAAACATATTTCCTTATGATTTTGTAGCCAAATCCAATAAAAAAACCTAAAATCAGTTATTTTGGTAAAATAAGTAATAAATTAGAAACACTTTTAGAAAAGAAACATAATTTTAATCCAGTTTTCTATAGTGACACTAATTTGGGTAAACTGTTAAATAATTGTAAAGATAAAACACTTTGTATGAAAGCGGTATATACAAATTAACATGTGAAATTTGGCAAAAGTAGTAATGTAGGCCAAACTGATCGTAAATTAAAAATTTTTCCAATGTGCCTCCTCCTAGTTCTTACACCTGTATAGTGGTTTTTCCCTAACAAAAATATAATGTAGTACTAGCTCTTTTAACTTCAGCCTGTTAAATAGCCTTGACAGTATTACAACAAGTAAAACCTGGGTTTTCAAGATTCAAATAAAAAAGTTGTAAAAATATACATGTTATTATTTAATTAATAAATTATTTATAGGAAAAGGAAATGCCAGTGGACACAACATGTCAACACATTCAGGCTACGTTGCGTTGCTACGCTGAAGCTCAACCACTTTTAGTAAATCATTCGGTGTTATATTCATTGAACTTTCCAGTACAAGTAAAACAGGTAAGCTATACCTGCAGCTCAGTACATTAGGTTATGAATATAAATTATGCATTTAAAACTAAGTTTATGACTTTATTGAAAGGTTTAATTTGATTAGTTTTTTTAATATTTTATTGAAATAATGAACATATCACAATTTCCATTCTCAAATTTAAAAAAAATATGTAAGCATATGATATTAAATGACACTAGACAGCAACAGAAGTTAACAGTATTTTATGTTATTTTTATATTAGTCATCAATAAAATAATAGGTATTGCCTAAAGTAACATATTTACTGTGGTAAGATAATCAGTCCAGAGAACCGAAGCTCGACTCAACGGTTAACAAGGTTAACCAATTAATTCTGTTGCCATTTACAGTTTTCAGGTACAAATTGATGAGTCAGTAAACTCCTATTGGGTAGTGATACTTATAAAAGCATGTAGGCCTACTTAAAAGTAGAATTTTAATTTTGTATGTGACTAACATTTTACATGCTGGGAGGTTTGCATGGTGGTTCAGATTACCAAATTGTTCGGATTGTCAAATGTAGACATACATTGATTAATAACAAGAATTATACAGTACTGTTATTAAAGGGGGTTTAGAAATAATAACAGACCTTCAAAATAAAGTGTCACAAAATGATAAAAAATCCTTTCATTTATTACATTAGAACGTTATGTTGGTATCATTCCTGGGAAATGTTGTGTGGAAATTATATTAGCAAAGCGTTTGATTCTGACAAGGGCAACATGCCTGATTGATGTTGATTAAACAGCATGAACCTGGATCGTGGTATTCAAAGAATGTCTTGCTTTCAGTGTTTGCATGAAAACGTCTTGTGGATTTTAGGTTATGACTGATTAGGCAAATCTTTGTTTTGCATTGTATATCATTGAAATAAGATAATGGGCTTTGACAAATTTCCATTATCAGTTCAAAGTAGTGCCAAGCAACACCCACTGTGTTTAACATCACAGCACTTTCTTTGCAATACGGACCAACTTACGCACCCAGGTGGAATGAAAAGCAAATTTGGAAAAAGATGTTTTTGTATTTAAACATACAAACAAGACAAAAAAGTGTAAAATATTGCATGTGATTGTTGTGGCTATACAGCGAGACTTTGAAAATAACCTTGATTTGAGAGTTGCATTTAAAAAAATACATTTTTAAGCGGTTTAAATAAATTTTATAAGTATTTTTTGCCTGATGTCAATTCTAGGAATAATATATATATATATATATATATATATATATATATATATATATATATTTAATTTCAAAATATGTGAAATTATTTTTAATTCATAATACTTTATTATAACAGCAAATTCAGGTATTCCAGAATGCCTGAACTCTTGAACTCTTGATGCAACAAATAAGCTTAGTACAAAATATTCTGCTACTGTAGTAAAAATTATTTTTTTCTACATTAGGTTCAGATTATGAAATGTTCAGATTACCAAAGTTTTGATTATCAAGGTCCTACCGTATAAATAGAACTACTAAACTTGCCTGTGGCCGGCGGAGGCAGCTGAAGTGAGCAGCTGATGGGCTTAGCGACCCCACCATACCTATAGCTCATTCTACTCTCACTCACATACACACACACACTCTCTCTCTCACACACACAAACACATACACACCCGCAGGGGGGTGCAGACTAGCTGCACCTAGTTGGAGGACCTAGACAAACCTCGCGGCACCCGAGTCTAACACACACACACACGTACATTTAGGGATTTCCGGTACTTGTTCCATTATGTCTGGGAGTGGCAATACTGCTTGGTTTCCTTTGGCGGGGCCAAGTATGTGGAACCTGATGTGTGCCTAGCACTGCCGAGGACTGTGCTGATGGGACAAGTGCTGAGACCGAGCAGCCTATAGGCGCCTGGTAAGCACATGGGTGTTGAATTATTGGTGTCGGAGCCTACAATTGGGTCTATCGATACAAATGGTTGCATTCTGTGAGTACATAGAGGGCGGCTGCCAGTGGTACTTGGGTTTGGGGAACCGTAACATTGTACCGGAACCCATTCCTAAGATTCTGGAGTGCTGAAGACATATACTTCAGCTCCAGGATATTGGAGGTCCCCCCCCAATTTATTGGGGATTCTCGCTTTAGTTCGAGTATCCTGGGCTACTGGTGACGTTTGGGTGCACCCTGTACCATTTGTTCGAGATATCAACATTCATGAATCGCTCGGGGAAAAAACCATGGAAAATCAAAAAACCAAAAACGTGTTAAAGAGGCCTCGTTCGACTACGTCCAACAGGTCTGATGGTAGTACTGGGAGTGTCAAGAATCTGGGAGACAAGGAGATGTGTGATAGTACCCTTGAGGTCTCATTGCCTAGATTTTTGATTTTTAAAAATTCTGAGGATGGAAAAGACCTGTCCAAAGTGTCACCTTTTATCATCAACAAGGCCATTGTGGGTGGAGCAGGTCTCGTGGCTTCCATTAAAAAGCTGTGAAACGGGACGCTGCTTGTACAGACGAACAGCGACAGGTAAAGCAAATCGCTATTAACAATGACGTCATTTTACGAGATGGTCAAAGTTTGCCTGGAGCCCCACAGATCATTAAACACAGCAAAGGGGTGTGATAACATCCAGGGATCTCCTCAATGTGGAACTAGAGGAGATTAAGTCAGAGTTAGCAGAGCAGTCTGTAATTGATGCGAGTTGCATTATGCGCTCTCAAAATGGGCAGAAAACACCTACTGCCTCAATAATCTTGACTTTCGGAAAACCTTCAATACCAGATCACATAAAAGCCGGGTATCAACAGCTTTCAGTAAGGCCCTGTGTCCCAAACCCTAGACGATGCTTTAAGTGTGAGGACTTTGGACACGATAGTTCAATGTGCAGGAAGCCCGAGATATGAGGAAATTGTAGTTCTAACGGCCATGGCAGCGAAGATTGCAAAGAACATCCTAAATGTCCTAACTGTGGCGGCGAGCACCCAGCTCGTTCTTTTAATTGTCCCAGGTTTAAAGACGAGAAAGCTATTCTCGCTATCATGGCAAGGGATAAATTCTCCTTTTCCGAAGCCAAGAAAACATTTAAGAACTCCAGAATAATAGGCTAAGGTAAATCATTTGCTGCTGTGGCATCTACGTCTAAAACATCTTGCGCCAATTGTGAGGAGCTTAACAACACCGTCAAGGCATTGTCGGAGCAAGTAGCTCAACTGGTAACTCTGATTTCTCGTGGCATCACTCCTGTTAACATGTCCGAAATATCTAATCTCTCTTTGGGTAACTCTATGATCTCTACTAACGAAAAGAACAAATCTTCTATATCAGAATTGTCTCGTATTCAACTGTCTGATTGCGCTACTAATGAAGTGAAACCCATTCGCAATGGAAAACCAACTATAAAATTACTTGTGCCGAAGACAATAAAATCTGTACCGCCGAAATTAAATCCAACTACTTCCGACCAGGGATTGTGTACCAAGCCACAAGGTCGGAAAGGAAATAGTGAAAAAGTCCCTGTTGATCTGAAGTACTTTTTGAAAAAACCAAATACGTGCCCATCAGTTGTTGGTGAGGAAAACTCCAAGATTAAAAGAATTAAAAGTAATAAAATTAAAAATTCTAAGGGAGCATCTTCGAAAATGCTTCCTTTAAAGTATAAACACTCTTCGGAGTCAGACATCAGCTATCACAATAGTGATTCGATGTCCTTGGACTCCGATAAATCCAACAATGATATAAATGACAAATCCAAGGTAAACCCTATAATATATTAGTCATTTATTTGTATATCAATGCCTGCAAATTCAGTCAACCATAACGTGATACAATGGAATATAAATGGGCTACGAAGCCATATTGAAGATTTGAAAGTTCTTGTAAGAGATATGTCACCTAGTAATGTGTCTTCAAGAAACACATCTACACGAATCTCACTCGTTTAGTTTTAGGGGTTATTCCATTTTCAGGAAAGATTTCATCATTGAGGAAAGAGCGAAAGGTGGCGTAGTAATTCTAGCTTATAACTCTATCGAATCCGTTCCTGTTAATGTAATAACACCTTTACAAGTTGTTGCCATACAGACAACCGTCCCTTTCAAACTTACCATCTGCTGCCTTTACTTGCCGCCGAGTTCCGATTTTGCAAATTATGAATTGTATGATTTAATATCCCAGTTGCCACCACCAATTTTACTTACAGGTGATTTTAATGGTCATCATACCTCATGGGGCTCGTTATCGTGTAACTCTAGGGGAAGACGAATTGAAGCAATCAGGTCTAATTTGGATTTGTGCATTCTAAATGATGGTTCCCCTACTCATCTATCAGAAACTACTGGCGGGTGGACTGTTGTAGATTTGACATTTTGTAGTCCAAGTCTGGCAACAAAGTTTGAATGGTCGGTATTGTCTGACCTATATGGCAGCGATCATACTCCCATTAATATTTCCTTTTACAACTTCTCCCAAATGAATGAACACCTGCCGCGCTGGGTTCTAAAAATAGTGAATTGGGAGGAATTCGCAAACAGATTTGTGTCACCAGACATTGATAATAATAGCTGTATAAATACCATAGTAGATAACTTCACAAAAAACATTTTATGTGTAGCAGAGGAAACTATTCCTAAAACCTCCACACATCCATCATGTCCACCTGTTCCTTGGTGGAACGAGAAATGTAAGGTAGCAATTCGTGAACGTAGAAGAGCTCTGAGGAGATTCAACAAAAGCCCAATGGATGAAAATCTTGAACAGTTTAAAATTCTATGAGCCAAAGCTCGTAGAATATTCAGGCAGAGTAGAAAAAATTCTTGGACCCAATATATAGGAACAATATCTCGGACAACACCTACATCTGTTGTTTGGAAAAAACTTTGTTCTGTTTCAGGTCCTTTACCATCCACTCACTTAATAGGTCTTAAACAAAACAATGGAGAATTAATTTCAAATTGCTATGATGTCGCGAATATTTTGGGGTCTTCATTTGCAAGATATTCTGCTAACACTGCCTTTAACAATGCCTTCTGTAAATACAAAATTGCAGCAGAAGCAATGCCGTTCACCGTCGGTCCATCTTTAGATTGTCCTTTGAATAGTTTGTTTACTTTGCAGGAGCTGGAATCTGCACTGTCATCCACCACAGATTCAGCTCCAGGTCCCGATAACCATGATACCAGGTCTTGTATACTCCATGATTAAAAATCTCCCAACATCAGGCAGGCTTTCACTTCTTGTCATATACAATCGAATATTCGTAGACCATACTTTTCCTGATGCTTGGTTGGAAGCTGTAGTAATTCCTCTTCTTAAACAAGACAAAGATAAAACTGAATCAAGTAGCTATCGTCCTATTTCCCTTACCAGCGTTCTTTGCAAACTGGTAGAGAAAATGGTAAATCGTCGTCTCGTTTGGTACTTAGAAACAAACAACCTACTATCCAAAGATCAGTGCGGATTCAGACAGGGACGATCTTCTATAGATCAATTAGTTTTATTAGAGTCTGCAATCCAAAATGCTTTTCTCTTGCATCATACGCTTGTGGCTGTTTTCTTCGACCTAGAGAAATCATATGACATGGCCTGGAGGAGAGGAATTCTCAATACCTTAAAATCATGGGGAATACAAGGCAGAATTCTAGCTTTCATTAATAATTTTCTTTCTGATAGGCATTTCAGGGTGCAACTTGGAGCTACGATGTCAGATCGTTTTCACTTAGAGAATGGTGTTCCACAGGGGAGTGTACTTAGTGTAACCCTGTTTGCAGTTGCAATTAATAGCATTACCTCTAATGTACAGTCCCCTGTCCGATGTTCGCTGTTTGTAGACAAGTTTGCTATAAACGTGAGCACTAGAAACATAGTAACAGGTGGAAGATCCCTTCAATTGGTAATAAATAGATTGCAGTCGTGGAGATAACCTTGTATATTCCATGATTAAAAATCTTCCAACATCGGGGAGGATTTCCCTCTTGAAGATATACAATCGTATGTTTGAGGAACACTCTTTCCCTGATGTTTGGTTGGAAGTAACAGTGATTCCTATTCTTAAGCCAGGCAAAGATAAAACTGATCCAAACAGCTACCGCCCTATTTCTCTTACTAGTGTGTTATGCAAGCTGGTGGAGAAAATGGTAAATCGCCGTCTTGTTTGGTATTTAGAACATAATAATTTACTCACTAAGAACCAGTGCGGTTTTAGGCAAGGGCGATCTTCCATCGATCAGTTAGTTTTATTAGAATCTGCAATCCAAAATGCCTTTCTGTTACGTCAAACACTTGTTGCAATATTCCTTGACCTAGAGAAGGCATATGATATGGCTTGGAGAAGAGGAATACTAAATACATTAAAATCATGGGGTATACAAGGTAATATACTAGGTTTTATTAAAAATTTTCTCTCAAACAGATATTTCAGAGTACGCCTTGGATCTACATTGTCAGATCGTTTTTGGTTAGAGAATGGCGTCCTGCAGGGAAGTGTACTTAGTGTGACCTTGTTTGCCATTGCTATCAATAGTATAACTACTAATGTGCGGTCTCCTGTTCGCTGTTCTCTATTTGTGGATGACTTTGCAATTTATATTGGTGCTAGAAGTTTGGCCACAGCTGAAAGAACACTTCAGCTTACAGTAAATAGATTGCAGTCATGGACGAATTCTACTGGGTTTAAATTTTCTGCCGCTAAAACTCAATGTATTGCCTTCAGTCGCCGTCGACAGATCCGAACTCCTTCAATATTTCTCGATGGTACAGAAATTCGGACCATTCCATCTGTTCGATTTTTGGGGTTAACATTCGACCAAAGACTATCATGGAACCCTCATTTGCGTGATTTAAAGTTACGATGTAACAAAATTCTCGATATGTTGAGGGTGCTTAGTGGTTCTCAATGGGGCGCTGATAGAACTTGTATGATGATGTTTTACCGTCATGGTGATTCGTTCGTGAATTGATTATGGCAACATTGTATATTCGTCTCCACGACTATCCGTATTAAAAAAAATAGACCCAGTCCATCACTCTGCAATACGACTTGTCTCTGGAGCCTTCCGTTCTAGTCCCGTTGTAAGCATTCTAGCCGAGGCTGGGGAACCTTCACTCTTTCGACGGAGACAGAAACTACAGTTAACTTATGTAAGCAATTTATCATCTAAACCATGGCACCCTGCTTTTAATACAGTTTTCAAAAATCAATTGGTGCGACAGTATGAAACTCGACCGAATGCTACTGCTCCTCTTGGTATTAGAACTTCCCGTATTTTTGATGACTTAGATATTGAACTGCCTCCAATGTTTGTAAGGTCCCAATGTCTTATTCCTCCGTGGACTATTACAATGCCGACAGTCGATTTATCACTATCGTCTTACGTAAAATACAACACTCCTGACATAGTGTATCGTCAGGAGTTCCTTCATATTCTACATTCCAACCCATCTAGTGAAATTATTTTTACAGATGGTTCAAAACTGGAAGATAAAGTCGGTTGTGCATTTTACACATTAGGGCAAACGTGTAAGTATGGATTACCCTCAATTTGTAGTGTCTTTACTGCTGAACTGTTTTCTATCTTGAAGGCTTTGAACACTGTTGTATCCAATTCTGCTCATTATCTTGTGTGTTCCGATTCGAAAAGTGCACTCCAGGCTATCCAGGATATGTATTCGGTAAATCCTCTGGTTCAAGATATTTTGTGCCGTATTCGCAGCCTTGAACTACGAGGTGTTGGAGTAACATTTTGCTGGATACCAGGATACTGCGGGATAATTGGAAACACTAGGCGGATATTGCAGCAAAGGAAGCAACTATGCTGCCGCCAAGCACACACCGTGTATTTTGTTCAGACTGTCTTTCCAAAATAAAACAATTACTTGATTATGTTGGGAAGATGAATGGACAGCCTTGGACAATAACAAATTGAGGGTAATTAAACATACTGTTCGCCCCTGGGGGTCGTCTCTAAGAACAAGTCGAAGGGAGGAGGTTGTCGTTACACGCCTCCGCATTGGTCACTCGTTGTTGACACATGGTTTTTTAATGGGACGCGGGGAGCCACCTATATGTCAACTTTGTGGAGAAACAATCACAGTCAAACACTTTATGTTACCTGCGATTGCTTGAGAACCATGCGTTTAATATATGGATTAGGAAACTGTATGCAGGCGATCTTGGGGGCGATTCAGCGATCATTGATCGCGTTTTGGCCTTCTGAGAGATGCTTGCATATATATCAATATATTTAATTTTTCTTAGTATTTATATATCTTTATAGTTTATATTCTTGTTAACTAGTTTTAGGAAATTTTATTGTTTCAAAATATTTATTATCTTCCTGTTTAATTAGGACCCCTTTACAGTTCACCTTTATATTGTTTTGTTTTTAAGTTATTTATTCTTGTTATCTAGTCTGTAAGTAATGTTACGTTTTATCGCTCTGTTGTTTCTTTTCTTTAGTAGTTGTATTTAGGCGATGATAGCCTTAATGTGCTTTTCGCCTTAAAAAAAAAAAAAAAAAAAAAAATGCAGTCGTGGACGAGGTTTACAGGCTTTAAATTTTCTGCTGCCAAAACTCAATGCATTGCCTTCAGTCACCGTCGACATATCAGTCACCTTCGATATACCTTGATGGCATAAAGCTTCGGACTACTCCATCTGTTTGATTTCTGGGCCTAATATTGGACGAAAGACTATCGTGGAACCTTCACCTACGTGATTTAAAAGCCCGGTGTAACAAAATTCTTGATATGTTGAAGGTTCTCAATGGTTCTCGATGGGGCGCTGATAGGACGTGTATGCTTATGTTTTATCGTGCAGTCATTCGTTCTCGAATTGATTACAGCAGCATTGTTTATTCATCAGCACGACCTTCCGCATTAAAGATACTAGATCCTGTCCATCATTCTGCAATTCGTCTTGCGTCTGGTGCTTTTCATTCTAGTCCCGTTGTGAGTATGCTTGCGGAAGTTGGTGAACCTTCACTCTCACAACGGAGACAGCAGTTGCAAGTAAGTTACGTAAGCAATTTATCATGTAAGCCATGGCACCCTGCTTACAATATTGTTTTCAATAATCAGTTGCTCCGACAATATGAATCTCGTCCGCATGTTACTGCTTCGCTTGGCATTAGGTCTTCCAGTGTTTTTGAACGTCGTATAAATGTATTTGAATTACTGTAGCTATGGTATTATTAAACAGCGTAACAGTTTAAATATGTATATGTATATATATATATATATATATATATATATATATATATTATGTTATCTAATTTTAGTTTGTTAAGTGTTATAGTTTTAGTATAATATTAATAATGTTTAGATTTAGTTTCCCCCCCACCCACCAATGTAGGATATTTTGCTGGACGGCGATGATAGCCTTCATGTACTTTTCGTCAAAAGCTGTATTAAAAAAAAAACAAACTAAACTTGCCTGTAATGTATTTTAAGCCTGTTAAAATAAACTAATATACATACTTTTGTAAAACCTAAATATTAAAGTAAGTAAAATTTACATGTCAATCTAATGGGTTCTAAGTGTGAACAGTAGCTGTAGTAATGTGACCTGCTTGAAAAAAAGTTTTATTGTAAAACCAGCGTGAGTATGTCCAGGCCTATCCACCGATATTGTTGCACCTGGTAACTTGACAGATTGCTGTTGTTTACATCTAATTCTTATGTACTTGTTTTCATCTAATTCTAACTGAGAAAGTTATAGTGTATCTAGCTTTAATAGATATTTAATAACTTGGAAAAATAATTATATTCAGTGAGTCAGATGTGTTATGTGGCTTAAGATAAAAACAAAAAGAAATGTTCATGGTCACATTTGATCTGAATTCACCATAGTAAACAATTCGTGAAATATTTCATTAGTAACTCAAGGATTCTTTTGGCACTTGCACTACTGCTGCCTCCTCTAATCCTTATCCTGATTAGCTGAACATTCGATACCAAAAATTAGAAGTCCATCTGTTCTGAAATTTTAAATCCTAATCACAAGCTTAAATCCTAATCCTAATTGTCATAGTATTGCTTCCTTTTTTTAAAATTATTTAAGTCAGACCACGATAGACTTATCGAGATAAAAATTACAAGCCATGAAATACGAAACATCAGAGCAAAACAACCTCCCTAATATGATAATGTTCTCTTAAAATGCTAATTCGACTTCCGTGTTGTCATGATTCACTCTAGATAACACTATAATATTGCTATCATGTTTAACCTTGAAATTAAAACAAATAACAACTAAAGTTTCAACATGTCTCCCAGTAGCCTAATTCTGATTGTGTTAGCAAACTTCTCACAAAGCCTATACCCAAGTGTTTTAACTTCAATAAAACATAAGCTCTGTAAGTGTAATCAACTGTTGCTTCAAACCAGTTTCTCACTTTTACACTATCACTCACAGCAAATTGATAACACTGTGTAAAAAAAAAGTCGCGAACAAAGACTATGTGAACACGTCAATGTTGAAGCCCTCCAGCTATTGAACAGCAATGGCTTTGTCAGAAGATTGAAATGTGTAAAACCATTGAACTGGTTTAGTTATTAAGTCACATTACTAAACATACTAATTATTCTAGACTAAGTGATTATCAGTGGATGAAACTTATTAATTATTGCATTCATTTAGGTTAGAAATGAATAGCTTATTAGTGTCCTAACTAGATGGTTATGTATTTTATGTAATAGTTTCATTTATTTGTAAATAAAAGGGGGAATTTTTTTTATATAAAACTTGGAATAAACCATTAATTTTAAAGTAAAATAATAATCTAAAAGACTGTTGATCAGACATTTAATTTATTATTGAAAATAGTTAGTAGGTGTTAACTTTACGTGCTACAGTAGGAGTATATTTAGCCACCTCGGTGGCCTAGTTGATAGTGTATTGGGCCACCCCAAGGACCCGGGTTCGATTCCCGGCTTGGGCTTGGCATTTTCATAAGCTATAAATCATCCCATCATCTGCATTAGCCCAAGTGTGCACAATAGTCGGACATTAAATAATAATAATAAAAAAAAATGCCACAGGTCAGTCATCCCTACATTAAATACAAGATAGAATATTCCATGCTGCTTACACACACACGTTTAGGATAGTAGTATGGGTCAGTACTGTTCAGATAAAAAACTAAAAAAATCCGAAGCACTGAAATCCAACTCACACCTCAAAAAAACTGAATTTTAGGTAAAGTTATGTAAAACCAAACGATCAATGGTTCAGTGTACAAATAAATTATGACACTGTGCTTCCTTCAAGTTTTATTCTCACTGTGATAAATACCTAATTAACTATATTTAATTTGATTTAACTAAATTCTATGAACTATATTTTACGATTTCATTCTTTTACAAGGTCACAACACTAACTTCTCACAAAACCAGAGATATTAAAAGGAATATTTTACTAAAAAAATACTCCTTTTACTGAATCAGTCTTGCAGTGTTCAAGTAACTCCTCGGCGATGATAACCTTACAGGTTTTTTGCCACAAAAAAAAAAAAATCAAGTAACTCCTCTGCAAAAATTTCACTGGCAGTCTAGCTGTCGTTGGGTAACCAGTCATCCCATAATGACCCTTTGATTTGAACCTCTGGACTGCCCTCCCTGACCTACTTTTTCCCAAGCTTTTATCAAACTGCTGGCCTATGTACCTCATTTAACAGGTAGTATCATCAATTCCTTATTTTTTTCTGAGTTCTTGTCAATAGTGTTTATTCATTGGCTGTACCTTTTACAATTAAACAGTTGAACTTATCCATAACATGACTTAAAATGATGTTGCCAATTATTATTTAACTATATTAATTATTAAAATTATTCTAGAAATATTTAGTTTTTTTCTAAAGAAAAAAATCATTGTTTTTTTTACACTGTTATTGGTATTTTTTTAGAAAAATAGTTATAACTGGTAAAATGGTGAATTGAAATAAAAAAGATGGTGTTTGTGTATATAACTGGTAAAATGGTGAATTGAAATAAAAAAGACCGGTGTTTGTGTATAATCAGTGTTTTCCTATTATACCAGTTACTACTGTGAAGTTATCAGTTCTGTTTTTGAAGTGGGAATCTTGTTCAAACTTTCAGATTTACAAGATTCTACCCTTGTATGGTTTAACATTGCAATTTGGTAAGCATTAAAGAACTTTATAGGGGTCTGGTAAGTTTTGACAAAAATGTAGAGAAAATTTTTTTATTTCAACTTACTTGTTTTAGGCAGTGTGGCAGTTAGCGCTGGAAACAGTTGGTCCTTTAGTTCAAAGAGTGTCAAAAACTGTAATGGTTGTAAAATGCAAAGTGACATCAAAACACCCGCTGGGCTACCTTCATGTTACATTTAATATAGGCAACCAAACACATTATTCTTGCAGTTGTCCGTCTTTTAAGGTGAGTATTGTGTATGCCATATGTTGTTATAGTGGGGTCAATCATTCTTGGCACTTGATGAGGTATACGCACAAGCAAGGGTTTGAAACTACAATACAGCGTAATAGTACCTTGCTAGAGGTTACAAACATGTGCAGAGTCTGTTTTATGAATGCATGTACTGAAGTATTTTATTTGAAATATTGAATAAAATATTTTATTTAAGTCAGTAGAATCGACCTTCTGTTATTAAATATACATACTCTTGTTGTGGGTCTACAAGGTTCCCATTTATAGAGCGAGGTAAAAATAAGTTTTCAAGCAGTTTCCAAAGTTCCATGTGTTGACCCTACTTTATGCACTGTTTGTTTTAAAGTTTCAGGCTCAAAAAAAAAAAAACTGGAAGAAGTTATAATTAGGATTATGACCTATTTTTCCATCAATGTTTACTCATCCCATAAAGGCTACTGCGGTTTTGAAACCTTACTCTTTCATCTTCAGACCATAATACAAAATGTCTAATCCCTCTGTTGAGGTTGTCACAAAGTTAAACAAAACCTTGAAAACACATGTCACAAATACTAAACACAATTGTATTACACACAATAAAATTTGATTAGGCCAAACGATATGTGCAACTCGTATATTGTTACATTCCGGACTCATATTACATTCTGGAATGTAACGACATATGAGTTGCACATATTGTTTGGCCAAACCAAATTTTATTATGTGTATTTTAATCATGTAATTGTGTTTAGTGTTTGTGACGTGTGTTTTCAAGGTTTTGTTTTAACTTTGTGACAACCTTGACAGAGGGATTAGACATTTTGTATTATGGTCTGAAGATGAAACAGTAAGGTTTCAAAACTGCAGTAGGTGTTACAGGGTGAGTAAATAGACCACTAGACGAAAAAATAGATCATAATCCTAATTATTTAAATATGTGGTCCGGTGGCTATGTTGCAATAATGTAATTTTTCTGTAAGATAGACAGATATCCAAGTATAGTAAAAAGGTCTTTTCTTGAACTCAAAGGATCGGAAACTGGATAAATCAATCAATCTTACAACTTTCTTCTTCATATCAAGCAGTCTGAATCCCTTTGCATGTCACGCTTATTGCACTCTCGATGATGATGTAATGGCTCTTGAAGTCACTTGAAAGAGCCAGATCTTGTTGATGATGGCCCTTTGTAGAAAGCTCAGTCCTTCTGTCCTTATTCCAAAGATTATGTTTCTTTATGGCTCCACAAACTTATATTTCAGGATTAGAAGTTCTGCAGTCTCTTTTTGCAGTCTGCATTTCCTATACAAGATGGTCTATTGTATATACCCATCCTGTACATATGTTTTCTAAAAAAAATTTCCTGTAATCATAGCAGGCTTTCCTTATATTGCTTCTATTAAGTAAAAGTATGTTAGATGCAATATATTCATAGGGTCAGTGTAGAAGAAACAGCTTTTTCATTTTCAGCCCTGCAATACCCTTCCACCTCCTATCATGCACACAAGTACCAACAGCCTGCATAGCCAGCTGCCTTACTACTCAGCAGAACAGTTCAGGTCATGTGAATTTCAATGCCGAGCCCATTCATTTCCATGAATCTTAGTGTGCCTTGTGCACCCTACACAATGTTCACGTTTCCTAGCTGTGCCATTAGATTCACACCTATGTGTGAGGCATGTGTAAAGGATTAAAGGGGGAATTTATATGAGTTTAAAATGAATAAATTCTCTGGGTTCGTTTATGCATTCAGACACTTTCTGTGTGTAGTTAAATAAAATAAAATCAAGGATTACTTTTAAGTAAAAATTGTTCTATACCCATACTGAATGCAAAAATTAATGGGCCTTATGCAGTATTAAACAATGATAAAGTATTTATTATTCTTACGAAAAACCAAAATGATAAAAGATAAATCCATAAAAAAAATACCTACATTTTAATAATTTTTTAGGGTCTCTTGAAGAGTATGAAGAGCTTCGGACGTTGCCTTCACTATTATGCGTGTATCGCTGCATTTGCTGGTGATAGCAAATTATCAGAAGAATTTGCTTATTTTGTTGATCAAGATCGACCAACGATGCATATAGCACAATCTAGTAAGAAAATATTGGTTTTTACCATAAATTGTTTAGAGTTAGAATCATGCTTAGAAGTATGCAAGATGTATCTATATATTTATATTTCTATAAATATATTCTATATATTTATTTATGAAATATTGTTATTACTAAAGAAATGTATAATCTGAAATGATATGTCAAATTAATTAAAACACTATTTTCAAACATATTTACACTCCCCATTTTTTTCTTTATGTAGGCCTACCATTAAATAGTTAGAAAGAATAACTAATATTGTAACCTCCACTAATTTTACCTTATTTTTATTTCTCACTTTTTTCTCTTGGTATATTTTTAGATATATTTCCTAAGTTTGCACACTCCTTTGAAACACTGTATTGGTACTATTGACATAGTAAAACAAAAAAATACTTTTCTTTAAGATTTCTTGTCACATACTTGTACCATTTTTAAGGTAGTGATAATATGACAAATATATCACAAGTAATATCACAATATAATAAGTACACTGTTCATATTTAGTTGGTATTGTTTTCTCTGTAATGGCTTTCTTCTTCTTTATGCCCCTGTCTTTATATTTCTTTTTTCTTCTCTAATCCTCACAGTACATCCCTAAACAGTTGATGGTGGTGTGTTTTCTTAGAGCCAAATGAGGATAATATTACACCAATTGATGATGAAGAAACCGACCAGAATCGACTAGTCGCTATATTAAGTGATGTGGTGAATAAGTGTGAGGTGGAAGTGGAAGTACTGCCTGAGGAAGCAGAACTGTTAGAGCATTATACCCTTACTGATGGAATAACACAGGTATCCTCAAGCAATATACATGCATTATAAAGCATGCTCAAGCAGTATATTAGAGTATTATATATTAACCCTTTGCCTCTCCTAATTAAAGTCCCGCTGCTAGGACAAGATGGCTGCATTTTTTAAAGGGACATGTAGCTATAGCAGAAAATATGCTCTTCCTTCGGAAAAAATCAGAATAATTAAACTATAAGAGATAGACCTATCACCCTTTTTTTATTTGATTCATAATAGATTTATGCAAGTGGTAAATTACTCACCTAATTTTGAACCTCCACATTTTGCTGCTGGTGGTATTCCAAAAAACACCCCACATGGCACAATGTAAGGTCACACTGTTTACACTTGTATGTTGTATGTTTACCCCTTCCAGATGGGGTTTTTATCTTTTTGTCTGTACACATAGCATACACTTTTGCATGACCTAATATTTTTTCTAGGGTGTGAAGCATTTTAGGGGATGCTGTACCTGTGGGTAAACTTGTCTTCGTGCCTGTACACTTATAAGATGAAAATGTTGCTATCAGCTGATTGTTGCTATCTACCACTCTTGGATCATCTTCACTGGAGGTTTCATTATCATCTTCATCTTTTTCTGATGAGAATACTGAAATATCACTATCAGTGCTTTCTTCTAAAATTGCTAAAATTTCTGCGTCTTACTTTTTTACTTGAGATGCACGATGTACTTGCTATTGTATCATCTCAACTGAGCCCTCAATAGGTTACTAACTTTTGAATGGGACCTGTGTGTGTCATAAATTATTTGTAAAAAAATTATGTTTTTTTTTGTGTGATTCATATTTATACATGTGCAGGCATGCATGCCAAGCAATTATATCATGTCAGAAAATAAATACCTTCTTTTTCCTTGTTACTACGCAATAGATTTACGGAGGCTGCAATACGATTGTTTAGGCAGGCAGGGGACATTTACGTTTTGAAAGCGTTAGGGCCTGCAAAGGCTTAAGTTGTATCATTATGCCCTTACTAATGGAATGACACAGGTAGCCATAAGCTAAATTGCATGCTCAAGCATTATATTAATTAGAGTTTTATATATTAAATGGCATCATTATGCTCTTACTGATGAAATGACACAGGTACTCTCAAGCAATATGCATGCTTAGACATTATATTATATTATTATAGATTAAGTTGCATCATTGTGCCCTTACTGATGGAAAGACACAGGTAACCTCAAGCAATATGTATGCATTATAATGAATGCTCAAGAATTATATTAGAGTGTTAGATATTAAGTTACATCATTATGCCATGGAATGACACTTCAAGCAATATACATGCATATTATAATGCATCCTCAAACATTATATTATAGTATTATAGATTAAGTTGCATGATTGTGCTCTTACCGATGGAATGACACAGGTAATCTCGAGCAATATGCATGCATTATAATGAATGCT
Source organism: Callitettix versicolor (assembly GCA_022606455.1). Classification (NCBI taxonomy): domain Eukaryota; kingdom Metazoa; phylum Arthropoda; class Insecta; order Hemiptera; family Cercopidae; genus Callitettix; species Callitettix versicolor. The sequence goes on from CM040182.1 coordinate 28,778,131, forward strand.
CAAACGTTATGTTATACAATTATAGATTAAGTTGCAGCATTATGCCATTACTGACAGAATGACACAGGTAACCTCAAGCAATACACATGCATTATAATGCATGCTCAAGCATATTGAAGTAATATTAGGGGTATTATACATTAAGTTGGATCATTAAGCCTTACTGATAGAATGACACAGAGAACTTTGTCAAGTATTTTATATTTGCTGATTGTATAATTAACATTATTTTGAGAATTAACCTAGCTGATAAAATTACACAAATCTTTGATGAAATTTCATAGTTAATTAGAAACTAGTCTACGTGTACAATGTTAATACAAAAATATTACAGTTAACTGTATAAAGGCATATTTATATTAAACCAAATAGAATAGTATATTGATAAATATTTTTTTTATGTTGGTTACATTTAATAGAAGGTTGTCAGTCTGCTGAACCTTAAAGTTGCAGATTCGAGATGTACTTACTGCCAGAAGCTGCCAGAACAAAACGGGTAACGTTCTGTTAATGCCAATACAATCGTTCTCATTAGTCTAACTGGTATAAAATAGGATGATAAAACAAAGTTGTACTTTCACTACATGGAAATAAATTTCTTTAACCCATTGGAAACTCGATTTTACTAACATGTTATTGGCCTTCAGTACTGAATTTTTTCAGTAGTTTACACTAACATTATGTGCAATAATAAAAGCAAGTAACCTACCAGTTTTATCCTCCATAATGTTGTTGTAATTGTTAACACATATTTAGACAATACTTTTAACACTATATTAACTTTTTTTATGTTTATATATTTACACTATGTACATTTTGTTTCCTTTTCAAAAATTGTCTGACTATGATAAATTTCAAAACAATTTTCCAAATGCAAAGGAACACTACATTTTTTGCACTGGTAAATTGTTTCAGACCTTTTTCCTTTTGAAGTACATACTCTACACTTTCTGGATGGCCTTGCTTTGCTTGTTGGGGGGATTTTCCCTATAAAATGTCTCCAGAATTTTAGTTATATTTGGATTAGAAGTCCACTGCCAATCATTTACTTGTAGGTTATGTGTAGTAATTGTCTGTAAGTTAGGTCTATTTTCACAGATCTCATCATCAATGTTATCACTATCACTACTGTCATTTTCAAAAATATCTTCTTGTTCTTCATTATCACTAATCTGACAACCACTTTCATTTAAAATATCCTCAAAAAACTCACTAAATGCACTTGAAGAAATAAACACTTCCTCACGAGAAGCCATGTTCTACAACTGTCAAATTCGTACATAACTTCACAAAGAAACTGGCGAAAATTAACGAGTAACAACGGAAATAAACGAAGGGAAAATATATCATAGATTGAAAATAGATTTATATTTCTATATTCGACTTTTAGGCTAGAAACATACGGCAAAGAAATCAGGGAAGTAGAAGACGGACATTGCCCGTCTTTAGTACTTAAGCCATTGAGAGAGAAGGATGGGCAATATATGTCTTTCGTTACCAATGGGTTAAATACACCTTTAAATTTTAAATTTTGTTTTTTTCAGTTCATTATAGTTGTGTTAACTGTAATACATTTTAGTACATTAATATTACTCATAATGCTGTAATAAAATACTTTTTACCGTTGATGGTAGTTGAGTTGGTTTTAAACAGACTATTTATGGTAGTATTGGTTTTGTTTGTACTTAAGTTGAATATTTTATATTTAAATACAGAATGAAGATTTCGATGCAATGGCTGGGACAGAAATGACTACGGAAGACATGAGTGAACTTGATATGCAAAGTTTGGAAGTTGATTGTCCTGATTCTGAGATCACAACACTTATAATTAATAACAACTCTGTGAAGCGCATGACACCCAACATCGAGGTATATTTTTTTTCTTACTATTTTATATCATATTCCACATTAGAGAGATCCATTAAACTTCGTTTAAATTATACGTTAAATTATTGTTAAATTCATACAAAGGGGATATCCCTGTTCACTTTTGTCAGCCCTGTGTATAACTGAGTGAGTGATATATGGAGCGAGTTAAGGGGAGAGAGGAGAGGGGGAGGGAGCTAGAGACCAGTGATGGCAACTGTAAAGTATGCCTGACTGGCCAAAACAATATCAGTATCTTAGATTATTTAATAGAAGTTTGTTTTAGTTACAATCAGAATCAGTAAACAGTGGAACAGGCTTAATCGTTTAAGTGTTAACTGTGGCAGTCATTTCAGTCAGTTTTTAGGATGTAATTTTATATTTTAAGATCTACTTTTTCCCAAATATTTTCTTACACATGTAAAAATTTCACGAATAGTTACATTGTAGATATTGAGGGGTTACAGTATAGCGTATATAGCACGTTGAAGGTCTTACTGGAACAGCTAATTTAAAAAAAAAAAAATGGAATATCAGTTGACATGTAAAGGTTGAAACTGGTAGTGAGTCGTAAAGCTATACTGTGACTCACATTTATAGGGTTTTATTCATGAACCTTGTGTATTTTCTGAAACTCAGTAATTAATTTTTCTCTGTATTCAAAAAAGAGAAAGAAAAATAAATTTTTAAAGTTTAACCCTCATTTTTCTATTTTTCCTGAGTCTAAAGTATTTGGTTTTTTATATTTATGCTATAGTTACTACTTTTATTCACAATTTTACCAGCATATCCACCAGATTACTTATTTTTAGAATGAAGCATGAAATTGTCAGTAATATTAGAAAATTTTCACTTCATCTGTTATTTTATATAGCAAAATGAAAAACGAATAGTTTGTGTGAAGAAAAAGAAGACTGATACAGGTTTATCACTTGTGTCACAGGAAAATGGAACAAAAAAGACACGTAAATCTCGGACAAACCAAGTAAAAGCAGTAGGTAGGTGATTTTCTAATCTAATCTAAATTTCTTGAAAATTCAGTAAAACATTAATTTCAAATTAATGAAAATTTCTTTGTGTTTTATCCATTTTTTAAATCAAATTTATAATTTAAGCAAGTTTTGAGATTATTTACATTATTTTCCTTTAGTGCTCTGCAAAATTTTATGGATAATTTGCCATGTTAACAGTTACAGTTACTTCCATATTTTTCAGACTTTTTTGGTGCACTGGCATGATAGGTAGATTTTTAGTCTAGAAGGGTGGTTATTAGAGATGGGCAAAGTTGTTCTTTTTAAAACCTATGCTTTGAAAACCTGTATAGATCTTTTTACCTTTCTTTTAACATGTGGAATACTGTATGAAGAGTAGTGACTTTGTTAGCAATTTTTCCAGGGAAGTAAGTCTTTCTTACATATTATATTTTCTGGAATCATATTATAATTACATACACAATATGAATATATGTTGAATAATTTAGAATTACTTTTAACAATTTTTTGTAATTATATTTTTTAGATTTAATATGAAATAAAGGAATTCTTACTTGTTTTTTTATAATTATTAAAATGAAATTTTTAAAGGTATATATATATATATATATATATATATATATATATATATATATATATATATATATACAAGAAACTACTTAATAAGTATTATTTAAAAATATACTTTGTTGCAGTTCTGACAATGAATTTCTTCTTTCAATTCATATGTTATAAAAATTGGCTTATTTGTTTTAGTTAAAAAGGATGGTGTCGATGAATCGTCAGTTAATCAGGCGTTCATCAATTGGTTATCTTCAGTGACTGAAAGAATTAATCAAACAATGCATTTTCAATTTAGTGGAAAACCCACTTCCCTTGTATTCCATACTCCTCAAGAGTTCTTTGATTGTCTGAGAGAAAGGATTTCAGCTGGAGGATTCAAAAGAAGACTTCCGAACGCGACAACAGCTTTTATAAGAAAACATGCTGTGCCACTCGGAACGTTTACTAAATATACATGGCACATCAATAATATAATACATTGCAAGCAGATCTTTGAGACTCCAATGGTATGTATATACAATAATATTCCTTTGCAGCTCTGTGGAATTTGTTTAGTAAAGGCAAGTGCATATCTTATACTGGTCATTTGTGTTTATGATAGGATAAAATAATTATTTGTTAATATCCATAAAGGTTTCTTGCATGAAAAATATTACTGCCATCAATTCAAACAAAGGTTTTATAAAAATAATGGAACCTAATTTCTCTATAAACGTATTTAAATTTTATGTACATTATTATTTTCTTAAATTTTGTGGGCTTTAATATGTACTAATAATATGATACTTATTACCAACTTTTCTTTCATACAAACATTTAGTTACGTAAGAAGGACCTACAGGTACAGGGCATAGAATGCCTGTACATGGGTTGGTTCTGCACTTACATATATTCATGGACACAATCAGGAGTGAGTCAAACCTCACCAAAGTATAATATACATATATATATATATATATATATATATATATATATATATATATATATATAAATCAATTATTACATATGAATATTATTCAGTCTATTATGCTAAAGTCTTTGATTTTGTCCTTTACACAATAGTTTAGCAATAACTTCTAAACTTTTAAGTTCTATTGGAAGTTGATTATAATACTTTATTGCATAGTATGTGAAACACCTTTGACCAATTGTCAGATTGTTTTGAAAGTTGAATATTTTTATGTGTATTTCTTGAGATACTATTAAAGTCTTCTTTTCATATTGATACATTAGTGCTCTCAGGAGAAAAACCTTTTTGAGATCAAGTGGTCTACCCGTATTATGTTCATTAATTCCTATTATTTTCAGTAACTTGTTCTGAAGCCTGGGAAGTGGCATAAGAGTCGCATCATAAAGACCATCCCAGCCAATAATACCATAAACTGCAATGCCATAAACAACTCATAATATATTTGTAACGGCTGATTTCTTGATAAAATTTGCCGAAGTCTATAAAAAACATATACTAAATATTTTGTCTTACTAACTATCTTCTGTACATGCAGGTTCCATTTTATATTATGATCATATATATAAGTACAAGGTACTTACAATTTGTTACTCTATTTAAACTATTACCATTTATTAATACGATAAATAATATTAAGTACCTAGTTTTGTAAATTTAAGCAAATGTGAAGGTAAGGGTGATCATATGTTCTGGTTTTAACAATGCAGTATTTGTTTTGTTTTTTAACATTAGTCTGGTTAGTTGTGTGTGTCCAGTACAATTAATGTTAAAACATCAATAAATGATACAGCAAATTTCACCGACTTATTCACAAGTTCTATAACAATGATAAAAACTTGGTAATGTAGAAAATCTAAAGATATCGAATTTATCAAAATCATCTTGATATGGAGAGGTGATTTATGTTATTAGGTTATATTATATTTGTTATAAGAGGTTAAAGGGTTTTGTGTTCCCTGGCATCACGATCAAAGGACCTATTGTGCAACTAAGTTTCTTGGATTTTAGTTTAGCAGACTGGTGCCCTCAATGAATTCCTTGACTGACTTGACTGGTTCCAGCAGTCTACCAACTAACTTATTCTACTGGAGGTCCTCAAGTTATTGGAAGCTAGAAACCCTTTGCCTTCTGTTGCCATCATCACCACAATCATAGATTATGTGGTCTACAGTTTTTTTTCCTTCCTGCATAACCTACTCTTGGTTTTTCCATGATATATTCCTATTCTGTTGCTGGCGGAGGCAGCTGAAGTGAGCAGCTGATGGGCTTAGCAACCCCACCATACCTCTAGCTCATTCTACTCTCACTCATTTACTCCATATACACACAACACACACTCACTCTCTCATACACAAACACATACACACCCGCAGGGGGGTGCAGACTAGCTGAACCTAGTGAGAAGACCTAGACGAACCTTGCGGCACCCAAGTCTAACACACACTTACACTTACAGCACTACACTTACGATGTAAACACTTCACACTCACACATACATGTAGGGATTTGCTGTTCTTGTTCCGTTACGTCTGGGAGTGGCGATTCTGCTTGGTTTCCTTTGGCGGGGCCAAGTATATTGAACCTGATGTGTGCCTAGCACTGCCAAGGACCTCTGATGGGACAGGTTCTGGAACTAAGCAGCCTATAGGTGCTTGGCAAGCACATGAATGTTGAGTTATGGGTGTCGGAGCCCATAGCTGAGTCTATCGAAACAAATGGTTGAATTCTGTGAGTACATAGAGGGCGGCTGCCAGTGGTACTTGGGTTTGGGGAACCGTAACTTTGTACCGGAACCCATTCCTAAAATATTCTGGAGTGCTGACAGACATGTATTTCGGCTCCAGGATATTTGGAGGTCCCCACCCAATTTATTGGGGATTCTTGCTTTAGTTCGAGTATCCTGGGCTGCTGGTGGTTGTTTGGGTGCACCTTGTGCCAGTTGTTCGAAAAATCTTCATTCATGAATCACTCGGCAAACTAAAGTATGGATAACTTAACCAAAAACGCCAAAGGAGTGTAAAAGAGGCCTCGTTCGACTTCGAACGGGTCTGTAGTTAGCAATGGAAGTGAGAAAAATACAGGAAATGAGGAGATGCAAGCTGTAACTCTACAACTGCCATCTCCAAAAGTTTTAATTTTTAAAAAACTCGGTGGAAGGGGCCGACTTGTCAAAAGTGTCCCCTTTCCTCATACATAAGGCGATTGGTGGAAGAGCAGGTCCCGTAGCTTAAATTAAGAAGCTGCAAAACGGGACGTTACTAGTGCAAAGCAACAGCGACAAACAAAGTTTGTTGCTGCTGAAAATGGATTTGTTTTTCGATAGAGTTAAGGTGTCGGTGGAGCCCCTCCGAACCTTAAATTCTGCAAAAGGTGTGGTAACATGTGGGGACTTGCTCCACGTCAATTTAGATGAAATAAAATGTGAGCTTGCATTTACGTCACAGATGTAACTCGGATAATGCGAATAGACAAAGGAGGAAAAATACCAACTGCCTCCCTTATTCTCACATTTGGGAAACCAAATATTCCCGATTTCATTTATGCAGGCTACCAGCGGCTTGCTGTACGTCCGTATGTTCCAAGCCCTCGTCGTTGTTTCAAATGTCAGGGTTTTGGACATATGAGTGCATCTTGTGAGAAAGCTGTAGTATGTGGAAATTGTGGTGTCCAAGGTCATGATAGTAAGGACTATAAGGATGATCCAAAGTGCCCAAATTGTGAGGGTGGTCATCCTGCTCGATCTTTGAACTGTCCAAAATATAAAGAAGAAAAAGCAATATTAACTATCATGACTACGGATAAAGTTTCCTTTTCTGAAGCCAGAAAGTTGTACAAGCTATCAAAGTCTTCGGTTGAAGGCAAATCTTTTGCCACGGTTGTATCTACCAGCAAGAAGCCATCCTGCACCAGTTGTAGTGAGCTCACCAAGACCGTCCAGGTTCTGACGGAGCAGGTAGCACAACTGATGGCTCTACTTTCTAAAGGTTTTACTACTGCTTCTACATCTGAACAAGTTTCTGTACCATCATGTAACACACCTACTACGACTTCACTATCATCTGCTTCAAAAAAATTAACATTGTCTAATGTTAAGACAACTCTTAATCCTGACACAACCGATGTAAGCCAGACTACAAATATGACTATATCAAGAAAACCTCTTCTGTCAAAGTCACAGGTACTTCAGCCTGTTGACAAGAAGATCTCTCCTGGCCTGGAATACTTTCTGAAGAAGAAATCGAATACTGCTCCTCCGTCAGTTAGTTTAAAAAATAAAAAGTCTAACATTGCAGGAAACAAACCTGTTAAAAAAATAGAAAAAAGTCTTAAAGGAGGTCCCACTGGTAAACCTCCACAAATTAAATTAAAAAAATCATCTGACTCGGACATCATTCACAGTAGTGATTCAATGTCCGTGGATATGGATAAACCGGATGTATGTACAACTGACGTAGCTAAATTAAATCCTACCGTATACTAGTCATTATATTTCAATTTCTGCGAATCCAATCACTCTTAACGTGATACAATGGAATATCAATGGGATAAGAAGTCATATTCAGGATTTGAAAGTTCTTGTGAGAGATGCGTCACCTTTGATAATATGTCTTCAAGAAACGCACCTCCATGAATCTCACACTTTCAGTTTTAAGGGTTATTCCATTGCTAGATCCGATTTCGTCACGGAGAAAAGAACAAAAGGTGGTGTCGCCATTTTGGCTCATAACTCTGTCGAGTCGGTTTTTGTTAATGTAGTACCTCTACAAACCTGTATGCCGTTCAAATAACCATACCATTCAAACTTACAATCTGCAGCCTATATTTGCCGCCTAATTACAATTTCCAAAACCATGAAGTACGTGACTTAATATGCCAGTTGCCACCGCCGATATTATTATTAGGCAATTTTAATGCTCATCATACTGCATGGGGTTCATCAACCTGTAAATCTAGAGGAATACGCATTGAAAGGATAAGGTCTGAATTGGATTTATGTCTTCTTAATAACAGTTCCCATACGCATTTAGCGGCATCTAATGGCAATTGGACCATTGTTGACTTGTCATTCTGCAGTCCAATTCTGACAACGAAGTTTGAATGGTCGGTATTACCTGATCTTTACGGCAGTGATCATACTCCCATTAATATTTCATTTTGTAATATCCCTGATCCAGATCAGCGCCTGTCGCGCTGAATTCTGAAAAAAGCAAATTGGGAGGAATTTATGATGAAATTTGTATCACCAGACATTGAATATAGTGACTGCATAAACACAATAGTGTCAGAATTTACTGAAAACATTTTACAAGCAGCAGAGAAAACTATTCCAAAAACTTCAGTACTCCCTTCACGTCCACCTGTCCCTTGGTGGAATGAGGAGTGTAAGAAGGCGTTACGTGTACGTAGAATAGCTTTGAGGAGATTCAACAGAAACCCGACAAGTGAAACCTTGAACAATATAAAGTTCTTCGTGCAAAAGCTCATAAAATATTCAGGCAAAGCAGAAAGGATTCTTGGACCCAATACATTGGAACAATATGTAGAACAACACCTACATCTGTTGTGTGGAAGAAATTACGTTCCATTTCTGGTCCTCCTCCATCTGTAGGCGAATGGATTATTGGTTTCTGACGGTTCCGACATTGTAAACCTTTTAGAGTCATCCTTTGCAAGTTTTTCCTCTTCTGCAGCCTATAACACTGCCTTTTGTAAATACAAAAGCGCATCAGAAAAATTGCCTTTCACTGTCTGTACTTCTGATGATTCTCCTCTGAACATTCTGTTTACTCTACATGAGCTAGAATCTGCATTGCTATCCTCCAAGGATTCAGCTCCAGGTCCTGACAACCTTGTTTACTCTATGATTAAAAATCTTCCAGCATCGGGTAAGCTATTTTTTCTCGAAATATACAATCCTATGTACGAGGAGCGTACATTCCCTGGCGATTGGTTGGAAGCTACAGTAATTCCCGTTCTTAAACCAGGCAAAGAGAAAAGTAATCCAAATAGCTATTGTCGTATTTCTCTCACTAGCGTGCTGGTAGAAAAAATGATAAATCGTCGCCTTGTTTGGTATTTAGAAACTAATAAATTACTATCCAAAGAACAGTGCGGTTTCAGACAAGGGTGATCTTCAATCGATCAGTTGGTTTTGTTAGAATCTGCAATTCAAAATGCCTTCCTCTTGCGTCAAACACTTGTTGCAGTATTCTTTGACCTAGAGAAGGCATACGACATGGCCTGGAGAAGAGGAATACTGAATATTTTAAAATCATGGGGTATACAAGGCAGAATTCTTGCTTTTATTACAAATTTCCTGTCTAATAGATACTTTAGGATACGTCTTGGAGCTACAGTTTCAGATCGATTCCACCTAGAGAATGGTGTTCCACAGGGGAGTGTACTTAGTGTTACCTTGTTTGCTACCGCTATCAATGGAATTATCGCTAATGTGCAGTTTCCTGTCCGATGTTCACTCTTCGTGGACGATTTTGCTATTTACGTAAGCACCAGAAATATGGCAACAGCTGAAAGAATTCTTCAGCTGGTAATAAATAGGTTGCAGACATGGACGAGATCTACTGGCTTTAAATTCTTTGCTGCTAAAACTCAGTGCATTGCCTTCAGTCGCCGTTGACAGATTCAAGCTCCTTCGTTATATCTTGATGGTATACAGGTCCGGACTTTTCCATCCGTTCGATTTTTGGGTCTAATATTTGATGAAAGGCTCTCCTGGAGCCCTCACGTGTGTGATTTAAAGTTACGATGTAACAAAATTCTCGATATGTTGAGGGTTCTTAGTAGTTCTCGATGGGGCGCTGATAGGACCAGTATGTTGATGTTTTATTGTGCTGTAATTCGTTCGTGGATTAATTATGGTAGCATTGTATATTCATCTCCTAGACCATCGATTTTAAAGAAACTGGATCCCGTTCATAACTCTGCAATCCGTCTTGTTTCTGGTGCTTTCCGTTCAAGTCCCGTCGTGAGTGTTCTCGCCGATGCTGGCGAACCATCACTCTCTCGTCGGAGACAACAGTTACAACTGAGTTACGTATGTAATTTATTATGTAAACCGTGGCACCCTGCTTGTAATACAATTTTCCACAATCAGTTGCTCCAACAATATGAATCCCGACCGCATGCTACTGCGCCTGTTGGCGTTAGAACATCCTGGTTTTTTGAAGAATTACGTATTGAACTACCCCCAATGTTTGAAAGGTCCTTTTGTCTTGTCCCTCCATGGAAAATCAATATGCCGACCTTTGATTTCTCCTTGTGTGCATGCCTGAAAGACAACACTCCTAACATTGTGTATCAACATGAGTTTTTTTTGACTGACTAGTTCATATCCATCTGCTAAATTTATTTTCACAGATGGTTCTAAGATGAATAACAATGTTGGGTGTGCATTTTACTCATTGGACTGGACGAAACGTATAAGTATGGATTACCCTCAACTTGTAGTGTCTTTACAGCTGAACTCTTTGCCATCTTAAAGGCTCTAAACGCTATTGAATTCGATAGTTTGCATTACGTAGTTTGTTCCGATTCAAAAAGTGCACTCCAGGCAATCCAGGATATGTATTCGGTAAACTCTCTGGTTCAAGATGTTCTGTGTTCTGTCCATAGATTTGAACTACGAGGTGCAAGATTATCAATTATCTGGATTCCTGGCCACTGTGGAATATTTGGAAACACTGTAGAGGATAATGCGGCAAAGGAAGCTACTTTTCTGCCGCCATGCACTCAACGTGTAATCTTGTCTGACTTTCTTTGTCACGTAAAACATTTAATTCTTCTACAGTGGGAAAATGAATGGGCAGCTACAAGCAGTAACAAACTGAGGGTAATTAAAAATACTGTTCGTCCTTGGGTGTCGTCAATACGTGCAAGTCGTAGAGAAGAGGTTGTGGTTACCCGCCTTCGCATTGGCCAATCCATGCTAACACATGGATTTCTGATGGAACGTAGGGACCCGCCTCTGTGCGGGTTTTGTAGAGAAACCATCACAGTAAGACATATATTGCTAGACTGTGATGGTTTCCAAAATATATGGCGTGTATGTGGTCTGGGGAAATAGTATGCAGAGGACGTTGGGAGATAGTGTCTTGGCCATTGACCTGACACTGAAATTCTTTCATCGTCTGAATTTGTTAAATAAAATTTAACTTAAAATAATATTGCAGGGCCTCTTTACAGCCCTGCAAAAGTTGTATATTTGTGGCTATATATTTATCTGAATTTGTTATTGTTTGCTTTGTTTTCCTTGTTGTTTAGTTTTATTTATTTATTTATCAGAGTTATATTTTATTGTTAAGTAGTTTTAGGAATAGTATTTATAATTGTTATTGTATATTCTTTTAATTTACTGTTAATTTTTATTTCGTGATACCCCTAAATTTTATTTTATTAATATTGTGCCTCGGCGATGATAACCTTAATGGTTTTTCGCCGGAAAAAATATCCTATTCTGTTCATATGCACTCTCAGACCATAGTATTCTACAGTGAGTCCTATTGCGTAAATTGTGCAGATTGAATTATTTTAAATTGTTCATTATGATTTGTGTGATGCTTGTGGCAGAGGACCAGTGTAACTTTGGTTAGAGAAATGAATTTTAATGTGAATTTTAATTATGAGAGAAACCTGATTATCTATATTTAGTAAGCTGTGCTATTAATTGTAAATTTGTTACTTTGTGAAGAATGCAGTAACAGTTTGAGTGCGTTTCCTGAGCCCCAGATTCTGGTGCATTGTTAATGTAAAATATTCATTAACCAAAAGAAAAAGTTCACAAAAATTAAAAATTAATACAACTACTATAACATAGATAAGTGTGTGTGGCGAAGAGTAACCTAGCTTATATGAAGTGTTTCATATAGCGTGAAGCGTGTTTCATGATAAGCGTGTTTGAAGTGTTCTTCAAGTTTCACTAAAATGTGCTCTAGCGGAGGATCTCTAATGGATCCATTTCTATCCTTACAACCTCCCTTCTAGTAGGCCTGCTCCTTGCTTGAGGCTATATTGATATCTACGAAATATAACAGTGCCCATGAAACAGTGTTTCAATAACAATAACAGATTAAGAAAGGAAGAATGTATAGGAAAAATAAGTGAAGTAGGAAAAAAGAAGAGGTTATGTGAAAAAGTTACTGAAAATGAGGTGAAGAAAGAATATCACAAGGTAAATAAAGGTGTATGTTGTTCAGGAGGTGGTAGATATATTGTGAGCGAAAGGAATGTTGAAGATCTTTGTTGCAGGTCGAGATAATGTTCTGGTAGTGGTTTTAGTGGTTATCACATGTATATTTCCTTCTTTTCCAGTGTGGGTATTTACGATATGATCCATTAGTCAAGAAAGCGGATGAGTTTGATGATCGTGAATCAAGACCAAATCATTAACAGCGTAGAAAATCTCCGTGGCTACCCCTTATAAAAAGTAATTTTAAGTTTGAAAATAAACATGATTTAAATTTAGAAAAACTAAAGGTTTTAACGGTTTAAAAGAGGGTTTATACTAGATCCCGGTCTGGAAAATTGAAAGAGCGGGAAATGGCAGGTGTTAAAATCTTGAACAGATAGGCCCCCTCCACTTCATGTTGACATGTACAAACATCAGTTGATTATTTACTGTTGTCTTGTTCACACTCTTTTCTGATACAGTACATTGGTACCCTGGTTAACAGTTTTAATTCATTATCTGAGCAGACTGCTGTGTGAGTCAGCAATTTCAATATAGGCTTATAAAATTTAATTTGTTACATAGAAAAAAATAACTATTAATGTGTCAAAGACGAAGAATAATGAAAATTCACAGAACAAGTCACAATTTATTTGAACTAAATTTATACAGATGTAATTATGTCACATATATACACATGTCAGATCAATACTGTATATATTTTTTTGGTTCATACTGTAACTTTTTTTAGTTCATTTTTGTTGTTGTTATTTTAAGGCGAAAAGCACATTGAGGCTCCCTAAATGTAACTGTGAGTGTAAAGTGTTAAAGTCGTAAGTGTAGTATTGTAAATGTAAGCATGTGTTAAGACTCGGGTACAGCGAGGGACTAACACAATAGGGTATCCTCTCAATGGGTGCAGCTAGCAAGGGGCTAACAAATTAAGCCCACAGGAAAAGAGTTTGACACATTAAGTAAAATTAGGTATGATGACAAAAAAAAGAATAAGAGTGGGCATTCTGAGAACAGATAAGAAATATAGTGTAAATTATTGTCCTACAACAACCAATCACCCATCAATCAAAGGCTTGTTTGTGTTAAATCAGCACAGTGTTGATTTCTGTTATCACAGCACAATGTTATCTCTATATTTACACTTGTGCTTATAATTAATTTAACAAAATGAAAACTCTCTTATAATGTGTTCAGCCCTTTATTGGAAACCTAAACTAATATGCGGGTCATTTTTCATTCTGTGAATTAGAATGTTGTCAGATATGATACAACCATTGTCCAGGTCGACTGTAAGCTGGGGTATCACTGTATTTGACAGCTATCATGTAACATTTTAGTTTAGTTTTCTTGGTGGTGTGGTTATCTGATCAATTTTTAAGGTTTAGGTTTTATTTCTAGTTTGATCATTCAAGGAATCTGTCTCGGCTAACAAAAATTTTTAAAAATGTAAGTTTAGGAATCTATGCTTCTGTTTTAGTTACATGTTTAGGTTTAAAGTAAGGCTCTTGAGTCAGTGCAACATATGGACAGTTGCACTTGAAATTTATACTCTTGAAATGTCATGTATTGTTTTATATTCAAAAATGATGGCAAATGACCCGATAAACTAATAATAACACAGAGAGAAGAGTTGAATATTTTTTCAGTGGTCTAACTTTCTTTCTGTGTTGATTTAAATGCCCTGATTTTAAATTTGAAAAAGTGGTCACTTAATGTTAGTATTATTCTGTAAGAATACCAACACAAATAATTTATTTTAAATCAAGTAAAATTTCCTCAGTTATCAATTTAGTGAAGAGTTCAATCTGAATACATAGTAGTTGGAATCACAAATACAAAAAATAGGCATGGTTTAAATTTTAATTTTATCAGTTCAAAATATTTTCACAATTAGGGGAGAGAAAATTATATCATTCGATATGCAGCAGGTAAAAACAAAATTGCGTAGTACTGAATAATAAAAGTACTGTACAGATATAAAATGTGAATGGCATGTCACTTGTAAATATAAAGGGTATATAAAATTATATTTATTTTGATAATTAAAATTGTTTTATTTTGTTTCTAAGAGGTGTGACTTTATATTAGTTGAATGCGAAAAGGTTGCATAAAATAGAATGTTTTATAAAAGTTTTAGCAGAAAAATTGAGATTAAAAATTGAAGTTTCTGAATACTTTAATGTTGGTGAAAACATAAACTGAAACAATTAAGTGCAAGTTACTTTGCGGCATCATTAAAATCTAATATTTTTGAATTTTTGCTTTAGATGCCCTTAGAAATAACCAGAAGTTTTGTAGAAAACAGAGACGGATCTTATGAACCCTATGTTGGATCTACTGTACAAGATGAAGCTTATTCCAAGTTGGATAATGGACCTCGCATCAGGCCTTTAGAACTGAAAACTTTTCTTAAAGTAGGTCAGTATATTTATCTGATACATTTATAAAATATAATTAGTGATAATTTAGTCGCTAAAGAAGTCTTAGTTGTCTAATATCAAAATTTGAATTTTGATTTTCCTGTTAATTGATTTTATGTGATTTTTACATGGCAATTTGCAAAAGTTTGATGTAGTGTTTTTAATGTATGATGGAACCTTGGTAATCCGAACCCAACAGGTGTAAATGATCTTCGCTACAGAAGCAGAAAATTTTGCACTAAACTTCTTTGTTACATCTGGAGTATAGCTGTTTCAGAGCATCTAGATATATTATTCATAAAAATGGCATAATAAAGTAAGAAATAAAAAAAAATTACTTGAATCACAAAACTGTTGAATGATATTTTTTCAAATAAAAGTTATGTACGAAGTTACACATTCATTCATTCACAAAACTCAACTATAATGTCTTTTTCACTTTTTTGGTTTTGTTTGTGTGTTTGCACATACAAAACATATCATTTCCTCTTTTATCCATCAAAGAACCCTGGTTGGTCCCATGGGACATGCTGCACTGTTAAACATAGTGGATATTGCTTTGTGTTCAGGCCGTAATACAGTATCTTTTTTTGACAATACATATTTGTCTAATCCCAAAGATTTGCCTAATCAGCTATAATTTAAAATATAGATAGAAGTGGTATTTTCTTGCAGAAATTAAAAGCGAGATATTCTGTGAATACTGCTCCATTCTTGCTGTTTTTTTTTTTTTTTTGCTTCAAACCATGCTTACTTCAGACTAACCCTTCTCAGAACTTTGAACTTGAATCGTCTTTGAACACTTTGATAATCATAAATTTTCACCACAATATTTCTAAGAATTATATCAAAACTTTGTTAAATAAAAATATTTTCTTTCTTTAATCATTTTATGTACTTTATTTTGCAGGTGAATTATTTTTTCTATACCATATTTAAATACAATATAATTAATACTGTTACTAGCCACATTTATGTCTATATTTGATAATCCGAATGATTTGGTAAATCTGAACCATGTGTGGTCCCAATTAGTTCATATTATTAACCCTTAGATGGCCATGAGCCAATATATCGGCTTACCAAAATAACTGAAAATGGCCAAGAGCTGATATATCTGCTTGTAATTTTTTCAATAAATACCAAGCTTATTCTTTATTTTATTTAATTAAAATTTACTTGCAATGAAAAGATATATCATCATAGATTATGTTTTTAATAATTAAAACTCACAAAAAGTTTTATATAGTTAAGTAAAATTGTTGTAACTTTGATTAAGTCAAGTAATGCTTGGTTTGACAGCTGTGAGTTGAATAATTTTACAGTCAGTGCCGCATATGGTAGAACCTGGCGTAATTATACAAATTTATTGTATTGTTTACGTCTTTGAGTAAGCGTGTGTGGTAATGCTATTGTATTTATAATGTTTTAATTTTTGTTTATATAGTTTTTACTAGTTTCAGTATTTGTTTTTAGCTCAGTTTGATAGCTGTGAATTGTAGAATAATTTGTAAACTTGTACAACTTTGGGAACAAATTACGCCTAAATGTAACTTTTATTTAAGTGGTCTAGACAATATATTTATTAGGCAATCTTCTTGAAATTTTCAGAGTTTGTGTAAAATACATTATTATATTAGAAAATAACAAAATTAACTTCAAAATATTTTTTTAAATATACTTATAGTTCAAAATCAAAAAAATTCAAATTATGTGTATATATACACACACACACACACACACATATATATATATATATATATATATATATATATATATATATATATATATATATATATATATATATATATATATATATATATATATATATATATATATATAGATAGATAGATATAGATATTATGACAAAAAAATGTTAAACATTTTTATGTTCTTGTTCTTTATTTATAAGTATAGTACATATTCTTAAGAAAAATATAATGTCAATATTATTTTTCTACTAGTATTTTTAGTTAAGTTACACGTTTGATTTCAACATCAAGGCAAAATTGGCATTTGTAGCCTGGCCTTTTTAGAATAAAATATTATTTTCCTGCCTGGCCTTAAAAGGGTTAAGGTTCCATTGTACTTCTTATAATAATAATAATTGAAAGCTTGATTGGTAATTTTTTCGCTTCCAATATTGTACTAATAGCTCATCCTGTAAATTAATTGTGTAATTTCATTAATTGTTTTAAGGGAGGACAACTCCGGATCAAAAAACCCCGACTCCTCTCATTATTGAATGGATTCCAGACATATTACCGGTTTCCAGAGTAGGGGAATTGAAGATAACCTTTGAGTATGGTCATCGAAGACCTTAAAAATGAGATAATGAGAGTACAAATTTATTGTAAGTTGATACTATAAAATATCAATTGTATGTACATACTCGTAGATAAAATAAGTGTAGATAATTCATCTAATTTCTTGGTTTTCTTGTAGTTTAGCTTTCTTGTTATAGCTTAGATGGTGTCAGTGTAGCTACATATACAGAGGGCTTACTCATTCCAGTGTGAATAACTTGGAAATACATAAATTAGTATTTTAGCATTATACTAATTTGTTTTGTTTTTGATATAATAAACACTGTTTTTTTTAGAGTGCATTATCTTGTTTAATAAATGGTAATGATTGAAATATAAGAGCCATCCAGAAAGTGATCTCCGTTGTTGCCTAGTGCAAGAAGTAGTGGGGGAGCACTGCCATTTTTATGTCAACGTGCGCAGAGATTCAGTGCAACTGTAGCTGTGTAAGGCAGGAGCAGCATACTGCAGCGTATCTGCTAGTTATAACCTTAAAAATGTGTGTTGAAATAGAAAGTCTCGCCAAATGTGAAGTGAGTGGAGTTATAAGATTTTTATAGGCAAAAGATCACTCTGTGGCTGAAATTCATCGTCAGTTGTGTGCAATTTATGATCCAAACATCAAGAGTGAAGATATTGTGCATCAGTGGGTACAACTTTTTAAAAATGGAAGAACAAACATTCACGATGAAGACAGAAGGGGTATGCCTTCTCTTATCAGTGGCAACCTCACAGGGAAGTGATGAAAAAGATTGTGAGAACGGTTGGTTCACAATCTCGGGACTTCCCTACCAATTTTGTGAAGTTTCTTGCAGTCTTTTACACTAGATAGTCTACAAAAAAGTGGGCTATTGGAAGTTTTGTGCTCATTGGGTACCAAAACTGCTAACTGGCATCCACAAAATAAAACAGATGAGTTCTGCCTCGCCATAGACTTTCTTTTGTAATATGAGTAAAGGAGACGAATTTTTGAACAGGATTGTTTGGCTGTGAGACATAGGTGGCATTTGTGGATGTTGAGACAGAACAGCAGTCTGGCATGGGGACATAACATTTCTTCAAGCAAACCAAAAAAAGCCCGTCAAAGTTTGTCAGCAAGGAAGGTCATGGCTTCTGTGTTTTGGGCTGCTAAAGGCATATTGCTTGTTGATTTTATAATGGCTGGTACAATTATCACTTCTGCAGTCAGTAAAATTTTGAAAAGACTAAGAAGAGCACTGTAGAACAAGTGTTGTGATCTTCAGACATCTGGTGTTGTATTTGTTCATGACAACGTACATCCTCACACAGCTCGTTGTACAAAGGAACTTTTGTTCAGTGGAATGTTTTTGTGTATCTTCGGTACAGCTAGGACTTCCCTTCTAGTGGTTTTTGTCTATTTATAACACAGGGTTTTGCTGATGATGAAAACAAATGTTCAAAACTCTGTGACCAGTTGACTAAGATTCCATGCTGCAGATTTTTATGCAAAGAGTATTTCAAAAATGGTGAAACGGTATGATAAGTACTTGAATTTGCTTGGAAATTATGTGGAAAAGTAAACAAAATGTGTACTTTTAAGATTTATGTAATAAAATTATTGTATCTATACAAGTTGAATTTGTTTTTTAAAACATAGGTTACTCTCTGGATGGTGCTCATAGTATAACTTATTGGATTAGTTATATATAAAAAAAACTGCACTATACCGCAATTGTTTTAATGTGGCAAGACCTGGACCCATTGCCGTTACATGTCCTCTGATTATAACTTCTAGACAGCATTTCAAAATAAGGTTCACAATATGGGTTAGTTGATTTTGATTCAAGGTTGCAGGTTTTTAGGTACTGGTAACAAAAGTCAGATCCAGTACTTTGATACTGACTAATATAAAAAAACGGTTGTTAAGCGTATCAACTAATTAAAATATGAAATTAAAAATAAATTAGATTATTAATTACAAATAATAATTTTGACTAAACTGTACAAGTATCACAAAACCGATTAGTATTGTCCTCTTTCTTTATTCCCAACTTTTTCTGAGTTTTTGGTTAGTGTCAGCATGTAAATCGTTTAATTTGTTTTTGAAAACTACATGAAGCACATATTTTTCATTTTAAGTCAAATTAAATTTATTAAAGTAGATTTGAAGATAAGTTTGACCAACAACAAAGATATGTGACAAGTAAGTTCCCAATGACAACTGGTGGCTGAAAGTTTAGTAATGATCTGCATAGAATAAGATATATACAGTTCTTTTTCTGGGAAGTTAGAGGAGCATACTTGACAAAATGACAATAATTGCATATAACCTTGTAAAATGTTGTAAAATGATTCTAAATTTCGGGTTGTAGAATCATGTAACTTAAGGCAAGAAGAACTTAGAATAGGAAACTTATCTGCTTTGTTCCGTTTGTGTTGGATTAGTAATATACTACTTTTAAGTTTTTTTAAATTAAAAATTTTGCATTGATGTTTTCAGATTTAATAATTATGATGCTATTGAATCCTGGTGATATATACAGCATAGCACCACCAATAAATACTGTTCAAGTCAAGAGGAATCTTATATTTTTTAAAGTAAAACACAAAATTGAAGATCTGCAATGTGTAATTTAGGTTAGAGCAAATGTTCGAAAGTCAAATGGAAAGAATTGTAAGTTTTAAAAAAAAGTACTTCCTAAGTCTGTGCAGAAAATATCATACATATTAAT
Organism: Callitettix versicolor; assembly: GCA_022606455.1. Classification (NCBI taxonomy): domain Eukaryota; kingdom Metazoa; phylum Arthropoda; class Insecta; order Hemiptera; family Cercopidae; genus Callitettix; species Callitettix versicolor. The sequence continues at coordinate 28,798,144 of CM040182.1, forward strand.
TAGGAGTGTGTGTGTGTGTGTGTGTGTGTGTGTGTGTGTGTGTGTGTGTGTGTGTGTGTGTGTGTGTTTGTGTTCACCCCCCCCATACACATACACGAGTAAAACCTTGGTAAAACAAACCCAATATATGCTACAGTAAGGAAAATATTGTGCTAAGTTTTTTTTCACATCAGGAGTACAACTGTTCTGAAATATCTGAATATGCTGTGTTAACAAAGAATTATAAAGCTAAAAATAGTGAAAATAATTTCAATTTTTTTTTAGTTTTTTTCCATTTGCGTATGTGAATTAGTTGCATGTTGCATAGAAAGTGTCGTGATATTAAACACAGTGGATGTTGCTTTGTACTGATAAGACAGTTGCACAGTCCTTCTTCTTTCAGTAATACGAACGAGGTGTGATGAAAAAATATGGTGAATAATTTTATTACAACTAAATAAGCGTACATTAAATTTGAATTAATCTCCTTCAAAGTACTGTTGCTGGCTAGCAATACACTTATCCTTAAGTTGATTTCATAACTGAAAGCATTTCCAGAAGAAGGATTCTTTCAAAAGTGGGTTCAGCTGCTTCATCATGGCCTTCTCATTGTCCCTTTCTTCATATATGTGTTGCAGTACACCCTTGTAAGATTCGGAGATTACAGTTAGTTGTTCCTTTTGGAACAGACTCTCATTGCACTGTACTCTCACTATTGAAAAAACAATGAGCATGCCCTCGATATTCGATTTTGATATGCCTTTTTAGGCTGAAAGGAACTCTGAATTGATATGCTGTTTTCTATTGGGAACTCTGAATTTTTATCATGTCCAGTTACAGTTTTTGCCATGAAAACCAGATCTGCATGAAAATGAATTAATCATTTCCTTGCAGATTGACACACAATTTTCCTTCTGTTTGTGAGTCAAAAGTCTGGGGACAAATTTTGCATTCACTCGTCTTGTTTGCAAATAATTGGTTTGCACGGAACTGTAAATTTGTTTGGTAAGCTATTGAATAGTTACTCGCCTGTTTGAAGGATTTTGAACCTTATTACATGTTATTGAGTTGAGGGATGTACTTTGCTTGTCTTTTACCACCTCATTTCTGTTTTTAAATTGCTCATATTATTTGCAGTCTTCACTCGTCCCATTATCACCATACACTGATTTTAACATTTCATGAGCTTCCTTGACACTTTTTTGCAACTTAAAACAAAACTTAATGTTAACATGTTCAAAATCTATGATGCTCATGAGTGGGTGTATCAGTAGATCAGGCTATAGGACTTGTTACATCAAATGGATATAGCTTCAGTTATAAAAACTCGTTCACAGTATTTTTTTATCACATCTTGTAATGCAAAAGAATGATTTGCCCATTCAGCCGTAACTTGAAGTCTGAGTTGCATTTTAGTGCAAATATTAAAAGCAAGACATTCTGTGAATACTGTCATCTGAATTCATGCTGTATATAACAAATAACCATAAACGTGTGATAGTATGTTGTAGCATTTTAGGTTTTACATGTTGAATAATTTTTAAGTGACATAGTTTTCTCATTAAACACACTATTCATATAACTTGTAGTCTATTGTGTATAAAAAACGTATTATTTCAATTATGAATCAACTATTCACTTAAGTCATTTCTCTTTTTAAATTTCATAATTTGACTTGAATTTTGAATGCATTTCTTTATTATTTATATTGAATTATTATTTGATAAACCTTTCTGCACAGATAGGGAAGTGGAGCAGAGGGGTAGGAAGTATTATTATAATTTAATTTGTGAAATATTTATTACAAATATAATTATATGTGAATCAGTTTGTTTAAATTTTTTACTCTATTGAAATTTTTTTATTTACAAATTATGATAAGTGTAGCAAGGTAAGTTGAAATGCATAAATCTTGACTGTCAACACAACCAGTAACTTCACTTATTATTTGTGGGTAATGATTTGTTTTGGTAGCAGTTTGATGTTGTTAGGTTACGTTTTCATTCAGTGTATTAAATGACTATAATAACAAGTTCTGAGCCCATTTTTAATAACCTGTGCTGGTTTTCAAAATAATAAAATAATAACAAAATAATGGTTTTCAAATAATAACAAAATAAAAAAAAGTTGTTTATTTTTACAATTCATTTCTACATACTGGTTGTGTAAATAACAGAGTGACTCACAGGAATGGAATGTTCGATTTTCAACACTATACACTGTTGTCAACAATTTACAGGAATGACATTGAATATTTAAATTCATAAATGATTGCAATTACATTGAAAATTATTTTAATAATTGATTCCTCCAGTAATTGGCCAGATAAACTATTGGAAATAATAACTATTGTTCTTAATAACTAATAAATAATAATATCAACAATAATAATAATAATAATAATAATAATAATAAATAAATAATATTATTATTGTTGTTAATAATAATATTGGGAATAAGAAATATAATTGCCAATATTATTTTTAATGGTAATTGTGTAATTAAATTTTAAAAACAATTTCATTCAAATATTTCAAATTTTTTTCCAAAATTGCTGCCCTGTGCTTGCATTAGAATGACACCATGTCTAAATATAAATATGAGTGTTGTTTGGAAAGTGAAGATTGTTTTTTCTCGATACTTTTTATTAAGATAATGAAACAAAACTTTTTTACAACACATTTATTACCTTAGCTATTTTTCTATGTAGGCACCATTCAAATTTAAACATTAGTCATAGCGTTTCTCTAGCTTTTCTACGCTTTCTGTATACTCAGTTCTAGTTGTTGAATCATTCACTAACGCTCCCTTTTAATTTGTTGTCATATCCAAAGTGGTTTCCATCAGAAATTCTTCACTTTGGAGAAAAAAGATGATAATGTAAGTCCAAGTCTGTGTTGTTAGGCGAATGTTCATAAACTTGCCATTTAAACTGCAGAAGCAAATTTGTTATCAACGCAGACATATGTGACGTGTTGTTGTGAAGAAGCACAATGCCACGACATCATTTGTTTTGAATGACGTGGCATAGTGAGTGAAGGGACTGATAGTAGGCTGCTACATTTATGATTCCTCTCTAGGCATGTAGTTGATGAGTAGGACACCCTTTAAATCCCAAAATACCAACCATAACCTTCTTGGCACTCGGAGTTTGTTTGGCCTTTTTTGGTTTTGATGGACACACGCACGCATGCACACACATAATATGTGTAATTGAACATAATGCAGTGTATAAACAACGTTATATTTACAACTAGAAATATCTTGCAAGACAAGTATAATTTTAAATGTTCATATCCAAGTTTTTATACCGATTATTGAGCAATAGATTAAACAATAATGCCTTTTTCTCACACTGACAGTATTTCATTCATAGAGTATTATTTAAGAAATATTGTTTTTTAAATACTGTATGCCATATAGTTTTATTTACACAACCTGTGCACTCAATATGTCAAATTAAAAATAATGTGTAAGACGTTTTACAAGTAAAAATACATTTTATAAAAGTTCAGGTTAATCTCTATAGCAGTGAAAACTAACATACCCTTTAATACCGCTACAGAGAGGTTTAAATGTGTATGTATGTAAATAATGTGTGTGTGTGTATATATATATATATATATATATATATATATATATATATATATATATATATATTATTACATTATTACATTACTGAAACAGTTTAAGTTTTGTGGGCAATGCTGGTTATTATATACAAGAATTATCTTGCATTAAATAATATTAATTATTTAATATGTTAAAAGTTTTTTCCTGAACAAAAGTTTCCTAGAAAGTTTGTTGCATTTACTTTACTGTATATTTAATTTATATGTATATATATATATATATATATATATATATATATATATATATATATATATATATATATATATATATATACACACATACATATTGCATATATACAAATTTCTACTCATAATATGAAATTTCAACTAAACATAGAGGTACAAAGGTTTTGCTTACTTCTTTTTGTTATTTAAAGGCGAAAAGCAAATTGAGGCTATAACAATGGCCTCCCTGAATGTAAGTGTGAGAGTAAAGTGTAAAATTCGTAAGTGTAGTGTTGCAAGTGTAAGTGTGTGTTAGACTCGGGTATCGCGAGAGACATCTAAATCCTCTCAATAGGTGCAGCTAGTCTGCACCCCCTGCAGGGCATTGCTTGCTTCTATACTTACTTAAACATACATCTAAAAATTCATTTCAAGAACATTTTTCTTTATATTGTTTTTATTAAAAGAACAGAAAAGAAACTGTGTTAAGTTTTCTGGAGTGTTCAGTCGTGTTATGAATTTATTATCGAGAGGAGGTTTTCTGCATCAGACCAAGACAATGTGGGGCTTTCTTACACCTTCTCCTTCATTAGTAGTGCTGATTGTGTAACAATTCCTACAAATAATTCTTAAGCGAATCAAAATAACTAAATTTTGTTAATATTTGTGTTCAAAACACAGATGAAATGACTGCAATTAGCTTGTGAGTAATATTAGCTAAGGTTAAAGTAATACAATTATAATTATGAATTTTGGATCATTTTTTTCTGTAACATCTTTATACCAGTTAGACATATTGCTGGATTAATATAATACAGAAAATGCTAATGACAGTACTGTGTTTTTTTCTCTACATTACATTAATCTTATTTGTGAAAGATGTTTGGAAAAAACCTTTTTAACAAGAACTTGTGTCACTCTCATATATAGAAACTAAATAATAATATAAAAATTAACAAATTTTAAAATGATTTATTTTAGTATTATTTTTGGCTATACAAATAAATTTTAATTGAATCTAATGTGTAAAATTATGTATTTATAATTTTATTGTTCTTATGATAATTTTTGAAGTATTCCTATTCAAGCGAAATAGACATTACATGTATTATTTACATATGTTATTCAAGGCAGATCTTATAAGTGAAATTTGTTTTACATTGGTGGTATATACATAAATCACATGACATTTTGTTGAGGGAGGATGGAGGAAGGTCAGAGCTTGATGACTCTCGCATGTCTTGATAGTTGTGATAGGTAACTTCTGTTTATTGTGTATGTAAATTTACATTTTCTTAATAGAATTTCAGTATATATTTGTTGAAAATGTCTGAATATACAAATATTAAAAGTCAGCTATAGAGTACAAAAAGTGAAGCTATTTACGATAAATATTTGTTTGTTTTGGTAATTATTAATAATAAGTTTTATAATTAATGTTTTGTATAACAATTGTTTTTATTTATGGAGAGGGGTCAGAGAGTACATTGTGTGCTGTCTTATTGAAGCATAAGGGTTATAAGACGTGTTCTGTTATAATAAGACCAATTAATGTATATACGAGGTAGGGTAAGGGCTGATTCACAAGAGGTGATGGAAAATGCGATGAAGCGGCTAAATGAAATTTCCAAAATTGGCTTTCAGGGGTGTTTTCAACAATTATATGAATGGTGAAAGAAGTGTATACATGCAGGAGGAGAGTATTTGAAGGACAGTAAGGTTAAAATATCATACGTACTTTCAACAAATTTTCATAGACCAGTTCTGGAAACTTTTTGACTCTACCTTGTATAAATAATACAGAATTTGAACTAAACATAGTGGTATAATGGTTTTAACATTACTTTATGTATTAAGCAGTTCAACACATGAAAATGATATTTTCAATGCACACAAACATTTAAATGCATCCTGCTGTAATGCAGTACAGAAAATAAGTATGTGGTCTCATATAGGCATTTTTGTGGAATGTTTTTTTAATGTAATTTATAACTAAAACATTGGCTAGTTTTGCAACACTATAAAGTTTTCTTGTACTGAACATTTATTTATTTTAATCTTGTTGGTATAAACTACAAATGGAGGTTGTTTACTCATGGCTAAAACAATTCAGCCAATGTGATAAACAAGTTAGCACTAGTTTATGTACATATGTACAGAACAAATAAAGAAATGTTTTTGTTGATTTATTATTAAAGTCCTTAGTGCTTAATGACAACAGTATATTAGCTGTTAGTATTCAGTAGATTGCTAAGGTCCTGAAATATTTATATAAGCCAGAGGTAGAGGTAGTTGAGTAAGGGATATAAAGAACAGTAACAATATTTTCAATACAAAATCCAACCATTCATTCAGTGTAACAATAATCACAATTGTAGTTTTAACACAAACTTTAAAATGTTTGACTTGTGTATAAATGTATGTTACTTTTAAAGAATTCCAAATTTATATAATCCATTAAAAATCCATATCATTTTTTGCATATAAATTTTTAATGATCCCAACTTACTTCATAGAAATATACTTTACTTCATAGAAATGATGTGATTTCTCACTCCTAAATTTAAACTGTATTAAAATTTTTAAAACAACTTCAAAAATATCAGCAACAATAAAATACTTGGGCAGTATACAGAATATGTAACAGAAAAGTATAAAAACCATTTGAAAAATATTCTCCTTAATAATTTGATAAAACATTATTGCAATTTAGCATGCATTTTGTACCTAGAAAATGTACAAAATATAACAGTTTATATCTTTAAAAAAATGAAATAAAAAAGTGCTATGGGCTCTTTAAAAATTACAATTTTTTTCTAAAATGTCATATTGATAAAATATGGAGAAAGTTGAAAGTAAATATAATAGCCACTACTTACTTTATGTAAAAAAATCTACTTTCCTTTGAGAAAGAAGGTAATTTATTTATTTTTATTTTATTTTATTTTTTGTTATTTTAAGGCGAAAAGTACATTGAGGCTATCATCGCCTGCCTTAATGTAAGTGTGAGTGTAAAGTGTTAAAGTCGTAAGTGTAGTGATGTGTGTGTTAGACTCTGGTACTGCGAGGGACGTCTTAATCCTCTTAATTGGTGCAGCTAGTCTGTACCCCCTGTGGGAAGAAGGTAATTTAACAGTTGTGAGTAAGGTAACAGTAATATTGAACATTTTTCACTTTTGTGGCAAGTGAGGCAGTAATAGTCATGCATGGATACTACTTGCAGCCATTAGTATCCCCGTGCACACTTTTCCGTTATTGTGGAGTTGTCTGTATAGTAGTAGGTTTATGTGAATTCGTGTGTCAATAATATGAATTTGCAAATTGAAATGAATCATATAAAATGGTTTCCAAAATGAAATAGTGATGGTATTTCATGGTTTTTATGAGTATTTCAAAATTACGAGCTTTTGAGATTCATCACAAAGAATAAGCAAATAAAACAAAAACGGACTGCCAATGGTGAAAGTACCGTAAGAGTTAATCCTACACTAAAAGGTTAATTTCCCGATATAGGTTAGTTTTACACTCAGAAATAACATGAATTTTTGGAAATTTGAAATGGGTTAACTAACTTTTCTGCCATTTCTAGGTATCAAACATGTTCGAGCTATTATCAAAATTGATTTTCTGCCTAGTGTGAATGCGACCTGATTAAAATTGTGAACTTGAGACTGGTAATTTATGAATTAATATTATATGTGTTAAAAAATGTTTAATAAATATGTAAGGAAATAAAATGATGCTCAAAAAGTGTCCTGGGGGTTCTGGCCATGCCAATAGTTCATTTTCAATGGAAATTCATGAAAAACCACCATCACTTGTAATATACTGAGCAAGTAAAGTAGGTGGCCAGAGCTTTCCATGTGTAGTAAGAATTTGTTGATAATGAAACATTTACTTGAGCATTTTTCAGAATTCACCGCCTAAAGATGTGGAGATTTATACAAGTGTGCAATTAGAAAAATTATTCTACAGCTTAAATAATTAAACATATATCATTAAAAAAAAAAAAAAAATGATGAAAAGGCACTCTTATTAATCATCGGTAGTGTATGGAATGGGTGCTCATGTAGAAAGAATTTCTAAATAGACCAGCATTTAATGGGTTGAAACAATTCTCTTTTGGTTTCAAAAATTAATATTTAGAATACACACTAAAGTCTCATCAGGGTTGTGAGTTTTTGAACATTCTGATTAAAATGCAACATGTTGAAGGCAATATCATGTTCCAAGTATGATACTTTTTTCATATTCACTATAAAATAATCATGAGTTTGGTGAATTAAATGTTAATGGTTTAATTAATATATTTTATTATGTTTATAAAATTATTACATAACTGAAAAAAGTTTTGTGGGGAATGCTGGTACAAGAATTATCTTGTATTAACGTTTGTTCCATTTACTTTACCGTTTATTTAATTCATATATATATATATACACACACACACACATACACATACTTACATATTGCATATATACAATTTGTACTCATAATACGAAATTTCAACTAAACACAGAGGTACAAAGGTTTTTACATTGCTTGCTTCTTTTTGTTATTTTAAGGCGAAAAACACATTGAGGCTATAATAATCGCCTCCATAAATGTAAGTGTGAGTGTAAAGTGTTAAAGTCGCAAGTATAAGTGTGTATTAGGTTTGGGTACTGCGAGGGACGTCAGTCCTCTCAGTAGGTGCAGCTAGTCTGCACCCCCCCCCCTGCGGGGTATAGTAATAAGACTGTGTGCTAACTGCTCAATGCTGGTTTTTTTAAACTAGTAAATGTCTTATAAAAAATACTCATTACAAATTTCTAAAATGAATTTTGTTGCTGTTATTATAAAAGCACATTGAGGCTATTATCGCCATTTTAAATGTGTGAGTGTAAAGCGTTAAAAGTCACAAATGTAGTGTTGTATGTGTGCGTCTTAGACTCGGGTACCACAAGTGACATCTAAATCCTCTCAATAGGTGTAGCTAGTCTGCACCCTCCCTGTGGGGTCTAAAATGAAAATAAAGGTTTATTATGAAATTAGTAAAGCGCAAGCAAAAAAAAAAAAAAATATATATATAAACTACTGTACATAACATAATAATTATGTATCGACAAAAAAGTTAACTAGAAAGGGTATTGTTAAAAATAAATATTATATTAAAAAAACAAGTTAATAAAATAATTGTATAATTAAAATAACAGAAGAAATCTTAGATGTTTTCACAGCTAAATGAAAAAATATATACAAAATTTAGCAATATTCCTTCAAATTCATAAAAAAATGAGTTTAAATAAGAAAATAATCCAATTTAATTTATAGGAAATAAAACCAGTCCTTACTAAATAAATTTAGTAAAATAAACAATATTTTATTAATAATAAATCAATAGTAGACAAAGTTTTATTTCATGTAACTTTAAGTAATAATTTATTATCACTTAGTGCTTGTAAACTTTGTTATAAAACAAAGAGCAGACAACACTGAGCAGTAAGAAGTGAGCACACAGCAAGGTAGTTGAAGAGCAATCACAACTGCTCAGGACCAAGAATATAATTCTCAGTAGCATGTCTCAGTCCATCAGTCAGTACCACATATTAATGATTGTAGGTCTGTACATTGTTTATCAATTTATGCTTCCTAATTTACCACAACATATGATAGTTTTGTTAAAAATTTTACTGGCTACTGCACCAGCATGAAAGACTAAAACAGTTTTGGTCAGTATAATGGCAGATGTATGAAGTACATCTTAAGTAGTTCTTCAGAAGAAATGCTGATGGCTGTTTTGCAGTGCCTTAAGTTGGGGATGGATGTAAATAGACATAATGAAATTGCAAAAGCAGTATTGTCCCTGACCTACTTACTTTTTCCTATGCTTTTATTCACACTGTTGTCCTACTTGCCTTATTTATAACATGTATACAGCAGTTTCAAATTTTTTTTCTGAGTCTTTGTTAGTAGAGTTTACTTTTTGGTTGTACCCCTTATAATCTTCAAAACTAATTAAAATTATAAAATTAAAAATTATAGTTGTCCTTCATTTGATGTTATTCCCAACATCAAAACCTATTAATATATAAAATATAAACAATCTGTACTGAGTGTATATGGGAAAACTCATGTAGTATATAGGTATTTGTATTGCCCTCTACGGTTGGCACCACTTGTGGCTAGTTGTCGCAAACTTCTCACAAAACTTACTCCCAAATGTTTGTATTTTACGCGGGCGTGCCAGTGCTACGGTGACCGCCACACCGAGAACATGTAGCTCTCTCTCAGTTAGTACAATAAAGTTACTAGTTCATAGTAAACCTGAAGAGTTTTCATTTATTTTAAGATTATATCCACGATATTACATATTGGCGACGAGGTAAATTTTTTTTGTGTGAAATATCATTTGTGTGAAAAGTCTCAACTAGTGCTGTACAAGTTGATAGCAAAGAGTGCGAATCGATAAATAATAGCAACATGGCGACCGGTCAAAGTGAAAAAGCAACAGCGGTGATGCAGAAGGTCAATATTTGTGCAGCAGTTGGAAACCTGAAAGAATTTAAGATCGGAGATAATTGGGAAATTTTCGCTGAGAGGCTGGAGCAATATTGTATAGCGAATTTTCATCGCCGACGATAGGAAGACATCGATCCTCATTACAAGCATGGACGAGGAGGTCTATAAGGTGCTAAGAGATTTGTGTGATCCTGTCCTTCCTAGAGATAAAACATACAAAGAATTGTGCGAAGTACTCAAGAAGCAATTTTCCCCAGAATCTCGGTATTCAAGGAGAGACGAGATTTCTACGAATTGAAGCAATCCACTGGTGAAACGGTTAGTGCGTGGTATGCGCGTGTTAAAAGAGTGCTGTGAATTGCGAATTTGGTGCAAATCTAAATTCTCAAATAAAAGATAATTTGTGACCGGCCTACGGCCAGGAAAAATCTTAGATCGCGTCATCGAGGAAGACCCTGCAACAGCTCTAGAGACTATCCTCGAGACGGCTTTAAAAAAAGAAGCAACGATCGCCAACGCTTTTTCGGAGGAAAGAGAAGTAAACAGAATTTCGACCGCTAAAAGCCAAAACAAAAATACTCGCGCAGGTCATAAGAAGAAACAGGAGTCTTCCAAGAATAGGTCTGCAACGGGTCAAAGTTGCCGGCGCTGCGGTAATGATAATCACACGTCGGCTGACTGTAAATATAAAAAGTATGAGTGCGATACGTGCCATAAAATAGGGCACCTCAGCAAAGTCTGTTTTCAAAAGAACAAGAATGCTGAGACGACAAACAATTCTCAGAAAAATAGAAGCAGAGGCAGAGACACCAATTTCTTGGAAGGAGAGGAAGAGGGGTCCGAGGCGCTATATGCAATGTCCGACGGCGGCGCCACTCTCACCACCACCCGTGTGGGCTCGAGTGAAAATTGCCGGGAAAGAAGTGACGATGGAAATCGACAGTGGTGCTACTGTGTCGGTTATCCCAGAAGCTCTATATAGAAGAGAGCTGAGTCATTGTAAATTAGAAACATCAAACAGAGTGCTCAGTTTCTACGACGGAAGCTCGATTTTGCCAATAGGGAAGATTACTGTCGAGCTCCAATACCGAAAAAGGAAGTGTGTAGGTACTATTGTCATTGTTAAGAGACAGGACAATAAAGCGCTGATGGGGCGCGATATAATGTACATGCTAGGTTTTCGAGTAACTGAAGTGAATCATATAGCGGTTGATAAGAGACTTGTTGATAATATTTTGACTGAGTACGCAGATCTGTTCGACGGTAAACTTGGCAAACTCAAAGGGCGTAAAGTGCATTTAAAATTGAAAGAAAGTGTCAAGCCAGTGTTTTTGAGTCCTCGCCCTATGCCATTCGCTTTTAAAAGTGATATCGATAAAGAGATCGATCGTCTCTCGAACGCGATGGTGTAATTTCAAAGATCGATAATGCAGAGTGGGGTACGCCACTGTACCGGTGCTGAAATCAAATGGTGAAGTGCGTGTGTGCGCAGATTATAAAATGACCGTAAATAAATATCTTGAAGATTTCAAACACCCGATTCCGCGTATCGAAGAGCTCTTCGCAGCTCTCCAAGGGGAGATACGCTTACAAAGCTGATTTGCTATGGGCGTATAATCAGCTGGAAGTGTCGGAAGAAACGCGATATTTGTTGGCGTGGAGCACACACCGCGGCATGTACGCAATGAACCGTTTACCGTTTGGCACCAAGCCGGCAGTTGAAACTTTTCAACATGAAATTGAAAAAGTGTTGCAAGGTTTAGATGGTGTGAAAACTTTGTTGACGATATAGTCGTGACGGGAAACGGGACTGCGGAACATGTAAAAATTTAAAAAAGTGTTACAACGGTTACGGGAAAAAGGTCTAAAGTTGAATAGAAAAATGTGCTTTTTTCCAAGAGAAAATTGAGTATTTAGGGCACGTTATCGACCGCACAGGCCTCCACAAAATCCTCAGAAAGTCGAGGCCATTGCCAAGTTACCCGAACCCAAAGACGTGACACAAGTGAAAGCCTTTATTGGCATGATTAATTATTATGCGCGTTTTATACCAAATTTGGCAAATAAATTAGCGCCGATGTATGAGCTGCTAAAAAGGTGCGGAATTTAAGTGGACAAAAATGCAAAGAAAGTTTTAAAACGTGAAGAGCGAGTTAATGTCCGAAAGAAGTTTGGCTCACTTCGACGCGCAGCTGCCAGTCAAGCTTGCCTGTGACGCTTCCAAGGAGGGGATCGGAGCAGTGCTGCTACATGTGTATCCTGACGGCTCGAAGCGTCCGATATCGCTTTGCGTCCCGAACGCTAACGAGAGCAGAGAAAACTACGCTACGATCCACTTGGAAGCGCTCGCTATATATTGGGGTGCCAAAAATTCCAGCAGTACCTATTGGGCAGAAAATTTACGATCGAGTCTGATCATCGACCTTTACTGGCTCTCTTTGGGGAGGAGAAGGGGATTCCCTAATGGCTGCGGGCAGGTTGCAAAGATGGGCCTGGTACCTCAGCGGCCTACAGTACAATTTGAAGTACGTCAAAGGTCAAAACAACGGAGGAGCGGATGGACTGTCAAGGTTGCCGATGGAGCATAATGAGAAAGAAACTGACGAGTCACGCGATTACTTCGTGTTCCATATAGAAGAGAGAACACCAGTAAGTGCCGAAAAGCTCAGGCAAAGCATCAAGAGCGATGCAATCTTGAACAAGGTCATGCTTTACACGATGACAGAGTGGCCTGGCAAAGTAGAAGACAGCTTGAAGCCCTACCACCTCCGCAAAGAAGAACTAAGTATTGAAAGCGGCCTAATATTGTGGGGTTACCGAGTCATCATACCCGAAAAATGCCAACTGGAGCTGTTGGAAGAAATCCATGCAACTCATATGGGCTCCAGCAAGATGAAATCGCTTGCACGGCAATTTTTCTGGTGGCCGGGCATGGATAGCCAAATAGAAAATTTCGCAAAGAGTTGCGACATCTGCAGACGGGTTGCAGATAACCCCGAAAAGGCCAAGCTGATCAAATACGAAAATTGTAGTAAGCCACTCGAAAGAGTCCATATAGACTTCTTGGGGCCATTCGAGGGAAAAACCTACCTAATTTTAACAGATGCCTACTCTAAATGGCCCGAAGTCTATACAATGGGAAGATGTGACGCGGCATCGACGATTGAAAATGTCGAGACTTCTGCTCGCGTTTTGGCTTGCCAAAGACCGTAGTTTCGACAACGGAGCGCAGTTTACATCCGAAGAATTTACTTTTTTTTTTGAAGAAAAATGGTATACGACATGCGAGAACGGCACCAGCGCATCCGTCGACGAACGGCGCGGCAGAAAACGCAGTCAGATCCTTCAAGAGCGGCATGAAGAAAATGCTTCTAGATCCCGTGAACCAGGGTATAAGTAAAGAAACTCTAATTTCAAGATATTTAATGATGTATAGAACAACTCCACACTGTACGACGAACCAAACTCCAGCAAAACTCATGATGGGAAGAGAACTAAGAACGAGATTAGATCTGCTCAGAGAAAACATGTCACCTGATAAAGCTGCAAAGCAAATAGAATATTATAAAGGCAATCGAGATCTAATTTTCAAACCAAATCAATTAGTTTATGTTCGCGACTATAGAGTGCCAAATAAACCAGGGTGGAGAAAAGCCGAGATCGTAGAAGTCCTTGGTCCACGAAATTACCTCTGCAAAGTTTTGATGATCCACGACTGGTTTGGAAACGACATTTAGATCAGATCATTGAAGTAGGCACCTTCTTCGATGGATTTGCAAGAGAACTGATGGGACCTGCCAAGAAGAGTGAAATACCTGTGCCCAATGATCTACACGTACCGAAGTTTATCCAAGAAACCGAGTCAGCTGTTCGACAAGAAAGTGTTCCAAATGTTATTGATACAAGTGGCTCAGATAACGAATCGCGCCGCGATGAAAAGTTAGTTGTGCAAAGTGATAGCTCGTCAGTGACTGAACATGTATCGATAAGTGCGGGTGATGATATGATTGATAAACCACGACCAGCTAGTGCAGTAGTGAAAAGACTTTTCCAATAACTCTTAATGTTAACGAAAGACCCAAACGGAACATTTCAAAACCGAACAAATTAAATCTTTAATATTGTACTTTTTTATATATTCATTTTTACATTTCTTAAATAAATAAAAATTAATGAGAATTTTTATATGATATAATACCGCCGAATTAAGGGTGGAGAAATGTAGTATATAGGTATTTGTATTGCCCTACGGTTGGCACCACTTGTGGCTAGTTGTCGCACATTTATTTTAAGATTATATCCAAGATATTACAAATATGAAAAATATAATGATGAACTGATGCTACGCACGGCGTGCCAGTGCTACGGTGACCGCCACACCTGAGAACATGTAGCTCTCAGTTAGTATAATAAAGTTACTAGTTCATAGTAAACCTGAAGAGTTTTCATTTATTTTAAGATTATATTCACGATATTACAGTATGCAATTGTGGCCAAATGCATTTACTGATTGTTTTGAAATTTGGTACGAAAGTACTTTTTACAAAGCCTATTATTCTTTATAATACCTTTGTGAATGATGTTTATGTATGACTTTTTTCATTCACGTCTGTTTCAAGATTGCGGCCTCTGAATTAACAATGATGAATATACAGTTGTAGCAGAACACACTGTTTTCAAATTTGGTAGGAAAGTACCTTGTATAAAGCCCTAATGTCATATTTGTTAAGACTTTTTTCCCATTTCAAGATGGCTGTTTGATTTAACAATGACTAATATACGTAGTTTTGGCAAAACGCATTGTTTTATAATTTGGTGTGAAGGTATCTTGTATATAGCCTGAAATAAAAATGTGGAACATTTTCTCCCATTCAGTTTCATTTCTAGATGGCCTGATTTAATGACGAGGAATGTACACAGTTTTGGCCAAACGCATTGACCAATAAAGCCGGAACATGTATAAAATTTTCCCCCAATCATTTCTGTTTCAAGATGGCAGCCTCTGAGTTAACAACAATGAGTGTAGTTGCTGTCTGTTTTCTGTAATACTGGCTGAGCGGCAAGACCTGTCATAACTTTTACCACTTGATGGAGAAAGAGCATTAAATTTCCAATAAAATTGGTCCAGTCAAATTTTCCCTAAATATTATGTTTACCGGTTAAATTGGCAAAAAACATTATCAGCACTGGCCATGAAATTAAGAATATTTTGGTCTACTGTTCTTTGAACTACAGTGATACCCCGGCTAACAGTCAACCTGGACAATGGTCTAATTCACGGAATGAAAAATGACTCGCATAACAGTTTAGGTTTCGGATAAAGGGCTGAACATGAGAGTTTTCATTTCGTTAAAATTATTTCTAAGCAGATGTGAAAATATAGATAACATTATGCTGTGCTATCGAAAGTACAAGCTACTGAGTTAACACAAACAATCATGTGATTGGTGGGTGTTTGGTTTTTGTAGAGCAATAAGTTCCACGATATTTCTTAGTTATCTGTCCTCAGAATGCCCACTCCTATTCCCTTTTCTGTCATTATACCTAATATTACTTTGTGTCAACTCTTACTGTGTGCTTATTTGTTAGCCTGTTAACAAATTTAAACAGTTATAATATTATCGTGTTAAAAAATTTGATTTTTTGGTTTAACAAAAATGTCTTTTGTGTGCAAGTTCCAAATTGTTTAGGCCTAAATCCTGTTTTCAATTTTTGAACAAATTAAAATGTTTTTCATAAGTCTCTATTGTAAATGCTGACTCACACAGCAGTCTGCTCAGATAACAGTCTTAGTTCTGGAACAAATTACGACCGTTAATCGGAGTATCATTATAAGAATAAGCATAGAATTTGTAAATAAGAAGGAAATGTTTTGTCAGCCAATTTACTTATTACTGAAAATAATTTGTAAGTGTTAACACACTGTAACAGTTGCAAAGTTTGCCACATTTGTACAAAATGTTGCCACTATTAAACTAATAATCTCTCTGGGCAATATATATTAAATGTACTGAGTAATAGGTGCACTGATTTTTGATGATTTACCTTTTTTTTAAACTTTACAGCAAAAAATAAACCATATAGCAACACTTCCGGTTCCATTGTTCTGCAACTGTTTTTTGCAGCAAAATTTTATGATGACTATATAACTCAAATTAACAGACTCCCACCAAGGTAATTTGCTGAATAGGTGTCATGTAGTGACATGAAAAAAATTTGCTTGTTAAGAAGGGCCTTGAGTCTTAAAATATGTAAAAAAATTTCACAAAAGTTGTAGGGTTTAATTCATAAACTATATCCTGGAATATTGCAAGGAATTTAAATAAATTTTAAAACTGTTAATTTTGCCAAGCAATGTATGTATTTAGATAAAAGAATCCAAGTAACAAATTAATATAAATATAAACTAAGGTAGCAAATTAAACAAAATAGGCTAGTTACAAAACTAAATAAAAAATATTGCAATACAGTAAATTGTACCTACTTTCTCATTCAAAATTCAGGTGAACGTTATTTTAAAACATTTATTTACATTAATGTCCACATATTATCCCAAATTATTCATCATAGACAAAGTTTAAACATAATGCTAAATCATCATAATTAAAATAATAAATGTTAGTTTCCTTTCTATATGTGTGATACATATTTTAACTATTATACAGAAAATAAAACATTACTAATTATTTGTAATACTACGAATACAGGTCAAGAAAAGTGAGTGAAAACACATGGTTAGGCATCGATAAAAAAATGTCAAAGGTAAATGTTTGTTAAAACAAAATTATAAGCCCTATATTACAGTACACCATCACACAACTGATCCTAAAACTAAACAAAGATGGTTGATCAGTGGTGACAATTGTTCCCAGCTTATCATCAAGAAAAGTGGACACCCCTGTCAACATCTAGTAATTCTTTCCAGGAAGGTCAGGAGGGCACTGTAATAGATTTTATTGCACATGCAATTGGTACAAATGGATTTTTGTATGCTGTTATAAGGAAGCAAGGAGTAAACAATTAGAAAAATGAAAGAATTTGTCATTTCTATAAATAAAGGAAGTGATGATCATAGTGACTTAAATAGCATTTCAGAACAGCCCTTTAATTAAAGTTTGTAATTAATATTTTTTAAGTAAAACATTTTTTTCTTCCCTCAATTAAGTACAATTAGTACTTTTAATACTAGTAAAATATTGTATGTTATATATTTTATCTAAATGAAAATAGGTTTAAAATGTAGTAGTACTATGGTGAAAAGTTAATTAGTAGTAAAAGTATTTGATAACAGATACTGACATTTCAGAATAACTCAATTTTAGAAAATTACTGAAATAATTGGAGTATCAGCTTGTTTGCTTAACAAACACAAATATTATACTTTAAATCTGCACACAAGTAAAGAAAATATAACATCTATAAGAAATATTGGGATTATAATGTTCAATTGTTAGGCCACATGAATGAGAATGCATCTAATTTACTTCTGTACTGTACAAAGACAGTGATAATAAAATATTATGCATGTGATAAGAAAGTTACTTTGAACACCCGTACAGAACATTTATACAAAGCTATGACTAAAATAACGTCTCACTTGTTTATTTATTTTGTATTATATACACTACATACTCTATAATTATAAAATAAAAATGACTAATAGGTTTTTGTAAAACATCTATTAGTATAGTGTTAACTAACCTGTAAATTTTGTTTAAGCAAATCACATTTTTTATTCATAAGAGCATTAATACTTTTAGGAAGAAACAGACAAAAAACATACAAACATCAGTGAATTTAACATATTAAATACCGTTAGAGATACATCTAATATCTAAGGTCAAAATCACTTAAGAAGCCTACAAAGTTCATTAAAAGGAGAGCAGATCGCACCTTGGACTATTCAACCTGACTATATATTAATGTTCTTAGATATTTCCCTAAAAAAATATAGAGTACATTTGAACAGCAATAGCTATTTAAAAATGTACCTAAAACTGAATGTTTAAAATTTAACACCAAGCATAAACTAATCTTTAATATTAGTTTAAAAAATCTAGTGTTCAAATTGGGTTAGCCTTTAAAGAGATGTTGAAAGTTAACTAAAAATATAGACACAATAATTATATTTTGCTTTGTGACATACAATCTTGCTGAATAAACTAAAGTAGGTACTGGTTTTGTTTAGCCCCTGAATATATGTTTAAATTTAAGCACTGATGACATTTATTAGATGCTTTTGTATTATATGTAATGTAAAAACTAAAAGATCATGCTTTTCAGAATTAAAATATTTAAAAGTCAGAATTATTTATAATTTTATCATTTCAAAAAAAGTTAAGTGAAAAATGTAAATGTGTCTCTTTTCCACATAGGTTAATATCTTGGTAAAAATACAATGCAGAAACACTGAAACATTTTAAACATTTAAGAACAAAGTAGATCACAAAACAATGTTTTATATTTATTTGAATGTTGAAATCTGCAATGATACTACTAAAAAGAGATAATTAAGACAAAATAGTGCACACACATGCTTTGGGAAAAACTAGGTGGGGGAACATTTCAGCACAGTGGAGGCTGACAGAAGATGGTATAGTATATTAGTACACAATAAGGCCACCTGTCATCACACTTTGAAAGTGGTTGAGCGACTGTTCATAAATAAATTAACAGCCATAATATCTTTTGGTTATAT
Source organism: Callitettix versicolor (assembly GCA_022606455.1). Lineage (NCBI taxonomy): Eukaryota > Metazoa > Arthropoda > Insecta > Hemiptera > Cercopidae > Callitettix > Callitettix versicolor. The sequence goes on from CM040182.1 coordinate 28,817,119, forward strand.
TATGGACAATTTTGTGGGTATTATACATAAACACATTAAATTCTTCAGATCTAAGAAAGTGGTTTAGTAATCATCTTATGAGATGATGTAATAGATTTAAACTTATGAGTAAAATCTTGCACAGAATTTTACTGTGTCATATACACTCATATCAATACAATGGAAAGCAGATTTCCCATCAAAAAAATGTTTGTGTATGTCTAGTCTAGTTTGATTGTAAAGAGCCTCCTAAAACAATTAACAAAATAATAAATATGCTTCCAAATTTTGATAACAGAAAGTTTGTAGACCTTACACCATTTACTGATATATGACCAATGAATATGTAACACGATATTGTTAGTGATGTGTATTAAGATCTCGTAACAAACCAATATTTGTTTGAAGATGACTTTGACAGAGAGGAGAGTTCATGAACAATTACTTCAAATGTGCTCAAGGTTCTAACAGATTTTTAATTCTTTCCTCTCAGAATGTCTGTACTCCATGAAAATGTTAACTGCTGAGTTTCAGCTTGTAAATTTTACTTAAAAAAACTTGAATTTTTTTTTTTACAAAATTATTGAAACAAGACTGAAGGTATGTATTAGTCTTGGTGGCAATAAATTGCAATAACTGTAGCAAAATAATTTTATGCCTATTTCAGGTAACATTTTTACAAATAAGTCATACTAAAACAATGAATATAATTATTATATTAAGCTATTATTGTTTTAAACATAGTCTATAACCTAAATTTAGAACCAAACTGGGTTATCTTTATAACTAATATACATATATATAATAAACTAAAAACTATTAGAACATTATAAACTCTAGAAAATGAAAACTGAAAACAATCATGAGATGTTTGGCTACAGATGATTAGTGAAAGTCTTAATTTCATTTACCAAAAGACAAGGTGTAACTAAAAAATAACCGGACTGATTTTTTCTACTGACAACCAGCGAGTGCATTAAGGTCAAACGCTACATTGTCAAGTCATGTGACATTCCCTCCCTATTCCTGCTGCTGATACAACTGCTGACCCCTTGTCAGGCTGTGGCCATCATTTGTATTAGATGGTGTATCCACTTCATGTCAGAAAGGTGCCTAGCATTTTAAAAAAAAACACATTACCATGACGTTTTCAGTGAAACTCTGAAAGTCCACCACAGAAACAAATTCTTTGTTGAGACAAGCATGTGGTGATGAATGCTTATCATGCACTCAGGTTTTCAAGTGGTTTAAATGGCTCAAAGAAGGGTGAGAAGTGATTTGACAATGACCCACATCCAGGATGACCATCGACATCAATGATGGACAAGAACATAGAACAAATTGGTAATTTATTCTGAAAAGACCATCAGTTGAGAATTCGTGCTGTTGCTCAGATAGTCGGAATCGACAAATATAGTGATAGCTTTTGCAAGAACATTTTAACATGAAGTTTGCTCAAAAATGGTGCCCAAAAACGTCATACTTGAACAGGACTCTCGAATGAACATTTGTGCTGACACTTTGAAAGCCATCAAAAAAAGATCTAAACTCTTGGAAAGAGTTTAGATTTATGTGTTGATTAGTGGTTTTTTACTTACGATCCAAAAAATAAGCACCATTCAATGCACTAGAAGAACATTCATCAAGACTAATGAAAGATCGAATGTACAAATCAAAACTCAAAGCCATAATGATTGCGTTTTCAACATCCATGGGATTGTGTAAGTAAATTGGGTACCTGAACATCAAAACATGAATAATAATAATTATCTCGAGGTCCTAACTACTCTCCGTGAACTATTAAGAACAAATTGACCTGAGTTGTAGAAAAACAAGTCATCAAGACAACACCGGCCCATACAACATTGGTTATCAAGACGTTTTTGGCGTTGGAATACCCACCTTAATCAACAGACCTAGCTCTGTGTAATTTCTTTTTGAAATCAGCATTGGAAAGAACGAGATTTGGGATACTTGAAGCTGTGAAAGAAAAAGCAACAAAGATCCTGGACATGCTTTCAGAAAATGAAACACTGCTTTAAACAATGGAAAATTTGCATGGAATGATGTGTGGATTGTGGAGAGTAGTATATTGAAGGGGAAATGTTAAAATTATAAAGAAATAAAGACAAACAATGTGGTACCAATAATCCGGTTATTTTTTAGCCACACCTAGTATAGTGTTTTTCGTAGAGAATAGTTTCAAAACAATATTTAGTAGAAAGCAATACATACTAGAGAAGTTGTACAGTGTTTAGAAGACTAAAAGATGATACGGGCAACATAATGCACTGATGCTATGCAACAGTCAGATTGTGTCCAACATACGAGGGGAAAGGGTTAACTTTAACTGTAGCAATTACTATTGTCAGAACAATTAACTGATTTAAGTATACACAGTAAACTGCTCATGACTATCCCAATGACTAATGTTCTGTAGCATTAGAATGGAATTTGGAGAAATATTTTAAAGTTAGACATTTTGTGAAATTTGTTGCAAAATTTTCTGAATAATGTAAAAGAAAATGTTTAATTAAGATATTTAGACAACTGCAAACCTACAGAACTAGTGAAAAGAATCCCCTGGGGCAGGTATTTGGTTGACATCCTGTTGTGGTCTATATCACTACATTACCTTGTTCTGGCACCCTTGAAAGAGTGCCAGCCGCCTCGGTGGTCTAGTGGATAGCATACTAGGCTTTCACCCCGAGGATCCGGGTTCGATTCCTGGCGAGGGCTTGGCATTTTCATACGCTATAAATCATCCCACCGTCTGCATTAGCCCAAGTGTGCACAATAGTTGGACGTTAACCAAAAAAAAAAAAAAAAAAATGAAAGAGTGCCCTCACTCCCCTGTAGTGAGCAGATTGTTAAACTGAGTTTAGTAATGCTTTGCAGTACCCCATCTGTGTATGCGGGAAGACAACTGAAATGTCTTCCAGAAAAGTATTCCAGAAGGCTTTAGTCATATTTTTTGTTACGAAATTTTTTAGCTTCTTCAGGGATTTGAATGATACACTGTAGATTGATGCTGATACTAGGATGTATTTACACCAAATTTCATATCACAAAATTTAATCAATGAACACTTTACAATCGGTGGGATTAATAATGGACACTGTGCTTCATAATGTAGTGTTAACAGCCAACTAATCAAGCTAACATGAAGGGAATCTGCAGACAGAACTGTCATCATGATACATAAATGATTTTTAGTTGTAATGTAAAATTACCAATGTACATATTTTCAGATTAATTTATGCTTTTTCCTTTTTAAAATAAATTAAACACAAAAAAATAATATAATAAACATTTTTTTATGTATTAATCTATACATAAAAAAACTTATAATATTAATGTACATATCATTACACAATAAAAAAAATTATGCTTCACTTTTATCATGTAAAGTTTATGCCAATTCAACTCTGCTCTTGTGCTTGCATTTACGTAAAATTTTTTTATGTATTATAACTATGCAAGATTATAATAAAAAAGAATATATCATATTTACATAAATCAAACTTTAGATTACGTTAATGCTGCAATATAAATTTGTATATACAAAATGTATACATTAAATTAAGTATTATAGTTTATATTAGTACAATTGTAACATAAATTTTATTTATACATAATAAACAATAGTGATACAATTAAGTTGTAGTAATTTAAATTCTATGGTAATTTAATTCATGCTGTAGTCAAAACTGATCCCAGCGAATAAGCCAACTTATTAGTTTTGACATACAGTAGCTCTGTGTGTACTATGCAGCAATTGTTAAAAAAAAAATCAGAAGTTATTTGTGATAAAAATTAACATTTTATCTTTTAAACATATTACTTTGTATATGGTTTCAAGTTGCATAAAAATTAAGTATAAAATAAGAAAATTATGAAGCCCCAATATTATTATAATACATTATAATTACTTAATATTTCTTAATTAATAGATATATGAGTTCAGTAACATGTACATTATGAGTTTTGAGAGAGGCTTTACTGCATTATAACTGCAAGAATAAAAAGTAAAAAAAATAATCTACTGTTGATATTTTGTACGTTGGTCCTTAGCACTAAAGCAATATGCTATCGATATATCACTGGTTGGTAGCACAACACATTGCTATATCACCAGTTGCTATATCACCATTGCTATATTTACCATTGCTATATCACCAGTTGGTCCTAAACAGTTATACAGAAAAGAAAATACAGGAAAACATGTCATATTTTTTGTCCAACCTATCTAGTAGACTGCATTAGTCTACTAATGAAGAAGCACTGAAATTCATGAAAATTTTTAATGTCAACAAAGCTCTATATACGGAGATAGTGCAAGAAAGAGTTGCAGATAATATTTTTATCATGGAAATTTGCAAAAAAAAAAATTCTACAATGAAAGGTAAGTACTGATTGGATAACTAAAAAACAATTCTGTAACAAGCTTTTAACTATGACCAGAAAAAAATATCTAGTGATGAGCCTGCTTTCAACAAATTTTGACATTAATTTATACTGAATTTTGATACCAAAATTATAGAGTAGATCTATAACCCTTTGACTGCCCCCAGCTTATTTAATCGGCTTTTAAATATTCAAATATCACAACAGGATTATCATATTGGCTTGCAATAGTTATCTGAATATGGCCATGATGGTCCGTTTGAACAACACTATGAGCCGATAGGATCAGTTTTATTTCATTAATTTTTTGCTTTTAACTTTTACAATACACTTCTGGAAATAAAATGAACTGTTGTAACCATCCATTACAATACATTTTCATTTTATGCTTTTATGTTCGTAGAAATGAATGTCTCTATTGAAGTCTGGTTTGCTCTATCCTGATGGCACTGAGCACTAAGTTTACACCATTTGAGACATACTATATCATGTCTACAAGTGCTGACTACTGGCTAAGAATGTAATATCGTATTACAAACACATCCGAGCGTATTGTAAACACACCGAGCCAGTATTATTTTTGGATAAATCTATAACACTGGATAAATCTATAAATATAAATCTATAATGTTTACTTTTGAAAAAAGTATCAACAAATAAACAAGCCAAAGTTTTAATCAGCTATTGTAACAGTTGTGTTTTTAATTAAATAAGACACTAAATATTACATTACATAAGCCAATAAATTATTTTCACTCCAAAAAATGATATACTACCCTTCAAATTGCTTTTTCTTAAAATACAGTTGACTGAAAAGTAAATATATACCTGTCAAAATGTTAGTATGTCTTATTCAAATCTTCAGGACCGTTAAGAAATAACACATAAAGCTTAGATGCAAAATATACTTTTTTTATATACTTGTAGTTTTAGATTTAAAATTGCTTATTTATTATTTCAGTTAAAAACACTATTAGAAACAAAATAAATCGAGGTTTTTGTAAACATAACTTGCACACCATTTATTTCTAAAGAAATCAAAATCATTCCATTTGTGTCAAAACGGCTACGTAGGTTGTGGTGGTATTGGATAATGCCGTGCAATGATGGCCTGGCACCTGTGCAGTGATGAAAATTTTCCATAGACAATTTTCAACTATGTTTTTCCGGGAAATTTAAAATGTCAAAAAGGCAATTTTTTAGTAAATTTTGTGTAAGACATATCAAACATTCCATATTTTCTTTTATTAATCAATTTCTGTACCATTTAAATAAAAAAGTACAAGTTATAAAACTAATTTTGTAATCCATATGAATAAAATAAAATTTGATTTTGTTTTACTTAAGATTTGTCATTGTTTAATTTGCAACTTGTAACAAGTCAGTTCATCCTCGTACAAGAGAACTATCTAGGGTTGCAGTCAGAATTTTGACTATTCCCCCAGCTGTTTCATGTGAAAGTAATTGGAAGGCGTTTAGCAACATAAAGACAAAAAAGAGAAATAGACTGGACAGATGAATATGATCACATGAACAATGAACATGAATACTGCAAAGCTGGTATTCGTTTCACAAAATCTGCATTTGATAAGCAATTACAATGTCATGCTTTCAAATTCTGATTCTGAGTATGATCTATGAAAGGAACATACAGACACAGAATCTTTACTTAGCAGCAACAATTCTGATTTAGGTCATCCTATGCTCTCCAGTTCTGAGAATGAGCCAGAAAGTTATAACATCAACGTCGTGGAATCTTGGTGTTTCTACAGTTAGAAAAGTGTTTGTAGATTTTTTGAGGGGATGCAAACTAGCTGCACCTACTGAAAGCTGTTAAATGCACACTACCCGAGTCTAACACTAACTTATACTTACGACTTTAACACTTTACACTCATACTTACATCCACGGTATATAGATACACGGTAGGGGCCACGGTGGGTGTGACTTCAGTGAATCTTCACTGCTACATTCTGTAATTTCCCGCTTAACAATGCGGTGTTCTGTAAATGTAGTTGGAGATTCAGTGTGTTTATGTGAGTGTTTGTTTTAAGTAAAAGGTCTTTTTTGTGTAAATAAAAGGTGATAGTGTTTTGTGGTCGAGGTTTAATAAGTGTAAGAAAAGATTTAATTAGCCTATGTTTTAAATCCTAAAAAATACATAATTTGTTTTGTTTGCTGTTGTATAATTGTGTATGCATAACAATGCCTAATTGCGCTATTGCCAATTGCTATAATAGTGATAAGAATTGTAAAGGGAAAGGAATTACATTTCACAGAATTCCAAAAGACAAAGGCCTGAGAAAAGCGTGGGGCGTGTAAACGAGCAGATCATTTTAATTTTGATAATGTTAAAGTCTGTTCACTTCATTTTAATGACGATGATTTCGAAAGGGATTTTAAATCCGAATTACTAAATACGAAACCTAAAAAACAGCTGAAATCCGGTGTCATTCCACGTTTTAACATTCCCACCGTTGAAAATAAATGTATCAATTCTGAACAAGCTGCAAAGATTAAAAAATGTGAAAACCATGAAACATTAAAAAAACTTATTGACGAGTCCGATGGAAATCTACCAGGTAAATCACCTGTAAATGGAAATGACGTTGGTGCAATTGTAACGTGTAATTCTGTAAATGAAACCCACCCTTCCGTAGTCAGTAATTTTAATACAAATATCGTTGTAAATAATGCCTCTGTAGAAGAAATGAAAATTTACTTTTGAAGGAACAAATTCAACGCATTACAAGAACTGGCCTCGGTTAAAAATAAAAATGTGGCTTTACAAAGCAATGTTACTAAGTTTAAGAATATTTTTTCTGATAATATGTGTTGAAACATAAGTTCTAAGAAATACATATGTTTTATTTTACTGTTTGCATAATAGGCATATGCCTATTTGCTATTTAATTTGTTGTTAATTTTTTATTTGAGATGTGCGTTTTCACAGTCAACCACATAATTATCACGAAAAATTCGCAGATACGTAATTCATAATGTGATGTGCTTTTAACTTTCAAACAAAAAATAACCTGGCATTTTTCAAGCTATGGACCTATAATTTACTTTACTTTAATATTATGTAATATTGTATAAAATAAAAAGTTTCCGTTTTGACAATGAGCGAATTCAGTAAGTAAAGTAATTAACAGCGTTATTAATGTTAGATATAAGGAATTATTATTGTAATTACTATAATACAGTTAGTAACACTAACATTACAAACTGTTAGTAACATTACAAACTGTAATCTACTGAACACTATGTCTGAGCTAGATTAGATCAGGGATTCGATGACGTACTTCAGCCGGCAAGTGGTGGTGGGGGGGACATGCGCGTGCCCCTACCATGTATCTATATACCGTGCTTACATCTAGAGAGGCGACAATAGCCACAATGTGCTTTTTTCCTTAAAAAAGACACTTTTCTTTTTTTCGCCTTAAAAAAAGCTTTGTTAATTATTTAATTTTCCTAATTGTTTTTTCTGCAAGGGGAAAACTCAAAAGGGCATTGAATCCAGAGTTGACGAAAATACTACAGTGTTGTTTAGTTGTGGAGAGTTTAATTTTACAATACTTAATTATTTTACTGGCTTAGACAATTTTCGGAAAATTTTCCAGAAAAATTTGTTTAAAAAACCCACAACTCTACACTTGTGGCCATATCTCACATAATAAACCTGACGGTATTCAGTGTGACTTTTCGGATAGAGCACAGCAGTCAAATTAATATACATGAATGTGGGTTATTTCTGAAATTACTCTCAAAAATACTTCGATCTAGCCAGAGATAATATTACAACGACCTAGCCATGCAAAAAATAAAAGCAAAAAAAAGGATATTTTATTTCTTTGAAACAATGCTGCCAGTACACACAAAAAAGCTTCCTACTTTTAAAATTTAAATTTTTATGCTTTTGGTCATAAAAATTCCTAAAGGAATAAAAATATATTTAAGGATACAGTTTCTTTTTTTGTAAGAGAGTACTCAATAAGAACATAATACTCCCTTCAGCAAAATACGAGACGGTGTAATAACTTAGAGATTTATTAACATTGAGGTTCGCAATTCCTTCTAAAGTACTGTGTTGTAAGTTAGAGATCGACCTGTGTAATAATATAGAGATTCCGTACTGTGTATTAACATCGAGACTACAGTACCATCAATTGCGTTGCACCGTGTGTATATGATGCAGATGCCGCTCCTTGCAGGCGCAATGTTCCCAAATAAAATGAAAATTTGAGTTACATCATAATAACAATTTCACTATGACCAAATTCTGAGAATTATTGCAGTTCTGAAAAAACGCTTTTTAAAATTTGATAAAATCCAAATCAACTTTATATTTTAATAATATTATCTCTCTTTAATTAAGCGAGTCTCTACTTGTTCCATAAAAGATACTGAAGCACCTGCAAGCAGCAGCGTCGGCAACATATACCACACGGTGCAACATACTTAATGGCACTGTAGTACCAATGTTAATACACAATACGGAACCTCTATCTTACTACACAGGTCGATCTCTAACTTAAAACACAGTTCCTTTGAAGAAAATGCGAACCTCGATGTTAATAAATCTCTTAAGTTATTACACAACTTGCAAAATAATGATCTTCGGTAATATAAATAAAGAGTTTAATTTGAAACTAAACCCCTTAAGAACTATAAAAAAGAAATATACATATGTAAATTAAACATTTTAAAACTTCTAATTTTATAATTATATTTTTAATTTAAAAATTGTATTAAAACTGAAGATGAATATGAAATAACAAAATCATAGCATTTTACACGACAACAGTGGATCATACATTACGTTTTAACATATAACACATATATAAATATATTTTGAAAGACAACAAATTACCAAACATAAACACAAACTCATAAGTTAAAAGGAAATACAACTCTGTACATTTTAACAGTTATGCAGAATCAATTTAGAGATTAATTTTCACACTTTGCCAGTTTTTTGTTTTTTAAGGTTTTCAAAAAAATTTTGTTTTGAGAACAGAGCCACTTCAACGGCATGGTAGTCAGGCTGGCCAGCTTGAAACAAAAAAAAAAAAAAAATAATTTAAAATAACCAAATAAAGAGTAATAATAACTATTCTGAAACAATATTGATTTATTGATGATGGTAGCCAATCATCTATTCAGTGACATTCTGAAAAGGAAAAAAATATCAAAAAGGAATAAGTTGTTACCGTGAGAATTAGGAACAGTCGAAATGTTACCTAGAAGAAGATGTAGACGGGCCTCCAAAGTTGTCATCATATTCAGTCTTCAGGTTGCTGTTTGTGTCCCTCGCTTTTTTCAAATTATCAAGATATTCTTGCTGAGACTTTGCTAGTACCTGTGCAACGATTCCTGCATCTTCCCACTCGGACAAACCTGTATAACAACAGTATTTTAAAATAAACATTCTACAATGTCATGCTTACAAGTAATACAAAAAGAAAACTAACCAAAAATATGAGGTGGAAGAATATTGAGAAAAGAAGCAGTTTCAATGACATTAAATGTTTGGTCGGTATTGTTCTCGCTGGTCGAAGTACCTTCAGCTTCTTGTTTTGGACTACTGGCATTGCTGCGAGATCGAGGAGATAATCGCATCATTTCAGAAGTTACTGTTGCTGAACTGGAAGTTGCAGTTGCTGTTTGTTGCTGAAAATGAAAAGAACTATAAACCTAATTTCATGTAGTATGCAAATTTAAATATGTACACTACTGTATTTTAAAATAATTAATCATGTATCAGGGTTTAAAGGAGAACCAACCTGTTATAAAATACAATTTTATAGTTTTTATATGCAATAATTATGTGAATTTTAATAATCATTACAATCAGTTAAATTAAGGAAATATTTTTATTTAGGGCCAAGTTATTTCTAAAATATATAACATTATTTTTAATTTGAAAACTACTGACATTGCTTCAGCGTCTGTATCATTTTTTCAAGTTGTAATTAACTTACTCTATTTCGATTCTCACTGTCACGTAACCATTGCAGATAACTGTCCCTTGCAACTTGTTCTTCGATGGCTTCATTTGTGGCTTCCCAATCAGTAGCTCGAAGTTTGTCTTCCAACATGGTCTTTAAAAACAAAATAATTAATTATGGCCTGCCATATTTTACAAAATACATTACACAAATAAGGAAATAAATAAATGAACATACTGACAATGATATACAGCACTTTTGGTTGCAATCTTTAGAAGAGAGTATTTTTTTATCCCTGGGGAAAATTGCCTTTCCTACTGACAATTTTTGTTTAGTTATGTAGTTAGTTTTTATTTAGTTACAAATGATGGTTGCCCCTTATGCTCTTGGATATTTAAGTACAGGGTGTTTGAAAAAGAACTACCTAGTTTTAATGTGCCATTGAATCTGTACAATGTTACATACACTATTAAAGTTTGTGGAATTAAATTCACCAACTGTCCAAGTTTGCTCACCTAAATGTGGGAATTAAGGTCCTGCAGTTGGCAGGCTTGTGTAACCTTAAGAATAATGGTGACAGCGTTCAGTGCAGTGCAATGGCTACTCCGCAACAAAAGGCTCTGTGATATTTGGCTTGTGCAAACTGAGTCTGTTATAACAGTACAACATAATTTTAAATGTATGGTGGTGAACCACCTATAGCAAAAACTATCCATTATTGGCTAAAGTTTTTCAAGTAACCGGCAGTGTTTTAAAAATGAAGTTGCCGACATGACCGAGAACTTCTGAAGCTACTGTTGAACAGGTCCGTGTTTCGTTTGTTCAGAGCCCAAAGAAGTCATTGGCCAGACATAGCCTACAAGTTGGAGCGCCTAAAGGTATTATGTACGATATAGAACATAAGACTTTATTTGCGTGCCTACAATTTAAACTATTACATGAAATTAAACCTCCTGATAAAAACAAAAGATTGCAGTTTGCTGTTAACTTTCTACAAAGAATTGATGAAAATAACAATTTTTTGAAAAATGTTCTGTTTTCTGATGAGGCAACATTTTATATGAGTCGAACAGTTAATCGTCATAACTGCAGAATTTGGGGAGGCACAGTCACCACACGTTGTTATTCAGCATTAACGTTACTTTCCGAAACTTAATGTTTGGTGCAGTTTGATGGAAAATCAAGTGATTGGTACAGTATCCATGTGCGCACGGCTCTTGACACTCGCTTTCCGGGAAGAAGGTAGGGCTGGCCCAATCTATTGGCCACCACAAAGCCCGGACTTAACCCCACTTGGCTTTTTCTTTTCGGGGACAAATAAAAAATGTTGTGTACACTGAAAAAATCCATGACAGCAACCATTTATGGGAAAAAATCATCGCTGCGGTTGAGTTACACCTGCTATGTTGGTGAATACCTAGCGAGAAGTGCCATATCATCTCGATGAGTGTAGGGCAACAAATCGATGCATGTTAAAATTTACTAACATTAAAAAAAACTTGAAGGTATTCTCTTTCATTGTATGAACTAGTTGATGTAATTTGTCATTAATTTCACCATTAAATTTGCATATAAAACTATGAGGTTCTTTTCAAACAGCCTGTATAACCAGGACAGCTTTTTTTCTGTCATACATTATTTATCTTAGTCTATTTACCTCAACATTTTCTTAAGACTTAATATAAACCTGTTTTTTTTTTTGCAGAGAAAACAAACTTACTTGTTCTATATGAAAATCTTCACTTTGACGTACTGCATCATTTAGCAAATTCTTTTCAGCTGCACCAGGAGTAAAACTTGGTAGGCCTAGTCCGACACCAACAGTAGCTTTATGAGGATCAACAATACTATTGTAATGACTTCCTCGTTGATAAGACAATCGGATCGGCTCGTTATCAGTTTTGTGCATACCATGAAATATATTAATAGGTTCTGTAACAATGAAACAATATCAGGTTATAAGTGTATGACTACAAGTTACTGAAGAATCATAACATTCATTTCTTCTAGATAACCCAAATTGAAAAATTAATACTACAAACTATGTAAAAGAAGTGAAAAATATCCAAATTCATGAGTAAAACCAATTAATAATTTTGTTCCATTTTGGCTTTTATCTAAATGCTTTATGTTTTAGTGTACACAAATTGTGTTTAAGCTTCCACAAACACCTTCATATAAAGTATAACAAAACATTGATACAACACTAACTGAACAAAGCAAACAATATTTAAGATTAATAAATTGTAAAGTATAGCTGCATTATTCTAAGAAAAGACCAAAAGAAGTTAGGATAGCATTGTAGGGTTAAGATTAAAAAATGTGGAACGAAGGAGCTAGATCAGCCATGTAAAAAGCTTTTGATAGGTAGTTATAATGTATGCCAACTGAGCTTCAATGTATTATAATATACTAGACAGCTATTAAAACATAAATAAGCTAATAATGAACATCACTTTGGCCGAAGGGTTATTACAAATCAAATCAACCAGAATAATTGAGATTTGATATTAACAAATTCAGATTTTTATAAAATCAGAAGTGACTGTACTTTTTATCTTTCCACATATGTATGAAAATATATAAAATTTTTCTTAATATTAATTAGTTTTTGTTTTGTAAGTACTTATACAATGTAAGTAAAATATACATTTTTTGCCATTTCCGAGGCTTCTGGACAAGCTTGTACTTTCAATTAAAACAATTGGTATCTGCTATTTTTATAGTAAACTCCACGAAAATTTTATTTACTGATAATTTAACTATACTGATTATTTGAAAAAAAACTCATGTTTGTTTTGGTAAAAAAAAAATGTTTTCATAATTTTTCAACAAAAGTTTAGTTCAAAAACAATATTCACAAAAAAAATTCCAAAAGACTTAATAAATGATATTTGTCATTTTTTTAAAAAAACTAACCTATAATATATTTACTGTTCATTCCAAGCAATAAAGTAATGACATTTTACTTGCTTCATGGTATAAAAACATTTAAAAAAATAATTTTTATTTACTTAAAATAACAAGTACTTGTTAATTATATAGGATATCTTCAAAAATTCATGAGAATTGTCCCTTTATGAAGAAGGTTGCTGGGGTTAATGTTAAATGGTGGACCCAGGCACTTTCTGAGCAAAGGGGACATGTTAGAAGGCTGTTCAATGTGGCCAAGCGCTACGGTAAATGGGAGGCCTATAGGCGGGCCCTGACCGAGTATAATAAGGCATTAAAAAGGACGAGACGGGACTCGTGGAGGAAGTTCTGTGGGGAGGTCAGTCGTACTTCTCAGGGGGTACGACCTCACTAGGTCCTAGCCTTGGACCCTTTGAACCATATGGGGACCCTAGTTGGTCCTAATGGGGAGTATACAACAACTGGGAAGGACACGTTGGAAGTCCTACTCAGGGAACACTTTCCTGACCCTGTGGTCAGGGATGTAGGTAGAGAGGGAGTGTCTGATGTTCCCTATAGGAGGCCAAGTAGGGGAGATTGGAAAATCGCAAACCAAGTTGTGCAAACCGATAAGGTGAGATGGGCCATTAATACCTTTCACCCATTCAAGTCACCTGGTCCTGATGGAATTTTTCCGTCACTATTGCAGCATGGAGGAGAGCCTACTGCTGTTATTCTGTGCAGATTGTACCCGGCCAGCACAGCCACTAGGTAAGTACCTCTGGGGTGGGAAGCGGCCCGTGTAGTCTTTATTCCTAAGCTGGGGCCAGCATTTTATGCTGACCTCAAGGCATTTAGACCAATCAGTTCGACTTCGTTCTTTCTGAAGACATTAGAGAAATTGGTAGATAGATATGTCAGAGGGGGTCATGATTCCTCTACATGTCAGTCAATATGCCTACCAATCAGGAAAAGGTTGTGAGAGTGCACTTCATAATTTGGTTGACAGATTGGAAGGGACTCTTGAGACCAAAGAATATGCCCTCGGTGTCTTTCTAGATATTGAGGGAGCTTTTGACAACGCTTCACATGCTTCGTGCCCTGTCAAGATTCGGGGTGGATAATACCGTGTGTGGCTGGGTGGAGGACATGTTGCATAGGAGGTCAGTTGTAGCTAAAGCTCTAGGAGAAGAGGTGGAGGTGGAGGTTGTCAGGGGCTGTCCGCAGGGGGGTGTTTTGTCCCCTCTCTTATGGAACCTGGTGGTGGACTCACTCCTGAATCTTCTCTCGTCAGAGGGATGCTATACTCAAGGATATGCCAACGATTTAGTGGTGCTAATCCGGGAGAGGCATGGTAACACAGTGGTAGATCTCATGAACAGAGCCTTATCACTGGTGGAAACCTGGTGTCGTCAGGAGAACCTAGGGGTTAACCCCAGGAAAACTAATCTGGTTCCTTTTACCAGAAAGAGGATTACCCCGCATTTAGGAGGACTTAAGCTCTTTGGGGAGACAATTCCAGTTGCAAACGAGGTGAAGTATCTAGGCTTGGTGTTGGACACTAAGTTAACCTAGAATGCTTATCTGGGGCGCATCATGGGGATAGCCAATGAGTCTTTAATGGCAGTTAGAAGAATGGTTGGCAAAACATGGGGACTGAGACCAGGAATGATGAAGTTTATCTATACTGGGATCACTAGACCTATGGTGTGCTATGGTGCTGTGGTGTGGTGGACTAAGGTCAAGCAGAGGGGGGCCAGAGAGTCTCTGACTAAGTTTCAGAGGTTGGCCTGCCTGTGTATCACTGGCTGTATGGACACTGCGCCAATGGCAGCCATGGAGATCATTATTGGATTTCCCCCTATTAACCTTTTTGTCATGGGGGAGGCACATAAAGCAGCTTACAGACTGCAGGGTGGTGGTAGCTGGCTGTCCTCTATTTATGGGCATGCTAGAATCACAGATAAGATCTTTAACCCAATCTTGATGATGGAGACTGATCAGATGGTTAAAAGGCACACAGTATCTAGACCCTTTGATGTCAACTTGGCCTTTGAGGGGAGAGATCGTGTGTTGGAAAAACCTAGAGACATAGTATGGTATACAGATGGCTCCAAGACAAAGTCAGGCACTGGTGCTGGAGTGTATGGTCTGAGACCGAGGTTAAAGAAAGTAATTAACCTGGGACAGCATACAACAGTATTTCAGGCTGAATTGATGGCCATTAATGACTCTATTCGGGAGAACCTGGATCGGGACATCAAAAAGGCACATATTCATATTCATACTGATAGTCAGGCGGCAATAAAAGCACTTTCGGGTCCTAAAATACAGTCGAAGCTGGTATGGGAGTGTAGGAAGAACCTTGACATTCTATCCTAGGATAACCGGGTAACTCTTCACTGGGTTCCGAGGCATAGGGGAGTTAAGGGTAATGAGGAGGCTGACTGACTGGCTGGACTTCGATCTGCATCTGAGTTTATCGGACCTGAGCCGGCTTTAGGGATTTCTCTATCGCTGGCCAGGTCTGCTATTAATGGGTGGATTACATATCAACACCAGGTAAGATGGGACAACCTTCATGGGCATTCCCATAGGAAACGTTTCTTAAGCAAAGTTCCTTCTGGAGGAATCAAAGGGGCAGAAGATGTCCTGGGCAGAGCACAACTCAGGAGGATCATGGGGCTCATTACAGGGCACTGTGGTCTGAGGGTGCACTTGAACAGGATAGGTGTGTACCACGGAGAAACCGTGTGTAGATTGTGCAGGAAGGAGGAGGAAACTGCAGGTCACATAATTTATGATTGTGAGGCTCTTGCTAGTAGGAGGCTAGGGGTTTTTGGTTTACAAGACCCTAGGAATCTTCAGCAGTGTGAGCTAGTCAGTGGGTTGTTGGAACTTATTAGGGGCACCAATCTGCTGAACTAGGTATTTTAAGAGGTAAGTTGCACAATAGGTCAATTGATCGCAGTGCCTGGGGTTGAACAAATCCCTTCCTCTAGAATATAATCTAATCTAATCTATCTTCAGAAACAATTGAATAGCTACAAACTTCTTTAAAACTACAGTGATTTAAAAATTTAGAATAAACATGTAATTTATTAAGAAAAACTAACATTGTTATTAAACAAATAAAAAAAATATATAAAACAAAATATAAACAATTTTTAAATTAGCCTACACTCGTGCCTTAATTTTTTAGTTTTTTAAAAAGATTTTTGACCTTCTTTTATACTATTCAAACTAAATATTAAGAGGCCTAAGAAAACTTATTATTAGAAAAAGTAAACTATGCAATTAGTAAACATTAGAAAAAAACTTAATACCACAAAATACATAAAAAACTATAGTACATTTACGTTAAACATCCCAATAAAAATACTGTTAAAAATGGAGTGAATAAACGAAATAAGTTCAGAAGTAAGACAAGTTAAAACATGAAAAAGGTATGTGTTCTGCCAGGACCAAATGTGTTCTCAAAGCCATTAGTAGAGAATAAACAAAACTTTTCACATAAGTATCCTTAAAATTTTCTGACCAAATTAACATAATTCTGAAAGTTATTCACTAAAGTAATTTGTGCATAGAAAATATGCAGTGCCTGTAGAGAAATTTTTAAGCAACAAAATCTTTTGCAATGAAAATGGTGACACTGACGAGCCTACTGACGGATTTCAAGGTATTTGAAACATTGAGAATATCTTTAATAAAGAAAATCAGTTAGAAGAAATTAATACATCTTAAACAAATGGTGGAGAATACCCATTTAAATTCCATACAGTTTCTTCCAATATCTAGTTTTAGCAAATCTAGTTACGCTAAAAGAAAATTAGCAATCAAATTAGTTTGGTTCAAAACCAAACTAGTTTGAAAACAAAAGTTTTGGAAAGGGATTTTCCTGCTGAAAAATATAAATTCAGAATACCAAAAAATATTCAAGAAAAGGCTAATGACATGAACAGACTTACTGATATGATTACGGAGAAATTGGAAACACCCTTTACTCATAACAGAATTCAGTGTTAGTGAATATGTAGTCTGTAAATCACGAGTACTACTGAAAGAGAAAGGTGCCATTGCTTTTTTGATCAAATAAAGAGGAAATTATAAGAAAAAAAAACAGTTGATCTGGTTAATTTTTTTTATCAAAATAAGTATTCTTGAATCATGCCAGGTAAGAAAGATGAAGTTAGCATTAGGATATCAAAAAACGTCTATAAGCTTTTTTGTTCATAGTATGTTTTGACATGCTTTTTAAACTCAATGAACTTTACGTTGCTTTCAAATTTGAATATCCTTGTATAAAAATTGGATTATCACTGTATGAACATCCACCAAAATGTGTTAATACTTCCACATGCATAAAGGAAACATGTCATGATTTAATAGAATACTTAGTTTGTTCAAAGGATAATAGAGACTTTATGTTTCAGTAATGTTGCAAGTGTCCACCAAATGAAAATCTAAAAGTTACTTGCAAGATAAATTTGAGGAATGGAATGGACAGTTTAATTTGATGAATTGTATTACCTTGTGAAGAATCTTTGAGGAATGGGACCAAGAAGATCCAAGGCATAAAATAAGAATGCATGGATAACTATAGACAGAATACAGCAGGTTACAGTGACAGTTTAATTTGATGAATATTTGAATTACCTTGTGAAGAATCTTTGAGGAATGAGACCAAGAAGATCCAAGGCATAAAATAAGAATGCATGGATAACTATAGACAGAATACAGCAGGTTACAGTGACAGTTTAATTTGATGAATATTTGAATTACCTTGTGAAGAATCTTTGAGGAATGGGACCAAGAAGATCCAAGGCATAAAATAAGAATGCATGGATAACTATAGACAGAATACAGCAGGTTACAGTGACAGTTTAATTTGATGAATATTTGAATTACCTTGTGAAGAATCTTTGAGGAATGGGACCAAGAAGATGAAATAACATTTAGTGCATGGATAACTATGGACAGAATACAGCAGGTTACAGAAACCATCGTATCTAATTTTACTTAGCTTGTCAACTCTTTTACTGTGCGTTTAATTTGTTAGTCTATTAAAAAATTTAAACAGATATAATATTATCGTGTTTCATACTTCCAATTTTTAAATTTAACAAAATGTTAAGTGTCTTTATGTGAGAGTTTCAAATTGTTGTGTTTCAAAACAAAAATACTGTTTTAAATTTTTGAACAAATTAAAATGTTTTCCATACACCTGTACAGTGGTACCCTCGTTAACAGTCTTAATTCATTCCAGAACTAAGTCTGTTACCTTAGCAGACTACTGTGCGAGTCAGTGTTTACAATACAGACTTATGGGAACATTTTAATTTCTTCAAAAATTAAAAACAGGATTTAAACAACAATTTGAAACTCGCACACAAAGACATTTAATGTTTTGTTAACTTTAAATAAATTAAACACACAGCAAATGAGCTGACACATGAAGTAAAATTAGGTACGATGACATAAAAGAGAATAGGAGTGAGCATTCTGACAAGAGATAGCTAAGAAATATCATGGAATTTATTGTCCTACAAAAACCAAACACCCATCAATCAAAGGTTTGTTCGTGTTAACTCAGCATAATGTTTATTTCTGCAGCAAGCACAATGGGTATTTATGCAGTGTAGGTTGTTTTTTTCAAATAGTGATTTTTGAATATATTTTTTTTTTTTCTTTTATACACCTTATTATCTAATTAACACATATTCACTCACGGAAAGTATTTTTTAAAAGATTACTTAAGATTTAAGGTGGTTTTTACAGAACTATATTGTGGCGTTGCTCTTTACATCGCATTAAACATATTAAATTTTATACACGGAGATACTGGTCATTCACGTTATTATTAACTATACATACTTACTGCTCATGCGTGTTACACATTCTGACAGCCATTATTAAATGTTGGTTTATTCCTTTTCCCCTGGTTTGTTCTCGTAATGAAAACATTGTTAAAATGGTGTCCATTATTTATGAACTTCGCAATTTGCCTTTTTTTATGTTAAGTTCACTAACTAATAACAGTGCCAGTTAACTCATTGAGTATATATTTTAAAAAAATAAAAGTTTTTCTATCATTTTAATGATCAAAAACACGTTATCTACTTTTGCATGTTAGCAATTTTGAGGTTATATGGATCACTTTTATTTTTGATTTTTGTCATATTTCCTGTGCTTTTATATTTTGGATTAATGCTTTTGGCCATATAATAAAGTGTTTTAGTAGAAAAATTGCAGAAAAATCGAAAACAACCTAGACTGCAAAATATGCAGTGGTAAATAACCGCTCAGCCCTTTATCTGAAACTAAACTCTTATGCGGGTCATTTTTCATTCCGTGAATTAAACCGTTGTCCAAGTCAACCGTTAGCCAGGGGGTATTACTGTATTGTAAATGCTAACTCGCACAGCTGTCAGCTCAGATAACAGTCTTAGTTCTGAAACCAATTAAGACTGTTAACCAGAATACCACTGTAGTAATAGTTTATCAATACAGCTTTTTTTAACTTCTTACTTAATTTTAAATTAAAATTTTTATAATGCCACTTGGATATGAACTATCTGGTCCCTTCAATGACGTTATACCCAAATTCTACTTTATACATTTTCCATTTATTTAAAGGAACACACAGTTGACTGATTGAGCTGTAAATTTTATTACCCCTTCTTGCTTTTAACACCCTTGCAATATCAACCTTATACATTAGTTACCTTATGCATATTTTAGTAACATTGTATAGTAAAATGTAACATATTTTTTTTTTAAAGGTTATGCTGATATTTTTTGATCATTTAAAAACATAAAGAAAATGTTCAATTAGGAAATGAACTAATGTAATTAAATTATTTTAATGTACTGAATATATTTGAACTATTCTGTCCTTTACTGTTCCTAATACAAATAAATGCACTTATTTACTGACCACAATTTTTTCTTCAAAAAAAAGCAGAAAAAAATAATAATACAAAATAAATAAATAGAAAATAGATTTATAACAATAACTGAACTAACATGTTCAGCCAAGGCAGATTTTATTTTACTGTTACTGGGAAAGACTATAAATATTTTCTCTTCCCTAAAAACTCGCCAGCATCCAAAACGTTCTTGAATGTAATCTCTTTCACATAAAAAAGTGTTTGTTACTAAAATATTTTGTGCCAATTTTTGACACAACAAATAACATAGTATCATTATAAAATTAATTATAAATATAAAGGGTCACTAATTTTGCAACTCAATTTTTGTGATTAATTTTTATTTCAAAATTAATTAAATACATTTCTTTGCTAATTCTTTAATTTCTTAAACCAATTTCCAAAGAAATGTAATTTTTTTAAAAAATCTGAAATTTTAAGAGACATTTACTGTTATTACAACAAATCTTTTTACCATTTTATTATTGATGTTTAAATGCACACGTTCTCATAAACACTTCATACATGTGCAAAAATAACTGCTTAAAAATTGTTAAACAAACTTATTAACATTATACATCTTTGAAATATTAGAATCTGAGGTAAAAAATTGTTTTTATAACATGATGCCTATTCAGGAAAATTAGAACAATTATATAGTTTCACGAAATTCTTTTTTATTCAGTGATATTAAGTTTCGCCTTAAGGCATCTTCAGACATAGTAAAGCTAAAAATTATTAGTAAGCTAAAACATGCTTGAAGAGACTGTCTGAAAATGTCTCACAGCGAAACACTTTACTAAATAAATTTTTTTTTTGAAACTATATATGTGTTCTAATTTTCATAGATATAGAGTTTCATCAAGTACTGACTATGAGTTCAATAAATAACATAATACCAAAATTGAGAAAAGATTTTACATGTTGTTTGCTTTGGCATATTTAACTTGAGTTACACTTTTAAATATGAAGTAAGTTTTATTGGGACCCAATTTTTATAAAAAAATTATTGGTAAAATAAAAAAAATTAAAATCTGAAACATATTTGAGGGTTTCCACTAATATTTTGAGGGATTAGGATAATATAAAATCAAAATAAACATATCTTTTCCATTTTCCCTCTTACGAGGAATGTGGCTGGGGTTCATATGAAATGGTGAACTTAGTCATTTTCTGAGCAAAGAGAACAGGTTAACAGGCTAGGAAGCGTTCACGTGGAAGATCTACAGGCAAGCCCTGAGCACAAAAAAGAATTAAAAAGGGCAAGATGGGAATTGTGAAGGAAGTTCTGTAAGGTTGACTGTACTTCTCAGGGAGCTTGCTTCACAAGATCCTGGCCTCGGATTCTTTAAACCCCATGGGGACATTAAAGAAATCTTCTTCAGGAACATTCTCCAGAATCAGAGGTCAGGAATGTAGAAAGGGAGTGAGGGTCAGGTATCTCCTATAGGAGACTTAATAGAAGAGACTGAAGTATAGTATATCAGGTTGTTATGATAAGGTGAAATGAGCTATCAACACCTTTAACCCAGGTTCAGATAATTTTTTCTGGCTCTTTTGCAATATGGAAGAGTTTATTGCTCTTATCCAGTGCAGATTGTACCAGGCCAGCATAGCCACCAGTATCGGGTAGAAAGTGGCATGTGCAATCTTTATTCCAACGCCAGGGCAAGTGTTATATGCTGAACACAAAGCTTATAGACCTATCAGTCAAATATCATTAATTCTGAAGGCATTAGAGAAATTGGTAAAGAGACATGTTAAAGGATCATGATTCTGGATGTTAAAGGATAAAGGACAGATGATGTGGTGGTGCTTATCCGGGGGTGGCATGATTTTCACATTCAGTCCCATAACACAATGGTTGTTATCATGAAGAGAGTCCTACTGCTAGTAGAAACCTGGTGTTGCCAGGAATATCTAAGGGATAACACCACACAAACTACAATGGTTTCCTTCATAAGGAAGAGGATCACTACTTATATAAGAGAGCTTAAGTTCTTTGGGGATACAATTCCAGTCACAAATGAGGTGAAATATTTAGGCTTGCTGTTGGTACACCAAACTAACCAGTAATGCACACCTTGAGAAAAGCCAAGAAGTAACTGATGGCAGCGAGGATGATGGTTGGAAAGACTTGTAGAATGCAACCAGGCATAATGACGTACAACTATACTGGGATCAGGGGAGCTCTGAATAAAATCCATAGGTGGCCTGCCCGTGTATAACTGGCTCCATGAACACAATGCCAATGGTGGCTACAGAGATTGTTCTTGGGCTTCCATCCATTGATTTAAATG
Source organism: Callitettix versicolor (assembly GCA_022606455.1). NCBI lineage: Eukaryota > Metazoa > Arthropoda > Insecta > Hemiptera > Cercopidae > Callitettix > Callitettix versicolor. The sequence continues at coordinate 28,839,577 of CM040182.1, forward strand.
TCAAGGAGGCACATAAAGCAGCACATAGACTGCAGCAAAATGGAGTCTGGCTAACCTCAACTTTGGGGCATCAAAGAAAAGATCACAGACCCGATTCTGATGGTTGGAACTGATCGCATGGTTAAAGAGCACTTGATATCTAGACCCTTGATGCAAGATGACATTCAAGGAGGAAGGTTGTGAGGTGGGAAATTCTGGAAATCTTGTATGGCTCCAAAACAAAGAAGGGATCTGGTGCTGCGGTGTATGACCTGAGACCTGGGATGAAAAATCATTAATCTGTGACTGTAAACCACAGTATTCCAGGCAGAGGTAATGGTTATCAATGTCTGTATTTGGAAGAATTTGAGACGGGCCTTTTAGAAGGCTCGAATTCATATTTATATTGATAGTCAGGCAACGATTAAAGCACCTGTGTAGATCCTACAATTCAGTTTAAGCTGGTGTGGGAGTATCAGAAGAACTTTTAACGCTTTGTCCCTAGAGTTAATATTCACTGGGTTCTGGGGCATAATGGGTTGAGAGCAATAAGAAGACGAACAGATCGGTTGGCTTAGGATCTGCATCTGAGTTTACCAACCTAAGCTGGCAGTACAGATCTCTCTGTGTTGGACTGGGTCTGCTATTAACAACTGGATAAGTAAACAACACCAGGCAAGATGGTATAACACTGGAGGGTATTCCCATATTAAACATCGTCTAAAATCATCCTTCAAAAAGGATTTAGATAGGCAGTAGATATCTTGGGCAGAGGATAATTGAGGAAAACCATAGATTTCATTACAGGGCACTGTAGCCTGAGGGTTCACATGGACAGAATAGGAATATACCATGAAGAAACTGTTTACAGGTTTTGCAGGAAAGAGGAGGAAACTGCAGGCCACATATTCTATAATTGTGAGACTCTTGCCTGCAGGAGCCTAAGGGTATTTAGTCTTCAGGACTCAGAGTAACTCCTGCAGATTGGCTAGCAGTGGACAGCTGAAAATTATTAAAGGGCACTAGTCTGTTGAATTAGAATCCAAAAGGCTTAGTTGTACAATAGGTCCTTTGATCACAGTGCCTGGGGTTATATTATCACTTTCTCTAGCTCTTACCTTTTCCGTAACAGAATACTTCAATATTTCTATTGTACATTTCACTCATTGCCTGCATTTCAATGTGGTTGCCATGTGTATATTCCAAACGCTTTCTGCTCACATATGTGTTGAAGTCTTCTGTCACGTATTGTGAGAAATAATCGCTGTTAGCTGCCTGAAATAATATTCAACAGTATACTAAATTTGAAATAAAAGAAAGTTACCTTGAATAACTACCATATAGTATTACTGTTTAAAATTTATTCACAAACATTCAACTTAAAACTCTGTAAATGCAATTTCAAAGTAGTTAATAATCAACGTGCTTTATCTAGGAGCTTAAAAGTACAGCAGAATCTGGATTGTTCACAAGGTATCAAGAAAATTAATTATTTTTATTTAAATGATACTTTTTGTAGAAAATCAAATACACTGTATTTATCTGTTTGGTGCATATGGCAGACAGTTAATTTATCTCATTATTTCATATAGGCCTACTTTCAGAAGCAGATGTCATTTGTTAGGGCAGTGAGCATAGACAAAATCTATACATTTTCAAAAACGATGCACCATTTCTTTTAACTACTGCATATATAATGAGGTGGTTCAATATTTATAAACCTCCATTTCTTATCATATTGGCATATTGATGATTTTGTCTGTGGCCGACACACAATCAGGAAAGGTCACACACTAATCATTTGTGAAAAAGAGAAATTAACTGAAGAAAATTGTATTTTGTGAAGAAAAAGAAACAAATTTTGAAAAACCTTTGTGTTATTTAAAGAGCCTAAAAACAATTTTCCTTCATAAATATACAATTGCAATATTTTATTATATTTTTACTATGAAAGTCATGTTTAATTTATTTTTAGTTTGTTTTCTGAATTTTATAAATAATTAACAATTGCTGTATTGTTAATCGCATGTTCGTACTGTACTAAATTATATACTATAAATATGTACACTGTAATAAATGTGTATAAAAAAATTACAGTTGCATAACCAAGAAATCGCATGAAATGCAAATACAGTTATCAACTGGGTGAGTTCCCTTTTCACAATGACCACACTAGTGATGTGTGGATTCAGAATAAAATACTTAGTGATTCCGAAGAAAATACTTGGAAATATTGTACTAAGTAATGGTTGGACCTACTCCAAAAACACAAAGTTAAATTCATCTTTTATAACAAATTTATAAACATAACATTTTACACACAATGTAATGAATACATAGGTAGACCAAACTTACTATTTTATTTAATTACTGTAGCCTCCTTAAATTTACAGTACTGTAAATTTAATTACTGTAAATTTAATTACTGTAGGTAATTAATTTTATTTAATTACCTGTAGCTTTAAATTACAGTTTAATTTACTGTAAAGTAAATTGAACTTTACTTTAAAGTTCAAAGTTTACTTTAAAGCACCATTATAACAATTCTACAGATTTTCTGAACAAATATGTTGTAAAAGCTGATGTTGCTCTTTTAATGAACTCTTCACTGGAATTTTGATTATAATAGGATTTTTAATTTTGTGTTATGATAATAGACACATTTTCTAAAGTGATGTATTTGGTGATTTTTTATGAAATCATGTATTTCGTGTACATTTTATAAAGTGATTCATTGTGGATCGAACTTCAACATATTTGAAGAAACAAAAATGAAATAATAGACAAATTTACTGACATATGTTCTCAGATGAATTTTACAATAATTTTGTTTTTAAATGTTGGTATTTTGAGTTAATTTTATGGGTTCAGCGAGCAAAATATTTTGACCAATCAGAGAAAATAATTGGTGGGAGACAATTGATGAGGGACAAAGAAAAAGCAGCTACTACTGGAACTCTGTTATGTGCGCATGCAAGATGTCACCAGAACAAAACGATTTAATCACATCACAATTTCTAACGAATTTTTGGATTAACTAGTCCTTTTAAGCATCATTTACAAAAAAAGTAAATTTTGTTACTGAACAGAATTTTCGATTTAATGCATTTTATTAAAGAACTTTCTTCTAAAAAAAGTAGTTAACTTTTAATCACATGCAGTGTAGTATTATTGTGAGTGACTATACACCAGAAACATTCAAACCAATAAGTATAACAAAATTTATACTTCTAAATATCAATAATTTTGTCTTTTTTTCAACTTGAGAGTGGTTACAGATATAATTATTATGATATTACTTTAATAGTACATTAATAATATATTTTTTCTTGATTAAATTTTGTATGTAAATATAATAATTAACTTGTATTTATGTTTAAAAATAAAATAAACTAATTTTAATATTTAACAATCTATGTATCAATAATTTGCAACACAGACCTACTTGCTTATGTACTAGAGAATATTTGCCCAAAATATTTTTGACTTATAAATTTTTATTTACAATGAAAATAAACTGGCGCTCAACATGGGGGATTTTTAAGAAATAGGCAAGGTTTGGTGTAGGTTTTGCGTATGTGGGTTGTTACACATTTTAAAAAAACTGTTTTATTGGTGGTAAGATTGAAATGGTGATGGAGGATAACATAAATGATAGTGGTTTTGAGTCAGCGTCTAGTTCTACATTTGCGGAAAATAAATATGTAACTGAAGACGAGAAAGTTAGGTTACACTGGGCTAATGAAAACAATGATACAATGTTCAAAATTTTAAAGGCTATAAAATAACTTCAATAATAAATCTGAAGACAATAAAAAACAAATAAATAATAAATTTCAAGAAAAAAGATTTGTAATTTTTAAATAATAAAATCACAACTTTCTATAGTAAAACTAATCAGAAATTTAAGATTTTGGAAAATAAATTTGAAAACAATATAGTTAAATAATAAATTATAACAGCATGTTGACAAGGTTAGGAGAGAAATTACTTAACACCTTCCACACTTCAAGTACCTTTAGACCTTTGGATGTAGTTCCCTGTGTTAATTAAAAAAAGTCTGGAATAATATTTTTGTTTTTACTTACATTTACAAACACTACAAGTTTATTATTATTCTCCACTTCCGCTATCAATTTATTCACTTCATCTGTAAGGTTAACTAATTCCATGTTTCCAAACATACACTTTTAAGGCTGAATTTTAAATAAAACACTAAACAGTTTTTATTAATTTTGAGTATAAGATGCACCTGAATTTTGGAGGCAATTTTTCGAAGAAAAAAGTGTGTCTTATAGTCCGTAAGATAGTAACAATGTGTACACACAGATTGTCCATTATTGACATAATATGCAGTATCAAATCCCATAACTGGATTCATGCTGTCAGAATGCACAAAGCAACTCTATGTAGCTTAATCCTGAATATACAAGCATTTTAATAATATGATTATAAATATAAGTTCTGATCACTGACGTGTCTGATTCAATCGCCAAACAAAACGCAACAATATGGTAGGGCACCAAGTGGGAGTCAAAGGAATCACCAGATTGTCTGACAATCGCAATAAACACCTATGGATTTGTAAGATTTAACTGTATATAAAGTAAGAGAAAGATTAAGCAATGCTTTACAATGTACTGCCTTGAATACAACAAATGCATATTTACTGTAGATATCACTGAGATAATTTGTAATCAAGATGTTTTTAATAAAATTTAAAAAATCATTAAAACTTACAATATAGTCCATGCAATGTCTGCGTACTACAGCGTGCATTTCCTGATCGCCATAGACTTGATCTGCAACGGCCCTGAACAAGCAAGCGCCATCCTCGCCCATGTGTTTCACTATTAACCCTTTCTTCCTCATCTTCTTCTCAAAAAGTCTGTCTTTCTGAAATATTTGGAACACATATATGGCTTTTATTAAATTACTGGTATACTAGAGATTTTATTACTGAAACTAAATGGACCTCACTCGGATAAGCAGGAATGCCACAACCATATTTCTGGAGGGCTTAAACATCAACAACATTATTATTAGCTAACATAGATAAACATGATTTATGTGCCAAAGACAAGTTCCTGCCTATTGCAGGCGTTTTGTCATCAATAATGTATGTTCAGTTGTTTAATACAACCTACAACACGGAAGTACAAGAACATTAAATTGACAAGACTAAAAACAAAATGAAAATTGTATAGTACCTGTACTTTACAGATATGTGTGTGTGTGTGTGTGTGTGTGCATGCGTGCGCACGTTAAAAATGCCTATGCCTGTTAAAAATGATGTGTGTGAGGTTAGTTGATGTGATTTAAAAACAGCAGTATCATTATCTATTCCTTTTAAAAATGATGTGTGTGAGGTTATTTGATGTGATTTTAAAATAGCAGTATCATTATCTATGCCTGTTAAAAATAATGTTTGTGAGGTTAATTGATGTGATTTAACAATAGTATCATTACCTATGCCTTTTAAAAATTATGTGTGTGAGGTTAGTTGATGTGATTTAAAAATAGCAGTAACATTATCTATGCCTGTTAAAAATGATGTGTGTGAGGTTAGTTGATGTGATTTTAAAATAGCAGTTTCATTATCTATGCCCGTTAAAAATGATGTGTGTGAGGTTAATTGATGTGATTTAACAATAGTATCATTACCTATGCCTTTTAAAAATTATGTGTGTGAGGTTAGTTGATGTGATTTAACAATAGCAGTATCATTATCTATGCCTGTTAAAAATGATTCCTTTAATATTTTGAAATATTTTTAGGTTATTATTGCAGTAAATTATATAATAGGCCTTCTTTAGTCATCAACAAAAACAAGAAAAGGACGCATAATAAATTTGTTTATTAAAATTTAAAAAACTCATTTTGGATAAACACATTCAGGAGAATCATGTCCCTTGTGTATTACATATAATCAGTATGTTAAAACACAACCTAGCCGCCTCGGTGGCCTAGTTGATAGCGTACTGGGCTTTCACCCGAAGGACCTGGGTTTGATTCCCAGCCAGGGCTTGGCATTTTCATATGCTATAAATCATCCCATCGTCTGCATTAGCCCAAGTGTACACAATAGTCAGACGTTAAACACAATAAAAAAATACAATCATGTATAAAAAATTAGTTTGTTATTAAAGCCATGCTTAATGCTCTAATGCCCTGTATCAGTTGTTATAAAACTGGTTAAACCTAAGATCATAACGGTAGCATCTTTTAAAACAATATATGTTTTGGTGCTATGAATATCCATTTCTTTCACACCCAAAATAGGAATCAGGTTAAGTTCAATGACTCTTGTATTTTAATTTATTTATCAAAACCCAGTAGTCAGATTTTCAAAATCATTACTTTATAGCTTCAGTCTCAGTATTTAATTCTTACCTAGATGATTTACAATTTGCTTGCTATATATTTAAATTTAGGTTCATTAAATGTGTTTTATTGTAATTATAAAACATTTATGAAATAAAGTAATTCTTTGAAATGCTACTTTGCAATCAGAAAAATTAAAGAAGAGTTAACAGTAAATGATTATGTTTCATTTAATTGCATTTATCTTTATCAATTAAATATTATCTCACATGTAATGTAGCCTACTCTAATTTATCAACAGACATTACTTTAAATTGCATTTGATTTGGTTTTCTCTTTATATACATATTAATGTACCATTAGGTGACATTTTATAAAACAATTTCAAGTAATGATGCATTTAGGCCATATAAGGGTCATTCAGTGTCAGAATATCAGAATAATTTTTTTTTTTGTATATCAGATAGCATACAAAATGCAAAATTTCAGATTTGTCTAATTTTTATTTTCTTAGTTATAAATTTATTAAAAAAACCAAAAATCGACTTTTTTACAAGTTTTGCAATATTCTATTTGTAAAGCTTCATGCTCCAAAACTATTTGCCAAAGAAAGCTCAAAATAGTAATATTATTTTCAGAATTTCAAGAGCTTTAATTTGACATCTTACTTGATTTTACTAAAAAAATCTTAAAATTAAAAAAAAAATATTTTCTTGAAACAAAAACAAAATTTTGATTTTTTTTTTAAATATTTGTTACATGTACATGTTATTTAAAATGTATGGGTCAAATTTCATGACAGTATTCCTATGGGTTCTATTATAAAAATTAAAGTAATAAGTTAAATACCTGAACTTAAGTGTACATAACTTACTGCATTTGTTGTGCTATGGCACCCTTAAGTGATTGTACTCGTAAATATATATTAATTGTTGCTTAAAATGTTGTGTTCCATCTAAATATTCTCTGTACATTGGCGATTTAAAAAGTAACTGTATTTTATTACAAATCAGCTACGCTACAACTACACAGCATTGTTATTTTACACTATATACGCAAAACTCAGTTGAAAGACATCTCTCAATTTTAAATAAATCCATGTACAATTTGAAATATGCTATTAATAAATGCATACTAACTTTTTTAAAGTATGAAAGGTTTTAAGGTAATTTTATAAATACAATGCATATTTCTTCTTCAATAAAATTTGGGAAGCTTTAGCCATTTTTTTCAGCAAATAATCTATAAGTCCTGCCAGTTAACTGGGTTAATGTTACAAATAATAAATTTTTGTGGTATAAAATTTGGTAGGGGCTCTGTGGTTGATGTGGCTAAAGTACCAGTCAGTGTGCTGCATCTCTGAACTGTGCACTTAAAATGTTCTTAGTTCAAGCCACAGTCATTCCCCTTACCATTAACGCTGATCCCTCATACTGCCATAAAATATGAAGATTAAAGAGAAAAACATAAAATTTGGTATATGCATACTTATATTATAATATTAAACATATATCTTTTTTTACAGATTTTAAAATTAATCTAGTATATTTGAGTGGTATATCTAATTAATGCTCTTGTAATTAATTCTGAGGAAAATAGCACAACTTTTATCTTTACAGGACAAAGAGTTTTTGAGTTAAAAACAAAGGGAAAAACAATATTTTTTGTATCTTTCAAAAATTTATAATTAAAAAAAAAACCAAAAGTAAAACAGACAATTTGTACTTTTGACTATATCTATGGATAATAATTACAAAGTTTCACTCATTTTAAAAAAACTTATGTCTGAATTTTTTTTTTTTTTTTGAATGCTCATAGTCTTGATCATATACAGAAGAATTTGACTGTAAAGCTTGTCATTCAATTTTAAAAGTTTAAAGTACATAAGTAGAAAACATTCCAAACTGATTGATAACTAAAAAAATCTGTAGGCTACATTTTAAATTTTCTACATATGCCAAAGGTAAACATACTTCTAGCCATTCTGTTTCAGTTATTTCGTTGACATGACGGCCATCATACTCATCACCGCTATTGTAACCAGTGCCTGTTTTATCCAACAAGTCATCATGTGATGGCCCTGCTTTTGGAGAACTACTGACTGGATCTCTCTCTCTTAATTTGCTGCTACGTGTAGTCCTGCAAAATAATTAATAATTTATTACTGCTATTTTACTACAGTAAACACAAGAATAATCACTGCAAACAAAATGAAATTTTCTTCTGATTTTTACTGACCTTTTTTAATATAGATATTTTAAATTAGTCTATTTTAAATACAGTCTGTTTTAAATTAGTGGTCAATTACAATAAAATATTACATAATTTTTTACAATGCTTTATACTGGTTGTAAAATGTACAGAAATTAATGTTTTAATGTTTATGAATAAAACCAGAAGTGGTTTATCATAAACTATAATGTATTTTACATACAAATTCTAAACTAATATTATAATTATTCTATGTATTATTATACAGGATGTTTGAAAAAACACCCCTAGTTTTACATAAAAATTTAATGGTGAAATTAATGAAAAACTATATCAACAAGTACATACAATGACAGAGAATACCTTGAAGTTTTTTTTTGTTAGTAAACTTCAATGTGGGATCCATTTTGTTGCCCTACACACGTCGAGACGATATTCCACTTCTTGCTAGGTATTCACCAACATAGCAGGTGTAACTGTCGTAACTGTCATGATGATTCTTTCCCATAAATAACTGCTGTTATTTACCTTTTCAGCGTACATAACATTTTTTATATGTCCCCAAAAGAAAAAGTCAAGTAGGGTTAAGTCTGGGCTTCGTGGTAGCCAAGAGATTGGGCCAGCCCTGTCTATCCACCTTCCCAGAAAGCGAGTTTCAAGATCCGCGCACTCTTGCTAAAAAAACACAAACCTTAATATCTTCCACTTGGAAAAAGACATACTTTGTCAACATGTCACAGTATAAGTCCCCATTTATTGTTCTTTCTACAAAAATGAAAGGACTCTTTCTTCCATGATGATGGACTTGATCTTCCATCAAACTGCATCAATCATTAAGTTTTGGAGAGTCATGTTGATGCTGAATAATGGCATGTGGTGACTCTGTCCCCAAATTCTGCAGTTATGACGATTAACTGTCCCACTTACATGAAATGTTGCCTCATCAGAAAACAGAACATTTTTCAAAAAATTGTTATTGCCATCAATTCTATGTAAAAAGTGAACGGCAAACTGCAATCTTTTGTTTTTATCTTGTCGATTTTAACAGGAGTAACCACATCTAGAATTGACAACCTTGAGTTGTACAGTTTAGAGACACCACATACTGACTGGTGCTTTAAAACACATCAACCACTGAGCCCTATTTCTTATTATTACTTAAGGAGAATAGAAATAAACAAATATACTGCAGTATGTGGCTAACATGTTTTGGTTTAACCAATATATTACTACAAACAAGCTTATCTGTAAATTACTTTTTCTTTCAATATACCATGGTTAGCAGTACAATGCAAATACGCTTTATCTGTGAAAATGCACATTATAATGATTAACACCATATTGCACTGAACACCATAATGATTAAATGTTGAAATTGCAAAATTTGCCACTGCTCTCAAAAACAGCTTTTTATGGCCATAATTGGTCAAATTACCACAAGTCTACTGCAGTCTTCTTATTAAATAACAGTACATTAGTCACCAATTATGATTTGCATCTTTGCAGACTCTCCTTATAGTGCTACCCATGGTATTGATGAAGAAAAAAATTGTATAAACATGCAGACTAAACAAAAACAGTTTAGCCACACACTTACTATAATATAATTGCTAATCCTTACTTTTCTCAAGTAGTAATATGTAACAAACATTAGAAGTACCATTCATGAGACAATACATGTAATATGACATTTTTAGGTGCTATATTAGAACAGACTTATTAAACTGTGTGTGTATATTACAGTGGAGGAGAGAGGTATTGTTTGTTATCAGCAATAATATGCTGCTTCGAATATGCAATGCTTGTTATAATATTGCTTCGAAAGCAATATTTTCCACAGAACTGGTCTGCACAGAATCGTTTTGTCTGCGAAAATTTTCACATGTAAATAATTAATATTCACGAGTCATCACACATTAGGAAGGAGAGACATGATGGACCCGTGTTATAGCAGTTACCGTCGTATATTTGGGTGCAGTACAACTAGCTATCATTGTGCTATTTTTGAATAACCATACTTAGAAATAAAATAAAAGAATAATCTTTCCTTATAGGCGATAAACAGCTGAAACCGGCATCTCTTATGCCAAGAAATAACCACATACCATATGTAACGCACAATTTAAAAAAATATGCATATCCAGTAGTCACGCTTATTTGACCTTCCGTTTAATCCAACCAAGCCTCAAAGAACACTAATTCAAGCAATTTAAAAGATTGTATTTTTTTACTAGTGCCATTTTTGTTTTTACAGACTGTACATGTCAGGTCTTTATGCCTATGTGTTACTTATGCGCCCAGCCAATGACCTACAGTCTCTTCAAAAGAAAGAGGGCGGTTGACCACACTTAAACCTGCTCTGTTTGTTCATTTCTGTCTTTTAGTATCAATTCAGATTTGTAGAAGAGTTGACGTTTAGAGTGCATTCTGCTTGTGTGTGTTTTGGAATGTTTCACACATTTTTTTTATTCGCTGTTTTCTAAAAGGTAAAATATTACAATCTGTTTTCTCATGAGACTATGAGATGTAGCGGTAAGAAAACTTCAAACAGTTGGTAAACAAAAAACAATTACAAATTTTTTCCGTCAAGTTTTATGATTTGACGTACTGCTCTGTACGTAGTAAGATTCTGTGTGCTGTTTTATGTTATAGTACAATACATTTAGTAATAATACATATAATTCAAAGTTTTTTAATGTAATAAATTCAATTCAATACTTTTTAAACATTTGTTAATAGTTCTCCATGTAATCCAACTTTCCAGCTAATTTGACCCAGCTAAATTAGCGAGACGCTCCTATAATAATTTTAAATTAAAATAGAAATAGGTTTACCTGTGGGGACTTGCACGATGACGCCTTTTGCTATGGCTTGGTCCACTCTCTAAATTATCATAATCATCAAAATGCCCAGATTGGACATGCGATGCACGCTTTTCGTCTCTTGTACTGTTGTGGGGCCAACTATGTGGAGAGTTCAATCTTTCTTCCCTTGTCCTTTCGGTTATCTGAAATTTTTTTAAAACAAGTTTTCTATCTACAGTAGTTGCATTACACTGCCCAATCTGTTGTAATTTTTATATGACACTACTTTAAATTTTAGTTTTTAAGTTTTGTAATTGGTATACGAGAAGAAGAGATGTAAATCATTTAAGGATTTTGAAAATTGCTTGAAACTGCATGAAAGATTAGATTTAGGCTGTATAAGATAAAACTTAAGATTTATTACTGAATAGTACAAACTATTACATGAATATTATACAAACTATACTTCAACATTTGTATTGTCACTGCTAATAAAGCTCTTTTTTACTTTTTTTATTAAATATTATTACTTTAAAAAAAAATATTTTACACAAATATTTTTAACCACCAATTTTGTTTACATGTAGTGGACTCAGTGAACTGTTTGTTCCTTTCCTTATTCCTGTTACATCAATAAACTAAATAAATATTTAATATTATACAGTTAGCAAGATTGTCCCCATAAGAAGCACTCATGCATAACTGGAAATCATGTTTGTTTTACAAATTTTTTTAAGTTTAAATTGTAAATGCACACATATAAAACTGTTAGGTTTTTCATGCACAACCATCTTAATTAGGTTTTCATGCACAACTGTGTTTTTAGGTTCTTCACAGACAACGAAGTTAGTTAGGATCTTCTTAAGTCTTTTTTTAAATAAAAAGTTTTTAATGTTTTACACCATTAACATGCATTTAATTAATCATTTTCGTGATGAAGAACACGTTACCTACTTTTACGTGGTACTGATTTTGTAGTTAAGCAGTTCTTTTATTTTTATTTTTTCACTTTCTGTAATTCCCACACTTTTATATTTGTGTTATTATTAATGGGCATGTAACAAAGTGTTTTAGTTGGATTCTTAAGTTATTTTTTAAATAATTTTCTTTTTTTTCCCTTGGAAATTTATTAATTATGAAACGAAGTACAAGGAACCAGTTGGTCTTCAAAAAATGACAAGGAATGAATCACAAATCAAGGTAGCTCTGTCTTAAATAAACTGTAAACATACCTCAAAATGATGAAGGGTTTTTAAAATTTTAGTGACATAATAATAACATTTGACAAAAGTAAAAAAGTATAGTTTAAGTAAGATTTGTACTGTTCAGTGACAAATCTTATGTTTTATTTAGCTTACACACACACACAAGGTGTGTTCAGAAAGTATCGAGAATTTTAATTTTTTGAACAAAATATTTATTTATTCTTCTACATTGATGTTGTTGCCTTCAAAATAGTCCCCATTGGAGATTATGCACTTGTGCCAGCGCTTCTTCCAATCCTCAAACACTTCTCAAACTCGATCTTTGAGATAGTCTTTAGTTTTTCAGCGATGTGTCTTTAATGTCATCTACGGCTGTAAAACGACGGCTCTTTAAGGTTCTCTTCATTTTTGGAAATAGGAAAAAGTCACAAAGAGCCATGTCTGGCAAATATGGAGGCTGGGGCATCGTCCAAAAACATGGAGTACTGTTTTTGGCCAAAAATTCACAAACAAGCAATGAAGTGTGAGCTGGTGCATTATCGTGGTGCAAAATCCATGAATTGTTTTTCCACAGATCCAGGCGTTTTTTTCGGATTGCTTCACGCAAACGGCGTTGAACTTGTAGGTAGTACTCCTTATTGACCGTTTCACCTGATGGCAGGAATTCATGATGCACTATGCCATTAATATCGAAGAACACAGTGAGCATTACCTTCATGTTCGACTGCACTTGTCGAGCCTTTTTCGGACTTGGCGAACCAGAATGCCTCCACTGGGATGATTGAGCCTTAGTTTCAACGTCATATCCGTAAACCCATGTTTTGTCACTTGTTATAATACGTTTCAATAATTCTGCATTGTCGTTGACTTCATTTAGTGACTCCTGAGCAACTTCCATTCGCCACTGTTTTTCTTCAAAATTCAATAATTTTGGAACGAATTTTGCTGCCACACGTTTCATACACAAAACGTTTCCATGACATGATCCAATCGATATGCCAACATCATCAGCGACCTTTCTAATTGTGATTCGGCGATTTTTCATAACCATTTCTTTCACTTTTTCCACGTTTTCATCGGTTGTTGATGTGCTGGGGCGTCATGGGCGTTCGTCATCTTCAATGTCTTCACAGCCTTCTTGAAACGCACTCGTAAACTCTTGCTTTACTCATAGCAGAGTCATCATGCACCTTTATTAACATTTCACACACTTTATTCCATTTTTTACGCAAAATTTGATATAAATTCTTTGATCAATTTCTTTTAACAAACGAAAATCGCCGAGCTCATAAAAACATGGCTGTCACGAGTAAAATGGCTGTCACAGACAAAGTCAACAATGAAAACAGCTGAAAGTTTTATCATACTTGAAGGGCATGTATAACAACATAATAAAAAAAAATGTTTCACAATCGGACTCTCCAAGCCCGCGAAATTTAAAAATTCTCGTTACTTTCTTAACACATCTCGTGCATATATATATATATATATATGTGTGCACGATTGCATATATAAAAACAATTGTATATATATATTGTTTCAAGGTGAAAAGCACATTAAGGCTATTATCGCCTCCCTAAATGTAAGTGTGAGTGTGAAGTGTTAAAGTCGTAAGTTTAAGTGTATGTTAGACTTGGATACTGTGAGGGACATCTAAATCCTCTCAATATGTGCAGCTAGTCTGCACCCACATGCGGGGATATATATATATATAAGTTATATAGGCAATAATTGTAGACTTTGCTAGATTTAGTGATGACAATGTAGTTTTTAGCACGGTAAGCATTTTCATTGTATGTGGAGAGGGATGAGCATAAGCTAGTCGAGGTTTCACTCAGTTCGCATCTCAATGAATATGAGACGAACTTAAATATATTATAAGTTTTTAAGTGTATATTAAATTCTTATTGTAATTAATAAAAAGTTATTTTTTTTTTTTAAAAGCGACATCCTCGAAACCATACCATAAGTTATATATAATAGTTCATGCAAAGAAAGCAATTTTTGAAAAACTCATTATATACATCTAGGAATTTTCAAAAAATTGCTAAGGCAATAATTTTTAAATTTATACAAAAAATTGTTTACCGTGACTTACAGAATAATACTGTGATATTTAGACATTTACCATGGTGTGTGTGTGTGTGTGTGTGTGTGTGTGTGTGCGTGCGCGCGCGCGTAAACAGTACTGATATAGGCTTAATTTTCTTCTAGTAAATAATGCCAAAATTTTAATAACACAAATATTTAATATTATTGTTACTAAATTGCAGTGAAGATCAATCTCTAGGATTGATATATTGTTTATTTTTGCCAGCTAACAACAGAATGCAATGTTTGAAAAGTTATAAAGACAAGAAAGTTGAAAAACTTACTGTTTCCATATATACCATGTTAGTTTACTTATGTATACTAGTCTTGATAATATGGTTAGCATATATATAATATTTTTTTATTTTTTTAAAAGAACTTCATAACTTAACTTGGTTCAGCTGTTGTATGTTTAACCTAACTTGACTCGGCTGTTTCGTGTTTAATGAAATGCATATTTATTAATAATGAATATATATATATATATATATATATATATATATATATATATAAAAACCATATATAATGAATATATAAAGAACCATATAACTTAACTCGACTTGGCTGTTGGGTGTTTAACTCAGTTGTTACATGTATAACAGAAAATCACGACTTTTCCAAAAGTCCCTAGAAGTCAGAAATACCAACCAAATATAGTTTCATCATATTATATCTATCATGTACACCTTGTTTAGTAAACATATAATTATTGAACACTACTTAATTTTTCTTTCTACCAAAATGCTTTATTTTGTTTCTACAATAATTGAAAATATCAGAAGACCAATAAGAAAACCTAATCTAACCTAACCAATACTGGTGATTACTGATGTAGTTAGCATTTAAATGTTGGATGTACCTACAGAAATGGAGATAATGACTACATGTAGTGATACTATTTTGAAGATCACGAAGTAATGAATGCTCAATAAAATTAATATGTTAATGATGTCACAAAAAGTTCCGTTAAAAAACTGCATTAAGTTGTTACTTAACCATTTGGCAAGTAAAGACCTCATATGATATCTTTAAAGCTGAGATCAGAATGAGTAGCATATTAAAATAAAAACTGTCACAATGAAGTTTTTTTTTTTTTGTTTAATTAATGAAAACTCATTTCTTTTACTGTAAACATATATAAAAATGAAAAATATTTTTTTTCTGGCGAAAAACCGTGAAGGTTATCATCGCTGAAAAATGAAAAATAATTTTAATATATTTTCTTTATGTGAAAATCCTCAAAACACGGATATAAGCTATAGGCTACACACAGTGCAACACTACACTGTGAAAATTCAAAGAAAGTGACTTTTCTTTTTCGTTCCTTTGTTTTCATGTTGCAACAAACATAACACTTCCTTTGAATTTTTCTTTTCCGTTCACTACTCATTAGTAGATGTCGGATGAAATAACGTCCTGTGAGCCAAGGAACCTAATCTTCTTTAGGCATGTAATATAATTCTACAATTTGCCTAATCAGATTAAGGTGATAATCCATTAGCGATTTTTTTTTATCAATACATGAATTAAACATGCGATATGCATTTAACACAATATCTAGTTAAATGTAAATTGTAACAAAAAACAATCAGATAAATAATAAAAATTAAAAAAAAATAAACAACTCAATATTGAAATAAGCTCTCTTACTAACACGTTTTATTAAGAATACCACCAAAAGGATAATAACTACCGCCAATATTTCACACACCAAAAATGCCCAATTGTCATCCACCAATGAGTATATTACTTTTATTATATTTAGCGAGATAATATACCAATGAAAGACGGGTTTATAAAATAACTTCATATTATCTTCTTTTATTCCGGTTACACAATAATTGCATAGTGTAAATATAGAAAATAATTAAGACATGATGTCCTTACTCTTGTACTTTTAGTGTACTCTTCAAAGGGTTAATAAATGTTCTGCAGATTTGTATTAGGCTACTTAATTTCACAGTACAATAAGCTAGCTAATAATAGGAGAAAAATACAGTTAATGGTTATAATTTTTTTTTTACCATCTTACTCAAAAAACAAATATTTTCAACAAAAATGAAAGAAAATTAGTTATTGTTGGTTACTGTATTTTAGATTAGGCCAAATATGACATGATAGTGTAGTTTATACTTTGGTTTTAAGGTTAGTACAATACTCTTTTTTAATGAGTTCAAGCAGAAAACATTTATTAGATATTTTTCTGGTACATTATGAATGAAAATTATGAATGTTGCTCTTGTTCACGAATGCCTAATTAATACTTTTATTTTTAACTGTTCTGGAGTTAGAACCAAAAGTTAGACCTATTACCTAGGTATGCTATGTAGCATACAGACTACACCTTCAGTTTTACCAAGGTAGGTTAAGACCTAGCCTACATACAATGAATCTAGGCAAGCACAATTATTTTCATTATGGTATATTACTTAAAAATTATCTAATTTTTAAAAAAGTAAACTGGCAAATGTGAAAACCCACATTTTTTTCACACATAGGCCTGGGCTTTGTTACATTGTTAAATTTATAGGCCTAATCAAAACCTATTATAAAATTATGAGCAGATTCATTTTATGTTTACTATTATAGTATAATTATATGTAGCAATAAATGTTTAGTGCACCTTTATTTTCTTATAAATACAAATTTAGGAATAATTGCTACCTGGGAATGATTTGGCAATCCTCCTAAAGGAATTCCATGAGAATGGGTTCCAGTGTGATGAGGTGGAGTATCTGCGGACTCTACTTCTGTCTTTCCTTGAATTGATTTCTTTTTTGATAATATAGTCATTTTGTATAAAACTATAACATTGCAAAATACACTTAAATTTCAAAATACAACTTAAAAATGAATAAGTGATGAAAATTCATTGACGATCAAGGTCCTACCACATAACTTTTGTTAAATTGTGATTAAACAACACATATTGATATGGGATATGATCACAGAATAGAATGTAACAAGTCAATATATATAGTAAGCCACCAGCTGATAGAAAGAATTAATCAATGCGTCAAGTGTAGATAGTCTATGTTCAGTTTGACAATATTTTGTGTGTGTGTTTGTGTGTATATATATATATATATATATATATATATATATATATATATATATATAACCCAGTATATCAGATACTTATTATATATATATATATATATATATATATATATATATATATATATATACACACACACACACACATACATAGTTTATTTACAAATGAAAAAAATACAAATTCAATTCTGTTCTACCAAAAAAAAAACTTATTACATGGCAACGTCTATCCGTAGAGCGTTCATTTAACAAAATATCAAACTTGTATAAATTAAAATAACAACAATAATAAATACTGTAAATCCAAAAACTACAACTGCAATATCTGTAATACAAACTTGTAGTTTTTCAAATATAAACCGACAAAAAAATAACTTATACATTCACTAAAATTAAAGAAATCAATTAAATATCTTCTATAATTGTAAGCTTTAATGTGATAATTAACCAAATTAAATCAGTCCTTGCCATTCAAGTACTGTATGTATTGTTCCTCATTGAACTCTTATGTTGCCAAACCATTACATTCTAAATTCTTTCAACCCAGGACAAACAGCCAAATAATGATGGGGCACCTGCTACACAGTGAACATATATGAGTTTCCTCGGCTCTATCAACTCTAAAATTAAAATTCATTACTTCTCCTCACAGTAAAACATAGTAAACCTCCATTTATACTACGTAAAGTTATGTAGAGACATATTTAAACCATTTGGTTATACATTTTTTTTTTTTTTTTTTTTTTTTTAATGTCCAACTATTGTGCATACTTGGGATAATGCAGACGATGGGATGATTTATAGTGTATGAAAATGCCAAGCCCTCGCCGGGAATCGAACCCGGGTCCTCGGGGTGAAAGCCTAGTATGCTATCCACTAGGCCACCGAGGCGGCTTATTTGGTTTTATATATATATATATATATATATAATGTTCGTTTCTAGTTAAATTTTTACACATATGCGCAGATGCTGTAATTATGTAATATTAATGTATTTATGTGTGTACACATAGGAACCGACCTCCTAAGAATACCAACAGGACAGAGAAAAAAATATGGAATTTAGAGGTTGAGTCCACTCTTTCACTACAATTCTCTTCTTCTGTCCTTCATTATAGGCAGCTTTATACAACATTAGTAACTTGTAAGAGTAACTAGGATGAGTACTATACAGGGATAGTGGTGTCTACACTCCAAAATTGGCTAAAAACCTATATAAGCCACTAGGTTTAGCGGAAATTTCTAGTAGTCGAATTTATTGTCTTATTTCCTTGCAAAAATGAGCAATATATGCAAAAGTCTTTGATCAAAAAGTGATTCAAAATATGTATTAAAGTGTTGTGTAAAGAATTGATGGAAATAATGGAATCAGAAGAAAACCTACCTAAAAAGAATATGGGTAAAAAAATGACTGGCTAGAAGATCCCAAACCTAAAGTATTTTTTTTAGGAGCAGGCCTTAAAGGACATTCCCGAATACTGAAATTGTATGCGAATGTCTACAGATGCTTTTAATTTACTGTTGGAGAAAATATTGTCACAAATACATCAATGAGAAAAGCTATAACCAGCGGAATAAAGTTGGAAATAACTCTCTCATACCTTGCAACTGGAAATAGCTTCTGAAATCTTCAACAGTAGTTCTGTGTGTCAAGATCTGCTATTTCAAAATTTATACAGAAGTCTGAGAAGCAATTTTCGATGTTTTAAAAAGAATTAATTATGTTAAGTATTTTTTCTTTTTAATTAGCATATGAGGAGTGCAAGGAAAAGAGGATGTAAACCATCTACTACTTCTAATTAACTAAGTTCCAAAAAATGGACTGATCTAAAAAATTATAATTTTTTTTAGTTTAGTAAAAAATTACAAATTTTAAATTTTTAAATGAAAATTTAAATGGCTTACCTCCTTTTTTCTCTGCACCGCACATATGTAGTAAATACTGACAATTTATTTTTGAAAGTACGTATAGTTTTCTTTTTTCATATATTTTGTTTTATATGAATGTTATATTGTAGAATTATGTAAAAGTAAACTTATGAATAACAGATTAATTAATTAAAAATGCATACTTTATTTTATTTGGATTACATATTGCCAATATATTGGAGTAGTTAATAAATTTTGTATGCAAGAATGAAGTCAATGTTTTTACTTTAATTAAAGTTATAGTAAATGGTTTTTTTTGTTAAATATGAATATAAAAATTAATTTTTTAAAGATTTGGAGTAGCTATCATTTTGAAAATATTCAAAGGATTCTGCTGGGTAATGGAACTTGTCTATGCTATTTTTGTGCCAAGTTTGAATTAAATTGGTTAAAACAAACTTATGAACATATACATATATGTTTTTCTGCTTAACGTCCATACTTAATGCCTTTTAGACTAATGAGGATTTGAAATAAGTGTTAACGGTAAGGGTAAAGTATTGCTAATAGCTGTGGCTCGAACTAACAACCTTGAGGTGTGCAGTTCAGAAGCATAACAAACTGACTGAGTGCCTTTGCCACCAAGCTCTAAAACATAGCTTGGTGTTCGATGAGACTATCATACTGGTCAGTCTCCTGTGTTTCTGAACTGCATATCTCACAAATCAGAGGCTAACCATAAAATGGCTTCACCAACTGTTCATTTTCTAATGAATTTTAACCTATAAAATAGGTACAGACATCTCTGCCTGTGTTTCAAGGCTCACTCTCGGCCCATGGCCTCAACTGCTTATGTATACATATATAAATTCTAGCCACTATACAATCCTGAAATGGTCACACTATTAATTTAATATGAAATATGTTTAAATCAAATAAAATCCAACTATTCTTTTCTTTATTTAAAATTACTTAAAAATCAGTTATAGATTTTTTTTTGTTCAGTGTTGCGTAAAATACCACAAATTACTTAATATATTTTTAGAAAAAACAAAATAATGGTGGAAGGGAGTTATAAAACATTCATAAACCTTGTGGTTTATCAAATTAATATAGGGGAGAGTGGGGGATATGTGCACACTATTGTTTATAATATTTAGAGGTTCTTTAGTGCTGTCTGATCGCTGCTGCACCTAGCAACAGACAAGTGAACTACTTGAGACTGGTCGCTATGACGATTTCATTTCCACTGAGATTGTAAACAGTGAAATTACACTTCGTGTTGTTATTTTCAGTGCTCAGAATCTAAGATGGTGAGTCTCTATTTATTACTTTGATTAAATATTCTTGTGATATAGTTATGGTATTTGTTATGACTAATAGTTTAATGTAACTTGGGTTTATTTCAGGTTAGTTTTAAGAAAGTTGTGGCCAAAATGAATTTTCAAGATGCTGTGAGGTAATGGTGAGCAACGATGCGCATGTTTACCCCTCTCTACATAGAGTTAAATATGATCAGGCTACTGTAGTACGTTTTTCATTTTTGTTCTCAGATGCCGAGAAAGTACGTCCGCAAAACGAACCATTACAGTTAAACTTTAGAAACCCTTAAAGAGGCATTAAATGTTATCAGAACAGATGGGAGAAAAATAAAAGAAGTCGGTAGGCAATTCAATGTTCCTGAAGCAACATTGAGAAAATATCTCGCCAAGCCTATTGAGGAGGTAAAACAACCATGTTTGGGGTGTAAATCTGTCATTCCAGATAATGTTGAACGGGAAATGGTTGAATTTATGATTCTACTATCCAACATATTGTATGGATTAACACCCAAAGAGTTGTGAAGGTTGACTTATAATTAGGTGGAAGGTAATGGAATCAGCCATAATTTTAACAAGGAGTTTTGCTTAACAGGGAAAGATTGGATGTATAATTTTCTTAGGCGCCATCCAACAATTAAATTATGGCAACCAGAAAACACTAGTTTGAATAGGATCAGTGGTTTTAACGTGGAAGAAGTAAAAATTTTTTTTGAGAACCTCAGAAGTGTTATGGACAAACTAAACATTGAACCCATGAGATTGTACAATCAAGACGAAACTGGAATAACCACAGTACAAAAAAAGTGTTTGCTTGCAAAGGTTCGGGTAGGCTCTGCAACATCTGCAGAGAAAGGAAGAACTATCACTGGTGTGTTTTGTATGAGTGCTGGGGGTCATTTCGTACCTCCTATGATGATTTATCCAAGAAAACGGATGAATGCAAATCTTCAGAAAAATGGACCAGATGGGGCCATTTATTGTTGTTCAAACAATGGATGGAGCAACACAGAACTATTCAATGAGTGGCTTGTTCATTTTAAAAAACATACTCATCCAACAGCCGATGATCCCGTTTTACTAGTACTGGATAACCATAAAAGCCACATTTCGATTGAAGCATACACATTTTGTAAAGCCAATCATATCCATATGGTCTCTCTGCCACCGTACACCTCTCACCGCCTCCAACCATTGAACCTGGCCATCCCTTTAAAGAATGCTCTATTTAGAAATTATGACCTGTATATGATGCGAACAGGACATTATAGAGAATCACAGAATATGAAGTTGCAGAACTTCTGAAGAATACCTTTCTTAAGGTTGCTACAATGGCAAATGCCTTATCAGGCTTCCATGCAGCTGGTATACATCTGTATAACCCAGACAAGTTTTCTGAACTCAATTTTGCCCCTGCTCATGATTTGATCGATATAAAAGTGGAAGCAGCCCCAGATTATGACAATCTTTCAACAAGCATTTAAATCAGGTAACTCCATCTACTGCTAGTCCTACTGTGGGGCTTTTTGATGATTCCCTACCTTCAACATCTTCAGGAATATGCTCTGGATGTCATAAAAAATTTCTTACTTATTTGCCAATTTTAAGCACAAAGAAGAACCCAATGCTGGTGTTAAAATAAGAAAGGCAAGAGAAAAACAACACTCTGAAATGATGATGAAATTTGCTGGCTATGTGGAGACCATGGAAAAGAAAAAGAACTCTGGTATAGGTGTACATTGTGCGGCAAGTGGTATCACGCAGCTTGCACCGCGAATGATACCGCAAAAGATTACATCTGTGACCTCTGCAAGGATGGAGTTAGGCTATGTAACAACTTAAACTATGTTCAATATTTTAGTTCACAAAACGTATGTTAAAACATAGCCAAGAGCTACGTAATCTTTTTATATCAAATATAATCTTTATGAAAAAATGTTTTTATCTTATTTCATTCCAGATATCAATGCATACCATTACACCAAGCATGTGCACAATTACCCTACCCTTTGCGCATGTTTACCCGACGTTCGGCAAAAGGTGCGCTTTTGTAGTGCCTTAGAAAATGGCTTATACTGAGGCTGTTATTAAATATTTTGAATTCCTCTTAAGTTTTATAGACAATAGAATTATAGCTATAAATTTTGGTATAGGTTAGCCTTCAGTTTACCCTTTGCAAAAATTTACAAAAAAACTTTCGTTTAAGTGCACACGTATCCCACACTTTCCCCTACTCTACAAATATAAAAACATTAATGATTAATACCTTTTAAGCTGAATCGTTATTTAAAGCTGATACGCAACACCAAGAAGTTTTGTAAATACTGTATTTTATCAGTAATAGTTTTATCATTTAAATAACTTATGATTTTAGATTGATCAAGATGATAGAATCAAAAAAAAAAAAAAAATAAAAATAAATTAAATTTATTATGTTAATAAATGTACTCTTTAATTTTTAATCCCCTGTTCATTGCCTTGAAATAACTTTATTTATGAAAATAAATCTGTAAACTTCCTTATTAAATTTATTTTTGAAAATAAACTATTTTAATTTAGTTCCTTCCAACGGTGGAGATATTTTATAAATTAATTTAAGCCTTATTTCTAATTTCAGTTATGTTAAACTGTTATTTAAAAAACTTTGTATTATATAATGTATACAAAGTTTATAACATACAATGTTTGACTTTGAAATAAGTATTTAAAAACAAAAAATTTTGTTCGGCATAATTATTATATATAGTTACAAGATTTAAATTGATCGCAATAACTTTTTTTGTAACACAGGTAAAATTTTAAAAAATGGCAGTGATTGTTCATTGTTTTATTATAGAAACTAAAAATATACAATTTAAATGAGAAATGAAAGTTAGTACACAACTGAAAAAATGCTTTCTTTAATAAATTCAATACTGTACATATACAAGAAAATTACAATTTATGAACATAGGTAGCTGAAAAAATTGTGAGTTGAGGAACTGCAATAGTGGTTGAGGAAACAAAATTATTTGTGATATAAATTTTTAAATATCATAGATTGTACAGAGTTATTGTTTTTGTAATCTACAGATTCCATACCAACCACATAAAACTGTAGTTATATATTAAAAATTTGTTTATTTATTAAACAATGCTTGAAAACATTGTAATAAATGTATTACTCAATATGTAATAATAAAATAAGCAGCCATAGTACATAAAATGAAATGGTGCCTAAGAAACATTCCACGTTGTTTTAGTCTAGTGGAGCTCTTTCTTAATTTTTACTTGAAGCTTCAGGAAGTAGTTAGCTGTTGATAAAGTCTTATCTGATTTATTCTTAGTTGGACCAGAATGTTATTTTGTTATTGCTGGATGGAGAATCACTCCATTTTGTTTCCGGCCTACATATAGCCTTTTTTAAAGTTGACCAATCCATGACAGAACTTGGCAAATGCAGTACTCTTGTAATTAATAAATCTTATTTTTTTAATAAGTAAGTTTTTATCTTATTAATTTGTCATAGTTTGTTTATCAGTTAAAATTTTTTCCTTACAGTTCATTTTATAAGTGTTTTATCACAGAAGACATATGGTAGCAGTTACGGGATTTTATTAGTCTCCATTATGAAACAAAAAATACCATTAAAGGGCTAATGACAGATATATCTGCATAAATATGTCTTTTTAAAACAATGATAGATATCTGCCAAACTACAACAATAAAATTATAGTCGATACAGGCATATGTTTATCAATATTTTCCTAAATTTCATTTATGAAATGGATAGTGTTTGATATATCATGTCTT
Source organism: Callitettix versicolor (assembly GCA_022606455.1). Classification (NCBI taxonomy): domain Eukaryota; kingdom Metazoa; phylum Arthropoda; class Insecta; order Hemiptera; family Cercopidae; genus Callitettix; species Callitettix versicolor. The sequence continues at coordinate 28,864,228 of CM040182.1, forward strand.
AGGCCACAGAACATGCTACCCTGTTTGTTAGAACATTTTTATTCATCCAGTATCTTATTGTACTGTATTTTAAACAAGTCATGTTAAGGTGGCTGACATGTAAATAAAATTAGAGGTTTTATAAAAATTTATAACAGATATATGTGCATTAAAAAAATCTACAAAAAGTATTTTAGAATAAAAACTACTATATCTGTATGATTATATCGAATATAATTACAAAATATACATACGCTAACTTTAAACAAAAATATCATCATATTTTTATTCAATGTGACCACAAGCGCTGCTTAGCATAGTCCTAAAAAGGTGAATTTGTGATAATATATCTAAAAGGTTGCAAACACACATCTTGACAATTAATTTGTGTTGAACATATTTTGGTAGGCTATTAATGCAGCAATGTAATAAATGACACTGTCATTCATAGCAAAATATAACCAAGTTTCCAACTGTAACCTATGGTGTAGTACAATATCCTCAGGCTATTTTAGCCATGCCAGAAATCATTCTGCTAATAATTACAAATAAAAGTGCTTTCAAGATGTAAACAGGATTACATGAAATGTTTCATGATGAATGTACATCTTGTTCAGTTCTTATATATAAACCACCTTCTAATTTTTGCCAGGTGTACTTTAACATAATCCTTTAATTCGAGGATAACTTTATACATTCAAATAAATAATACAATCTTGAAGTAACTTATTCAATTTTAATTGACATAAAATGTACAATAACAATAACTGAAACTAAAATAAATACAAAAAATTGATAAAATTTTAGAAAAATTACAAGATAAAATATTGCCAAGGTAACATAAAATAAATGTACATAAAAAGGTATAAATTGTGAAGATTAGATTAGAGGTAGTTATGATTGGAAAATCATAAATGGTTAAAAAGGATTATATATATATATATATATATATATATATATGTGTGTGTGTGTGTGTGTGTGTGTGTGTTACAGTAAAACTAATAAACTGGTGATTATATATAATAACCGGTAATTATGCATAGTCACCACTAAATTTGGTAAATATAATCAATCTTTGCAAATTTATCAAATTAACCGGTTTGTTTGCATAATTCCCAAACCATAATGGTAAATGTGATAAATATCATGACTAATTGGGCCAGTAGAATAGAGTGTAGTTTTTCTTTCAGTAGTTAATACTCGGAAAGATATTTTTTTGTTGGATACTATGGCGTAAGAGACAACGAATTACAATATTTTATATTTTACATTAAAAAGTTAATAAACGGTTATTTTAAGTCACATACATTTATTTAGCCTGAATGAAATTCGAATAAGAAATTGCCAGGTGTTGTGAAATAAAAAAATACAATTTACATGAACTTGTACAAAAAAGTTGAACTTAAAAAAACAAACTGCAGTTATATATAAAAACAAACTAAGCCTATATTCTAGAGAAATTTTTTTTCTCCAAATAACGTTAAATGCTATTACTAAAAATTACTAAATATTTTAAGTTTATAAGCATATTAAACTCTTTGACATTTAGAATTACAAAGTTTGCCAGATTTTTTACATTTAAACTTATCAGACTTGCATTGTCCCTTACAAACATCGCTGATATCCCTGACCTCCAGAAAGAGATGTCTTTCTAACGCATTCTCGAAGTGATATTGTTAGATCTTGAACATCTTCAAGCAAAATAAATTTTTCTTCACAAATTGTGAATTGATTTCTGGTATACAACTGTGAAAGTCTTCCTTGTTTTGTTCCTAACTGATAAAACTTTTCATTTTGAACTTATTTAATAAATTTCAGGGATCACTTCTTGTTCTGTCAACGTCTGGTATTCGTAGTTTCACTGTGTCACCAACTTTACCGGCAAGAAATTTAAGATTTGAAACCTTTAACATTTCTTTGTTTGTAATTCTGAACCTTCTTTAGCACTCAATTGATGTTTTTTTACTTGCTCTTGCCTGCATAAAATATTTGTCTGGATTAGAGCGCCCGCTGATTCATTCTCTTTCTGATTCTTAAAATTAACATCAGATGGAGGGTCATTTTGAATTAGATCGTTATTGTCCATATAAGAAACATTTTATATTTCGCTATTGGCGTTTTTGGAAGCATTATTAACTGTATCGATTAATGCCTGAAGCTCTTCTTCAGTTCTAAGATGTTTGATTGAGTCATTCGGGAAAGAAGACGTTTTCAAGCCAAGTTTTGAAGGCGTCCCAAATATTGCTTCATCAACATTCAGAACACTTGATGCCTTCATGAAATGCTCTATTTCTCATAAGTTGCACAAAATGTAACCCTTCGGACCATTTACTGGTGTGATTGCTTTCCAACCAAGAACTTATCATTTTACAATATCCTGGTTTGCACGTTCAACCGAACCTTGAGTCTGGCTGTACCTAGGTTTTCTGTGCACAATTTTCAGATCCAGCCACATTGCATAAGTTTCTTCTACGATTTTATTAAACTCACGACTGTTGTTACTTTGCAGTACACTGGGGGCTCCAAATATAGTAAAAATATCAGTTAGGTGATATGCAACCTCTTCTGCACGTTTGCTTTTTAGGGCACACAACTGTACGAACTTTGTCAAGTTGTCTTGATAGACAAATATAAACTAAAAGTCATTATCTGGTTGCGATTACATGTCAATTAAGTCCACCTGGCATCTTGAGTTCATTTCTTGACAGACTATTGCCCTAACAACAAGTCCTTTCTTAGGTACCTTGGTTTTATTTGACACTTTCACACAAATTTAAGTAAATCATGACTTTTTTTGTAGTATTGTTTTAAAACTTTTTTTTGAAGTTCTTTTAACATTCTGTTTCAACCACTATGGCGTATTCAATATTTTATAAAATAAGGTTAGCAAAATAATGTCTAGATGCAATGAACTGAAATCATGTGGTGGTTGTGTGTTGATAGAAGCCAAGCAGTTGTGCAAACTGAACAAATTTTCGTAAAGTTAGGGACTTTTATCATATTTACCATTACGAGTTGGGAATTATGCAAACAAACCAGTTAATTTGATAAATTTTCAAAAATGTATCATATTTACCAAGTTTATTGGTAATTATGCATAATTACCGGTTATTATATATAATCACTGGATTAATCACATTCACCGTAACACACACACACACACAAATAAATAATATATATATATATATATATATATATATATATATATATATATATATATATCAACTGAGTAATTTTTTTACAGATACATAACTTAACATTAAATCATAAATTTAAAAAAGAATATTATGTTCTGAAAATTTAAAACTATTTAAAAATAAATTTATATAAAATATAGTTAACATCAAATTGTGCATCACCTTTATGATATTTTGGAAATATAACCTAAAATAAAATTTTACAATAAATATGTTTAATAAAAATATCATTTTTTTAATTGTTGATTTTATGTTTAGTAAAAATATTGTTTTTTATTATTTTGTTTAAATAGAACATAAAATTTTATAATGAATTATACTAGGGAAAGGATATCAGTTCTCACACTACCATTCCTTTCACTTCATTGCCTTATATTTTAAATATTTAGATGGAAACGAATTTAAATTTTGTCAAGCTTTAAAATTATAATTTGCATAATAAATAATATATTACAACAAAATATGTATATATAATACATCATTGTAAATGTAATATATTTACACATCATAATATAGTTACAATTCAATTTACATCTAAATTGCTGAAACACATTATTCTGTACATTGGATCCAAAATACAATATTAACGTTAAAAAAACCCTAAAAAAATCATTTGACACAATTACCTACCTTTGAAAACTACTGAAATCCATAGGTCTTGCAAACTAACTCTCACACTACACGCCCTTTATTATTATTAGTACTTTTAAATATGCAAAGTTTTTTAAATTGCAAATGATTTACAGCAGTCAAATAAAACTGAAAACAAGAAGTTTTTAACACCAGAAATGTAAAATAAGTGGTCACAGCATTAATGATCTAAATCAAAAGCTCGGAACTTTTGTTGTTTAAGCCTACATAAAAAAAAAATAAATAAAATCACATCATTTACAAAATTCTAAAACATTCTAACTGTACACAATGGACACTTTCAATGAACACGTCAAAATTTATGTAGGTTTACTGAAAACCTATGATTTATAATACATTTTATTTTACTTGTTTAAATTCAAATTAAACAATATTTTAATTTTAGTTCTTTCATATTAAACCACACATTTAAAACAATTATAATTTTAAAGTATGGTGTATAATTATTACTCTCTACTATCTACAAAACATTTCTATAATTTTAAGACTACATTTAATTTTGCATTTTCTTAAAAACAAACTCTATATATATATATATATATATATATATATATATATATATATATATATATATATATGTGTGTGTGTGTAAAAGGGTGGGAGATATTTGTTATCTTTATTACAGAATTATTAACCGGTAACTTTGGTTTTAAAGAGGTCTTCAATTAAAATTTACTTATTCGATTAAAAAATAAATCGTAAAATAAGGTATTTATTATTCTAAAAGCTTCAAGAAGTGGAGAAGTTTAACTTAGTACTTTATTTGCTTTATTAAATTGAAACTTTAAGTATCTAATAATATACTTTGTTAAGAGTCTGTACATTGGTCTCTCATACCACATTTTTTTTGAGGATGGGTGGGATGGGAAACTTGTGCAGACTCAAGAGTGGACTTACACGCCTCTAAACGGGAAACAGATTGAAGTTGACTGTAAAAAGGATTTGTATCAACATGGCTAAAGTGTATTACACACCCATTCCACAAGCCTAGGTAGAACAGCATAGGCCGAGCGCTACTTGGCTAAGGTGGAGCTTAGCTTTTAGTACCAAACTCTTGATATCAGGTAACCTCCAGTTTCAATTTAGTCTTACCAAACATGTGCGGGGCTTTGTATGGGTGGACACCTTTTCCCTATCTATTTGTTGGACCTTAAATGGAAACTTAATAACTGTAATTCAACCATCCAACCTGCAACAGATTTTTCACTCTACAGAAGGATAAAAGTAGTTCGAGTTAACCTACACCACAATAAGGTGGCAACTGCTGTTTTACAGATGCTGTTTGAGCAGGGGGAAGACTGCAAGAACCATGGGTGATGGGAGGCAGAATAGCAGGACTGGCTGTAAGTGGAGGTCTTATTCTAGGGACCGATGGCATTTACATTGTGTTGGAAAAGTGGTATATGTCTAAAGAGCCATCTGTGTCAGATCATAGGTAAATAGTCATGGATCTTGTAGTAGTAGATAGACCAGTAAATACGTATCAAAATCCCAGGAATAGCATATGGAGGGTCTATGAAGGTCTAAGGCTGACAAGTAACTCGCATGAATTAGAATAAGCAGCTGGTAGACAAGTGGAGGTAGTTGTGGACTCTTTTCATGACAATTGCTCTCTTACGAGGAAGGTGACTGCGGTTAATGTAAAATGGTGAAGGCTTTAGTGAAACTGGTACAGAAACATGTTAGCGGGGTTATGATTCCTCTGCATGTCAGTCAGGATGCATACCAATCAGGGAAAGGCTATCAAGAGTGCACTTCATAATTTGGTTCATAGATTGGAAGGGACTCTTGGAAATATGCCCTCGGTGTCTTTCTAGACATCGAGGCAGCTTTTGACAATGCTTCCCATGCCTTGATGCTTCGTATCCTGTCACAGCACAGGATTACTAATAAAGTGTGTGACTGGGTAGGGGGATGTGCTAAGGGGGAGGATGGTTGTAGCTAAAGCCCTAGGAGAAAAAGTGGAGGTAAAGGTTGTCAGGGGCTGTCTGCAGGGAGAGTTTTGTCCCCTCTCTTATGGTATCAGGTGGTGAACTTACTCATGGTTATTCTCTCTTCTGAGGAATGCTATAATGAAGGATATGCAGATGATTCATGGGCGGCATGGTGAAGACAGCGTAGAAACCTATTGCCATCAGGAGAATCTATGGGTTAAGGGCGGCATGGTGAAGACAGCGTAGAAACCTATTGCCATCAGGAGAATCTATGGGTTAACGCCAGGAAGACTACTATGGTTACCTTTATTAGAAAGAGGATTAGGATTATGTATTTAGGAGGGCTTAAGTTCTTTAGGGAGATAATCCATGTTGCAAATGAGATGAAGTATCTAGGCTTGTTGCTGGATATAAAATTAAGATGGGGCATATCATGGGGGAAGTGAAGTCATTAATAGAAGTTAGAAGAATAGTTAGCAAAAAAAAAAAAAAAAAAATGGGGAATGAGACCAGGCATGATTAAATACACGTATACTGGGATCATTAGACCCATGGTGTGCTATAGTTGACTAAGGCTAGAGGGGGCAGAGAATCTTTAAAACCAAGAGGCTGACCTGCCTGTGCATAACATGACACTGTGCATAACAGTGGATATGGGCTAAATCAATTGACCGTTCTGGGGTCCCCCCATTGACCTATATGTTACAGGGGAGGCACATAAAGCAGCATATAGACTGCTGAAAAGGACTTCTGGCTATATATAGACTTCAGGTTGTACTTCTGGCTATCCTCAACTTTGGGGCATGCTAAAATCATAGACCCATTCTAATGATAGGGCCTGACCAGATGGTCAAAAGACATATGGTTTGTAGACTACTTGATGTCATGATGACATTTAAGGAGGAAGATCATTTGTTGGGAACCTCTGAAGACCTAGTATGGTATACTGATGGTTGCAAGACAAAGACAGGTGTACTGCTTGAGACCAATTATGAAAAAAGTTGTTACCCTGGTGCAATATGCAACAGTATTCCAAGAATCAAGTATGTCCAATAATGATTGTGTTGGGGGGGAGGGAATTTGAAACAGGCCTTCAAGAAGACTTGTATTCATATTTATACTGATGATCAGGCAGCAATTAAGGCACCTACAGGTCCTATAATTCAGGAACTGTTGGGAGAATCTCAGTGCTCTGTCCCTGGAAATCCAAATTACTCTTCACTAGTTTCTGAGACATAAAAGGATTGAGGATAGGAGGCAGACTGACTGGCTCGACTGGGAGCTGCATCTCAGATTACCAGACCTCAGCTGGCTTTAAAGATACATCTGTTGTTGGCCTGGTCTGCTAATAATAGGAGGTGGATTAACAAGCAACACCAGGCAAGATGGGATAACTTTCATGGGGATTTCTATCGCAAAAACCTCTTAAGAAAGATTCCTCATGGAGGACTTAGAGGAGCAGCAGACACCTTAAGCAAAGCACAGGAATGATATAAGGAATATCATTGGGCTCATTACAGGACACTGTGGTCTGAGGATGCACATGAACAGAATAGATACATACCATGGAGAAACTATGCAAGGGATATGCAGGAAAGAGGAGGAAACTGCAGGTGACATAATCTATAATAATTGTGAGGCTTTTGCCAGTAGGAGGCTAACGGTTTCTCGTTTCTAGGACTTTAAGTACTTCCAGCATAATGAGCTAGTCAGTTGATTGTTGGAACCCATTAAGTGCACCAATCTGCTTAACTAGTATTTAAGAGGTTTAGTTGAACAATAGGTCCATCATAAGTTAAGCAGAAAAGAGGAGGAAACTGCAGGCCACATAATCTATAATTGTGAGGCTCTTGCCAGTAGGAGGCTAAGGGTATTTCCTTTGTAGGACCTTAAGTACTTTCAGCAGAATGAGCTAGTCAGTTGATTATTGGAACATAGTAAGAGCACCAATCTGCTGAACTAGTATTTCAGAGGTTTAGTTGAACAATAGGTCTGTCACAAGTTATGCAGAAAAGAGGAGGAAACTGCAGGTCACATAATCTATAAATGTAAGGCTCTTACCAGTAGGAGGCTAAGGGTTTTTGTTTATAGGAACTTAAGGACTTCCAGCAGAATGAGCTAGTCAGTTGATTGTTGGAATTTAGTAAGAGCACCAATCTTCTGAACTAGTACTTAACAGGTTTAGTTGAAAAATAGGTGCATCACAGGTTATGCAGGAAAGAGGAGGAAACTGCAGGTCATAATCTATAATTGTGAGGCTCTTGTAAGTAGGAGGTTAAGGGTTTTTTGTTTCTAGGATATTAAGCACTTACAGCAGAATTATCTAATCATTAGATTGTTGGAATTTAGTAAGAGCACCAATCTGCTGAACTAGTACTTAAAAGGTTTAGTTGAAAAATAGGTGCATCACAGGTTATGCAGGAAAGAGGAGGAAACTGCAGGTCACATAATCTATAATTGTGAGGCTCTTGCCAGTAGGAAGCTAAGGGTTTTTTGTTTTTAGGACCTTAAAGACTTACAGCAGAACGAGCTAGTCAGTTGATTGTTGGAACTCATTAAGAGCACCAATCTGCTTAACTAGTATTTAAGAGGTTTAATTGAACAATAGGTCCGTGACAGGTTATGCAGGGAAGAGGAATGAACTGCAGTTCACATAATCTATAATTGTGAGACTCTTGCCAGTAGGAGGCTAAGGGTTTTTTGTTTCTAGGACCTTAAGTACTTCCAGCAAAATGAGCTAGTCAGTTGATTGTTGGAACTTAATAAAAGCACCAATCTGCTGAACTAGTACTTACGAGGTTTAGTTGAACAATAGGTCCATGACTGGTTATGCAGGAAAGAGGAGTTCAATGCAGTTCACAAAATCTATAATTGTGAGGCTCTTGCCAGTAGGAGGCTAAGGGTTTTTTGTTTTTAGGACCTTAGGTACTTCCAGCAGAATGAGCTAGTCAGTTGATTTTTGGAACTTAGTAAAAGCACCAATCTGCTGAACTAGTACTTACGAGGTTTAGTTGAACAGTCCGTGACTGGTTATGCAGGAAAGAGGAGAGCAATGCAGTTCACAAAATCTATAACTGTGAGGCTCTTGCCAGTAGGAGGCTAAGGGTTTTTGTTTTTAGGACCTTAGGTACTTCCAGCAGAATGAGCAAGTCAGTTGATTTTTGGAACTTAGTAAAAGCACCAATCTGCTGAACTAGTACTTAAAAGGTTTAGTTGAACAATAGGTCCGTCACAGGTTATGCAGGAAAGAGGAGGAAACTGCAGGTCACATAATCTATAATAGTGAGGCTCTTGCCAGTAGGAGACTAAGGTTTTTTGTTTTTAGGACCTTAGGTACTTCCAGCAGAATGAGCTAGTCAGTTAATTGTTGGAACTTAGTAAAAGCACCAATCTGCTGAACTAGTACTGAAGAGGTTTAGTTGAACAATAGGTCCGTCATAAGTAATGCAGAAAAAAGGAGGAAACATAATCTATAATTGCTAAGGCAATAATCTATAATTGTGAGGCTTTTACCATTAGGAGGGTAAGGTTTTTTTTTTAGGACCTTAAGGACTTCCAGCAGAATGAGCTAGTCAGTTGATTGTTGGAACATAGTAAGAGCACCAATCTGCTGAACTAGGTTAAGAGGTCACAGGTTATGCAGGAAAGAGGAGGAAACTGCAGGTCACATAATCTATAATTGTGGGGCTCATGCCAGTAGGAGGCTAAGGGTTTTTCGTTTCTAGGACCTTAAGTACTTCCAGCAGAATAAATTAGTCGGTTGATTGTTGGAATTTAGTAAGAGCACTAATCTGCTGAACGATTACTTAAGAGGTTTAGTTGAACAATAGGTCCGTCACAGGTTATCCAGGAAAGAGGAGGGAACTGCAGGTCACATAATCTATAATTTTGAGGCTCTTGCCAGTAGGAGGGTAAGGGTTTTTCGTTTGTAGGACCTTAAGCACTTCCAGCAGAATGAGCTAGTCAGTTGATTGTTGGAACTTAGAGCACCAATCTGCTGAACTAGTACTTAAGAGGTTGTTGGACAATAGGTCTGTCGATAGCAGTGCCAGGGGTTGTATAATTCCTTCCTCTAGTATCGAACTAATCTAATCTAATTTAATCTAATAACATAAAGCGTACCAAGTTGTTTAAATCTTAAGTATTAACATTGAAGACAGATTCACATCGATACAGTCATGATAAAATAATACCATTAATATACTGTAATACTACGATAATGTAAATTCTTTCCATTGTTGCTAGGCAACAGGCTATGGGAAGAGTCCTGGTAATTCAATATTTAATTTAATTTAAGAAAATGAACCCCTTCCCTTAAAACAATTTGATGCACCACAGAATATGTTTAATACAATGTTTGTATGAAACTAAGATAGTGGCACTATGTTAATTTTTAGCCGAATTACAGAAGTTTTAATTTATTTTAACAAAAACTGTCACTCAAATGGTGCAACTGCCTACCGAGCATCGATTTTAAAGAATATACATTTAATTCTTTTATGTTTTATTTTAGCAATGTTAGTTTAAACTAGTGATATACCAAATTATTGTTTAACATTATTTCTACTTATTAAAAATTTATTTATACACAACCTGTTTTGTTCTTATATCTGGGAATTTATAATTTGAGGCAACCTCAATCTCGAATTACCAAGACCTTATCGTAAATTATCTTAACAATATCTATATTATTGATGTAAATCTGGGTTCAATTATTTAAAATTAAATTTGTACAACTTTTATAACCAAATCATGAACATTCAGAAGTAGTTGATCGAATTGATATGTATTTAGAACATCTTAAAAAATATCACTGGATTTTATTATTATATAATTTCTTCATTGCATAAAAATATTTTGTATCTACACAGAAGCTTTTTATTTATGTATGTGTGGAGTTGAGAAGCATTGTTTAAATAAATTAAATATAAACTACAATACTTTACAATAAATCTAACATAGGCTATAGACTATTCTAAAACATTAAATATTTGAATATCGCTAGTTTATATTTTAGGAGCAGAATAGAGCTTTTGCTCCTGCACCACATTGCTGAATAGAGTGAACAAAACAAATATTATATTTAAAATATCAGTCTAAGAACACAAAACAAATGCTTTATTGTAATCTGAAACAAAAATAACAACTATTGTAAATGACTGTTATGTTAATTAACACATCGATTAAGTGAGATCGATACAATCGTTGGTAAACTTTTACTTTTAGCTGCACGAGTTATATCAAACAAAAATCAGAATTTCAGTGGAGGGCATCGTTTTAGAATTCATCACAGCCAACAAAAACATAAGCACAACATTTAAATTATTTACAAATTAAACTATGGGTGTTTTGTAATACAGTATTTTATAGAAAAGTACAGCCTTTGAAGGAAACGAACAACAAATTGTCATTTCGCTTAGAACTGTAATTTCCATTCTTTTTTTTTTTAGATGCAGACATTGTTTTTAAGTACAAAAGATAAAACAAACCAAAAAAAACAATTTAGAAGTGCTATATTTTTATAAGTTAGATTTAAGGAAAAAAAATTAAATTTTTTAAATATTAATAATAACACTTTCTACTTCAAGAGTGAAATAAATAGAAAGGAACATTTCAATTTTACTGGTGGAGATATGTCTACCAACAATGAACACATGAGTATGTAAATGCATTAAAGTAAGTAAATTTGCTTTTTTATTCAACAGCGAGTTTACTTTTGATTTTCTGACTGCATTTAAAAAAAACAAACTATTTTTAGTAGTTTTGCTTATTTATAACACACACAGCTTTTACAGCTAGACAGACTGGAATTAAATTCCAATGATTTTTTTTTATCCTGCTATATTTTATAAAAAAACAATCAAATTTTGCAATCAGTTGAATTTATGAACACATAAAATTCATGGTCTAATACAGCGATTCCCAAACGTTTTAGTCATAGGACCCATCTTCAGTCTAATTATATATATATATATATACACGCATACAGGAGAAAGATGCTCGGTTGGAAGGTCCCAGAGAATGAAATCCCAAAGAGAGCAGGGGTAAAATGGACGGAGGAGCGGAAGAGGATCCATGGGGACAGGATGAGGGAGGTGTGGAGGATTAGAAGGAACAAGACATGAGTCGGAGTGCTTTGCATGATCCAACAAGGTCTATGCATAAATAATAATAATAATAATAATAATAATAATAATATATATATATATATATATATATATATATATATATATATATATATATATATACAGGATTGGAAAAACAGGACTACAAAATAAAATGAAATAAAAACTTTATTTTTTGTGTATAATAATTACACTTCTTCAGAAAGAAAAAATGGTGTAAAAGTGAGATAAAACCCTTTCATTTTCCTTTCTGATAATGTCTAATTATTATAAAAAAATATGGTTTTTTATTTTATTTTTCAAAATCATTCATCCTAGCTAGTTAGTTTCATGTCACAGTTCCAGTAGTAGCGCAACCCCAGCAACAAGTAAACTTCTCCTTCACCAGGTTCCCCACGATCCGATGACCAAATGAAGCCGACAGATACATGACACAGCATGGTCACTTTATTATCACACAATCTATGGCTGAAATGTCCTATTTCCCTGCTAACTTTAATATTTTGAGTATAAAGTTGCACTTAAACACTTTTTGTGGCATTGTAAAAAAGTTTTTGTGAAATTATGGAACATATTTCTTGAGGTAATTCAATTATCAATTTTTTTGTAGTCAATAGAACACATACAAAGTTTTAAAGTGTCCACCCTTCTACAACCCACCTGAATTGTTCCCAAGACCCATTAGTAGGTCGCAATCCTTGGTTTGGGAACCGCTGGTCTAATATATATACTAACTATGATGGAAAATATTATATTCTACTTCCCACATCTTTAGCTATATTACTGCTCAATGAACACTAAGCGAGATGGAACAACAAAAGTTAAAAAAAAATAAATGTAATTTAGAAATATTTCAACTGAGTTAAAAACAATATAAAAGAATAACAATTTAAAGTATAACAAAATATATATAATTAAACTAAAAAACAGTAATCTTAAATTTGTCTCCTATCTGTCTTTCGATTTATTATATTTATTAAATATTGTTTAAGATAAAGACATACCACTTAAATCTGTTTGTGATATATATTTTTTTATTTATAATTAATTAATTATATAATATATACACAGTTTGTTTAATAAAGCCACACAACCTACAAATTACACAGATTATACATGTGTAGAGTTTTAATACCTGAAGCCTTACAGTAGATATTTCTTTCTAACTTTAATTTTTTTTTTTTAGTGTTAAAACGCCGTAACACAGTAAAAACAATCGCCAATGTAGTGACTGACCATCAATGTTATATGATGACATTATCAGTTTTATTTACATTCTCCCAAAAAGTCACTAAAGGAAATTCTCAAAAGCCTTGATTTTTGAATTCCAGAGATAAGAAACTGTGGTTAACATGACTATTCTATACTTCTAATATGACCAAGTTGTTATATGAATTTTTCGTAAACTATGTACTGTAGGAAGGACCCTTGGAGTTGTTATGATCAAACGTACCTCCTTTCTTAGTTATAACATTACATTATTGTAACACAGCCACTGGACCACATGTTTAAATAATTAGCATTATTACCTATTTCCTCTCCTCTAGTGATTTTCATTCACCTTATATAGGCTACTGCGGTTTTGAAACTTTACTGTTTTATTTTCTTTGGCCAAACACTACCATACAACTCGCTAGTGTTAAAAACCCAAACAAACATAAAAACTATAAAATGTAACCATAATTTTTATCCCAGCGTCATAAATACAATAAATATCATTTTTTCACAGGGCAAATTAAATGTTTTAAACAAAGGACTCAATTTTAACTGTCTGAGTTGATACACACTGAACGAAGCCATAATCAAAACGCTAACCACCAATGAATTGAGAGATACAACCAGAGTCAAGGTGGGAAATAAAGTTAAAAAGTTTTAAAAAACATTGTAATCCAAATTCAGTTTTAAAATACAAACCAGGAAGAAATACTTTAGATACCATTAGAAACAAGCTCAATGAGTAATACAATGATCACAAAAGCAGATAAATGGAACACAACAGTAATTCTACCTAATAATGACTATGTAAAGAAAGTCTATGAATTTATTACAAATAACATTCAACTATTAAGTAAAGACCCAACTTTGTCTTTCTCCAAAGAAATCAATTGAGAAATAAACAATAGTATCTCAATCTTATCAAAGGAATGCATTAAAACCTCAAAAGTACCGAACCACATGCCTCGGATATTAAAGAGGCCTACCAAACATACTCATTTAGCCCTTGGTAACCTTCAAACCTTCCTCAGCTTACAAAACTGCAAAAACAGATTGACAGATTAATTAGAGACGAAATAGTTTTTGAAAATCATTTAAATTAAAGAACATTATGGATCTAGTTGAACAGATTTCTAAAATAAACTACAAAACAATCGCAAGTTGGCTTCATTAGCATGTAGTCAATATATACACTAGTGTAGCTATCAGTGAAACCGTAACTATATCAAAAGAAAACCTCACTTAGTACTCTTCACTCACAACGGACACAGTAAATGAACTAATTTTATTTAATAATCTTGAAACAAAACTGTTTCAAGTTCAATGACAAATTTTATATCCAAAATGAAGGTTTAGCCACGAGGTGCCTCCTTTCCGGCATCCTGGCAGAATTGCTTCTGAACCATATTGAAAATAAATATTTATGGTCTGATAAGAACCACAATAAAGAAAAAATAGTTCTTTACTAGAAGTATGCAGCTATAATATAGATGACTGTACTTTTCGATGGCAATAGTAGACAACTAAAAAATCTTACTAATTTCCTAAACACAATACACTCAAACATCTATTACACACTGGAAGAAGAGAACACCTTAAATTTCCACTGTAGATTGATAACACTGTAAATTTCAAAAGTAAACAATACTTTTAAGTTCAGTCATAGGAAACCCACCACAACGAGCCAGACAATACAGTCTTCATCCCCTCATCCATACAATATAAATATGGCAGCACAGAATAGTTCTGTACACAAATTAATCTCACTCCGTTTGGACAAAGAAAGCTACGAAAATGAACACAAATGTTTTTATTTTGGTCAGACATCTTGTTCCTTCAAAAATGATTTAAGGAATACCTACCCAGAAGGAAATTATCTACAAACTTGGCTATATTTATGTAATAAAAACAATTATATGGATGTGATTAAGAGTCTGAGATTTATAAGGACAATATAACAGATTCCATAACATCCTCAATGACAAACTTTCATTGAAATTCAATTTATACATGACATGGCTTTAAGAGTAACTGATTGAAATAAATAATATAAACCTAACAAACACACCACATCTGATAACACTGACGAGTGTGCTAGTACCAATGAAGACTCCGCAGTCTGGATTGTAATAACATGAGTTGCACAGTAGTGTTCAGCCAAACTAAATTTTATTTTGTCGTTTTTTAAAAATCGTGTAATTGTGTACTGTGATGTGTTTTTAATGTTCAAGTATTTCAATATTTTGTTAACTTTGTGACAACCTCACCAGAGGGATTTGACCATTTGTACTATGACCTGAAAATGAAACGGTAAGGCTTCGAAACGTAGTAGCTTATACAAGTTGAGTTCAAGACCACTAGATGGAAAAAAATAGGTTATAATCTTAATTATTATAAGATTAGCTGAAAATATAAAGAAAATGTTTTTCACTGGTGTACAAAAGTAGCAATGAGCCAGTCGTGACCTGAGTGAAAATTGTAAAAAATATGCTTCATTTCTCTAACAAACAATTGAATGACTTTTTTCGAATAAATATAATTCCTATGTTCAGTATAATGATCTACCTTCCCTAGCTTCATCAATTCTACTTTCGTTGACAAGTTTCGGAGAACCTCCATTTTCAAAAACTATATCTATACTCTTTTTTTGAGTATAGATATAGTTTTTGAAGATGGAGGTTCTCCAAAATGTGTCAACGAAACATAGTGATAATAATCCTAGCATAAAAGAAGAATATAAAAGAAATTAAATATAATTTCTAACATTTGAGTTGTGTGACTTTATGGACAGTTGCATAACCAACAAAAATTGTTATTTTAAAATTATTTAATATTTCCCATTTTGCTTATTTTTAAAAATCCATGTTAACTAGCCTAGTTCACTCTTAATTAAGACTGCCTAGATATATTAAAAGCACTAAAAAACATTAAAATTTAATAAAAATCCCTTTGTAAAATAGGCTCTTTAAGTAAACAAATTCAATAAACAAGCAGTGAACAAGGAAGTTTTCCTTAATTTTTTTCATCTTAATTAATATTGACTTTAAAATAGTGAAATAACCACTATACTTATAAAATGAGACATTTTCATGTGTAACAATAAAATATATGTAATATAAAATACATACGATACACATTTCAAGCTACCTAAAAAGCTACAATCTCTTCCAATCATAAAATGAGTGGTTTAATACGAAGATTAACTTATATTTACATTAAAATATTACTGAACAAATAAACTTACAATATTTAAAATCACTTGGTACATGCACATACCACTTAAATAAAAGCATGTGTGTAATAATAGCTCTGTTAGGTACATCATAGATAATCTACTTATTATATTACTTAAATTAAAAGAAAGCTCTTCTTACAAAATTACAAAGATTTTAGTATACACATAAACTTGAACAAATGAAAGGAACCCAAAAGTTCATTCGCTTAGTATAATGTGAGAATCATTATATAACTAAAATTAGACAGACCATGAGTTGTCGAGATCGTTGCACAGTCTACGTAGAAGAGACTTTTTTATCACACTAAGGCAGCAAAAATGTACTAAAATTGTCATGATCTAAATCACAAGTTTTGAACAAGGGTTCACTACGTGCTACGTGTTGCCCGGAAGTTGGGGAAATTTTCCCGAGATATGCGAATGGGAGTGAGAATGCGAGTGCCGGGAATGTATAGTGCTAGCTCTGTCATCTGATAGTTGCACTCGTAATTTATTGGCAGTCGTCAAGGTATTATTGCGTGGTGCGGGTGTTCGTAGTCCTAGAGAAGCTGAATCACTAGCAGGAGGTCGTGGTAACCTGCGACGCAGCCATGCGTGACGTAAAGCAGCAGAAGGTGTCATCCTTTGTTCAGGATCCCATTCAAGGCATCGGCTTATAAAGTCCAAAAACAACGGGTCATCACAGCCTTTTAGCGCTCTGTTCAAATCTTTGGAACCAGGTGGGCCACGAGGTTTTCCTCTTCGAGAATGTCCTCCATTTAGAACCGTCGAACCATCTGGCAAACTTGTTGCTGTGCAGTACCTTGGATATCCTACGTTCCACCGAGCAAAATATTCAATTAAAACAAAACATCTACATAAAGCAAGACATTCGATATTTATGCAGATATGTTGCTTAAGAATGGCAAAACTTTAAAAAAAATATTAATGTTCTGATTTAGCATTTAAACAACAGGATTATAACAGATTTTTTTCTAGGATTTTTGAAATAAGATTATGTAAATAATTAAAATCATATATTATGTAATCATGAAATGTTAAAATTATAGTTAAAAAAATATTATTATTATATATATTATTATGTAAATGATTAAAATCATATATTATGTAATCACAAAATGTTAAAATTATAGTTACATTATAATACAGGAACTTGTTTGAAAAGTAAAGAACGTTTTGATCTGACGAGCCACTCAGTTACCTCACTACTACCATTGTTGTGTCATTTACCTTCCCATTCCGCACAAGTCTGACACTAATAGTGAGTGTAATAATAATGCCTCTTTATTAAGTTGAGCATATCAAAGCTCAGTTGATGACAAGGTTCTACTATTCATACCATCTGCAATTGAATCACAAGATAAAATAATTTTTTTTCAGGATTATAATAAAGTAACAAACTATCTGATTGAGTAAGCTGTTTAACTTTGTCAAAAGCTAATTTTTCTTCAGAACCAACATTCCAAGTCTTAGAATTATCCAATAATTAGAGAAGCGATTCTGCAACCGCAACTTTATCTTTTAAAAAAGAATGGTAAGAGTTTCGTTAACCCAAAAATGTTTGCAGTTCGGTTTCATTTTTCTGGATAAGGCATTAACTTGATAGTTCTAACTTTTTCTTCAGAAGGTTTGATACCCTCAGCTTCGATACAATAATCCATAAATTCTAATTCAATAACATAAAAATTACACTTGTCTCTTCTAAACTTAACTATAATAATTGCAGTTTTTTTAAAACCTCAAACAAGTGAAGACTCACTTCCTCAAAAGTGCAACCTTCAATTACAATGTCATCTAAAAATATAGCTATTTCAGGCAGACCACTAAGAATGGAGTCCATACATTTTTGAAAATGCTGCTGATCAAACGGAAGATAAAGAACTTTTATCAAGACTTTTCCCAAATAAACAGTTAAAACTTCACCCAACTCATCATCTACTGGTAGCTGCATGTGGGCTTGGGCTAAATCAATATGACTAAAATGACTTAAACCATAGAATGTGTTTAAAAGCTCTTTGGTTGATGGAAGAGGATGTGAATTTTTTCAAATGTTTGTTAAACAGTATTTCTATAATCCATACAATTCTTACAGAGCTTTTTTAAAAAAAAACAGAAACAATTGGAGAAACCTGATTTACAAAGTTCATCAGAAAAAACTTTTGAAATTTTTGAAAATCATTCTTTATGACGCAGAAAGATGGGAACAGAATTAATACTATGTACTGAAAACTGCAGAGAATCATACCAGTCTCTTTTTTAAAACTACGATGACCATAGTCTATAATAACCAAACACAATTTCTGCAGCATTAAATTTTTATAACAAACAACATAGATAAATCCATAAGTTTTGAGGTTATTTCAATTTTATTAGCAAAGAATAAAAGCAAATCTATCATGATTAGGCCTATTCTTATCTAATGACCAAAGTTTGTGATACTGATTATAACTTATAACACTTAAATATGCACTACTGTCGACCTCCACTGTATGTAACCTACCATTTAAAAACACACTATCCAAAAATGGTTCAACAGATAAGTTTACAGAAATATCAAATAAGTCACAAGCACTGACATCTGTTGATAGCACTATCAGGCTCACGTTCTTTAACTATATCATCTAATGAATGAACAGTATTATATCTTGATGATCTTACTTTGTTATTAATTCCCACATTTGAATTTTTATTCTTCTTTTTGTGATAATATGCTTTTAATGTTACAATAGAAACTTACAAATCTGTCTTTAAATGAACAATTAAAAGGCTTATAAAAACCTAAACGATGATAATGTTTACCAGGTATATTAACATAATTAAGCTTATTAGGCCTAGTTAAACTTTTATCTTTGTTTTTAACTTCTTTACAAACTAACTCATCTGGGTTAACTTTTTTTTAGCAGGATCTAAAGGATGATTATGCTTGACATTACAGCATTAGCTGCTTCAAAGGCATGTCATAAGCATTATTAAGAGTAATTTTTAAATGACAAAAGTTTAGGCTGTCACTGTTAATCATGTACCACATAGACTAATCTTACCTTTCTTTCTTTAAATAAACAAAATTATAAAACTTTGACAATTTCCGAATCTCAACCATATATTCACTTATAGTTTTGTTTTCTGTCTGACATCTTGAATAAAATTTATAACAAGGCACTGTTTTAGTAGGAGTTAGATCATAGTAATTATTCAAGGTTATTATAAGTTAAAAAGTAAAATCCTTAGGTGACAATAAATAAGTTAAAACTAACAAAACTGTATCACCAACTATAGGCAGAAATATAACTATTTTTTTGTTTTTGTTTTTATCATGCATAATGTTGGCTATAAAATAGTATAACAGGTTTTTAACATATGCAATCCATGAAGTTTCCGGGTTAAATTCACACACTGTATCATACACACCTTGACCAATAATATTTGAATTTGCTATTTCAGAATCCAAAGGCATGTTTTATCAAAAATTTTCAAAACCTAGGTTAGGCCTGTTTAACTTAAATGTACAAGTTATTTCTTAAAGAATCAACCAATAAATAATTCAATGTGTTGAACATCCTATAAACGTTGCCAATTGTGGTATCACAATATATTTAAGTTACTAAATAAAATATCAAATAAACTGATGAATTTAACGTAACTTTTAATCTTCA
This sequence comes from Callitettix versicolor, assembly GCA_022606455.1. NCBI lineage: Eukaryota > Metazoa > Arthropoda > Insecta > Hemiptera > Cercopidae > Callitettix > Callitettix versicolor. The sequence goes on from CM040182.1 coordinate 28,884,217, forward strand.
GTAGTGCAAGTCACAAAAATAAAAACATGATTTAGTCTAAACTCATACACATGTATTATTTTTTTTTATTTTAAGGCGAAAAGCACATTAAAGCTATTATCGCCTCCCTAAATGTAAGTGTGAGTGTATAGTGTTAAAAGTCGTAAGTGTAGTGTTGTAAGTGTAAGTGTGTGTTAAGATTCGGGTACCGCGAAGGACGTCTAAATCTTCTCAATAGGTGCAGTTAGTCTGCACCCCCCTGCGGGGTACACAACATATAACCCGAGTGGAATATTCCAATGGTATACCATCAGTAGAATGCAACAATATAATATCTATGTTCACTATATAACAAAATTGTATGATTAAGCCTAGGCTATGCACCAGCATTGCTGAACAGTATTAACAAAATATAGGTTTTTAATTTGTTAAAGTTGATTTGCATACCTTAGGCTATTATTATTAACCACTTATATTTTACCTTCTATAACCTGCTTTGTTACAAAGATCTAAAATTAGTATAACAAATAATAGTGCCTGTAAAATCATATACATTATGTACTGTACAGTAAACAGTATTGTAATGTACTCATAAATATTTAACATTTACCCACATTTATTGGGTTTTTTGAATACCAAGTCAAATAACCTGACACACTAACTTTGAGTTTGGTGACAGTTATGAAACACATCTCTCGTGCAAGTCAAGCTTTTATTGTATTGTAATTATCAGAAGTTAAATAATTAATTGTGACAATACAGCTGTATTTTTGATGTTATTAAAAGAACTATAAAAATTTATTTGTTTCCAAAATTCCTTCAAAAATTAGACAATACAAAATATGAAGGACCTACAGGAGGCATAAATGCCAGTACATAAGTTGATCCTTAAAATTAATTCCTTATTTATATGTAAATACTTTTAAAAATTGCATCTCTCAGTACTATTATTATAAAATTTAAATTTAAAACATTTATATATTGAAAATATACAAAATGTACATTGAAAATACATTTGTATATTTTAATTTTTTTTTAATGTCTATGCAGGATTTATTGGTATGTGCCAAGATGCTTTGGTTACATAAAAGATAAATATTGTACAATATTAAAAAAAACGTCATTGTCACTAAAATATATTTTTTAAGTTAATAACATTAAAAATTAAGTTGTAAAATGTATAAATATGTAGATATGAGAATCAAAAGTACATACCACTAAAAAATTCCTCTGTAATAAAACCCACTGAGATTCACAACCTTGTCCATGGAGTCATGAACTGGCTGGGACGCAGGGTAATAGGCAACAGTAGATATAACAAATTGTATGTAAAAATATTAATACAAACTAGCAGGATATATTTAAAATTTAGTAACACATGAAAATGACTTGGACCTTTACTGTTAATTCATTACTACCCTCATTTTTAGTTTTCAATTTGTTCACTATCACTGTACTACTTCTACATGTCTAGCCACACAGTTTTGCTTATCAATGATACCTGACCTTAGGAATTTCCTTGGTCATTTTGAGAAGATTATACTGAACCACAATAATATAATCAAGCAGCCATTAAAGCACTGAGTTCTTCAATCATCAGCTAGGCCATGGTCTGGGAATGCCATCACAAGTTAAATAGGCTGGGCCACAGCAATAGGGTTACATTCCTATATGAGGAAATGCTGAGATATACAGAAATGAAAAAGCAAAAAAGCTTGCAAGAAAAGGGGCATCAACTCCTCTTACAGGAGTAGAACCATTTCGTGGACTTGAAAGACAGCTACTTCAAGATGAAACTTAAAGAGGAAAAAGAGGATAAAAGATCTAAACCCTGGAAAGATAATGAGGTTTGAAAGGCCAAGGAGCTTTTTGGGAGCTTTGATAGATGCACAGCAAAGATCTATATCCTGTATATCAAAAATAAGCTAAGGCTGATAATGGGATATACGACATTCTTATGGAGCATGACATGATAAGAGACATCTTAAGAATTTTAGCTTAGTAAAAGATTTAATTTGCAGATACTGCGATAGGGAAGGAAAAACTCATTATCACCTACTGCTAGACTGTGATTGCTATGAGAAGAGCTAGTACTTTGGAAAGTTACCAATTACAAGTGAGGGATTTACCTATCCTGAATCCTCTCCGAATCCTGGATGTCATGAAAAGGAATCCGAATCATGGATGTCATGAATGTTCGAATCCTGGAGAAGATACTATAACTAAGACTGTCAGGAATACAGGAAGGGGGTACAATTGTTGATAAATGTACCCCCTTATGTCTACCCCTTTATGTCTATACAGGCTTTATTGATATGTGCCAAGAGGCTTTGGTTACATGAAAGATAAATACTGTACAATATTAAAAAAAAAACATCCTTGTCACTAAAATATACTTTTTAAGTTAATAACATTAAAAATTAAGTTGTAAAATATATAAATATGTAGATATATGAATCAAAAGTACATACCACTAAAAAAATTCCTCTGTAATAAAACCAACTGAGATTCACAACCATTGTCCATGGAATCATGAACTGGCTGGGACGCAGGGTAATAGGCAACAGTAGATATAACAAATTGTGTGTAAAAATATTAATACATACTAGTATGATATATTTAAAATTTAGTCACATGAAAATGACTTGGACCTTTACTGTTAATTCACTACTACCCTCATTTTTGGTTTTCAATAGAATGTGATCTACGAAGGTTGCAGTATATTGGTAATCCATAATAATTCATTAATTTATTACTTATTCTAACTTTTAAAAAATGTGCTAATTTGAAATTACTAATCAATATATATTTTTAGTAAATTACGCTTTGATTTTTCTTACAATTATGTTAAACAAACTTTACCTTTAGAGCTTATAAAATGTTTTGAGCGCTTTGAAGCATCTATTAGTTTCTGTGGAGGCATGCCAAGAAGTTCAACAATGCAAGCCAACTGATCTGCCTCATCTTCACCTGGCAGTAGTGGAAAACCTGTAAGCAGCTCGGCAAGGATGCAACCTAGACTCCACATGTCTATGGGCATACCATAGCGAGCACCAAGTATCACTTCAGGAGCTCGGTAGAAACGTGATTGTATATAAGTGTACACTCGTTCACTCTCATAACAACTTGAACCGAAGTCAATCACCTAAAACAGGAATTAATTTTATCATGTGTTTTTTAACCTTATACAACTTACATACTTAGAATTTATGCCAGTACTCACGTGACAGCATTTTAATCGCCTGTGAGATTGCTTGCATCCTTTGTACTTGAATTTATTTTCACATTACAAATTACTTGAAATTCAATCAATAACATCAAATACACATATACAGTATAACCCCATTTATCTATCACTCTGAGGACCAAGGAAAGGTCGGAACACAGAAAAGATCAGATAATAAGAGGAGACAAAAAAACTTCATATTTTATCATATTTAGGTCCACCAGTCCATCATAATTATTCTAAAATATATACAACTTCATAATGTGGGCTAAAAATAATATAGTACAATAATCTCTTGCCATCCACTGATTGCCAACCACACTAAGAAGCAATAATACTGTTCTTGAGTGAAAACATAAACAATGGACTAACTGCTTATCTATTTGTATTGTATATGCAAGATGTCATACAGATACCCACGAGTCGGCGTAATAACTTTGAGATCTGTTAACATCGATGTTTGTACTTCCTTGGAAGGAATTGTGTTATAAGTTAGAGATCAACCTCTATAATAAGATAGAGATTCCGTACTGTGTATTAACATCGAGACTACAGTGCCATCAAGTGTGTTGCTCCATGTGTATATGTTGCTGACGCCGCTGCATTATCTTTTATCTAACAAATAGAACTCAATTAAAGAAAGATATATATTATTGATTTGGATAGGTTTTGTTCTGAGGCTTATGTCCAATTCTGTAAATGTATACTAATTTACATATGTAGTAATAATAGTAATAATAATATATAAAAACATTGTTTGAAGGCTGCTTTAGTCAAACCATATCCGAACTGAATTAAGGAAATAGCCCTAAATTAATGAATTAATTCAAAATACAGAAGGGCTGTACCTTTGATTCAGAATGTATGAAATAAAGCCATAGACTTTAAAGTTTGGAAACCGTTCAGACTATATCATTAAATCGCCAGTAAACATTTTCAGCTTCCTTCTAGATCAAAATATTCTACACCTTCACCAAAGACAGTCAAAAATAAACCAAAAAATCAATTTAAGGTTTATAATCTGGTTCTGAAAGAAAACATCTGCGTTTATGATTATAAAATCAATTATTTTATAGAAATTTCAGATATAACAAATTAAAGCATCTTCTTTTATCTGTAAAGGTATGTCAATGCCATTGAAATATTTTTAAGCATAAATTTTATATTTCACAAAATTTACTGAAAAACAATTTTTGTGCAGTTTTTCTATTAATGTTTCTGCCAAATTTGAACGACTTTGGTAAAAAATCGAAATTATGATGAATTTCTTTAAAAATGAGTTTATTTTGTTAACTGTAACTTTTTTGAAATAATTCTTTAATAGACGCCTGTAATTTTACAACAATATTATCAAGATATATGCTCAGTTAGATTTAATGAGCAATTGTACAGGTATACCAAATTCAAATAGAGTACCTTTGAGAACAAAGAATAAATATAGGAATTTCTATCCGATCCACAGCAATGTTTAAATCTAGATTTTTGTGGTGCACTTAAAAATAAACTGTATTTAGTAATTAACGATGTTTATACTAAGTGGTTGGAAGTATGAGAAGTTTTTAGTACAAATGTTAAATAAACTATAACTAAATTAAGATGTTTGTTTTCACAATTTGGAATACCTGAACATATTGTAATGGATAATGGTCCACCGTTCATTTCTGTATAGTTTAAAGATTATTTCAATAGTAATAGAATTAATCATATGTTCTCAATACCCTTTTGTCCTAAAACTAATGGATTAGCAGAGAATGCTGTAAAAATGGTTAACAAAATTTTAAAGTTTGTGAAAATGAGGATTTTGGCATAGCTTTGTGTAAGTTGTTATTCAATTTTCTTAACAGTGTACATAATACAACTAATGAAACACCTGCAAAGTTAATGTTTCATAGAATATTAAGATGCAGGTTAGATTTATTAAGACTGAGTTAAAAGGAAAAAAAACAGAGTATTGTTTCCAGGTCATTCTGGATTAATTAGAGATTATAAATCTAATAATAACAAATGCACAAGCAGTATTGTTAAGAAACAACTTGTACCAGTAACACATTTAGTAGGACCACTCTTATGAATAATTTTTAAGAGACATATTGATCAGTTACTTTTATCTAAACAAAAAACTGAAAGAAAAAACTAAATTACATATGATATTAAACAGTGAAATTGTCAAAACTGGAATGAATTAATCAATTTGTCCTTTATTTCCAATTCTGAATGAAATACCTGGCTCACATTGTTACATCTGCAGTAAGGATGTTGTTTTACCCTAGTCTGCAGAATGTGCTAAAAATTAAAGCAAAACAGAAAACACTCAGTATGAATGGAGGTGACAAAAGGGTACTAGAGGTTTATCACTGAAAGAGGAAAATGTAGATGTGACAAAATAACATGCTAGGTAAAGAAAGGAACCTGACAGACTAAATTTGTTAATATGACTGTTCACATTTAAAAGATATATTTTATGTTTAAGTTAAAGTTTAACGAATAATAGGCTATATCATGCAGTACAACATGTAAGTATAGTTTGAATAAGTAAAACATATCAGGTTCATGTTGTTAACATTTATTACTCATGTTTCTATATTTGAATTTTTAAGAATTTAATATTGGTGTGTAACAACAGGAAATGTCATCCGTTAATACTGAAATTATTACAGAATTTTGAAATTTTTGATAAAGTTTTGTATTTGTATAATTTTATAATTAAGACCAGAGTTTAAAATTCAGGAAGAATTGTGGCATATATGTGTTTTATATAGGGTAACACAGAACATCACCAGATATAAGATTTAAACCCATTGGTATATTTTGAATATGTAAGAACTTGGCGAAATATATACTGTTACAAACAATGGTCCACCCTTCACATCTATAAAGTTTAAAGATTACTTAAATAGTAATAGAACTAATCTAAACTAAACTAGTTCTCAACACCTTTTTGTCCTAAAACTAATGGAATAGCAGAGAATGCTATAAAAATGGTTAAGAAAATTTTAAAGAGTTCGTAAAAATGAGGATTTTGACATAGATTTGTATAAGTTTTTACACAATTATCGTAATAGTTTGATAATAAAACACCTGCAAAGTTATGCCTCATAAAATGATAAGAAGTAGGTTAGATTTATTGTAAAGGTTGCTGGCTACTTCATTGTTCCTAAGCGTTACCCAAAGCCTCGTTTCCCACAGCACTCCGTTCTCAGATTCCCAGCAGTCAGCATGTATGTCATAATAAACTGTGTTTTATTTCTTTTTCCTAGCTAAATTAAGTCCTACATGGCCAAATACCATAGTAGAGCACTATATTAACATTACTAGTCTAAGCCTATATTATTTTAGGAACGTTCGCTGGACTCACTTCAATACTGTTTCAAGCAACTAACCCTCCTGGAATAAAGAGAGGAGGTCGAAGAAAGGCTCACATTTATTTCACAACACCAATTATCCACTTTATATACATCAATGGTCTATAAGTTCCATTTTAAATATGAAAGGTTTTCTACAAGTTTATAGCAGTAAGACAAACAGTAGGCTCCAGGTTAGGCTCCTGACCAATAGGTTAGGACTCAATATCTGACCTGACCAGCCCATTATGCTGTGGTTAGGTTTAACAGATGGAATTGTCTGATAAAAAATTAAACATATTTTATTAGTATTGAGGAAGGCAGAGTTTACATAATATATTTTTAACAGGCATCTTTGCAAAAGATCAATCAAACTATAGTAACAATACTCGCATATTTCATTATGTGTGAATTACGAGCTTAGCAACTATCCCATAGTTGTTTCAAGTGAAAATGCAAAGCTGCAAATAACTAATTCTCTTATAGCACAGCAGCTTGTTTAATACTGTTTGAAAGAATAAAACCACTAATAATACTCAAATGAAATCAAGCGACATGTTTGGTTTTTATATCTGAAAGAGTAGGTTATTTGACCTTGCTTACAGTCTTACATTTTTTTTTTTTTTTAACGTCCGACTATAAACACCAAAAAAAAAAAATCAGTCTTACAAGATATCTGAGAAAGTATACAATGTACTAAAATAAATATGTAGTGTGTGTGTGTAGTAAGAGTATATAGTGTAGTGTATATTTTGAAAGTGCAGTTTGGTTACTAAAATTAATTTTAATAAACAATAAAAAAATTGGCATGATTCATATAAAACTAAGTTTGTTAGCTATATATAAGTATATAAATTACATTGAAAGTTATGTTTTTAAATAACTGCTGTGACATCCGTTTTTGTGAATGCGAAATTGAATATCATTATTCATGCTGTTCTAAACTGTTTACTAAAGATAGGGTAAGGTTGTTAGGACTGTATAAAAAATAATTTGTCTATATTAATCTATAGTCCTATATTAATATTTTTTCTATGTTAATCCCTTAATAAATAACTTTTCTATAATAATCTATAATTTTTTGTTTTACAGTAGCCCCAATTTTAACATTAGTAAGGTCTAGCTTAGGTTTACAAATTTTTCAAAATTTTAATTACACTTGAAAATGCAAATTGTATGCTACTATTTAATGACAGAAAAAATAGTCTAGTGTAGTACAAAATAGGTAAGTATAAAACATATGTACAACTTTCCTGAATTTAATATTTAAAACATATTTTAAATGAGGTTATTTATTACATATGATTATTCAAGAATTAATTAACAAATATAGTAAAAAACCAAGATAAATAAAGTTAGATTATTAAGATACAAAATGGATACAAACAAAGATCTGAAAACAATTTAGCCTAAATGGATCTTGGGTTTTCCTAGGATTTAGGGCACTATTCAGTTTTTTTTTTTGTTTAACGTCTGACTATTGTGCACACTTGGGCTAATGCAGACGATGTGGGCACTATTCATAAAATATAGTTCACATAAATTAAGGTTAATGAGAACAAAGGCATCTTATATATGTATATAATTTTCCCTCTCAAATTTAACAACAGGCCAAGATTACCAAAGATCTTACCTTTATACCACTCCTGCCTTGTTGTTTAAGTAATACATTTTCAGGTTTCATGTCACAATGTATTATCTTGTTCCTGTATAAAGCATTTAAACACTGCAAAAGAGAGTGAGAAAATTTGCGAACAAGTTGTAGACTAAAACCTTGGAACTTATTTTTCTTAATTAATTCATATAAGTTTATTGAAAGCAGTTCAAATGTAATACACATGTGACTACGAAATGTAAAACTATTGTACATGTGGATAATATTCATTGTGTTATCTTTATCTTGTTTCCTTAAGTGGTCAAGTATTCGTATTTCTTCTTGTGCTTGGCGATGAAACCTTTTTTCATTTCTAACCATTTTAAGCGCAACATGTTCATGAAACTTATGATCATATGCTTTCACAACCTGCCCAAAACTTCCTTTACCAATTACTTTTAAAACTTCATATCTATACCCAACATGATCATGAGGTATATGAATATATGAACCTTGCTCATTATCAAACCCACAATTATTCGGTGTTCCAGTTAAACCTGGTCTTTTCTTAGCATTTGCTCCAATAAAGTAAATTTCTGGATAAGAGAATATTTCACGAACTTCATAAGGTGTTAATTTATTTAGATACAACTTAACAACCTGCTCAGGTGTAGCAACCATAGCCTTTGGTTTGGTAGAGCCATTCTGTATTTGTGTTGGACTATGAGGTCGATCAGTCACTACACTTTGCACAATGGGTAAATTTTGATTTTGAGTATTAACACTGCCAATGGCAGTAGATTGTTTTCCTATTTTGTTTTGTGAGTTGTAAACATCTGTAAGAGCACCTACATCAAGAAGGGCACCAACCTTAAAAGGGGGAAGATTATTAATACTTTGCACAATGGGTAAATTTTGATTTTGAGTACTAACACTGCCAATGGCAGTAGATTGTTTTCCTATTTTGTTTTGTGAGTTGTGAACATCTGTAAGAGCACCTACATCAAGAAGGGCACCAACCTTAAAAGAGGGAAGATCAGTGATACTTTGCACAATGGGTAAATTTTGATTTTGAGTACTAACACTGCCAATGGCAGTAGATTGTTTTCCCATTTTGTTTTGTGAGTTGTGAACATCTGTATGAGCACCTACATCAAGAAGGGCACCAACCTTAAAAGGGGGAAGATCAGTGATACTTTGCACAATGGGTAAATTTTGATTTTGAGTATTAACACTGCCAATGGCAGTAGATTGCTTTCCCATTTTGTTCTGTGAGTTGTGAACATCTGTATGAGCACCTACATCAAGAAGGGCACCAACCTTAAAAGGGGGAAGATCAGTGATACTTTGCACAATGGGTAAATTTTGATTTTGAGTACTAACACTGCCAATGGCAGCAGATTGTTTTCCCATTTTGTTTTGTGAGTTGTGAACATCTGTAAGAGCACCTACATCAAGAAGGGCACCAACCTTAAAAGGGGGATAATCATTAGAACCTTCAGTAACCTGAGCTAAAGTTGAATAGTTATCATTTGGAGCACTTGTAGAAGCTCCATTGACATTATTTAATAATGAGCGAGCTCGAGATAAAGGCATATCGATGTCTTGTTTTGTAGGGTTAAGAGCTGCTAAAATTGTATTCATACTAGAACAGGCTTATAGTATTGCACCTAAAAAAAAAATCATAAAAATAACACACACAGTTTCAGTAGTCACAATCATTAGAGGCACTCGTTTCGATTTTAAACAAAAATATTCACCGACCATTGTCACAAGTAAAATTCTTATTAATATTATAACCGCACATCGTCCACTTAAATCACTAACAAAATAAATATAGGTTAGTATAGCTCCGAAATGGGTCTATTACTTTCTGGCTGGTCCCATCTCCCATCCTCCACTACTTGACTACTGCCTATGTGATCATCTGATTATGAAGTAAATCGTGCTCATACTATAGGTGAAACTCTGAATGGTATCACTGCTACTAAGAACATTGTTCTTAGTACTGAGCCATAAGCAGTTATGATTGCTCTTCAATTGTCGTGCTCTCTGCTCACTGTTCAGTGTCACCTGCCCTTTGTTTTACAAAGAAATTCACGCGCGCGAAACGATAAATAAAAGAATACTGAAATATACTTGAAATAAAAGTTATTATTGATGTTAATTAATAACATATTGTTTACCATACTATAACTAATAGTTAAAGCTTATTTTAATTTTTTTTTTTTTTTTTGGTGTTTAACGTCCGACTATTGTGCACACTTGGGCTAATGCAGACGATATTTTTTTTTTTTAATTATATATGTATATATATATATATATATATATATATATATATATATATGAAAAGATTATTTCTGCTTCTATTAATTGATCATAGTTTCAAGCGTTTAACTATTGGTTACAAAAAATTATTATTTATAATCCTTATTTTATGAATTCCAAGGTTTATATTTGTTAAACTTTGCATTTATTTTTGTTTCACATAAAGTACTGTGAAAACATCTAAATATTTTTTAAAATTATTTTAATTACACTATTACTTTATTCACTTTTTTGTAACTAAAATAATATTTATTTCGAACAAAATAATTTCCAGTTAATTCATTTTTTTTCCCGATATATAATTTTGTTATTTTTAGTAGCTTTTAATTATATATATTTTTTTGCACATTAATAAATTGTCCGCATTAATTTTACAAATTTTGTAATATAACGAAATTAATATTACTCTATTTTCATTTTAAACTTTTGTAATAAGAAGTATTTTCATAAAATATTTACAAGTGTAATAAAAAGCACTGAGTAATTAGCAGTTAGCTCACGGAAGACTGTTCTCTTAACTGTGACTAAATCACTGTTCATAACGGCATTAACTGCTAACAGAAAAACGATCTTTAGCCCACCACTAACTCATACAAACTACAAAGGTTTTCTTTCTGCTTATTTCATGCTTCCTTGATCATCAAAATATAATTTTCAATATTTTTATTGTAAAGGATGGACATAGCTAAAAAGAAAGTTTTGTATAGTATATGTAGAAGTTGATTGTCCTAGTACTATAAAAAACTGGTGTTTGCATACCTTTTGGAAGAAGCGCATTTTTAATATATATATATATATATATATATATATATATATAATAATATATATATATATATATATATATATATATATATATATATATATATATATATATATATATATATATATATATATATATATATATATATATATATACGTAAACAAACAAACGTGTAATTTCATATTAATAAATTTATATCAACATTTTTTTGTGTTTAATGTCCGACTATTGTGCTTTGGGCTAATGCAGACGATAGGATGATTTATAGCATATGAAAATACCAAGGCCTGATCGAAAATCGACCGGGTCCTCGGGGTGAAAGCTCAGTAGGGATGGGAACTTCTGCTATTTTTAAAAAATATCAACGAACTGTTTGTTGGAAAAAAATAACTGTTTGGAAAAACAGTTTGAAAAAACAGGTTTAGAAAAATTAAACTCGAAGTTGTATTAGCAGCTAAAACATAAGCACAAACGATCAGTTTTCTAAGACTACTTTTTCATTCCCATTACCACCATGTCCTTAACTGTTTTTGGGTGTAAAACATTTAGAAAAAAATAATTAAATGTAGTAATAATTAAATTACATTCTCAAAACGTAATATATATGTATGCCATTTTATATTTACAAAATGCAATGAATTTCTAATAGAAGCATTATTTTTTTTTACTTAAAAATTAAATAGCCTTTGAATATTTACTGAAATGCAAACAATTTAGAATATTTTTAGTTGATTAAAAATATTGATGATTGATAATAAATATAAAAAATACGTTTAAATAAAATTAGGTTATGTATTTACAAATTAGGTTATGTATTAAAATTAGGTTATGTGAGATGTTACTGTCATATTTTTATTTGGGAGAAAGTAGGTTTTCATTTTTCAACACTGAAAAAAGTAACGTTAATAAGTAAAATATAGTAATAAGAACATAGGCCAAATATGTTTAAATAAAATTGGCTCTATATAGTTACAAAATTATAGGTTATTAACATTAGGTTATTACAGGTTAATGATATGTTATTAACCTAAAATAACCTAAAATTATTCAAGATATATACAAGAGTAGATATCGTGAATTTTAAAAAGTCCACACATCCAATAAATAATTAAAAACTATGCACTTAATTTTAAAAACATAAAAAAAGTAAAAGAAAACTTTCAAAATTGTCCACTAAATATTTTTAAATTTCTAAACACAAAGTAAATTACGGAGAAAAACTAGAGGGAAAAATAGCAAATAGCAAATAGCAAGTTAAAGAAAAGGTGTTTGTACTGTTGTCAACAGTTTAACAGGAAAATAACAAGAAAAATGTTTTAGCGCTTGCGGCAACGTTCGAATATAACGTAGGTGTTGGGGAAGTCCAAACTGTTGTTCCTTGTTTAACAAATAACGATCCGGTCCAATTCAAACTGTTAGTTTCCGTTTGGCAAAGCAGTTTGTTTTTCGTAAATAGAATAACAGTTAGTTTTAACAGTTTGCAGTTTTCTTACCCATCTCTAAAACTCAGTACGCAATCAACTAAGCCACCGAGGCGGCTAATTTGTGTCAATATTAAACCTAATACCAGTACCAGATTGTTGTTGTTATGTCTTCATAATCTATGTCTTTAAAATAACTTTAAATTGAATGTTGATAAATTCTATGTTCATTATAATATATACTTTTTATACTACATATTATAAATATTATAATTTAATAATGGTAATATATTATTAAATATGACTATATAATCATATCTTTTAATATAACACCACACACATACACTCACACACACACACACACACACACACACACACACACACACACACACACACACACACACACACACACACACACACACACACACACACACACACACACACACACACACACACACACACACACACACACACACAAACACACACACACTGCAACGGTATTTTTGGTCTACAGTTATCAGCAAGAATTCCAGAGTAATTAAGTGTAAAAAGATGTAACCTATTTCAAACACCACAGTTGTATATTACTCCCAGCAATTTTCTTTTGTTTATTGACAACTATTGCCTGCTAGTTGCCTCTCAATTACCCTTTTGGTATGGTTGTTACAGACAACCGTACATAAAACCTAAGTATTAATAATATAAGATTATTAACACTTAAGTGCAGGACTGATTATTCCTCTTTTTAAAACAAATAACTTTTCTTGGGTCATTGAGTTCGTTGGATGGTTTTTTCAAATGGTCAGTTACTACACTAATACTTCTTCAGGAAAGTGTCAAAATATTTTAAATTCATTTTTAATTAATTGAATTACACAATTTAATTATTTAAATTTAATTTAATATACTTCTTCAAAATTAAATGCCAATCTTGTAACTTTTGAATGAAAATACTAATAATTAATTTTTCCCCTCAATTTCTTACAATCTAGTTTTAATTTGTTTGCCTTAATTTGATATAATTTACTTATTATAGAATACAGAAATTATCCTATTTTAACATTAGCACAACTCAAAACATTTTCCACATATTTATATCTAATCTAATTCCTACACATTCAATTTGTAAAACAAACTACGATTTGGTTGACCAATCTTACTTTATGGTATTTCTTAAATTTAGTAACAACAAAACATAAAATTAACACCTCTTTGATTTGAGATTCGGGAAATATGTTTTTGGAATTCTACTGCTTTATTCCCTAATTTCTCTCTTTTTTAGGTTTAAATTTTTTATTATTTTATTCTCATCTCGTTATTTTACACCTTTTGGTTATGATTTAATTTATATCCCCCTTTTACTTAATTTAGGTTTTGATTGAACTTGCTTATTATTTTTAGCAAATTTCCTTTATGATTTATTTAATTAAATTTAATGACATTCAATGTTTTATTCTTTTTATTTGAACTTTATAATTTATTTCCAGTTATAAATTACTCTTATTCAGCTTTAGTATCTACATAATTTCTCATTAAATTATGACAAATTTTTACTGGATAATTTTCACTCATTCACTGAAAATAACAAATACAGATATTGGTTACTGGTTACAGATATTGGTTAGCAAATTAGAAATGATATAGGTTACTGAATTTTTTATCAGTATCTGATTCTTCCAGATGTCCTGAGATGTTCCTGGGTGATTTGGTTTCGAGTGAATGGGTTTTCTGGCCACTTCTGAAATCCTCCAGTTCTCACAATTGGCAGATGTCCTTGTTGACTTTGGTGGTTGCAGTGTAGGCGTGGTCCTCAATGTACCGGTTGTCCGCTAGCACTGACTTACTATTTTATTTGCAAATATTTTATTCTATTTCGTGAATTTATTTTATTTATCTAGTAATCTCTACTTTGTACTACCAGTTTTTCTTAATACTTTTTTCCAATTAATTTTATGTCATCAACTTTTATTTTATTTTCCCTAGATTCAAATTTTTACAATTACTTTATCTTGTTAGACGCTAACGAGAATCAACCGGCCCTGGGCAGTTTTCAAACTTCTGAAAACATAACCTCTCACATGCTATTCTTCCAAAACAACGCCTGCCTAACTCTACATTAGGGCTCATTAGCGAATTTTATACAATCGAGAGAATTCCAAATTTCCCTTCTTTTGGAAATTTCCCTTCTTGCATGTAACATCAACTGGACCTGAGAAATGTTAATTTTTCTTTGACACTTCTCACATTGAACTTTCTTTTTCCTTTTTCAATATCGTAACCTATTTTTTTACATATTAATTAACCCATATATTTTAGCATCAGATATATCATAAGTAACTCTGGATTTATTTTAATACAACAATTTAATTAATCAAATATCTTTAAGTAAGCAAAAGTTCATCTATTTATTGTTACTAGTTTAATTAAATAATTTGGCTTTTATTTTCATTGTTTTGTCACATACCATTTATCTTAAGGAAATTATATATTATAAATTTATATTTCATATGAACATATTTTGAACCATTGACCTAGTTAACATTTTACACCCTGTATTGTTTTTTCTTATCATCGGCAACGATTTCTTGATAATTTCCAATCTTACCGTGTATATAATTATATATTCTAAGTTATAATTGTTTTTAATTTAATCACTATTATATATGCTTTAATTTCTATTCTACTTGCTATAGTTACAACTTTATTTGATATGTTTATTATTTAAATTCCATATTTTTGTTATTTGTCTATATTTCTAAAATTATCAGTTTTTTCAGAATTTTTTATTCTTAATATTAGGTTGGCATTGTTTTATTAGAACAGATTATTATTTCATTTCGACAATTTTTGAAAAAATTAAATTTTTTCCTTTTTCTGGATTTTATTTGAAATTTTTGTAAGTCCAGCAGACGTATTACTTTAGCCTTTGCAAAACCATGCAAGTTGGTTCCATCGTTTTTCTGCCTGGCCTCATCTGCTAGCAAGCCTTTCTCTTATTTACTCAACACTTTCTTGGCCGGCTGGCCTACTCTGAACGAATTTAACTACGTTAAATTTGTTGAAGTGAAACAATTTTTCTGCCTAACATTATTTCTTATGGTTATGCAGTAAAATTCTGTTTCAACACACACACACACACACACACACACACACCACACAATCATTTATGTATTTCTTGAGTCAACGTCGCTTTTTCTCAGCACATACTATTCGTACAGTCATAAATGATAAACTTAAAATGAACATTCATATAAAGTCTAATTTAAAATTTTGATACTTTAATATCAAAATATTGATATTAAACACTAAACAGCAAGTGAACAACAGCAAATAAACAAACAAGCAAATAAAACAATCATATTTATAATTTATTAGCCTTTTGTACTTTTTTCAACAATAACTGTGCTTCTCCTCTTCTATATATAGCACAAAGACATACAAAGCCCAAATCAGAGACAATGTCTTTTACTTTTTGAATCACAGAAAGGATTTTTGGAATTCACAGAGAACAGACCTTTCAGTAGCCTAATTTTTTTATTACACTACAGCAGTAAAGTCTATTTTATTGTGCTTCAGATACTCTGAAATTAATAAAATCAACATGTTCTTTCTTTTATTTCTTGTAGTTAATGATGAATAAGTAGGCAGTTGCTTGTTCACTGGTTTAATGATAGCTCTGTTGGCAAAATTGATCATTCAATACATTTTTTGGACTTTAAAATTTGAAAATCAGTAAATTCATTTTTTAAAATTTATTTATTATTTTTTTAAAATTTCAAGGCGAAAAGCACATTGAGGCTATTTGATAATAGCTTCCCTAAATGTAAGTGTGGAGTAAAGTGTTAAAGTCGTAAATGTGGTGTTGCAAGTGTAAGTGCGTGTGTTAGACTCGGGTAAATGTATTATTTCTTTATTTGTATCAGTTTTCAGTAATAATTTCAATTTATTGGTGGTTTTGAATATAACCTTCATATCAAAATGATTACACCCTCCCTTGCCTAAGTACTTAGCTATGTGCAAAAATATTCAGCCAGCAATTTCTTCAAATTTCATATTATTGTTGTCCAGATGAAGTTAACACTACATAAAATTAAATCTAAGAATGCTAAATGCAGAAGTTGTTAACTTTTGAATACATAACTTAACTTGTTCTTGAATAAATTATTTGAATTTTTATTATTCAAATTATTATAAATTATTTGAATTTTTATTTAGAGCTGAAATATTTCTAGTGCTTAATGTAATAAAATAGTATTTAGTGTTATTGTTGCTTGCTATTCAAAGGCTGTGTGAATAAATTAGCACACAAATCCCCCAAAATAAAATATTTTGTATTTAAATTTAACTTGTAACTTGTTGTAACACTCATCCATGCCGTTGCTGCTGCCCATTTACTCATTATTCACTTCTAGGTATCCTCATTCTTCTAAAGTAAGTTTTAGAATTATTATTCCCAATTTATGCAGTAAAATATCCACAGAAACATTGATTATTATATGATTTTAACTTTAAACTGGAAACAAATTTCATTTACAAATTTTACAATTATTCTCCAAATTTAAAATTGAATTTTTTTGCCATAAACTTAAATTGTCATAAATTAAACAACTTTCAGTTGTTGAAATTAAATTAAATTCATAAAATTAAACAATAATATGTCAGTTTTGTTCAGCTTTACATGTAGATGTCTTCTTGAAAAAAAAGTACATTAATAATATATACATTGAATTTGTTTATAAATAATAAATTCTCGAATTGAAGCTTATAAGATAGTTTAAAGATCTTCAAAGATTCTTTATTCTGTAATTTTTTGCATGAATTAGGAAAATAAGTTTCTCCGTTTATAACTTATTTCTATTAGTTCACAATAAAGTCGCTAGATGGCAGCAAGAGTACAATTTTTGTTCGGGTTAGTAGTTGTACACACGTACAACTGTTAAAAACTATTGTCTGTAGCAAGAAGTACATTAAGTAATTATACTATATTTATCTTTTAGAAGATTATGTTCTCTGTTCTGTAGTAGATGTTCTGACAATAAATTTACTTCAAGTGTACAATGTTACTCTACTAATTAACAAAAGGAAAAACTTGGATATATTAAAAGCAATTAATTTAGTACCACAATTTTTATATTAATCTTAACTTGACTCGGCTGTTGCATATTTATCCAACTAGATTCGGCTGTGGAGGGGTGTTTAATTAAATGCGTGTTATTAATAATGAAAAAATAATTTTTTAAAGAACTTTATAACCTAACTCGACTCTGCCGTTGCATATTTAACCTAACTCGATTCGGCTGTGGCGGAGTGTTTAATGAAATGCGTGTTATTAATAATGAAAAAATACATTTTTTAAAGAACTTTAAAAACTAACTCGACTCGGCTGTTGCGTGTTTAACCTAACTCGATTCGGCTGTGGCGGAGTGTTTAATGAAATGCGTGTTATTAATAATGAAAAAATACATTTTTTAAAGAACTTTAAAAACTAACTCGACTCGGCTGTTGCGTGTTTAACCTAACTCGATTCGGCTGTGGCGGAGTGTTTAATGAAATGCGTGTTATTAATAATGAAAAAATACATTTTTTAAAGAACTTTATGACTAACTCGACTCGGCTATTGCGTGTTTAACCTAACTCGATTCGGCTGTGGCGGAGTGTTTAATGAAATGCGTGTTATTAATAATGAAAAAATAAATTTTTTAAAGAACTTTATAACAACTCGACTCGGCTGTTGCGTGTTTAACTTAGTTGTTACGTATTTATCAATAATTCCTTAAAAAACACTAACCTTTTTATACAAGTTATAAGGTTAGAGTTATGAACTCAAATTAATTGGAGGGATTTCTCCAAAATTTCGTGGGATTTTCTGAATTAACCCTGAGTGTTGCCAGCCCTTAAATATTTCCCCAAACCCGTATTTACCGATACTGAGGCCTTAGGCGAATTGAAAAATGGGGCCCTTGCTACACTATCTCTGATCGAAGGATTTTATTTTTTTAAATTAAACTTATTTAAAAATTGTGTTACTGTTTAATACATTCTGTTTAATTTATAAGTATGTCAATGCAGTGTTCTAATTCTTCAAGACACCATCACAGTAGTTTCTGTCAATTACTTTTTTAGTAATTAGTTTTTAGAAATTATATCTGTTAGTAAAAATATGAAAATACCTCAAAAGCCTCGTTGAAATATTTGATTGTGCGCTTAAAAATTATTGCATCTTCTCATTTAATTATTTTTTATTCAATTTTCCAAAATGCATAGTTATTACATAAAAATGCAAAACTTTCACTAAAATTTATATACTTTTTAAGTTTCTCATCTTCATTTTTCATGTATATATTTTTTTAATTTCCCTTTCGAGGCCCCTTCCGAGGTGAGGCTCTCTGCGATCGCCGGCTTCGCCTACAAGTAAATACGGCTCTGCGCTTCCAGGTCGACAAACTATGAACTTTGTGTAAAAATCAAACATGGCGAAAATCCGACATTGTCATTAATGTCAACCTTTTCGTCAACAGAGGAACTTCGGAATTGTGGTGCACTCCCAGGTTAGAAACCGCAGAATAGTGCTTGACGGTCGCTTCCGTGCAGCCAATAGACGACTACTCAGATAGTGTTTACAGTTTAAAACCTATTAAAATATACTTTCCGGCTTCTATGAATATTTGTTCCGTAATAATAGACAATAGCAAGGTCTGGGTAGCAAACAACATCTATAAAACACAACAATTTAGGCTCACATCTAAAACGCATTGTTGCTACTTTGTTAGCTTGCGTAACAGGATGCGCGGTAGTTAAACATTTTGTAAATATTATTAAATAGCATAATGGAAAAATTATTTATTTTGTCCTAATTCTACGTGATTGTTTAAATTTTTTCTGCCTCAAAGTCTAAAAGTTGAATAAAAATCAACACTTCGCTGCTACAACGTTTTCTTAATAGGACCTTTATTACCTCCCTCCGTTGTGCCTCCTCACAAGAATTCTGAATCCGCCCTTGAGTTATTTTATAAATTAAAAAAAAATCTTAAATACACAACTCTTACAGCGCCATCCGGTAAGGCACTAAAGCATAATATTTACAAAACTGATAATGTAAATATTTGTAACACAAGGATATTGTTACTTAAAAATTATAAGCCTACCTGCGATTTTTTCCAGCACAGGAACAAAGTTATTTCCTTCCAAAATGCTCGAGTAATTTCTGGCATCGGTGTTCAGCTACTGCCGAATAAAGTACTCTACCGTTTAATAAATCCAGAGCTCACAGGGGGAGGAGCAGACTAGCTGCACCTATTGAGAGGATTTAGACGTCCTTCTCGGTACCCGAGTCTAACACACATTTACACTTGCAACACTACACTTACGACTTTAATACTACACTCACACTTACATTTAGGGAGGCGATAATAGCCTCAATGTGTTTTTCGCCTTAAAATAAAATAAAAAAATAATAAATCCAGTTTTGTTTACTGCCGAATTTCCAATGGAAAATGAGCTGCGGCCATCATGGTATGACCTAGACCTGGGATCTTAAAATATGAGCCAAATGTGTGTGTGTGTGTGTGTGTGTGTGTGTGTGTGTGTGTGTGTGTGTGTGTGTGTGTGTGTGAATTTTCACACACATACAGAAATCAAATCTGGCAGTTCGTAAGAGTTAGTTATCCAGCAAAATCCGTGCAACAGTTTCAAAACATCGGCCATTTCAAATCTTCAAAAATTCATAACTTTTTTGTCCTAATCTGATTTCACCATTGTAATCAGCGTTAAAAACTGAATTTTGAATTTTCTAATTAAATTTAAATCAGGAAATTGAATTTAGCGAAAGTAAGGGTTCATTTTCGTATTTTCTTAACGTAACTTAATACTTTAAAATGCTAATATATGCACGTTTTAATGCTGATTATGATAGTGAAATCTGAATTACAAAAAGGGTAAGATGAAAAATTAATAATTTTGGAAATTTACTTCCGTCACGTCAGTGCGACAGCTGTGCGCGCAATTATTCTTGACGGTTTAATGATGGCGTAATATATGAGTAAGTACTCATAAAATGTGTGAGTTTAATCGTTGATAATAGAATGAGCTGGGATTAATGAACTGGCATTGTTTACGTATGTATTACTAGTTTTTCCACGAGGCTAACAGCTTACTATTATTGGCTTATATATATATATATATATCCTCATTTATGCTATGGAATTATACTGTGATATGATTCCTCAATGTTGCAACTGAACGGGCTATTTGTAATATGACTTGCATGTGGCATAAACAATTTGGAGACCAGTGCAGGTGGTTAGGAGTATTGATACTACCTACTTTGTATATTGTGTAAACAATAATATATGTACACATAATATATAAGTGTGATACTGCTTTGACTATGAAGATACGAAGTTATGATAACCGATTTGGAAACTATTTACGATTAGGTCAACACAGGAAATTACTCTCGCAAACTGGGGCGATTTTATCGAATAAATTATCAGGTAAAATTAAAAAAATATTCAGTATTACAAAGGTTTCAAGAAACGTTTTCACATCTTTTAGTGTCAATTTATATTCTGTAGACGTTCACAAGTGGTATAAATAATGCTGTATTGCTCGCATTGGATAGGGAAGTCATTTCAATGTTTTTTGTAACCTTTTTATTATATTTTAATATCTATTTAGAACACTTGAGTAATTTATAAACATTGTTTTGATTACTTTCCGAGTGACTGAGTTTTGTATTCGCAATCTCATCCGTGTAAATCAATCTTTGATTTCAAAGACTCGTTATCTATTAATAATTAATCTTTTTTTAATAAAGGTAATCACAAAGTCAAAATTATCTTTTATTCAATATCACATTTATTTTATATATATGCATGAAAAATAAATATATTCAGTACAACATATCTTTTTATGAAGCCCTTCAAAAAAACACTTCGAAGTGGAATTACATAATGGATTTGTAAATGGTAATAACTATAAGTATAAATAATCAGTGTTAGAAGATATGTCGATAGATATGAGAGATAGGGTAAGATATGCAAGAATTTACGTGCAAAGATTTTGAGATGTTGGCTGGATATGCGAGAAGGGATACGGAAGGTCATACGAAGAGTAAGTGAAAGGAAGTGTGTAAAGATGAATCGAATAAATCAATGACAGAAGGTATAAAGGTATAAAGATATGCGATGGTTCCGTGCAAGGTACAATTCAAAGGGTAATACTTAATTATCAGCTTCTTAATTAAACAATGCATTCTATAAAGACACACACGAATTAAGCGATTATAACAAATCACTTTTCCAATTTTTTTTAGTTAACACGTAACAAGTACAAGTTAACAAAATTAACAAGTACACTCACAATATGTTTAACTTCATTATAAGTGTATACGGTCAACAAACCCGCACAATTTTATTACATATAAACACAAGTTATTATATATTGTGATCTTAATATATTAGGTATATCCATTTAAAAGTGAAATAGATAAGCAAGCACAGATGTTTTCATTAGCTTCACACTTAGAACCTATCTAAATTTCTTTTTTATAATTCGAATGCACATCACGTAGGATATACAGCCTACAAATATCGGCGTGTCTGTACACGTGTGCATTTTCTAAATTAGATATAGTTACGGATAATATAGTTTGAAACATTTTTTTTCACATCATAATTAAATATATAAGTTATAATTTGAAAAACTACTGGCTAACACTCAGATAAGAATCATTAAACTATTAAATGTAAGCGAGTTAAAATAATACCGCATCTAAAATTTAAATAAGCTTTAGACTAAATCGCTTTTACTGGCATTTGGTTTTGAAATCCGTATTATAACAGGGCCATAATAAGTATATAATAAAAAAATATATTACTTTGAATGCAGTAAATATTAAGCAACAAATACGAATGTATACATTCCCTGTTTATAACTGTATAACTTATATACAAGTTTTATTATTTACGGTCGATATACTGAAAGAATTACACTTTAGACCACATGGAATATTTTGTATTTTGAAATGGCCTTTTATCTATTTTTAGAAACACATAGAACAATTATAAAGAGACTGTGGCTCAAGGCCGATGTCACAACTACTTGACTTGATTGTACATAGACACGAATAATTATATAACATATTTTATAAAACTAACGGACATATTAATTACCGCACTTTCAAACATCTAATACGATTGAAAGTTAAATTTAAAAGAGTCCATCTGTACACAAATACTTTAGAAATCAATCGAATACAATTATCGATATCAGTCATGCCGAACAATTAAACTACGTAAAAGCGAAACCCGATCACTAATTAACGATTTAGGCGAATACTATTTTCTATTTTATCTTCCATTTTTAATCGCAAAATATTTAATTCTTCAATTACGTTTATTAGAAGCTAGAAATAAAATGTAAAATGAAAAAAATTGATGATAAAGTTTTAAAATAATGTTACTTTAACATAAAACAACGATAAGCTAATTTTTGAAAACAGATGGTTCGAACTGCATGAAAAATAATAATTTATGTTTGCCACTTTAGAGTTCTCCTGATCTTTTTGTTTACTTATAAAATCGACTAGTGCAACATCACTTTTCATTTCAGTTCTTATTAAATAATATTATTATAATGAAAAAATGTATAATCTATTTCCCATAAATTTGTTCTTACCATTCCAAAAAAAGCGATACTGCATTTTAAATTAAATACAGCACTGTATACAGTATACAAAAATATCTGAAAAATTTATATATATATATATATATATATATATATATATATATATACATATACATACATACTTTTAAAACATTTCTGAACGAAAGTCATTTTACAATGATAATAATTATGGCTGTTTATAAAAACAAATAATATAAATCTTAAAATAAAAATACATATTTTATAATAGACTGTTTTCTATATTTAAGATATGAATAAAACATGCTTTTATGAATCGCAGTCTTAAACTATTTAAATTTTTGTATAATTAATGTAAAATTAAATTTATAAAACAAAACTAATTGATGTGGACATTAATAAACACTTGTTACTTTCATTACCTTATGATAACTTAACTTGCATAAACGTTGATTGTTTATTTTTTACTTTTAATATTTTTTAACAGATCTCATTTGACAATAACATAACATGTCAGATAATATTATAAAGACAAAACTTCTGAATATTTCTAACGATTTTATATCATAAAATTAAAGTAAACATATGTAACAACCAATACAGTATTACATTGGCCTCGTAATTAAATTCTATTTTTATTTGTTTTCCACAACACACAATGCATGTCAGTTTATATTATGACAAAGTATTTTAATTAATTTACAGTATGTTTCACTGATTTTCCACTATATTATATATAATGCTGACAATGTTGATAAAAATATAGTACAGATGCTTTTAATCTCTTGTCAATAGATCTTAAATATTTGGATTATAAAGGTACTTATTCTCTACTCATAATTCTCAGTTTTATATTTACATTAACTTATGAAATATGTAATCACTAAAACATCAATTCGCAGTTGATTCTACAAAACAAATTTATATTGAAATTTTATAATATTAATTAATAATAAAGTAATTAAATAATTCAAATTGTATGAGTGAATAAATAATTGAGGTTGCTTATAGGAAAGTAGTTTTCATTTTCCAATCGTATAAGAATATTATGAAAAGTTAACAAATTGAAAACCTAATTGATTGATTTTCCTGACTGTAATCTCCAATTAAATTTTTTTTAACCTCAAGTATACGTGTATGTAAATTATTACAATATTTGATTTAGATAGAATAAAAAAAAAATATTGAAAGTCTTATACATGTATATTATAAACATTGACAATTCTAAAAGTAAATATAAGCTAATGAGCTTTATACATTGATTTAAGTGACTAAAATATGTTTGTAAGTCATAATTTTAATTTTAATTTTTATTAAAGAAACCATTCTTATTTTATTACATAGTTTTTAAGTTGACAAAAAAAGATTGCAAAACATAATTCCATATTTTTAATTTTCAATTACAGTTTTAAAAATACATTTGTTATAAGACATTGGTTTTAAGTGACAAATATAATTTTGCAAGTCATAATTACGAATTTAATTTTCATTATAGAAACCACATTTATCTTAATACATAATTTTTAAGACGACAAAAATAATTTTGCGAATAATTACATTTTTTTAATTGTTAATTTCAGTTTTAAAAATACATTTATTAAAGTTATCGAATATTTAGTGTTACGACACTATTATTTTTACATAATTTTTAAGTTGAAGGAATAACTTTGCAAATCATAATTGCAATTTTTTATTTTTTATTTGAGTTCTAGAAACCACATTTATTCTAAGACAATGGTTTTAAGTAAAAAAAATAAGTTTGCAAGTCACAATTACAATTTTAATCTTTAATTAAAGAAAACGCATTTATCTTAATAAACAGTTTTTAAGTTGGCAAATATAAGTTTGCAAATTGTAATCACAATTATTTATTTCTAATTACAGTTTTAAAAACAAAAATATTATACGACATTGGTTTTAAGTGACAAAAATACGTTTGCAAGAGATAATTGCAATTTTAATTTTTAATTACATTTTTAAAACACATTTATTTTAATACATAGTTTTTAATTTGACAAAAATAAGTTTGAAAGTTTTAGTTAACTAGAAATTTTCATGATTTTTATTCACGACTAGCAAATAAGTATATATTTTGAGTTATGCTTGTAATTAGAAAAATACAACTAAGATAATAGACATTTGAATAACTACACTATGTTGAAAATTAGAGTGTATTTCTAATTAATTATAAACTGACTTCTTACATATTTTGTCCAACAAAATTTCTAAAATTTTATTTTACATTATAATGAACAAAGGTTCATTATAGTCTTTGTTGTACAATTAATATTTAGTGACACTTCCGGCTAGAAAAAGATTTTGTGTTTAAAAACTGACTTAGAATTACTAAAAATATTTTTATAGAATTTTGTTAAAAATATTTATTTACTGTTTGATGAGAAAAAATTCAAAGTAGTTACTCAAAATGTTATAGAAATACAATTAAAAAAACATTATTTTATGCAGGTATTCATAAGGAAAGTTGTGTTTACTAAAATCAAAATAAATGCTATTGAGACAGTTATTTCTTAGAATTGGATTACAGTGGGTCTTTATTTTTTAATTTTGATAAAATTTAAAGAAAATTTATAACAATCTTGTCCAGTTTCAATGCTGTTTTTGATATTGTAAATCAGAACAAGAACTTCAGCATATTAATTACTGAGTAATTTAAGTTTTTAGAAATTACGACCGTTTATGCTAAGGAAATTGTTCCGTTCATTTTAATAACGAGAAATGGAATGAACGTTTTCAGTTCGCTTTTTTTAAACCTACAGGAAATATAAAGGAACAAAAAGAATGTTAGAGGCTGTTCAAATAATTTTAAGCATTTTCGTCACTTAAAAGACTGTCGGAGATATCAACAAATAAAACTTACCTTACTGAAGTGTAACAACTCCTATAGTAAAATATCAGTCTGTACTGTACAAAATTGAGAAATATTAAGATAAATTCGGTAAACATTTATTTTATTTTATTAAGTTCTTACATTTATACATATCAATAACAAATGTAGCAAGAAATAAAACTATTTTTATTTTCAAGTACTGTACGTAGACCTATTTATCCCTAGAAATGTATTGTCAAAATTCGGAAGCTCATCTGTAAAAAAGTAGACCAGTTAGTATTTCATCTCCAAAAAGTCAGGAAATGAAATCATTCCTGTTTCCTAATTTTACGTGTGAAAATGTATAAGTACAAACAGTAAAGAATAATGGATACTGAACTTTACATAGTATGTCTGAGAAGATAGTCGTATAAAAAGGTTCGTATATCGTCTAACTCTAAAATAGGTCTCCTTACTAAGTTCACAAGCATTAGGCTGGTATTCATGAGCTTAAAAAGACACACTTTATGATAAAACGGATCTTTTAAGTGACTCTTCTCAGTTAGATTGAAACGAAACGGAGCTTTTGAGTGACCCGGCTCAGTTAGAGTGAAACGAAACGGAAGTTTTTAGTGACCCGGCTCAGTTAGATTGAAAAGAAACGGAGATTTTGAATGACTCTTCTCAGTTAGATTGAAACGAAACGGAGCTTTTGTGTGACCCGGCTCAGTTAGATTGAAAAGAAACGGAGATTTTGAATGACCCGGCTCAGATTGAAACGAAACGGATCTTTTGAGTGACTCTTCTCAGTTAGATTGAAACGAAACGGAGCTCTTGTGTGACCCGGCTCAGTTATATTGAAACGAAACGGAGCTTTTGTGTGACCCGGCTCAGTTAAATTAAAGCAAAACGGAGCTTTTGTGTGACCCGGCTCAGTTAGATTGAAAAGAAACGGAGCTTTTGATTGACCCGGCTCACTTAGATCGAAAAGAAACGGAGATTTTGAATGATCCGGCTCAGATTGAAACGAAACGGATCTTTTGAGTGACCCGGCTCAGTTAGATCGGATCCATTTCTTTATAATTACTTATTATTATTTGACATTATTTTATATTTGAGACCAAGGAAATGCTTTAATTTAGGCTTTCTCGTAGATTGTCATTGATTTGCAATTTTGATGTTGTTTAAGGAATTAGACGTCGGATTTTCTACAGAAGTAAGGATGCGGTCAATTAAAGCGTGTTTAATTACTCTCCACTGCTTACACGAGGATACACACGTGCTTCAGGAAGCCTCGAGACAGACGTTGAAATAGAGTTTAAACGTTGTAGTTCAGTGTTAACGCCTAAATATTTTTCTCTGACAATCAGTGGTTTAAATTTTTCCTCATACATTTTTCAGTTTCCGCAAAAACCTACCTTATTCTTCTCCTGAAACTGAATTTTTATTTTCTAAATACGAAGTGTGAAAATCGATTTTGAGATTGTTATGGATTTATCATTTTAAAGGTAGTCCAAAAAATAGTTTTTTGTATGTCATGTCTGGGTTGTGCTTGTTTGTTTATTTGTGCGCGCGTGTCATAGTTTAGTAATTGCTGAGACTAAATTAATGATTGATTCTGAAGAAATTATTATTAGTTTTCATTTATCGTGTAAGGTTTGGGTTGTCGTTCGTTGTGTTAATTTTTTAATTTTTGAAAAAAAAACTTTTTGAAACAACTTTTTGGTGGAAAAACTGTTGAAAATCTGAATTTTTCAGTAATTAGGATTATGACCTATTATTCCCGTCAGTGGTCTATCTCCTCACCTCGTAAAGGCTACTGCGGTTTCGAAACTCTATTGTTCCATCTTCAGGCCGTGATACAAAATGTTTAATCCCTCTGTCGAGGTTGTCACACAGTTGAACAAAACATTAAAAATACACGTCACAAACACTAAACACAATTGCACGATTAAAATATACATGATAAAATTTAGTTTGACCAAACGATACGTATGTCATTACATTCTGGACTGGATCATGTTTGAAGTACACATTTCATTGCCAGTTACAACCCATATAGCACAAGAATATTCTATTAACATCAAATTATTGTTCAAATATGATATTGTGAATATAAAATTGATGTTAAATTTAAGGCAAAATTTAGTTGAGAATATGTTAAAATCTGGTCCAAATGTCACAAATGTAAAAATAACATTAATTTTAAGTCAAATTTTATATTTTTTTATACATTACAAAAATATTCAATTGATGTAAAAATAAGATTTTAAACATGTTCAAGTAAAGATTTGAGGCGAAAAGCACATTGAGGCTTTTATCGCCTCCATTAATGTAAGTGTGAGTGTAAAGTGTTAAAGTCGTAAGTGTAGTGTTGTAAGTTTAAGTGTATGTCAGACTCGTATGTAAATTAATATATAATTTAATTGACCACTTTATCTTTACCACTTTATCTTTTCAGTTAGATTGAAAAGAAACGGAGATTTTGAATGACCCGGCTCAGATTGAAACGAAACGGATCTTTTGAGTGACTCTTCTCAGTTAGATTGAAACGAAACGGAGCTCTTGTGTGACCCGGCTCAGATTGAAACGAAACGGAGCTTTTGTGTGACCCGGCTCAGTTAGATTAAAGCAAAACGGAGCTTTTGTGTGACCCGGCTCAGTTAGATTGAAAAGAAACGGAGCTTTTGATTGACCCGGCTCTCTTAGATCGAAAAGAAACGGAGATTTTGAATGATCCGGCTCAGATTGAAACGAAACGGAAAAGGCATTCCACTGCCACAAAAAGGCAGTCCAGAATGTAACGATATACTAGTCGCACGTATCGTTTGGCCAAACCAAATTTCATCGTATGTATTTTGTTCAGTGTTTGTGACGTATGTTTTTAAAGCTTTGTTTGACCTCGACAGAGGATTTAATATTTTGTATGACGGCCTGAAGATGGAATAATAGAGTTTCGAAACCGCGGTAGCCTTTACGAGGTGCGTGATAGACCACTGACGGGAAAAATTGGTCATAATCCTAATTACTTAAATATGTGGTCCGGTGGCTATGTTGCAACAATGAATTTTTCAAAATATTTTTTAACGACTTTGATAAAGTTTATCCTAGAAGTAGTAGTCCATGTCTACCATATAGGCCTTTGTCCCTATTAAAAAAAAACTGAAAAATTGGCTTAATCTGTTAATCATTTTAAGAAAATTTTGAAAAATATTTTAAAATTTCTCGAATTCAGCTCATTAGGTTAATACTCCAAGTTTGGAGTAAACTTTTTTAATTTCAGTCAGTTTAGCATATTTTAAATAAAAGTAATTTAGGTTCTGAGTCAGTTTGGAAAAAATATAATGAACCCTGACGCCATCGGTGTTTCACAATTTATGCTCGAATAGTATATTTATTTTTTTCAAATTTTGTACTCTGAGCTGAATTATGAATTTTAACATAGAATTTTAAATTGAAAAGCATTTAAAAAATAGATCAGTCATATCTTTCATCGTTACCGTCGAACAGGATTTTTCAGGTAAATAACTAACTGTAACAAAGTTCGTGTAATACATTGCGTTATCGATTTTATGATGAATTACTTTTTGAAATGGCATTTCCCTTATGCAGGGAGCTTTTAACAGCAGAATGCGCCTTACAATTTGGAGGAGGAGGTCTAGAACAAATAACTTATTGCGAGACATTACTTTACAAAAGGCTTAAGAAGATTAAAGCAATTTGTTAAGACTTTTAGACGCGAAGCTGCACGTTCTATATACATTATAGGCTTAGTAAAGTGGGAAAGTAAAAAAAAAGTACCTTTCAGACATCGTTGTAGAAACAGTGGGCATACTTTATATTTATTTGGTGTAGATTGCGTTACCAAATGAGAACGCAGGCAAAATAGATACGCTCTGAGTGTCAAACTTTAGATGCTTTCACAACACAAAATGTTTGCAAGTTGTTTGGTTTTGTTTTGTTATGTTTTACCGTGTTCATTCACCTTCATTTTGAAACTTTTAGCGTAATAATAAGTACAATTGATGTTATAATGTTTCGTAATACTTAAAACTGGGAGTTATAGGCTCCGAAATTAGCAATAATAAAATTGAGAACGTCATCCCGTTAAATTTCCTTTGCTTAACTAGTGATGGAATATTCATGTTATTATTCGTTATTCGGACATTTGCCGTCATATTTTTGTTCACGGAAACAATACACGACCTTTCGAGAATACGGGTCAACTCGTTCTAAAGTGCCTGACAAAATTAAGTAGCCTAAATAAAAATTTTAATAACAAAACTTAGCAACTATATGTTCGTATTTTACACAGGCTTAGAAATCTATAATTATGTTCTAGTTTAGGAGTCTGTTGATCCTGTCCGCCATATAAATTTATTTTCTGTAATAATACTGTTAATTAACGATAAAGGTTATTTCGCTTTTTCTTAAAATAAAATTATGTAAGAAACTCATTTTAAAGTTCTTGTGTTTGGGAATGCGGTCAGGGTTTTTTTCAAATTGTATATATTTTTAACTTTTAAAAATACAGAAGCAAAAAATATAAAACAAAACAAATTTACAAAATGTATAAAGCGGACCACATTTCCACACAAAAGATCTTTATCCTAACATGAGGTACCAAACATAATTTTATCTTAACAAATATAGGAGTAATCTGCATACATACACGTGCACGCGCACACACGCGCGCGCTCACACACACACGCGCGCGCACATACACGCACGCACTCACACGCACAAATGATCTCAAATATCCGAATAAACGATAATAATAACTAGATTGACCTATTTTAATAAGAAATACAAGGTAAGTAGCCTTCTTAAATCTTCTTAAAATATCAGTACTGGAGACATATGTAGGCCTACGTTTAAAACGTTTAAGTTCGTGTAAAAATGGCTTTATTTACTTCAAATTCAATATTTATACTGGGAAAGCACTGATGTTACGTTAAAACATTTTTGCGGGAAATGAAAGTTTGTGTGCTCTTGCTATATTTACACTAAGCTGGCCTTGCTCGTATCTCTCTCTTCCACGTCTCCCCCATTAAACCCTACAATACGCTTGTGTTTAGGCTTATTAAATCATTAATTTGTCCGGCTGTGTTTAATACAATCAATCCCGGACAAATTGATTTTATAATTAGTCTTACGTTTAAACCCGATCCCCTTTTATTTACATTAATTTTTCTTGAGGCGCGCCGAGAACCGTAAAACTATATTAAATATTGCTTAAAATGTGAATACTTTTCATGAAAAAACGAAAATATCGCAGTGCGATGTTAGAATACAAACGTAAAAGTTCGAAAATTTTAGGTCAACAAGTAATACAACTTGGTGTTTTCAATCTCTGAACTGAACTGTGCACTTCTCGTACTTCATAATTCTCGTTAGTAGACTACAGAATAACTTTAGCATTTGATCAATCGATACCTGCATCGCATGTTTTATAATCTAATCACAGACTACGCACGCACGCAAGCACACGTCGTCACACGCACTTTTATTTACAGCCTTTTTTTATTCTGACAATTACAAATACATTCTCGGCTTGCAGGTTATAACGTAATTTTTATTTTAGTTATTACAAAATTTAATTTGTAATCGAATTAAGCAAGTTAAAGCGAATTAATAGAAGAAAGCGTGTATTAAAACGATCTGAAATAGTTATGCGTTAAATTTTGAGTAAAAAAAACGTGTTATTGGAAAAAAGTACTTTTTAAGTAAAAACAACTAAATGATTGTTAACATTATTTTTTTGTAACTATATTTTGTCGATAAAATTTATCGATTAAAACATATACAGTGGTTTTAGTATTTCTAATTAGATATTTATAATAGATTGTAGATATTTAGAAGAGTTATTTTGCAAAATGAGTTACTAGTTTGGCATAACTTCTGTTTTAAAAAAAGGTAATTTTTACCGAAGTCAATTCTCTATTTTGAATACTTCTGTAATGCCGATTTTACTTTCAGGCGAACAATATTACTTTCGAGGGAAAATATTTCTTCGCAAAAAAGAAAAGTTGAAGTGTTTGTGGTACAGGGTTTATTGAAGGAATAAAATTATCGTGATTGTACTAGTGAAATATTTTTATACTACTTGTGGCGCAATTTCTATGAAAAAAATTATATAGAAATGATCAAATGCGTGAATTACCAGTTTAAAAATAAATAATTTAAAAAGTAAAAGTGTTACCTTAAGAAATAAAATTGATATATATCATGATTAAAACAAGTAATATTTTGTATTAAAATTTCCACAAACACACAAGCGCGCGAGCACGCGCGCGCGCGCACACACACACACACACACAAAATTTGTCTTAAAGAGTAAAAAGGTCAAAACTTAAAAATTTGTTTATCACGGTCAAAACTTAATAAACATGCAATACTTTGAATGTAAAATGATTTTAAAATGCGCATAATGTAGGAATTATTATCTTAAATGATTTTTAACGTGTTCATTTTATTGTTTTAATTTACAAAAAAAAGTAAATAAATAAAAAATAAAATAAAATAAAATTACCACTATTAAAATGAACTTGTATAATGTTAAAAATGGATTTTAAAGTTCTTGCTATGTCGGATTTTACCCGAAGAAATAAAAATAAACCTTAGCGAGGTTTAAACACAAGGATATTTTAAAAGTAAAATTATCATAAAATTCTTGCGGTATCGATTTTCACCTTACAGAATAAAAGTATTATCTTAGTAAAATAGGAAGGTATTATGAACGAAAATGACTTTAAAAACTTAAGGAGTGAAAAGTAGTTATCTCGATTAAAATAAGTAGATTTCTTTTAATAGAAAATTATTTTATAGTGCTTGTATTATCATGTTTAAATTATATCATAAAGTATTTGAAAACAATTATAAGAATATGCATATATATATATATATATATATATATATATATATATATATATAAATAGTAAAATGTTAAAAAAAGTAATATAGATTTTTCTATTAGGAATAAAATAACTTATCGTGGTCAAAATATATGTTTACGTTTTATCATAACAAGTAGGCCAAACATTTTTTTTTAATTATAATTATAGCTTGAATGTAAAGTGATGTTTTATAAAGCATTTATGAAGATAAAATACAGTATTCGTGTGGTATTATGAAGTAATTATGAAGTTTTTTTTTGAAGGTAAATGACATGAATCCCTGAGATGTATTTTTCTAATATTTTTCTTAGTAAATAGTTGTGAACGTCGATCGAGAAAAATAAACTTTAATGGATTTACTTCGGGCTATGAAATGGAAAAAACGCGAACGATTTAGCTAAGAAAAAACGTCCCCCCGTTATAGTTGTGGTTTTTAGATATTTTAGAAAAAATATGGCCGAAATGATCAACGAAGAACACGAAATATCGGGTTGAGATGCTCAAGTACCAGGAGTGAAAGTTATTACAGGTATTTATTCACATATTTTAAGGTGAAGTCAGACGATATACTTTTACCCTGAACGTACAACAGTACAAAAAAGTGAAAGAAATGTCAGTTTTATATCGTTTGACCTGTCTCTGTCTCTCTAGTTAGCGATCATCTGTATTTCCTTTTGAAGAATTTATACTACTTATAATAGGGACTCCTAAAAGTAATAACTGTTTTTAGAAGTCATCCATACTTCACCATCACTTTTTTGATTTTAAAATTTATTATAAGAACAATAAATTAAGATACTATTTATAACAATAAATTCATCCATTTTACAAAAATAACAGTTACTTAATTCTTGCCTGTATGTTTTATCGTGTGTTTATTCTAATTTAAGAAGCTATAAGACTATAAATTAACAGTTTACAAAACTTTAGAATATTACACTTTATAACGTTAAACGTTTAATGTATTGTCATTTTAAACAGTTCACTTCGAACATGGTTTTTAATTCTAAAGTGACCTTTATAACTACAAAACCTGTATATTTATTAGATTTGTCGAACAGTAAGTGACCTGGAACTTATTGTACAGTTATACATTCTCACATAATCACAATATGTACACCTAAACCTCCTACTTAATAGGCTATAATGAAAGAAGTGTCTGAATATGCGTTTATTCTATAAACAAATTTAAAATTTCTTTTAATATATTTAATTCATAAAATTGAACTAATTTAGTTACACTCGTAACAGTGTTAACACGCATTGTTCAGACACATCCTATAGACTTAGGGATAATTGAGGTTAACTACTTATTATTACAGAAAGCTTCACATTTGAGCAAAAGTTATCTGGGTATTATTATATGAAAATGTATCTTACATGTCGAGTCTTCTAAAGAGGGAAGACATTTTTTTCTTTAATAGGCATCTAAACGAGCTTTGTTTTCAAAGAACTAATTTTTCTTACTTAATTTTATACTTAGCATATAAATATAATTTAATATATATTATGTTAAATTTAAACTTTTACCGTAATTATTGTCAAGAAATAGTTATAATACTGTAATAATGATTTTCTATCTTTTCAATGCTCATGTTATACATACATTAAAGATATACTTCGTATAAAACATGTTTATTGTCATATTATAACGACCTTAAGGTAATAAGCGATCAAATGTCACATGACTGGTTCGGTATAGCAACCGTGTAACAACAATACACCTATAAATATTTAATTTAAATTTATTTAAAGCAGGTATTTGAAGAGGTTATCAAATTACAAGCGCTGCGTCAATTAAAGCGTTAGTTAATTACGAGTGATTACAAATAAATTTAAAATTAATAAAAAGGTTTTAAGCAGAAGCAGAGTGTAAATACCCTACGTTGATCAATTATTGCGTTTTTATAGATCAATAACCTTGTTTAAACAGAATATTGCAAAAAACTATTTCTAAAATGTTCTCAGCCTTCTGAATTAGGAATGAAAGATATTTTTTTAGATAATTTTGTTTTAGCTGTGAAGGTATGGAGCAGAAAAATATTTTCGTAGTTTGATCATGAAGAATAAATACAGTATATCTGTTGTTAATAACACTTGTAACAGGATATTCAAGGTATTTTCTAAACGATTATTACCTAAGTAAATGAAATGTTACAAATAGCATCCATGTAACCGGGTCGACAAATAGTTTAGCCTAATAAATAGAAGTGGTGAGTATCACTTAGGTAACTGATAATGTCAAATTAATATTTTTTAACAGAAAATTTTAGTAGAATCTAGGCAGGCCTATAGTTGTGCTAAATAGCTTCTGCGCGTGGGCCAGGGAAACGTCGGTGTAATAGGTCGGATGAGGTTAGTGATGTTTTCAGTTCGGATAGTAGAACTGCGCGTGCACGCATTACTTTGACCCGTTTCAAACTAAAATGTAAGAAATAGGGTCTAGTATCAGTGTAACCGGGATCGACAGTTTAAAATTTACTAAGCGATTACTTAGATAACTGAAAACGACAAGAAGTAACTACATTTAAAATGTATTTGTAACAAGGAATTGTAAATATCTAATTTAGACTAATATGCAAATATTTTTACGACAAATTAGGATTAAAATAGCACCCTAAAAACTGGAATTGCTTTATAGTTCGTTAATAGGTGGAAATATAAAATAGCACCCTAACTGGAAATCAAGAAAACGTGATGTAGATAACGGCGTTAGTCTACAGATTATTTGTTAGCCAAGTGTAGGCCTATCAAACGGCAATCTTGTAGCTAGGATTAAGATTAGTATAATATAAAATACCGTCATCTACGAAAAAGTAAGCACAAATTTTGGCCCTGATAAATTATTATTTTTTCAAATAATTAAAAAAAATATATTTTAAGGAATCCAGTATTTACATATATTCGTTGCAAGTGTTAACACCAAGTATTATGTAGGCTAATCAGATAATCAGTCACAGTATGAGATTCACATAAGATGCTATTACTGAAGTTATCTTAAAAAGAGTTAGATCGTTTTTTTTGTGAAAAGTATTTTCACTCGATTAAAATAGAAAGCAAATATTTGATATCAGCTGCATTTCTCCATTTAGAAAATAGACACTATAACAGATAACAGCTCGATAAGTCTTTGATTATTTTATACTGTTGAAAGTTTGGTAAAGGTGTTTTAACATCGATGTGTTTCTAAAGAGGCTCTAAGGCTTCATCGACGAAGCTTAAGTCTGTACCCGACATCTGTGCTCTGAAACATAAAACCAGATCACCATAAACATTAAATAAACATATCGAGTCTGCTCTAAATAAATTTTTGCATAGAGTGAAAATATTATGGCTGATCGAAAAACCAGTAATGTTGGACACAAACTTAAAACTAATCGAAACTTAAGGTATACTAGAGATGAAATCGAACATTTCAAATGAGTAAGCCTGTCTAAAAAAATGACTACCGGAGCATAAAATCGCAAACTGAAAAGAGAGAAAGCGTCAGCAAAAGGACTTGTAATTGTAGAAGCAGAAACCTCCAAGTAGAGACCTTGGGAGTGCGACAAAATTATTAATAGGTTGAGATGAAAAGACTGACGTGAAGCGTACTTAAAAGACTCCAAGACTAGAGGACCGTCAGCCAGAAACATTATACCACGGAAAAATCGCGCGTAGGCTTTGCGAGAAGGATAAAGAAACTGCAAATGCGATCAGGAGGTAAAAGGTATTCGGTTTCTAGGATCCTGAGGATCTCCAGCAGAATAAGCTATTTAGTGGACTGCTAAAACTCATCGAGTGTAAAAGACTCCAAGAGGCTTTCTAAGCAAGAAGACAAAAGACTTTTTTGCACGACAGATCGTTTGATCGTGCTGCCAGAGGCTACCGAACCTCCTAACATGTATAGCATTAATCGATCAATTAAGGACGGTACCTATAAAACCAAACATTATTTAAAACAAATTAAAAGAAAAAATCTTCTGTTTGAAAAGGGAATTTTTTAAACATCGCGTAACTTCCACAATCTACAAGAAACGAACACTTAAACCGTTTAGACGCTTAGAGGATTTGTGATTATCGCGAGCTCGGATTTAGATCACAAAAAGCCCATTGTCTGCAGGAAATCTATTAATAAATCTGCGAAGATCCTATATAATAAATGTATCCTCTTACCTCTATTTACAGAATGAAGAATAAGGCTGGGAAAATATGCCTTATTCTCAGTCTCTCTTTAACTTGTAAAGGAAAGGACTTGATCTATTCCTGCCGATTATTTCTCCTTCTCCTTCACGCTCTTCTGCCTCAGCACGTCACCAATTCCACGAGTTTGTGTCAAGAGCGCTCACGACCTTAAAAAGGAAAAAATAGATATGTTAATGCACTAGTCAACTTTGATACTACATAAATTAAGTAGTGGCTGTGAATATTAACTCAGTCATGAATAAAGACTAAAGTTATTCAGCGAACAAAACAATTGTCAGTTTCATCTCGATAAAATTTAAATAGACGTTTATTTTTGCTCCCCTGTCTGTTATGCCTGTGAACATTCTTATTTTTTTAAACTCTACTTCATTAATGTTCTTGTAAATACGATTACATTCCCACAAAAATAGTGGCACATTAATAAAAAGATATAATTACCTCATCAACACAGGAAAATTGACTTAATTTTTCAAAACTCTATCACATTTTGTTTAAAATGTGCCCGCATGTGAAGATTTTGAACTAAAAGTTACGCAAAGCAGCGTTCAGAAATTTATTAACAACATTAAAGCGAAATATAGAAGAACCCCTATAGAACAGAATTAACTCTCACAGTGTTTCAAAACCTTTAGAAGATTTAACAATAGATACAGTAACATTTTGACAAAGGAGCGTTTGTAACTATAATAGACACGTTCTCTGAACACCTACAGATGTATAGAATCGCTAGTCAGCATGCAACAGAGATAAGAGACAAGTTGATAGAGTTCGTCGTAGAATATGACATCCCAGACTTCATTATCTCAGACAATAAAACTGAATTCAATAACAAAGTAATTAAAAATCTTAATGGAATTGCATAGAATAAAAATTAATTTCTTAAGGACGCAACATCCTCAATCTAATGGACTTTGTGAACGAGTGCACTCTACTTTAGTTGAACACAGTAGATTATTAAATAATCAAGCAGAATTAAAAAAAAATGACAATTAAAAAAATGATATAAGCTGAAATAGCTTACAATAACGCAATACATTCTGTTACAAAATTAAAAGGGTTAATTAATTAACAGTGTATGTGTGTGTGTGTGTGTGTGTGTGTGTGTGTGTGTGTGTGTGTGTGTGTGTGTGTGTGTGCGCGTGTGCGTGCGTGATACGGAGATGATCGACTAGGTGTGGAGCGGTACTAGATGACTCACCGTATACAGCTCGAGCGCGACGCGAAACCAATGGTTTAACACATGATTTTTCATGGGACGCGGGGACCCAAATACATGTCAATTTTGTGGTAATATCATCACTTTTTTCCTTATCATCATAAAAAAGTGCTTTAACGTGCCTAAGAAAGCAAAGCTTCAAAAATTGAAAAACAAGTCCGAATGCTTACATTTTAAAAATAAAATTTACATTTTTCCATTCGTGAAGAAATATGTACATAGAAATACTGTATATAAGGTCTATTATTATATATATTGTTTTTAAGGATCTGTCAAAAAGTAACCTAATGGTCATAATCAACCTCATTTCAAGCCCGGAGTCTTGACCTTACTATGGTAGCCACTCTAATAGCTTATTTTTCAATGAAAAGTTGAAAATAATTTGATATATATCATAATTTACCTTCTACAAAAAACACCGAACATATAATGAAAACATTAAAATTTGAAACTGCTAACATTTTTTAAACTGTCGCGTTGCTGTGCAGTACTTTTTATTGTATAAATAAATATAGTTTCTATTGTATAAATATATTTTGTAAATGAATATACTTTGCATTGTATAAATATACTTTTTCTTGTTTTCAGATATCGCAAAATATTCTAAAAATATTATAATTTTCAAATTTATTTCCATTTAAATAAAATCGTCTAAAAGTTAAAAAGATTTAAAACCTAATTATTCCGGAGACT
Source organism: Callitettix versicolor (assembly GCA_022606455.1). NCBI lineage: Eukaryota > Metazoa > Arthropoda > Insecta > Hemiptera > Cercopidae > Callitettix > Callitettix versicolor. The sequence continues at coordinate 28,923,327 of CM040182.1, forward strand.
TTGCTAATTTTATTTGAGATTAATTAAAGGATAAACTCTTAACGAATTAAATTTGCATATTTCTCGCAATTAATAATACACTTAACTATTCAATTACTTTAAGCTGGAAATATAGAAGCAACGAGCGCAGTGCGACCAACATAGACAAATGTTTCTTTCATACAACAGTCAGGGAGGAAAATAATTAATTAAATGCATTATTCATTAGTTAACTTAATAGTATTTTAAATACAGTACGAGGTAATTATAAAGTATTTATTTCACTTTATCGACTTTGTATGTTTTAAAATTGAAGTATAACGCCAATTAAGACGAGATAAAATAAATATTTGCTGCACGCACCTGTGCTCCGACGTGTAAAAGTCAATTTGCATAATTAATTTTTAATCATACTTTTTGAGAAGGTAATTTCACTGTTAAAATCAACGTAAACGTGTGCCTACATCTGTCACAAAGCAAGGCAGTCGACAGGTTATTCTTTGTGTTTTCATTGAAATTTATAATGTTAATTATAAACAATTTGATATAATTATTGTGTGTGTGTGTGTGTGTGTGCGCGCGTGCGTGTGTTGTGTTTGTATTCTCTCTCTCTCTCTCTCTCTCTCTCTCTCTCTCTCTCTCTCTCTCTCTCTCTGTGCGTGCGCACATACGCAGTCGTATGTATGATGTGTGAGTGTGTGTGTGTGTGTGTACGCGCGCGCGCGTGTGTGTGTTGTCTCTCTCTCTCTCTCTTTATACATACATACATACATACATACATATATATATATATATATATATATATATATATGTGTGTGTGTGTGTGTGTGTGTGTGTGTGTGTGTGTGTGTGTGTGTGTGTGTGTGTGTGTGTGTGTGTGTGTGTGTGTGTGTGTGTGTGTGTGTGTGTGTGTGTGTGTGTGTGTGTTGTCTCTCTATCAGACAGAAGCTGTGCTTACAATAATTGTTATAGAAAGTTATATCTGTTGCTCATAACTTTGTAGAATTATCGATATATAAAAATAATTCATTTTTTAGTTACCTGATGTTAATGAGTTAACAGACATTCTATTGAATAGTTCAATACTATTTTGACTCAGATTTTAACTCTAATTACAATTTAAAAGATTACAGTTTCCATTGAAGTTGGCATGTACAATGATAATTAATAAGTCACAGGGTCAGACGTTCAGAATAGCAGGAACTCGTTTGGGAACACCGTATTTCTCCCACACGGTCAGTTACATGTCGCCTGTTCTAGAGTGTCGAGTGGCAAAAATATGTTTTGGCCGAAAAACATAAATCGTATAATATTGTATACAGAAATATATTAAATTGTAATAAATCTATTCTGACTTTGAAAATCGATTATAAATTTTATTACGTATATTATAATTGCGGGCGAAGCCACGACGGGTAACAGACAGTCTAAATATTTTGCAAATCTGATTTAACTGTCACAACGTTGCAGTCACTGTGTTAACGTTTTAAAACTTCCTACTTCACCGTAAAACCACCATCAGATTAATTTTCTTATTTTAAATGGAATTTTAGACGTCAATTTAAGGAAATTTTTGCAATGATTTTTGTGAAATCAGATTTTAAAAAGAATGTTACTATTTTTTAAACAATTGGAATGGCCGACATTTTGAAACGGTTGGACGGATTAGCTGGGTAAAGTGTATTAATACCTAATATCTTTAACTAGTCTAAGATATTATTAAAATAAATTTGTATGGCAATTTTGAATCGTGTTTGACCAAAATTGAAATACTAAAATTATATATATATTAATACATACACGCACACGCATGTGTGCATATATACACACACACACACATTATATATATATATATATATATATATATATATATATATATATATATATATATATTTTGTATAAGAAGGAAACTTCTATGCTATGAATTTAAAAGAAATTAATTTGATATGAATAGAACAAATATCAAACTAGTTGAAAAGAAGCTACCAAATGTTAAGTTAGGTTAAATAACCTTTGATTAATTCTGTTCGATATTACTCTAAAAATGGATGCTGTTACCGAAATGTACCAGTCAAACTTCCATAGAACAGACTTCTATAGTAAGAAGTTCTCTGTATTGCGCACTTTATTAAGGAATTTCATCTTATTTTGTGTAAAGATTTACTTATATTTAACAAAAATTAATTCCCACATTACAAATTTTATATTCAAACGTACGTAACAGCTCCATTCCTATACGGCATTTCAATACGGTTAGCTTTTAAAACGTAAAAACAAATATTTATTACAATATTTTTGGTTGTTCGCGTGGCAAATACAATGTCAAGAAAATGCGCAAGAAAAAAGTGTAAGGTCTTAAACAAATTAAGGCATTATATTGAGGAGAACACAATTTTTATTACAGTTCGAAGTAAAATATCAGATGTTTTTAAACCATCAAGTAATACCTTGAGAAGTAATTTAATACAGAATAACAATGTAGCGTAAGTAATTGCAGTAATACGATATTTTCCGAGTTTCAAGTGTTCTCGTCTTATTTTATAATACGATACTCTTTAAACATTTTTATTATGCACAATATTGTTGGATTGACACTCCTTGTGTTCAGGTATATTACATACCAGGGAGGCCCGTGCGACATTTCGCACTAGGCCTATGAAAGTTTTAAGTACGCACAGCATTTTGAATAAGAGTAGTCATTGGTATGAGGGCGGTAATTGGAAGGAAGGGAAAACATGTTTGAAAAATAAATCGACAATCGATCGGTGTGCAATAATAATCACATATTCATGAGTCATTGTTGTACATACATCTCAATACACATAAATGTTTTTTCAATAGCAATTGTTACAGGGCATTACAATACCTCGTTGTAAGTGGTATTTGATGCTTTTGTACTTTTTGTATTTCATTTTCTTTAATGGATATAAACATGTTAGTTGATTTAGTTACCCTTGAAAAGGCTACATACAATTGTCCAGGAGTAAAGACGGCAATAGATAAATACAATGCTGCTCTTTGAAGTGTTTGTCTCTGCGACTTGTTTACAATGAAAGCAAATGCAATTTTAATTGGCAACTGTCGTCTATTCAATTAAAAAGTTATGTTTGATAACCTCTAACTGTATTTTGACATTTTAATTGTACTTCGTATTTTATTATATCCGTATTAACAATAGATAAATGCACGATGGAAGGAGAAATCACAAGTATATTTGTGTAAAAAACAGTGTCCAAAACATGTGTTTGGTATTCGAAATGCTTGTCCCGGCTTGTACGACGGGCAGGGATAGGGAACTGTCAGTAAGGCCACATAACCTATAAGTTTAATGAGTTTTAAGTAAATATTGAAATTGTTCTAAGCCCGTTATGCAAAAAGAGGCATTTTGAATGGGATTGTCTATTCGTGATTAATAAGTTAACTTCGAAAAATATACAAAATATTGTCTGATTTGTGTTGCCGAGCATGCGCATTCAAGATGCCGTTTTGCCTATGACAGTAAAAAGTGCCTTTTATGTTAAAATTTTCGACAAACAGTAAGTTTTAACGCACAATCGTTTTGCAATGTCAGAAGCCGGTTAAAATATTTTTCTAAAAGATACCTCATTTATGCATGTCCGAATAGTATGTGCTGAGAAAAAGGGAATGTTGATTCGAGAAATAATATATATGATAGTGCCACACTACACCTGACTGGCAGGCACGGATCCCAAAGCGCTATTACTCTGTGGTATTAGTTAAGTACTTAAACAAATTACTGTTTTACTCACACTTTGAAATAATGTTCATTTCGTGGGATTCCACTGCCTGTTTGTAGGGTAAATGTTGCAGGTCTAACCATTACGTGAAACATTTGGGGAAATATTGGGATAAAACAAACAAAAATTTCATTTTTGCATGCAATTTACTTTAAATTACGTATTCGAAAAAATCTATTTGGAAAAGTACACCTGTGGAACTCGAGGAGTTACCGACAGAAGCGAAGCTTTGCTGAATATATAATTAGTCTATATGTTCACAAATATCTTGTTTTGTTTAAATAAATAAGTACGTAAACCTAATTTAGATATTATTTACTGTGGTTATAATAAAAGATCAGATGTTTTGTATTAATTCGTAACGATCAGCTGATTTCATTTAACAGCTGATAGGCTATGAGTTTCAGGTTATGTTGTTAAAAACTATCAATATTAGCAACAATTATAACGGTTACAACGCGCATTCTTCAACTAAGGAAAAATACCGAAACCAAAGCAACACAACGTTTTCATATAATACGCGTGTACTTTTACCGAAAAGGAGGAAGAAAAAGAAAGAGACAGAAATAGAGAGCGAAATTCGTTTGCTCGTTCGTTTCATATTTCCGTTACATTCTTCCGTTCGGCAGACTTTTTTTCTATTCACTCCTCTCGCCAAGGGTAACACTAAAAGCTTTGCTTCAAAAATCAGGTTGTTTTTATATCTCCAAAACAAAATTTTATTTTTGAAAAAAAATCTTTTAGGGGTTATGAGGAAAAAATAAAAACTCACATGAGCATGACAAAAGGCGTTACGCTTGCCGTATATAATTTATTAGTACTCTTGAAATGAATTTAAGTCTACGGAAGCAATTTCTATGAGCATTCCGGCTCAGTACTTTTTAAAATTTTTGATTATAAAACTAAATGTGAGTTCAAATCTTGTTTATCACTAATTTTTTTATATTTAATATTTATTTGTATGATATTATGTAAATAAATAAGTTTAATAGAAATATTTAATTATAATTAAAGCCATTATACTACATACTCAATCCATTTAGCATAAAAATGTTTTAGAGCGTTTACAGTTAAATATATCTAGCAAAAAGAGACATTTTGAATGAGATTGTCTATTCGTGATTAATAAGTTAGCTTCGAAAACTATACAAAATATTGTCCGATTTGTGATACCGCGCATGCGCATCCATGATGCCGTTTTTCCAATAACAGTTAAAAGTGTCTTATATGTTAAAATTTTCTACAAAGCGTAAGTTTTAGCGCAAAATCGTCTTGGAATGTCAGAAGCCGGTTAAAAAAAATCTTTTTAAAGATACCTTATTTATGCCTGTACGAATAGTATGTGCTGAGAAAAAGTTATGTTTACTGGAGAAATAATATATAGTTTTTAATACTATATTGTATTATTTTTTCTTAGCCTATATTTATTTTATGTGTCTCCTTATAACATAGTTTATATATCCCCTTGATAGTTCGTTATATAGAAGTTTCATTGTATTTATACGACGGTGAAGTAATTTGACTGGTCTGACATTCGATTCTGTTCATATCAAATTACTTTCTTTTAATTTTGTAATGCAATGGGTTTGCTATTTGTATTTCATTTTCTACGACAATGCAGAATGTTGTTCCAGCACATTAGAAATAGCAGTGAGTTTAAATTTATAGTTTCTGTAATTCGGTAATGTTTGAGCAGACCGAACTGGATGGTGAACATTAACATGGCCGCTAAAAGGACAATCAGATCCCGCTGCGCTCCCTCCCGGGCCGACGGGATATTTCTTGTCGTACTTTATTTTCTAGTTAGGTTCTTAAACTAACATTAAGTCTATTTTTTCGAAAAACAAAATGAACAACAGTCTATGTTTATTATCGTCACAATAAGCTACTGCGGCTGTATCGGATATTCAGCCATTCTCAAGTATACTAGGATTTGACATTGTCATTAAACAATAAAAACACATACACTTAGTAGGGATCTTATATCACCTACATAAGTTAGTATGTAATAGTTGTTACATAAAGTACAGCGTAGTACATACATTTAAACGTTATGTACTACGTGTTTAATGTTTAATGATAAATGACAACGGACATATCCAAGCACACATAAAAATGACTGCCGAGTAAAGTGATCGTAGAAAAAGAAATCGATGTAGATTATAGATTAGTTTTCGCACATAAATCTACGCACTTTTAATAAAAAAAATTCAAAAGAAGTTACTGCAGCTTTAATGGTAAGACTCACACTCGAGACATTGAAATGAGTTTTTATAAAATTAAAAATGTGTGTGTGTGTGTGTGTGTGTGTGTGTGTGTGTGTGTGTGTTGTTTATTACGTTCCCGTAATAAAACTTTGGCAAATCTTTAATTGTTTGCTAGCTATATAGAGAATAGAGGGTGTGGGCCATAACTAATTTTGTATCACACTTCAATGAACCATTTGTTGAGCGCCACGTTTTAATTTAATTTTAAGCAATTTATACTCCATTTTGGGTCAAAACAACGAAAATGGACACGCATGTGCGCGTGCGTGCGCGCGCGCGTGTGTCTTGTATGTGTGCGTGTGTGCGTGCGTGTGTGTATTTGTATGTGTGCGCACGTGTATGTGTGTGCGTGTTTTGTGTGTGTTGTGTGTTGTGTGTGTGTGTGTGTGTGTTTGTGTGTGTGTGTGTGTGTGTGTGTGTGTGTGTGTGTGTGTGTTGTGTGTGTGTGTGTGTGTGTGTGTGTGTGTGTGTGTGTGTGTGTGTGTGTGTGTGTGTGTGTGTGTGTGTGTGTGTGTGTGTGTGTGTGTGTGTGTGTGTGTGTGTGTGAGTGTGTGAGAGAGAGAGAAAGAGTGCGAGGTTACGATGCTCAGGATGACCAAAGAAATCAAAGTTGTTGCTTTTTTAAAAATTTATAATTGTCTTGTTCTTTTTTTAAATTCCACATTAAAAGTTAAAACAAAGTAGTGTCAGGAAAACAAATATTTAAATTAATTACTTCCGTTTTCATACAATATTGAAAGGGGAAAATAATAATTAAAGGGAAGAACATTTGTAATGATAAATTAGTTCAAATTTCAGCAAGGCACACAACAACAAACATCAAAACTAAACTTAAACTTTAATTTAAACTCGAAAACTAAACTTAAATCTTTACCAAACTTTTGGAATATAACTATAATCTTACGTATGTCAGTTATCTACCAAAACAAACTATGACAAAACAAAACTAATCCTCGAAATAAAATATATTCTTCTAGAGGATAATATATTTTATCCTTTTATCTACTAAAATTACTAACTAAAATAATACGCAAGGGTCCTTTACAATAATATAATAGTTAAAATAAAGTAAATCATAGATACAAACTTTAATTTTCGATTAACGTAATAAAAAGGGTGATTTTTTTGTCTCGCTAATCAGAGTTTAGTGGTTTTTATCCCCTGGGTTAGCCGATATTTCTTTTCTTAAAAACTGAGCTACAAAATCAGTGAAAATACCCAAATTCGCACTAGCAACATTTTTAAAATAAAATTATCTCCTCATTTACAATCCAACAAAAAAATAGGAATTTTCTGCTTGAAATTTATAAAGGTTCGTGTATTCACTAGAATGTTCTATATCCATATATTAAGATTTCTATATTTAGAATTCTATATCTTAATATTAAGATATTAAGAATTTCACTTATCTAAGCACAGTAGCATCGCGAGAACTAGCCTCAACCCAGAACAGACTGTGTGAGAGAGAGAGAGAGAGAGAGTGCGTGTGTGTGTGTGTGTGTGTAGAGTATGTGTGTGTGTGTGTGTGTGTGTGTGTGTGTGTGTGTGTGTGTGTGTGTGTGTGTGTGTGTGTGTGTGTGTGTGTGTGTGTGTGTGTGTGTGTGTGTGTGTGTGTGTG